>JAYESA010000005.1:268637746-269237746 GCA_036927795.1 Iris macrosiphon | reverse complement strand
TAAATAAATCTAATGTCAAAGTAATTAATTAATATATATGGAAGAATTATGTTCAAATATATAGAAATATGTGTATTTTTACTTATGTACAAATAAATTATCTAAATATAGATATATGTATCAGTATATAAATTTATGGTATTGCCAACTAGGTACATATATTTAATACCTGTATTATTGTTAAATAATACATAAATACTATTTTTGTACTACTAAACATATATATTATTTTAATATAATTAAGTATGATTTAGTGTATGTACTTGTACTAGCTATATATATATACAGTCCCGACCCTTGACAGCTGTAGATACGAACAGTGTGTCTTAGTCGTGCTATTGTAGCGACTAATTTGGTCATTACTATATCCTATATAGGATTGCTGGACACTACTGTCGAGGCATCAGGAGCAGGGCTTTGGATTTCGCAGCTACCCGGGGCAGGCAAGTATACCTTGCTGGATTACTGCTTAAAATTAAATGTTAAATATTGCAAATATACATGAACTGTGTGCGTCCGAGATTAACTCGGGTGCAGTCGACAATGCGTCGATGAATAGTGTATTAGACCTAGATGCTAGCTGACTCACCCTCGACTGTGAGGATATTTTTATATCTTCCTTGACCATGGCACTATACACGTATCGCGATGGTACATTCATATTGGGATGCGGGTCCGCATACCCGATTCGCTATCGGTACGTACGACATGCATCACGGACTAGCATGTATTCTAGAGTAATATAGTTAATTGAGACTTGACATCTAGATACGGTACACTCAAGTCGTGTATTCGACTTGCGTATCTACATTGGGCGGGGAGGATAACTGATGGACGTATGGGATACACCCATCGGACTCCGTAGTATCCAGAGGAGCCGCAGATCTGATGATTTCCTTTATTCAGATACCCCACTCTTCGGAGTGGTACGGATGTATATATCATTGCAGATACCACGTCCCTTAGAGTGTTGGACGTTATATATATACAGATACCTTATTCTTCGGAATGATGGATGTTGCAGATACCACACTCTAGAGGACGTTGGATGTTATGCCTACACCTACTTATACGTTCCGAGGTTGTCCTTATATTGCACTCACTTAGATGGTTAGCACACCCCTCTTTATTTTTATTCAGTACTATATCTGGCATGCATATTGTATCTTGTTACGTCCCTCTGAGGACCTGGTTATCTTCCAGATCTGGACGAGGCCTATTATCCCACAGTTTACGGGCCAGGTATGGAGGCGAGGTTTGCTCTTGACGAGGAGCTGGAGGTACTTCCATCAGAGTACCCCTGATCAGATTGGTAGGCCTTCCGTCTATGAATGGAGCTCCTTACCTAGCTAGCCGTTGTTCCAGTCACTCTTCTTATCAGTACTTTATTTCAGACTATCAGTACATTTTGTAGTGGGTTTGTTCCCACCAGACATATTTCAGTTGTATTATGTCATTCGACTATGTCCTTATATTCCAGTCTTTCATTTCAGTATTTTACTTGTAGTTTATGGATGACATTAGACACTGCCTGTTGATATATTAGACTTGTTAGATTTAGGACAGCGTAGCACACTTCACCAGGATCCATTAAATTGGGATATCCTCGAAGACGTGTCAGCTGGCCAATGCCACGTGGCCTAGTTCTATAATATTTTGGGACTGGGGCGTGACATGGTTTTAGTGGTGGCCCATGCAGGTCTGAAACACCAAACATCTATCACTTGTGGTATGGTAACATGCCCAGCGAGCCTGCAATAGGATAAAAATTATTAGGTCTCATCCACCTTGATCATCGCCTTTGAACCTCTTTCGTATCAAATTAATTGAATATCTGCATCCTGTTTGATTTCGTACTCTTTTAATAAAGTTCCATCTTTTACAGCAAGATAAACTTGCGTAGCGACCGCGAGGCATACGGTACCGTAGTGCCATCCACCACCGCACCGAGGGAGGAGACGACCCAGGGACCACCCGAAGAGCAGCCTCAGCCATAGGCACTGGTGATCCCCCAGGCCCCGATGATATATTGGCACCGGACTTCTTCTGACGATCCGACACAGCAGCATGAGGGTCAAACTTCGCAGACGATCCCGACGCAGCACTTCGAGGGGCAGACCTCGAGGGCCACTCTGATGCCGCAGTTCGAGAGGCCTACATCCGAGGAGACGCCGATAAGGCAGCCGGAGGTACCACTACCACCACCTCCACCGTTTCCACCTCAGATGCCACCACCGGAGGGACAGCCCCAGATGATGCAGTTCTTTCTGACGATGATGCAGGCACAGTGGCATCAGACCGAGACTTTGAGACGAAGCTTGATGGCAGATCTAGAGAACGCCAGGAGGTTCCATCATGGTCTAACGTATGAGCTACAGAGGTACACTACCACCCAGGCGAGGATCTCTTACGAGAAGGTTCTGTCAGAGGCTAGGATCCAAGAGGCTATTAGCAAAGGATCGAGGTGTTCCAGTGTAGCTACACCAGCTCAGGCACAACCGGGAGTAGGAGGATCGATCCGGCATCCAGGAGTACAGTCGCAACAGAGGGTTGTGCCGTATCCGCATAGAAAGATGCCGACATGTCACTATTGCAGGAAGAAGGGACATATTCAGAAAGATTGCAGAAGAATGTCAGGACAGTGTTTTAGGTGTGGATCAAACCAGCATCAGGCTCAGGAGTGTCCCCAGTACGTCAATAGGGCCAAACAGATAGTGCAAGGCCAGCTCCACCAGTCCTAGGTATGTTCGTTGTATTGCTTGAAAATTTATAGATTATTATGTGTCTATTGATGAAGTATAATAGGGTGACACAACTTTAAGACTTGCATAAGAAGATAGTGTTTATTCAGACGGTAGATATTATAGGCCCAAACCCCTATTGGGTCGACTAGCGACTGAGATATGTAGTGAGTATGACAACTGTAGAGATTGTAAAAATCTTAATTTTGTCCTTGATTGGTTTTGTGAACTTAAATTATTTTTGTACCTCCTTTCATCAAAAATCTAGCGTACTTATACTACCTCGCCTTATGTTGTTGTTACAGCCTAGCTTTGCAAGCTCAGTCTTTTATCAAGCTTGTTCATGACATATGTATTATTGGACGCGTACACTAATATATTTCAGAATCAGAGTACTACGGTCTGATCAACCATAGTGCGCTTGGTTCGTCTTTCGCATAACTATTTTACGTGGATTGAGATATATAGTGATTAGTACGAATGTACTGCCCTCTAGATATGCCTGAGCATATCGTATCCATTACATAACTGTACTAATACGAGCAAGTGAAAAGGAATTACCAAAATAGAATTTTAATCCACAACTGCCTTGACAATTCCCATAGAATTCTTTTGAACGCCTTGATCCCATACTTCTAATCTATTAGCTCCCCCTTGAACTCCTTATTATTGTTTTTCGTTTTCCCTTATTTCGGAAAGACGAAACCTCGTGCTTAGCATAAGTTAATACACAGATAGTATTAGATGTACCCTATGGGTCGAATATATTATTTGATGATTATTTTGTAACCAAGGGCATATCCCATGTAATATTTGGGTTAAAACTTTTTGAGGATTGAGTAACAGGATTAAGTAAAAGTGGGGGAATGAGATTCCTGAAATGTAAGAGCCTTATGTGATAGAGGGGTAGACCCTAAGTTGGGTAGCAGTTGTATTGTCAACTCAAGAGAAACTCCTCTTAGTTGGGGTCGAGAAAGATTGGATGTAGAGGTTCAAGTCATTTTAAATTTTGAGAATTTTTAGAAGGATGATTAAAATGATGATGATTCAAAAAAATTTAGAATCTGGAAATTGCGGACCAAATACTTTTACTTGAGCGCATGATTTAAATTTTGGATAATGAAGGATTAAATTATTGATTTAAATTTTGAGGAAAAATATGAAAATCTAGATTCGGACGATTGGTGAACTAGAATTCAAATTTCAAATGGAGACCTTTAAATGTTGATTGTGGGATTTCCTATTAGAAAATATTAAGAATAGAGATTGAATTTAAAAAAATTGGAGAGTACAAAATTCACAAGTTGAGGATAGAATAATAAAATTGATCAAAATTTCTAGACGAAACTTTAACAGTTGAAGATTGCGATGCAAATTCGGATACGAGATGTCATAGAGATTTGAATCAGAGTAAATATGGATTATTAAATTGAAAATTCTAGAAGAATGATTAATATGATAAGGGATTGATGAATTTTAAAAAAATCGGGATATGACAAAACAAATACTGATACGTGAGCATATGATCTAAAATTTTAATATTGAGGATTGAATCAACGATTTAAACCTACAAAAGTCCATAGAAGGGAAAATATTGTTTAGTTTATTTCTAAGAGAGATTTTTGTTAGTTGAAGATCGCGATATAAAGTTTGATATGCGAAAATGTTATGCGGATTAAAAATTTAAAACTGGATGTTGATGAGGAAGAACGCTGGGTTAAAAAAATTTTTTCTTTTTGGGGCAATGACCATCTTAATTTAGAGGTGATTACGAAGGATGGATTAAAATTTATCTATCGCAAAGATATCGTGATTGACTTGCCCTAGGTATGTAAAGGGAGAACAGATTATGCCTTATTTTAATTTCAAGGATGGGACTTTGAGATGTGGAGATCGTCTCTATGTTCCGAATGAAGAGCTACGCCAGGAGCTGATGGTGGAGGCCCATAGTTCGACCTATTCTATTCATCCGGGAGGCACGAAGATGAACCGAGACCTGAGACAATACTACTGGTGGCACGGGATGAAGAGAGAGATAGCCCGCTTCGTGGCTAAGTGTCTGGTGTGTCAGCAAGTCAAGGCTGAGCATCAGAGGTCTGCCGGATTGCTTCAACCGCTCCCAATACCGGAGTAAAAATGAGAGCACATCACCATAGACTTTGTCACGGGTTTCTCGAGGAGTCCTAGTGGTCGCAATGCCGTATGGGTAATCATAGATAGACTCACCAAGTCTGCCCACTTTTTACCCTTTAGGGTTGGACAATCTACAGAAGTCTTGGCAGACATGTACATGAGGGAGATTGTACGATTGCATGGAGTGCCAGTCAGTATCGTGTCTGACCGGGATACGAGGTTTACATCATACTTTTGGAGGAGTATGCAAGAGAGTCTTGGTACCCGCCTTAAGTTTAGTACTTCGTACCACCCGCAGACAGATGGACAATCCGAGCGCACCATTCAGACGCTGGAGGACATGTTGAGGGCTTACATGCTTGACTTCAGCGGTTCATGGGAGGACCATTTGCACTTGGTCGAATTTTCCTACAACAATAGCTATCAGGCGAGCATTCAGATGGCTCCCTAGGAGGCATTGTATGGTAGGAAATGTCGTTCCCCAGTATGCTGGAGCGACGTAGGCGAGAGGCAGGTTCTAGGCCCAGAGTTGATCGTCCATACAGTGGAGAAGGTGAAGAAGATCCAGGGGCATCTACGAGCAGCACAGGACAGGCAGAAGCATTGGGCTAATGCGCATCGACGACCCTTAGAGTTCCAGGTTGGAGAACATGTGTTCCTGAAGATTTCACCTACCAGAGGAACCATCAGATTTGGAGGCAGAGGGAAGCTGAGTCCGAGGTACATCGGACCCTTCGATGTGCTAGAGCGCGTCGGAGAAGTTGCTTACAGATTGGCCTTGCCGCAGACACTGGAAGGAGTTCACGACGTCTTTCATGTATCTCAGCTGAGGAGGTACATACCGGATCCGAGTCATGTGCTTGACCACTCGGAGATCACCGTTGGTCCAAGCTTATCATACCAGGAGGAGCCGGTAGAGATCCTAGACCGAAGCGAGAAGGTACTGCGAGGCCAGACTATCCCTCTAGTTCGTGTCGCATGGAGACATCATGCACCAGGTGAATCAACCTGGGAACGAGAGAACGATATTCGGCAACGTTTTCCCCATCTCTTCGAAGGCCTAGGTATGTGATAGCATTTATTTCATTCAACAGTTATTCTATATGTCTGTTTTAATTTCGAGGACGAAATGCTCTAAGGAGGGTATGTTGTAAACCCCCTCGACCAGAAATTAGGGTTAACTAATTTAATTAGCCTAATTAGGGTTAACCTAAATTATTTAAGGTTTAATATATAGTATTATAATACTTGTGCAATGATTGATTGTTTTAGGATACTACCTTAGCTGTTGCCCTAAAACAAATTCCACATATTTGACCTAGACCTGTAAACCCATCATATTGAACCTAGAACAAACCCCGGACATTGATTTCGTGCCAAACTTTAGTCGCACAAAAGTCGTTACAAACATCCGTGCACAAATTAATTAAGTTGCGTAATTACGTTCGCTGCCCGTTCCAATTGACATTGAGACCCAACCTCAACCAGTTTTGACCAACCCAGATCACGATATTATTATACACTAAGCCTACTACACCAATGACCCTTGTCCAACCAAATTTAGACTCCCGGATTTTAATTAATTTAAATTAGAAACACCGATGCATTAATTATGAATTAATTAATGTGGCTACCCAACCTCAATTAAATTAGGCCCAACTCCAACCCAAATCCACATCCACACCCACAAGCCTCATACAAAACACCATACACCACCCTAGTCCAATGAGGAACACCAAATATGGTGTTTGGTTACATTAAATCCCCAACTCCATAATTTGTGCAAATACCAAATTGTTCAGGGGCCTAATTACAAAATTGCAATGAGGTTTCTCCCTCTCATTGGCCCAAACCATCATAGAGAAGCATGGGTCATGACTAACCGTATGCATCAATTTTTTCCCCCTTTCCTATGTACTTACCTTACTTTATGTAGGGCACATCTTGGCCCTACATTTGAAATGGCCCATTCCTAGCCCTCCACTCATCTTGATGGACAACCCCACTCCCCAAGAAAATAGGTCCAGTCGGCCCTAATCCCTAGGCAGCCCTCCCCCCCCCCCACTCTCTCCTACTTATACACTAACTTACCTCATTTACATTGCACACAAACCTAGAAACTACTCCTAAAACCCTATTTCCTCAAAACTCCCTAACCGAGCTCTACCCCAACCCCTAGCCACCCGACCACTCCTACCGGCCAACCTCCGCCTCCGGCCACCCCCATAGCCACCCGACACCTTCGTCGGACCGTTCCCCACCTGCAACCACTGCCAACCACCACCACGACGCCGGAGCAGCTCCCCCCACCGACATCCCCAACCCGGCTGCTCCCTCCCCCGAGTGCACAGCCGACCACCCCATCGCCTATAACTCCGCCACTACCGCACCTCCGGCCACCAAAATCCGCCGAGCCCTCCCCCAGCCAGTCCTCCTCTACCCCATAAAGTTTCAGCCGACGCCGCCGCCACACCGGAGAGTTCTCGCCCCCGCAGCGCTGGAGCTGCGCTGAACCGCTGCTGCTGCCGACCTCTCCCCGCGCGACGCCGGAGCGCCGTCCAGCCACCCCCGTCGACGACGATCCACCACCTGACTCCCCTCGAACCGAGCGTCGCCTAGGTACAATATTTTATGTATAATTTTCAGTATTTATACGAGTAGTTTAGTATGCATTAAGTATATACGTTATATATATATATTTAAGAATTCAAATTAGTATAAATATACCTATAGATTAGTATAAATACAGTATTTAAATTAATATATGTGGTATTTTGTATATGTGGTATATACTGGTATATGTATATGCCTATTATATACAATAATTTTTTATTTAAAATACTTTATATGTATTAATAACTAATGTGTATATGTATACATATATATATATATATATATATAGTATTCTGTATAGTATTTATATATGTACTTTCCCGTATAAATATAGTATTCTATATATAATACACTGTATTTTGTGCATTTAATATATATAAGAGCTATTATGTATATGTAGAATATGTACAATATTTTGTATTTAAATACCTTGTACGCATTAAATAGTTATTATGTATATGTATTCACATATAATAACTATAAATATATATATATCCATATATATATTGTGTATTTTGGTATTTAGAGTATTATATAAATATATAAATAGATATGTATATACATATACTTGTGTATTAACGTATGTTAGTTATATGTGTTTTCACTTTCCATTTTTGTACAAATAAATAAATATGTATAGACCTGTTACGTATATGGTATTATTTGCTTATATAAATAAATCTAATGTCAAAGTAATTAATTAATATATATGGAAGAATTATGTTCAAATATATAGAAATATGTGTATTTTTACTTATGTACAAATAAATTATCTAAATATAGATATATGTATCAGTATATAAATTTATGGTAATGCCAACTAGGTACATATATTTAATACCTGTATTATTGTTAAATAATACATAAATACTATTTTTGTACTACTAAACATATATATTATTTTAATATAATTAAGTATGATTTAGTGTATGTACTTGTACTAGCTATATATATATACAGTCCCGACCCTTGACAGTTGTAGATACGAACAGTGTGTCTTAGTCGTGTTATTGTAGCGACTAATTTGGTCATTACTATATCCTATATAGGATTGCTGGACACTACTGCCGAGGCATCAGGAGCAGGGCTTTGGATTTTGCAGCTACCCGGGGCAGGCAAGTATACCTTGCTGGATTACTGCTTAAAATTAAATGTTAAATGTTGCAAATATACATGAACTGTGTGCCTCCGAGATTAACTCGGGTGCAGTCGACAATGCGTCGATGAATAGTATACTAGACCTAGATGCTAGCTGACTCACCCTCGACTGTGAGGATATTTTTATATCTTCCTTGACCATGGCACTATACACGTATCGCGATGGTACATTCATATTGGGATGCGGGTTCGCTTACCCGATTCGCTATCGGTACGTACGACATGCATCACGGACTAGCATGTATTCTAGAGTAATATAGTTAATTGAGATTTGACATCTAGATACGGTACACTCAAGTCGTGTATTAGACTTGCGTATCTACATTGGGCGGGGAGGACAACTGATGGACATATGGGATACACCCATCGGACTCCGTAGTATCCAGAGGAGCCGCAGATCCGATGATTTCCTTTATTCAGATACCCCACTCTTCGGAGTGGTACGGATGTATATATCATTGCAGATACCACGTCCCTTAGAGTGTTGGACGTTACATATATACAGATACCTCATTCTTCGGAATGATGGATGTTGTAGATACCACACTCTACAGGACGTTGGATGTTATGCCTACACCTACTTATAGGTTCCGAGGTTGTTCTTATATTGCATTCACTTAGATGGTTAGCACACCCCTCTTTATTTTTATTCAGTACTATATCTGGCATGCATATTGTATCTTGTTACATTCCTCTGAGGACCTGGTTATCTTCCAGATCTGGACGAGGCCTATTATCCCACAGTTTACGGGCCAGGTATGGAGGCGAGGTTTGCTCTTGACGAGGAGCTGGAGGTACTTCCATCAGAGTACCCCTGATCAGATTGGTAGGCCTTCCGCCTATGACTGGAGCTCCTTACCTAGCTAGCCGTTATTCCAATCACTCTTCTTATCAGTACTTTATTTCAGACTATCAGTACATTTTGTAGTGGGTTTGTTCCCACCAGACATATTTCAGTTGTATTATGTCATTCGACTATGTCCTTATATTCCAGTCTTTCATTTCAGTATTTTACTTGTTGTTTGTGGATGAGATTAGACACTTCCTGTTGATATATTAGACTTTTTAGATTTAGGACAGCGTAGCATACTTCGCCAGGATCCATTAAATTGAGATATCCTCGAAGACGTGTCAGCCGGCCAATGCCACGTGGCCTAGTTCCATAATATTTTGGGACTGGGGCGTGATAACTACCTATACGGAGAGCGAGTGGAAATATTCACAAATCACAAAAGCCTGAAGTACGTCTATACTCAGAAGGACCTGAACCAGAGATAAAGACGTTGGCTCGAGGTGATGACATACTTTGAGATTGATCTACAGTACCATCCGGAAAAGACCAATGTAGTAGCTGACGCATTGAGCAGGAGGCCCATGGCATTCTTTTTTACTACCTAGCAACACCTGTTGAGATATCTAGAGCAGTTGGGTATAGAGGTCATTATGCCCGGAGCAGACGACCAGTTGTCGAGTTTTCAGGTGCAATCAATATTGGTGGAGAGGATCAAGGCTGCCTTGCCAACCGATGCCATATTCCAGAGGCTTCGACAGAGGACAGAGGCTGGGATGCAGACAGGATTGCGCATACACGAGGACGGGACTTTGAGATGTGGAGATCGTCTCTATATTCCGAATGGAGAACTTCGTCAGGAGCTAATGTCGGAGGCGCGCAGTTCAACATACTCTATTCATCCAGGAGGCACAAAGATGTACAGAGACTTGAGGTAGTACTATTAGTGGCATGGAATGAAGAGGGAGATATCCCGCTTTATGGCGAAGTGCCTAGTGTGTCATCAGGTCAAGGCTGAGCATCAGAGGTCTGCAGGTTTACTTCAGCCGCTCCCGATACCTGAGTGGAAATGGGAGCACGTTACTATGGACTTCATTACCGGCTTTCCGAGAAGTCCTAGTGGTCGAAATGTGGTAAGGGTGATCGTAGATCGACTCACTAAGTCCGCTCATTTTTTAGCCTTCAAAGTTGGGCAGTCTACAGAGGTCTTAGCAGATATGTATATGAGGGAGATCGTGCGACTGCATGGAGTGCCAGTCAGTATAGTGTCTGACTGGGATACGAGGTTCACATCTTACTTTTGGTGGAGTATGAAAGAGAGTCTCGGTACTCGCCTGAAGTTCACCACATCGTATCACCCGCAGACAGATGGCCAGTCCGAGCGCACCATTCAAACACTGGAGGACATGTTGAGGACGTGCATGCTCGATTTCAGTGGATCATGGGAGGACCATTTACATTTGGTCAAATTTTCCTACAACAATAGCTATCACTACTAGAATAAGCGGGATTAGCGACATTTTTAGCTACGTCAACGGGAAACGTCGATAATATAATATAAATTAGTGACTCCATGTAAAAACGTCGTTAGACGTTGCTAATTGGCGACATTTAGCAACGTTTAGCGACTTTTATTTTGTTTTTAAAAGATTAGTCGTTATAAGTTTAATTAAGGTCGTTAAAAGTCACTAATATGTTTCATTTAGCGATGTTTAGCAATGTATTTAGCGACTTATATCTTTTAAATATTTAGCGACGTCATTTAGCGACGTTAAAGACATCGCTAACTTAGCGACGTCATTATTGGCGTCGCTAAAATGTTGCTAAATTTGTTTTATTTAGGGCTGATTCCCTCTATTTCCTACGATCTCTCTCACTCCCTCTCCCAAATTTGAAACCCCCCCTCCGGCTCCTCCTTCCTCCGGCTCCCTTCCTCCCTCCGGCGACCCCCCTCCGGTCGCGTCCTCCCCCTCCGGCTCCCCTCCTCCCTCCGGCGTCCCCTCCTCCCTCCCGGCGACCCCCCTTCGGCCGCGTACTCCCCCCTCCGCTGTCAGCTCTCCTTCCTCCGGCTCCCCTTCTCCCTCCGGCGTCCTTCCTCCGGCTCCCCTCCTCGGTGAGCTCCTCTCTCTGTCTCCTTTCTCTGTCTCTCTTTCTCTCTAACACGACACGACACAACACAACATGATACGATACGACATGACACACACTAACCCTAACCCTAACTCGAACACACACACACACATACACACGCGGACACACACTAACCCTAACCCTGCTTGATGTGCATTGTTGCTGTAGTTGCTCTTCTTGCTGCTGCAGTTGCTCCCCTTGCTGCTGCTGTGTATCCCCTTGTTGCTGCTGCTCTTCACTGCAGTGTACAAGAGTGTACTGTGACTCCCTCTTGGCCTACACAACACTCCCACATCTCACACTCAAATCCTGGCCTGCCCAACACTCCAATACTGCAGTACACAACCTGTGCATACTATGCACTTATACATGGGGAAGATATCATAGGTGATGTAGGAAAACTAGGGTTTGGTGCAGTGATATTTGGATTGAGCACGAGTTGCTAGAAATCCTGGAGTTGTTCTCTGGTTATGAGAAAATTGGTAATATGTTGCAGTTTGGCAAGGGTTTTGATAAAAAATTGTTGTAATGGGGTTGTTTGATTTGTTTGAGGAATGGATTGAGCTACTCCAGTAGGGATCATACCAAATTATGGTAGATTTGGTGCTATTCCATCTGGATTTATACCAAATTATGGTATATTTGGTATGTTTAGAGGGGATTGAGGTATTGCCATGGATGGAGCATATGGTGGAAACTCAAACCCTCTTCTTGACATAGCCAATTCCTCTAACAACCTATCAAATTTTTATGGTTCAAGTGATGAATTGTACCCTCCAACGCAAGTATCCTCCCATTTACATCAGGTAGGTATTGATTCTTTGGAGAGATCCAGCTCTGGAGCCATGGCTGCTCGAGTCGTGCTCTCCACTACCTTCAAGAGCATGATCCAAAGGCTCTGATACCAATTAATACCAAATTTATGGGTCCTCTTCCCATTTGGTCAGGAATTGGAGGAGAACAATCACACTTAGCCAAGAAAACTGAATAAATTATAAAGAAACAAAAAACTAAATTAGGAAAGAACTAGGATTTTTATTCAAACCATATGTACACACACATAGGGCATTGTGTATCAAGTTAGAGCAGTTCTTACCTTCCTCCAGAGAATCACACTGTATGTAATGATTTATAGGATATATACTGTCATTTTTGCATAAGTATCTAGAAACGGATATGAATTACTATCTGCGTCATCGTTCGTGGATGTACAACCGTCATTCTGATGATATCTGTAGTGTGCAGGATGAATTCATTAAGGGTGTAAAGCAGTTCCTGCAGTTCGCTAAGGCGTTTCCTCAGTACATGGACGGTACCAAAATTAAGTGTCCGTGTGTGAGATATCGCAACTTGAAATATCATCCAGAAGTGGAAGTCACATATTATTTGTACTCGAAGGGCTTTACGCCGAATTACTATCAGTGGACCACGTACGGAGAACTTGTGTCTCTAGCATCGGAGTCAGAGGCTTATGTGGAGCCATATATGGATATCTACGACCATACTGCTTACGACGACGGGTGGATGAACATAGTTTTTGATGCGGCAGGGCCTAGTTTCAATCCGGACAATTATGATGCAGCTAAGGAGGCACCGAATGCCGATGCTGCAAAGTTTATGGAGTTGCTGGAGAATGCAATGACTCCACTATATCCTGGTTTTGAGGATCATTCACCGTTGGAGGTGGTTACAAGATTATTGAGCATCAAGTCTAGTTTTAACATGTCGCAAGAATGCTATAATCGACTGATTGATTTGATTATAGAGATCTTGCCCGAGGGTGCAAGTTGCCTAAAGACTTCTATCGATCTAAGAGGATGGTGAGATCGCTCTGGATGGGATATGAGAAAATTGATGCATGTCGCAACGGGTGCATGTTGTACTACAAAGACGACTAGGATGAAGATGCGTGCAGATTCTGTGGTACTGATCGCTACAAGGCCACTGGTAGAGGAAAGTCTATCGGTGCAAGGAAGCCTACCTATTCGATGCACTACTTGCCTTTGACGCCGTGGTTGCAGCAGTTATTTATGGTTAAGGAGACTGCAAAAAACATGAGTTGGCACAGACGAAAACAGATCGAAGGAGTATTGGATCATCCATCCGATGGAGAAGCATGGAAGCACTTTGATCGAAAGTATCCATATTTTGCTTCGGATCCGCGTAATGTCATATTGGGGCTCTTCTCTGACAGTTTTACCCCATTCGGACTTCCGGGCTCCCAGTATTCATGTTGGCCTGTGATCATCATTCCGTACAATCTACCGCCTTCGATATGCATGAAGACTCCGTATATGTTCCTAACCATTATTATCCTGGGTCCGAACGATCCGAAGAAGAACATCGATGTGTATTTACAGCCTTTGATAGATGAATTGAATCAGCTATGGAAAGTAGGTGCCAACACGTACGATGTTTCTAGAAAGCTGAATTTTCAGATGAGGGCAGCACTTATGTGGACCATCAACGACTTTTCGTCCTATGGAATGTTATCGGGGTGGAGCACCCATGGTCGTCTCTCATGTCCGTATTGCATGGACCATACTAAGGCTTTCCATTTGAAACACGGAGGCAAACCGTGCTTCTTCGATTGTCATCGATAATTTCTGCCGAAGGATCATCCGTACCGGAGGAACAGGAATGCTTTTCGTGTGGGCGTTGTGGAGAAGGCCAATCCCCCGCCAAGGTGGCCCAGATACACGATATAGGAAGAGGTAAAAGATTTACCAAGTGCTATCGAAGAGCCTGCTAAGGGGTACAAGTATGACGGATTTGGTCGCACCCATAACTGGACGAATAGGAGTATATTCTAGGAGCACCAATCTGATCAGACATAACCTTGATGTCATGCATATCGAGAAGAATGTGTTTGATAACATAATTAATACTGTAATGGAGGTAAAGAGGAAGACAAAAGATAATCTGAATGCCAGGTTGGACTTAGAAGAAATATGTAGATGTCCTGCATTGCATTTAATAGAAGAGGGAAATAAAAAGTTAAAGCAACCTAAGTCAGTTTTCTCACTGGAGAAAGAGGATAAAGGGAGACTTTGTAGGTGGATTCAGGGTCTAAAATTTCTAGACGGGTACGTGTCGAACTTGAGAAGATGCGTCAACCTCAAGGAGAACAAACTGGAGGTATGAAGAGCCATGATTGTCACATATTCATGGAGAGATTAATTCTGATTGCATTGCGGGAATTCTTACCGCAGATCATTTGGGATCCATTGATAGAGCTCAGCATATTCTTCAGAGATCTTTGTTCTACTAAGTTTCTCGTCGATCGTCTAGAAAAGCAAGAGAAGGACATTGCGGTAACACTATGTAAGCTCGAGAAGGTATTTTCTCCTAGATTCTTCGACTCTATAGAGCATTTGCCAATTCATCTTTCCTATGAGACACGTGTTGGTGGTCCAGTCGGTTATCGGTAGATGTACCCCTTTGAGCGGCATCTGAATCACCTAAAGAGAAAGGTGAAAACAAGACACGGGTTGAGGGCTCTATTTGTTAAGCTTATATTCTCGAGGAGATTACAAACTTTTGCTCGACGTATTTCAAACCTCATGTTGCTACTAATAGAACAAAAGCTCCGAGAAAAGACGACGGATATCAGGAATCTAATGATGCAATACTCAAAGTATTCAATACGTCCGGAAAGCCTTCGGGGAAAATGAAGAAGAGATATTTGAATAACGACGAGCTAAGGGCTGCTCAGTTGTATATATTACTCAATTGCGACGAGGATAAAGTGGAGAAGCTAGAGGGGTAAGTAATTAATACGTCCACATTTACATCATCTCAATATAATAGTATAAGCTACTATTATGCTACTAATCAGCAGTTGCTTCATTGTTTTTCAGCACATATAATGATGAATTGATGTCGGTTAGCCCCTACATAACAGACAAAGAAGTAGAACAAGAAATGAGATGCCATTTTCCTTCTTGGTTAAGCGCATATGTAAGGTGCTTGGTAATTACTTTTTATTTCTGCACTTGCAAAACAAATAACTTACTATTGCTACTTTGGTATTTAGGTCGATCGTCTAATAACACCCGAGACTGAATCTATTAGAACTCTATCCAAGGGACCAATTAATGTCGTTAAAATATGGCCAAGTTTTTGTGTGAATGGGTTTAGGTTCAAGTCAACAAATGCTCCTATCAGAGACAACTTTATGGATCATGATTCCACGAAAAATAGTTATTTGTGTATTAAATCTTCGAACTACAAAGACGTCGATTCAGGCAATAATTTCTTTGGCATCTTACGAGAGATTGTGGAGTTGACATATAATTATGGCACAGAACCTGCTAATATCATGCTATTCAAGTGTGAATGGTTCGATCCAATTCAAGATCAAGGTTAAAAAATTGACAAGCATGGCCTTGTGGATATAAACTACAAGCGTAGATATCAAGACTACGAACCATTTGTCCTATCAAGTCAGGCTCAGCTCGTGTACTTCACAACTTATCCTAGACGGGGGACAGCGAGGTCGGATTGGTGGGCAGTATGCAAGACTAAAACTAGAAATACCTTTGACATTAACGAAATAGCTTATCAGGAGGACGAGCTACCTCTTGTAACAAATATTGTAGATGTGGACTCAACGGAAGTTATTCATTACACGAGTAATAATATAGAAGATATAAAATTTTTCGAAGAGGAAGATGAAGACGAAGACGAAGTAGATGGAAGTGAAGACGAGGAGGAGGAAGAGGAGGACGATGAAGGCGAACAAGATAAATTTTCTGAAGATGATTGAAAATAAAATATTTTGCGTGTAGAATGTAACTATATTTTGACTGTAGAATATACTATTTTGACGAATATATGTATTATATTCTGACTATAGAATGTACTATCCATTTAGACTTACGACACCACTGGTTATTTTCTGTACAATTCTATGAATGTTGTGAGATATGCATAAAATTTTGATTGTAGAATGTACTATATATTTGTGTATTTTTTTATTCATCATATGTTGTTATCAGGTATGATAGGACGATGCGGAGGGTTCGGCAGGTCCCAAGGTAGACAGAGTGTTCCTTCGGTACTGCCTACTGTTGGTTCCGGATCATCGTCGCCTAGTACTCCAGTATATCGATCAGTCACATCTCCGACTGCGACGACGTTACGTGGCATCACTCCTGGGACGAGTAGTTCCGGGCGTGATAGTACTCCCTCGTCCAGCGTTCCTCCTACTGACGGAACCATGGAGACAGATGAGCATATCGAGGAGGTTGTGCCGACGTTGTCCCAGCATCAGCAAGATCCTCCATGCGCACCTCCGGAGGAGACGAGGACAGAGATTTGGGCCGACGGTACAAAGTAAGTCAATTAGATGGTTTAGCATCATATATATCGTGTATTTCTTTATTCATCATATATTGAATTTTTTTATCTAAATAATTATCTCTATATAGATATCGTCCATCGTCGGTTCAGAGACGCCTGGGCCTATTTCTGAGGAACAACTATGATGGCCCTTGGATCAACTACTCTGAAGCTTCGGAGGAGAAAAAGACGTTCTGGTTTGTGCACTTCAAAGTAAAAGTATACTATATAAATCCTCTAATTTATGCATATTATATAACTTATCCGTGATGCTCACTTACTAAATTATTTATTGTAGCAAACATATTTCTATCCTCCGCATCGGGCCGAGTTGATCGAGCGAATGTTTCATGTTGTTGTCGCCAAGCTTATCTATGATGCTCTGGATGACCAGAAGGCTCATGATCATGCTAGAAAACTGATCCAATGTTGGATCAAGCCTGAGCAGTGGACTGCAATGAGGGCTAGATTTGACGATCCGAGCTACAAGAAAAGGTATGAGAAGCCCAAGGCGGCTAGGCGGAATGCTGCAAAGTGGTGTGGTGGCTCGATTCCGATGACGGAACATTTCCGTCGTTTGGTATATTTTTTATATAAGATATATTATTTTAATGTAAGTACGATAAAATGGTAGTAGGAAAAAATATTTAATTTTAGTACTAAATAAAATATTTTTAACAAGTACAGAGGGGTGAGAATGCAAACATGGTGACCGTCTTCTTGGCCACCCATCGCAAGGACGGAAATCTCATTGATGAGAGGGTCTCACAGACCTATGTAAGTATTACTTTACTTTATGTTAATTTTAATATAACTTAGTCAATTATCGAGTATCCAAACTTTTCTAGGCCAAGTATCTTAGGCTGCGTGAGCGGGCGACTGCTAGTGCACCTACAGCTGGAGAGGCTGGTATTTCCTCGCAGCCCGCTCCAACTCCGTCGGTAGACGACCTGTAGGTGACCGCTGCTGGTGGTCTCCAGAGGGGTACGTACTACGGTACGGGATCCTATGACATCCTGGTTATAATGCAGTCATCTAGGGCCTCTCCGACAAGTGCGCATTCCCCACAGCCCTCGGAGTCGTCGGTCAGAGTCCAGGAGGCCGTTGACCGTCAGATTATGTCTCTCCGTGACGAGTTGCTGCGAAGGATGGAGAAGCAGCCCCGGTCCCAGCCACAGGCGGATGATCCGATGCTCATCACACGATTCGATATGCTCGACCGCAGCATCACGGAGATTCGAGATTTGACAAATGATCTTACAGCCTCGACAAAGTGCATCGTGATGGAGTTGTAGGCATCACAGCTATACATGGGCGAGGGGCTGACGATGATGCAGGATTCAATAATTCATAGCAGTACGAGGCTGTTATCTACCAAGGATTCTTACAACCAGCGACTCGCAGAGTTGGAGCGGATACGTCCTCCTGGTGCACCTACATCGACACAGACTCCACCGACGTCACTGCCTTCTTCATCGACATCGGTGTCGATTTCACGGGAGGAGTATGATCTGTTCTTATCCTTCATGCGCACCAGTGGTCATCCTCCTGCAGATCCGCAGTAGTATAGATATTTGCATGGATATTTGCTGGATATTTGTATTCTTTGTATTATTTAGGATGAGACTCATTGTATGGATATATATTTGTTGTATTCTTTACGACGATATTTGCTGGATTTTTTATTTTCTTTAAAATTTATTATATTATTCATATTAAATATATGTTAATTTACCAGTGTTGAGTGTTCAACCCAAGGGGGTCGGCAAACCCAAAAAATTCAACGGAGGGTTGCTCCGGGTCTATTTGTACAGATTGTAAATTAATAAACTGTAGGTATAATAGTTTAGAAATAATTCAGTATTCATTTTTTTATTTTTTCACTGTACAATTAGCGACGTATTTAGCAACGTTTAGAGACATTTAGCGACGTTACTACACGTCGCTAAATACGTCGCTAAGTTGCGACGTTACTAAACGTTGCTAATGACGTCGCTAAAAATATCGCTAAAAATGTCGTTGTACGTCGCAACTTGCTGACATGGCAGTATTGCCAGGTCATTAAAAATGTCGCTGTAACATCGCTATATAAGTCGCTAATTGGCGACGTTAAGCGACAGATGGGCATGTCACTAATTAGCGACGTTGCGTCGCTAATCTAGCGACACATTTACGTCGCTAAAAAATATCGGTATAGCGACGTTTAGCAACATTTTTTTCTTTCAGCGACTAGCTAAAAGGCGACTTCTGTAAAACGTCGCTAATTATGTCGCTAAAAGTAATTAGCGACATTTATTGGTCATTTAGCGACGTTTCTTTACATCGCTAATTTGACATTTTCTGGTATTGTATCAAGCGAGCATTTAGATGGATTCTTATGAAGCGTTGTATGGCAGGAAGTGTCGTTCCCTAGTGTGCTGGAGCGATGTGGGCGAGAGGCAGATTCTTGGACCAGAGTTGGTTGTTCGTATAGTGGAGAAGGTAAAGAAGATCCAAGGGTACCTGCGAGCAGCACAGGACAGACAAAAGCACTGGGCAAACGCGCATCAACGACCCCTAGAGTTCTAGGTTGGAGATCATGTGTTCCAAAAAATCTCTTCTACCCGAGGGACCATTAGGTTTGGAGGCAGAGGAAAGCTGAGTCCAAGGTACATCGGACCATTCGATGTGTTGGAGCACATCGGAGAGGTTGCTTATAGGTTAGCGTTGCCACAGATATTAGAAGGAATTCATGACATCTTCCATGTATCTCAGCTAAGGAGGTACATGCCAGATCCAAGTCATGTGCTTGACCACTCAGAGATCACAATCGGGCCGAGCTTGTCATATCAAAAGGAGCCTGTAGATATTATGGACAGAAGCGAGAAGGTATTGCGAGGTCAGACTATCCCTCTAGTTTATGTCGCATGGAGGCATCATGCACCAGGCGAGTCGACATGGGAACGAGAGGATGATATTCGGCAGCGTTTTTCCTATCTCTTCAAAGGCCTAGGTAGGTAGTAGCATTTAATTTTAGTCAATAGTTTTTACCATATGCCTGTTTTAATTTTGAGGACGAAATACTCTAAGAAGGGTAAATTGTAAACCCCTCGACCAAATTTAGGTCTACTTAGCTTGGATAGAGATACTAGGGTTAATTTGGAGCCAATTAGAATTAGAACACGGTATTTTAGATTTATTTTGCAATATTTGTATCACTTAGTATACCTTATCGTTGCTTTGATATTTGGAGCGCTACACTAGCTTTGCTTTCAACCAAACTTCACACACTTTTTTCTAGACATGCCAGCCTTCCAGTCTTACCCATGTATAACTCATAAATATTCTCTCTTGTGCTTCATTTTAGTCGCACAATATTCGTTACAAACGTCCATGTTTAAATCTAAATAAATCCAATTTTGCATCTTTGTCCGTTCCAATCAAAATTGGAGACACAACCTCAACCCATTTTGTATAACCCAAATTATAACATTATTTTATTCTGAGTCTGCTACGGCCATGATACTTTTGTCCCACCCAATTTTAACCCTATATATTTCCAATTATTTAAAGAGCACCAATTACACTAATTTTAATTAAATTGGTGTAGGGATCCAACCTCACCCAAAATAGACCCAACTCCAACCCAAACCCCCACTCACACCCTCAAGGTTCATAGTAACCACCATACATCATTTTAGCCTACTACATCACACCAAACATGGTATTTTGCCTCATCAATCCCAAATTCCATAATTGTGCAATTTCCCAATTGTTAAGGGACTTTTATGCAAATATGCAATGAAGTGTCCACCCCTCAGTGGACCCAACACATGAAGAAACCCTTCTACCATCTTTGATCGGTCCACCATAATCCCCCCCCCCCAATTTGTTGTACCTCATGCAACTTTATTTTCCCACATCTCCACCCTACATTTCAAACCCTTTCATCCTAGCCACTCTTTCATCATGTAGAAGTTTCCCACATCCCCAAAAGAAAATCCCAGCCAACCCTAATCCTAAGGAGAGACCCCCCCCTCTCTCTCTCCTACATATACTACTCTCTATCTCTCTCTCTCTTTCCCAAAAACCTAAAACCACAGCCACGAAACCCTAGAAAATCACATCCCTTCCTCCTTCACCCGGCCACCCCCTTCAACCCGACACCTCTGCACAGCACCGCCACCCTCAGCCGCTACCTTCCTCCATCGCCTGACAACCTCACCCTCGACCCCGACCTCGGCCAACTGCCTCCACAGCGCCACAGCACCACCAGCCACCTCCTCCTCCATCACCGTTCACCTCACCATCCCCATCCCGACCTTCACCCGAATCCCTTCTTCCCCGTTCATCTCAACCAGCCACCCTCACTACCATCTCCACCGCCACCACCATCACCATCTCCAACACCATCAACAACCTCCCGCCTTCCTCCACCACCAGCTGTCTCTGTCTCTTCCCTACGTTCATCATCATCACCATCACCAACATCAACCACACCACCCTGTAACTCGACTCCCCTTCCTCAATCATTCCCACCGCCACCTCACCACCTACACGGCTAGCATCATCACCCCTACCTCACCGTCCCCACCACCATCAACAACCATTATCGCCACCACCATCGTCTCCACCAGTCCTATCACTGTCACCAACATCCCCATTACCAACACCATCATCACCATCACCCGCAACCATTTGTACTTTCCCGACCTTCGCAGAAGACCACTGCCACCTTAGCCACCACCCCCACGGCCTTTCCCCCACCGCCAGCAACCCGTCACCGCCGCTGTAAGCCGCCGCCGCTGTCGCTGCAAGCTGATGCCCTTGCCGCAGCTGCTGCCAGAGCTGCAGCTGTTTCATGCTGTGCTCGTCGGAGCACCGTCCTCCCTTGCCGAAGACAGGCCGCCAACGAGCCAGAGACACCCCCCCTCGGCCTCGATCGAATAGGTATACATACTTGCTTCTTTTCGTCATGTGTTGTTGATTGAATTATGTGTGTATGTGGTTATTTTAGAATAAAAATTAGTGTTAGAATGTACCTCATAGAAATTATGGTTATTTAATGTAAACACTTATGTTGACCTCGAGTTTAGACAATTGGCCTTGTGCACGTATTTTGATAATATGTTAGCTAGGACTTGTAATTTTGTACTATACGTTATTTAGTTTCGTAACATATTTTAATAATTTGTTGTCTTAATGTACACGATAATTGAGGTATAACACGTGTACGTCTTAGCTGCGTGCACACGCGACCCTGCTAGTTGACCAGTCGTGACCCCCCTGCATCAGTCCCTAAGTATAGCATAGTTGTGTTCCTGTGCGTACTATTGTAATGACTGATGATTGAATTATACTATATTATATGTATAGGATCGCTAGACCGTTCAGGCGAGACTTCGGGAGCAGGTTATTGGCACTCGCAGCTTGAGGACCCATGCAAGTATACCTTGCCTGATTTAATGTTTAATTTAAATTATAAAATATAGCATGATATCTTATTGCAATATTACATATAACTGTGAACGTCCGATATTGACTCGGGTGCAGTCGACGAATACGTCGATGTGTAGTGTAATTGACTTAGTCACTAGCAGACTTACCTACCATTATGAGGATATTCTGATATCTTCCTAGACCCTGACACTTTTACACGCATCACGATGCCAAACTTATGTTGGGATGCGGGTTCGCGTACCCGACTAGCTATCGGTTCATGTGACATGCATCATGGTTTAGCATGTAATCAGGGTTATCTAGATTAGTTGGGACTTGCCATGTAGTTGCGCGGTATGCACGTCGTGTATTCGACTTGTATATCTGCATTGGGCAGGGAGGACAACTGGTAGGCGTATGGGATACACACATTAGAATCCGTAGTATCCAAAAGAGCCACGGATCTAATGACTTCCTTTATTCAGATACCGCGTTCTTCGGAGCGATACAGACATATATATTTGTAGATACCTCGTTCTTCGGAATGATGGACGTTACATATACAGATACCATGCTCTTCGGAGTATCAACATTATGCCTACACCTACCCATACGTACCAAGGTTGTCCTCACATTGCATTCACTTAGATGGTTAGCACACCCCTTTATTTTATTCAGTATTTATATATGGCATGTATTTTTGTATCTTATGACATCCCTCTGTGGACCTGGTTTCCTTCCAGATTTGGACGAGGCTTACTATCCTACCGTGTACGGACCCGGGCAGGAGATGAGGTACGCATCCGAGGAGGAGCTTGAGGTGCTACCGTCAGAGTTCCCTTGATCACTGGTAGGCCTTTCGCCTAGGACTGGAGCATCCTTATCTAGTTAGCTGATGCTCTAGTCGTATTCTCTTATTTGTCTTTCAGTACTCTTATTTCATCATTATAGTGGATTTGCTCCCATCAGACATATGTGGATTGTACTATGATATTTCAGACTTGCACTCATTTTCCAGTATTTATTACAGTACTTCTTGTCTATATTGTGGATGAGATTAGACATTACCTGTTGTATGTTAGTATTAGACTTGTTTGTATTTTAGGACAGCGTAGTATGCTTCGTCGAGTCCATTAAATTGGATAATCCCACGGAGTCGTATTAGCTGGCCATTGCCGTGTGGCATGGTCCCGTATATTTTGTGACTGGGGCGTTACAAAAGCACAATACACCTAAATATCATTCTTCACCACAACATCTTATCGCAATCTCGTGTATAAAAGCACAATATACCACCATGAAGGATCTAAGACAACTATAGAGGGGGTGAATATAGTGTGTGACACAATCTACCAATTAAAATAAAGGCAGATAACCAACTAATAATAAATGCGAAATAATATGAAATTAAGATCAGAGGATAAGCAAACTCACAGTAAGTAAGCAGAGTTCAGAAAGCAAACTCAGACACTGAGATTTTATCATGTTTCTCCTCCACAAATTTTATCATGTTTAGTCCAGGCCCGAGTACTCTTGTTTGGTGTTAATCCACTATTTTTAAAATAGGGTACACATGCGCTTTTGATCCGAAGGACACGCCAACTTCTTACAACCAAAAGCTTTTGATTCGAAGAGCTTGTTGACTTCATACTTGTATGAAAGACGAACTTATAAACCAAGCTTTACAACTGAATCAGACTTCTAAATTAGATCCGCATTGGCACTAGAAGGTTGTGAGTTAATCTTGGAAATGGGAAGGTTAAAGCTCTGAATGTAATAGATGTGAAAGAGAATAAGAATTTAGTTGATTAAAAATGAATGAAACTTCATAAATATTTATAGGCAAGTAGGGGACCGAGTTCGGGCCGAATTTGGTCCCTAACGTTCATAAATTTGAATGTTGAGCTCCTGATCTGTAGGAGAACCTGATTTTAAGGGTTTTACCAAATCAGGGATAACCGAGTTTGGTCCTAGTTCGGTCCCAGATCGGGTTCGGTCCAAGTTTGATCTGTCCATTTCTAAAATATTATTGGCAAATTTTGGGCTAATTGGACTTTGGTTGGACTAAGTTTTGGTTTAGTAAGGGGTTTGATCTCCTAGTGCCAACACAAACCCGATGTACATTTTGTCCTAATAAACACAGGATAAAATATAAGATTAGGGGCATTGGATGATGCCAAATTTCTGAAATATCTGCTGACTTGAAGACGCATTTTCCTTGACGACAGCGGAACCCCCAGTGCAAGACTCTGAAGATGTTGTAAGTGGTTCAGAGAAATCTTCTCGAATAATGCAGTCTTTGGCTTATTATCATTTTTTCATATCATAGGTCCATTTCCTTTCTGTAAATACATGTTAGACGAATAAAGCAATATACAGAAGCAAAAATATTACAACATTAATGCATATTTAAACAATATTGAGTTTATCTGAAAGTTACTATAGTGATTGATCGATTATCATAATGCTAAACATAATCGATTAGCCATATTCAAAAATGCAACTTAAATATTGGACTAACACACAATTTTACCATTATTATATATTTATATTAATCAATATATGTTCGGGGACAAACCCGGT
This sequence comes from Iris macrosiphon, assembly GCA_036927795.1. NCBI lineage: Eukaryota > Viridiplantae > Streptophyta > Magnoliopsida > Asparagales > Iridaceae > Iris > Iris macrosiphon. The sequence continues at coordinate 269,212,837 of JAYESA010000005.1, read as the reverse complement.
GAAACTTAGGCAAAGTCCACCTGACTATACATACACATCCATTAGTCTCAAGACAATACAACATCTCCACTAGTCTCAAGGCAATACAATATCTAATGCGTAAAGAAAATCCCTAAACTAAATCCTCAAACATTAACGTGGTACTCCTGAATAAGGATGTCCTCCAGAACGAGCTTTACAACTGCGTCATCACAAAGGACTTAGAAACTAGTATATAACTCATCCTCAACCTCACCTAAAACAGATCCAATCAGGAAAGAAGCAAGTACCATCCTACGAATAACTAAATACCAAGTAAAAATTGAAATGCAAATAGGGTGATATATAGCAATTATTCGGGTAAAAGTACAATAGATGAACAATAAAAAAGTACAATAATGCATAAGTGGTTGAAGTATTAGCCTAATACGTGACCGACTGGTAATTAAAATCTCAATACAATATCGTAATAGCACAATGAAGGGTACGACTTAATCACACGTGCACGATGTGTGACTTCAGCTATTCACAATATTACACTATGGGATTTAGTTACGTATTAGCAAAATACTTACCCAATCCCCAATAATAAACTCAATAGTACAATACACAATATCTTGTCAATAATAGTCCAATATGCAATCATGCAAATCAGAATTACAAAGTATAAGTTTATCATAGTTGGACTAAGTTTTGGTTTAGTAAGGGGTTTGATCTCCTAGTGCCAACATAAACCCGATGTATATTTTGTAATGACCCGTTCCGCTCAAGCAGACTGCCGATTCAAATGGCAAAAATGCAACATTCCGACCCGCTTTGCTCAGCGAGAATACTCGTTTGAGGCAAGAGGATTTCCAGACTTGGCCCTTCAGGAGTTCTGGCTTAGGCTTTCAGAGGCTCGCTCGGAGTATCGCTCGACCGAGGCGAATCATCACTAAGGTGGGTGGCTACGATAAACTTGTCTTTGCTTAGCCAGCACACTTAAAATATGGACGTTTCATGCTAGTCGCTAGGTGATTCACCCCCTGCATGCTAATAAGAATATAACGCACCTAGCTAAGGGAATACTCCTAATTTGTATTGCTTGTGTTAGAACATGGAAATGAAACTTTGCTTATATATAGATCATTGCATGTTACCTTTGCCTTGTGCAACTAGACCCCGCTATGCCTCGAGTAGATCGATATTTGTATACTAGGTAGTGCACTATTTCACTTGCTACACTACACGACCCTAGATAAAGTCGCTTGGAAGTCCCTTTACGTTTTCACTCCTCGGCTTACCTTCGGGCCCGAGCCAAAGTGAATGCTTAAGTTTTCTTATGAATGCAACGCTTACTTGCTTATATGTTAACTTGTAATATTGCCTTGCCTAAATGTTTGCCACATGAAATTATGCCACAATCAAGAACACTTTCGTGTATCGTGCATTCATTCGAGTTAGCCAGAAGACTATCAAATAGTCCTTTTGTGCAATATGAACCTGCAAGTATCCGGGATCTTTTGGTCACCAAGGCAGTCCCTGCACCAGGGGAATGCATCAAGGCAAGTTTATATTTGAATGGAAAGCATATCAAGATTACATCTAAATAATAATCACATCAAGTTTACATCTGAACAAGAATTATGTCAAGTAAAGAAAGAATCACAACTCGTAGAGCAAATGCTCAGTTCAGAACAAAGAATCAGGGATTTTCATATCAAGTTATGGATTGGTAAGAGCCAAGACTGCGTATCACGGACAAACTTGGAATCAAGGGGGATCTTCGAATCTCGTTTCGCGGACGGTCGCCGGGGCACTGGGGTTGATTCGGTCTAGACGGAACTTCTGGTAGTCGTCTGTTTCGGCGGGATGAGTGCAATGCCCATCGTTTTATATTGCTTGTAATGTATCCTCGACCTTAAGACTACAAACCGTCCTTTATGGCTATGCCAGCGACAATTGTTCATATAGATAAGTCATCCTCGCTTAGCGGCTATCCGCATGTGAGTCATTGCATCGCATCAAGAATATCGGAAACACCTGAACGATCTTGAGTATAATACTGTACATATGGAAAACTTGAACGTCTTATGCAACAAGCCTGAGTAATCCGAGTAACTCGTGCACCCGAAATATAATCTCGCTCACAACACAGTATTTGCATATGCTATTGCCCTGAATTTGATAATAAATGCTTGTACTTGAATAAACTTGGTTTGCCTTAGACAGGGAAGGACAAATGGTAAGTTGGTAAGTCTCGACGTATTTTCTCTTATATCGCATGGCGCACTGCCACACGAGATAGGCTATTCAACATTGCCATAAAACTGATCCTAAGGCAATACTAGAAAGACAACTAAATAGTTGGTGCACGAAACCTATAGAACGTGTTTGGATTTATCGAGCGGGCGAGTAGCCTCCCCACTAGTGCATTCATGTACTGATAACCTACCAGATTATTTGCAGGGTGCGGGAGAACCTCGTTCGATGCGGATGCCTCCTTCGTGTGTGCTAGGGCATGGAGTTCACTCTGAAGCCTTGGAGCGTTGCGTCCGGAACTGAAGCACATATAGAATACATAATATTGGAACATCGCCTATGTATCATTCCATAAATGTAGCCACTTGGCACGCTTTTACTGTTTCAGAGAGAGAGAGGCTTGAGAGACTTGTAATCTCTGCTATAAGCCGCTTGTAACACTTGTTTCAATATTAATAAAGATTTTGCTTTACGTCTATACTTGTGTTATTCAATGCTTCCGCTATTGACGACTCTGTGAACTTATTACCAATCGCGTAAGCGTTTATAATTTAGTTGTACTCGAACAAGGTGTGCGACTTTGTGGCTTAGACCTCTTACCGCCAGCCAGAACCACGGCCTTGCACCGACGCGGCTTACGCTCGTGCGACATCACACCCAGATGGGTCAAGCAATCGTCCCGTGGGAGCGTTGGCGCGGTGATTCTCGCCTAACGGGGACGGCAGATTAGCCTGCGGGAGATTGGGGCATGACACATTTTATCCTAATAAACACAGAATAAAATAAAAACTCAAGAGAACTGGATGATGCCAAATTTCTGAAACATCTGCTGACTTGAAGACACATTTTTCCTTGACGATAGTGGAACCTCCAGTGCAAGACTCTGAAAATGACATAGGCGATTCATAGAAATCTTCTCGAATAATGTCGTCTTTGACTTATCATAATTTTTTTATATCATATGTCCATTGCATTTTTGTAAATACATGTTAGACGAACAAAGCAATATCTAGAAGCAAAAATGTTACAATATTAATGCACATTTGAACAATGTTGAGTTTAAATAGAAGTTACTATAGTGATTGATCGATTATCATAATGCTAAACTTAATCGATTAGCCATATTCAAAAACACAACTTAAATATTGGACTAACACACAATGTTACCATTATTACATATTTACATCAATCATTATATGTCCATGTGGGTTGACTTTTCTATAGGAATTAAGTGTGAACTACATTATAAAAATTATTGTTTTGTCACCAACTTAAAAAAGTTTTCCTTACGCGCAGGGGCTTAGCGAATCGGCTCGGACTTGACTCGTGCTCAAGGGCAAAAAGTGGCACTTTGTTGGCGTAATTTGCACTTAGCACGTCAACATCGTCGTATGGCAATCATGTATTCTTTTTGTGTGCAAGTTACATGCACGGTTATTAGCTAGACGCATGCTTCATGGAGCATGCGGCCTGGCGCTTTGCGTCCAGGCGCGATGCGGTCAGGTACGCATGTAGTCGCATGTAGATCGGTGCACATGCTACCAAGGTGCGCATGCGGCTCGGTGCCCATGCGGCCAGGAGCGCATGCGGCTCGGTGCCCATGCGGCCTGTGCTCATGTGGCCAGGGCCTTGCAGTCTGGTCGACATGAGGCAAGGTGTAAAACCCCTATTCCTAGAAATCGTATATACCATTTTTAATCATGAATTATTAATTTAATTGTAGTAATTAGTGGCTAATTAGGAGAAATAGATTTTTAATAATTTTTATTTTAGGTGTTGGTGCACTTAGAGGATTTATGGGACCATTAGAAATTTTTCAAAATTTATTTCATGTAGAAGACCCCTTGAGCAGTTGCTAGCTTAATAGTGTGCATTAATATAATCTGGAATTTTTCTATGAGTGTATATATATATATATATATATATATATATATATATATATATAGAAAGAAAGGAAAAGAAAAGAAAATAATATTATTAATAAATAACAATCCATTCCATTACTAAACCATTACAACCACTACTCCAACCATTCAACTAACCCCCTTAGTAATAGCAACACCCCAGCCGCCTAGCAGTTCAGCGCCCCCTTAGCATATTCTCTAGCAAATAACAACTTAGCAAATGAGCACAGACCCCCCCCCTGAGGATAATACCAACTCCCTCTCTCCCCATTTATATATATATATATATATTATTCTTTTCATCTAAAATCCTAAACCTAAATCATCCAGACTCTCCATCTTTCCATCTAGACCTAGAGAGCGCCGCCACCTCAGCCGGAGAACCCCGACAGGCCGTCCAAACAAATTCCGACGACCGCGACCCCGTGCACTGCAGTATGCTCACCCCTTAACCCTCTTCCATATCTGTGTATTAGTAGACCTCGAACAACGCATAACCATAGGCGAAAACAGTGCCAAAGTTGGCGGACATAGACCAAAATTCTGGGATCGCAAAAAACTGCGGTGACCACCCATGTTTCCGAGTTCGTATCTCCCACCACAGAGGTCCGAATTCGATGATTCTTTTTGGTATGCGTAGACCACTTGACCTAGTTTAATTTCTGTTAAATAACCCTAGATTATTAACTGCTGTAGACAGAATTAAATTCGTTGGAAAATCCCGCGAATCCACTTTTTCTAGATTTTCAAAAGTTGTGAAACGGAGCACGCCCCACCAAACGGGACCGCCCCGTCGCGTACCAAGTGTACCAAACGGTGCGCGCAGCGTAACTGGACAAGTAAAAATTCATAAAAACTGATTTGGACACATGTGCGCGAAGGAATCAGCCCGTATCCGCGGACACACCCCGTATCACAACATTTGTAGAAGTCGCACACATTTTTTGCACGCTCGTCATATTGCGATAAAACTTGCGCCACTGGACTCGTGGTAACACACTGGTCCAGTGACCCAATTTTTACACAATTCTGAGACGGTTGACCAAGTCGCCAATTGGCGGGGGCCACAGTTGACTTTTTGGGCGAAATTGTGTTCGGCCCATCGGAATCCACATTTGGACATATCTTGGGTTCGTATTGACATCTAGAGTTTATTTGACCAATAACTTGTCCCATTTAGAGACTGCTACCCTTGGCACATTTTTCGGTGCAAAGTGGGCCACACGTGGACCCCACTTTGACCCAAAATTACCGTTTTGTCCCTGTATCCAAATTGGACGAAAGGGAAGTGCTTTCTAGCTATTTTGATTATTCTGGGAACGTTGGTGGTATCTATTTCAGCATCGGAGACATTTGTTCTGAGGCCATAGCTTCTGGTCCTGTGTATTGGACATCTTGACGTTACATTTTGCAGCTTCTTGCCAGGCAAGTATACTTTGCCATTGTACTGTTATTTATATTCCATATATTATATGCATCTTTATTTTCTGTCTTTAGTTCATATATTTTAACTGTTATATAAAATGCACGCGACGGTGTCGTCGCGGTATGTTTTATTTATGTATTTGTATTGACCTTGTTTATGAGACTACCCCATTATCATGTAGCATCTTTAGGTTCATTGGCCGTGACACAGTTGTTACACGAGTTGTGAGTCTCATATAGATCACGGACTGGCGTGCAGGATTTGGCCTCCTGTACGTGTGGGCCATGCATTAGGAATAACTGCTGTTAGAAACTTTGCATGCTAGTAGACTTAGCAGTTATTAGTGGTCTAGGGACATAGCCTATTGTAGTACGGTGGTCCGATCCTTGTCCTTGTTTGGTTGCAGGATTGGGCTAGGGTACTAAGAATAGGCTATGAACCAAATTGTGTCATGGATGTGACATGCTTAGAGCATGGGGTAGGGAGAACAACAAGTACCGTATTTGAGCTCATTTACACTTTTCCTTCTGTAACCCGGAAGCTCCGCTGGAGATACGGGCGTTGATGACCACTATACTACTTGGCGGGCCTCCGTCGTTCAAAAGACGACGTGCCTTTGAGGCCCCTGGTTCTCCGAGAGAGTCATGCCAATCTCAGTTTTCGGCCAGATAGCTCACTTGTGAGGAAAGTTGTTCTTAACTGCATTCACTTAGACGGTTAGGCGACCAATTGGATATTTATTTCAGTACTTTATTGGCATACTTTTATGTATCTTGTTATGTCCCTCTGAGGACCTGGCCCTTCCAGGTGTATCTGTTCTTGAGTATTCGCATGAGCGCAGATTCGGATGGTTACCTATGTTTCGAGGAGGTCTTCTCTTCGAGATCGTGGTTGTTAGCTGGTATTCCTATATTGTGTTTATTATGTTGTACTTATATTGTAATTAATTTTCCATTCGAGTTGGTAGTGGATTTGTTTCCACCCAACTATCATCCTTAGATACTTTTATGGAGATCTGGTTACATAGATGCTGGTTATTCATTTATATTAATTTTCTGTGGATGAGATTTAGATTGTACCCTGTGACTTGTGATACATTTTTACCACTTGTGGATTGATATTCATATTACAGCGTACGTGTGGATTTTGGTTTCCATATAATGGAGTTGCCATATCCATGCGGCTGGCATGCTTACGTGTCATAGTCCTACGTATTTTTGGGGCTGGGGCGTAACACAAGGTGTTATATGGAGTGTCTGAGGAGGAGAGGACAGGGTTCTGCGCGTTGGCGGCGGAGGCGGTGCGGTCAACGCAGGCGGCGCGTGGCTCTCTGTGCCACGTGACTGTAGCTTTCGGAGCCTAGCGGCGCTGTCTGCTCTGTGCAGTACAACACGCAGGTGGCACGGATGACGCTTGCGGATTTGACTCCCAGACTTTGGGGGATCTGCTCGTTCAGCACTTATGCGGCCTGGAGTTTCCTCAGGCCGCATAGGTTCTATTTTCTTCTATATAGAGAGAGAACCTCCTCGTTCATTTGAGGAGAGAGAAAAAAAAGATGAAAAAATGAGTATACCCGATCATATGCGGCCCAGAGTGCCCCCCCCCCCTCTCATGGTATTTTCGAGTAATTTCGATGGTGACATTGAGAGTTCCAGATGTTCATTTGTGAACTTGTTGGTTCCTGGGGGCAGATCGTCTGTACGACGAATCTTGCTTTGAGCAACGGTGGTTTTGACCACCCCAGCAAGGAGATCTTCTTCAGCCTTTCCTTTGCTTCGATCTTTCTCATTGTATCGACGGCAAAAGTAAAGAGAGAAATGTTTTACTTGTTTCTTGTTGTTATCTTCATTTTCTTCGAAGTCAGCTTGTAACATGTTCTTGGTTAGTACTTCGTTGGAATCGAGATATATTAGATGAGAAACTCTTATGTGAATATATGATCTCGACGATAACTTGGGTTCCAGTAGAGAGCAGACCTTCGGATCTCGCTAGTAGCTCTGCTATGGCCCACGTTCTACTATCTTTGATCTGTCTCGGGACTAACAAGATGAAGAGAGGGCGAGGGTGTATTGCGGTTTCGTCAGGGCTTTGCCGTGATGAGGTGATGATGAAGAGTGGAGGTCTTGGGGGTCTACTTATAGACGAGAAGAGTCGGTGGTTTGAGGCGGTGGGAAAGCTCCGAGGGATTCGGGAACACTCGGGAAGGTGTGGGCGCTGATTGAGGCGGTGGTGGAGAAAGGCGATGGATGGATCATGAGGAATCGAGCAGCTTCGAATGGGGCGGTGGGATCCTTCTTGTGGCTTCGGGAGAATTCGTCTGAGGCGGTGTAGGCGGTTGCTCAATTGGGTCGAGCGGCCGGTTGCTCGTTCATCAAGAGGAGAGAGAAAGAGACGATCGGATGATGGTCAAAGACTGCTGGCTATGGGTCAGTTGATCCATAGCTAATGGATCTGGTTAATCGGGTCTAGTTCTAGTCATACGGGTTGGCGAACGATTAAGCTATAGTCCGGTCTGGTCGCAATACTTGGATTGGCTGCTAATCCCTTAACCGAATAGTTTTGGTTATTGAGTTTGTTCTGACCAACTATGGGCCGGCCCTGGATTGGGTTTAATTGGGCTAATGACCCGTTCAGTTAGTCCAATGGATAATTGGACTGGGTTGCTAAAATTGATTTTAAATAGCTACCTAATTACTATAATTGCTATGAATAACCTTAGTGAAATTTTATTGATTAAATATATTACTAGTAATTAGTACAATTAGCGTTATGTACTTAGCACTAATATTTATATTTGGAAAAGAGTTATTGAAAAATATTATACTAAAATTTCCTACTAAAAATTATTTATTGAATTTCAGGAAAGGAGAATTATACTACCATGTATCAGAATGTTGCTGCACATCGCAAAATAATGATATTGATATTGGAAATTGTCAAGTTGTGGACACTTAGCGTCGCTAAGGATAATGACGTCACATCACATTGACACGTCGTACTTTAGCGTCTCCATTATGTTAACAAAACGACATGATGTTTATTATGTACGTCATCATTTTCTGAGACAAATTGTGTTGTCGTGGCATTGCCTTCATGTCTCTAGGAGCCAAGAATTTGGAGACTACCAAAATCATCGATCACCTAAGTGCTAGTGCCGACTGTCTTTAGCATCGTTAGCGCTAACTATACGTCTAAATACGAGAAGAGGGTTCTTCATCAAATACTAGGTCCTTAGAATCAATGTTTTAAAAACTGGACTGATGATTGAACCGAAAATCTTTGGTACGGGTTCAGCCGGGGTTCAAATAAACCTTTTACGGGAACCAAATGATTTGAGACATGTAAGATATTCACATTTACTTTTGGTTTGTTTGTTTTGGTTCCATGTATGTTTGGTTTGGTTTGGTTTGGTTTGGTTTTACAACTTCAAGGTTTCTCAAAATCAAACCAAGAACCAAATGGTCCAAATCTCATGTGATTGAGATTTTTTTGTTTATATAAAACAAAATCGACAGTTTCAATTGTGTACGGGTTCGAATGATTCATCGACTAAACTTCGGTTCTGAAGAAGAAGAAATCCGCCGATTCTTAAAAAAAACTCCGTTCAAATCAGATTGGACCGGTTTTTTGGTAAAATTCGGTCAGATCCGGTCGAATCTTCGGTCCGGAGCGAAGTGAGTTTAATAGCATTTCAAATTCAAAGTTGTTCTATTTATCACACAGCTCCACTTTCTGGATATTATGGCAGACCAACTCGAAGTGTCGAAAACATCTATCAGATAGGGCCAACAATTCTGAAAAATATAATCTGGCAGATAAATTCATAAAAAATGATTACATAAAGAATATTGTAACCACTAATTCATCCTCTAGTCTTGAAGCATCTGCACCGAACCACCGGGAATGATGGAACCACGGTGGTGGGCTGACAACACTGCTTAGAATTATTGGAGAGCTGTTTCGTTTGGCTACATGCATTTGTATAACATAAAATGGACACACCGCACCCACCACATGTTAATGTTTCTGGCAAACATAAATTTGTAGCCTAATAATTTATATAGAAGGATACAATACATGAATAAAAAAACACCCACCGGCCACCGCATATTCTGTAGCTTAATAGTTTTGGATTAAAGATAAGACTCCTGTACTAGTCAAAGTCTTCGTCAGAGTCTTTCAAATAATACCAGCATACAACCAACCAACCAATGGGGCCCACCGTTTCCCCTCTCTTTCCTTCTTGGTGGAGGCCAAGAAGGGAGTGCTGTGCCTCGGCTTTGTGGATGCTGGTATCAATCCGGGGACATCGATAGTCATTGGAGGGCATCAGATTGAAGACAACCTCTTGCAGTTTGACTTTGCCAATTCAAGACTAGGGTTCACATCATCTCTATGGACACAGAAAACCACTTGTGCTAGCTACTACTTCCAATCCATGCCATGATATACAAGGAAAATGTCACTCTTATATTAGGAAATTCATGGAGTGGGAATTTTCATTGTAGTGAGTGGCGTACACTTGTGCTGGACTTTGGACTTTAGATTTTGAGACCTGAAACGAATTCTAAAATTGGTGTACTTAAAACTTAATGCTCGTATAGTTTTTTTTCGTCGATGATTATACACGAGTATTATCATCACAAAATTCAAAAAATAAAACAATAAATATAATATAATATTCATCAAAATAATATTTGACATTATAGAATACTAATAAAATTGAAAATGATCTAAACCAAAAAATGAAACTAATTTCCAAAAAATAAATAATAAAAATAAAAATAACAGCGTTTAGAGTAGATAATAATAAAAAGAAAAAGATTGTTGGGAACGAAAGGCGAAAACCGTTTCCCAAACCAGAGAGTACCTGCGAGAGAACCGAGCAAAACATACAAGCCAAAAAATACCAAACACAAATCACAGACAGAGATTTTTACGTAAAAAATCTAGATAAAAAAAACCACGGGACGATCGGAGTCCAACCCTGAAGAACCTCCACTAATGGAATAAAGAGATTACACCATCTACAAACTCCTCACCGATCCAACACGGATCATCGTAACTCTTTAGAACAGAAGATAGATTACAACCACGAAGAAAAAGACAATGAGGAATACCCTAAATTGATCTCCTTCTCCGAAACGGCCTCCAATCCTTTTTTTTCTCCTCTCCAAAGTTGCAATGGCACTCTTGCCACCTTTTTTTCTATCTTATTTTTTTTTTTCTCATGTTGTTGTATATTGCATGAACCTTTTTATAAACTCTTGCATGAATTAGGGTTTCTATATGAAAATCTGTATATGAAAGCCAAAAATATTTATAAAAATTCAAGTACATTCAATCATATATTTAAAGAAAATCAAATCATAAATTAGCTTACCATAAATTGAAAAACCAATTATATGAAAAGTTAATATATGAAAGATCCAATCATAAATATATAATTAAAGTTGTAAAAACCCAGAATTTTAGAATTTTAAATATGAATTTTTGGAGATTTTTCTGTAATTTTTAATTAATTATAATAAATATTCTTCAGGGATTTATATTTTTTGTATAAAATTAATTATTAAAATATTATAAAAATTATATTTTTGAGTGTATAATTAATAATAGGATATTGTGTAAATTTTCTGCAATTTATTGGGCTCAAAAAACTATTTTTAAATTTGTAAATACATTATTTTTAAATAAACCAACCCGAACAAACCAAACCAAACTGAACCAAACCAAACCGAACCGAACCGAACCGAGCTAAACCAACTACTCCATCCAAACATGACCCGTACCCGACCCGCTAACCCAAAACCCTTAGCATTCTATAACAGAAGCCCCCTTCGATTCTCCTTTCCCAAAACCGACCGGCCGACCGCCTTTCACCTCCCTGTAACAGCCCGCACCTCGACCCTATAAAGCCCCCAGTGAGCCGAACCCCACCACCATCACACCCTCTCTCGTTTTCGACGAGCCACCGACGACGACGACGACGGACCGCCGCACGCCATCGCCGCGAAGACGGGACGTCCAACATCCCGTTCACAGCAATAGTAAGGTATGCTACTTCCCACCTTCGTATCTCTTCGCACAGTTATCCAAATGTCGATCTATCGAATCCTATGCGAAGATCACATGACTCTCTCGAACTCGGTATAATTAGTTCGGGGTATCGTGTCATGTATCGGTCGCAAATTGCGATGCAAAACAGAAAAAAATGACCCAAATTGGAGTTCAGAAAACTATCCCAAACCCCTATGTTCATGGTCATTTTTCTTCCAACTTAGTTTATATTTTTAAATTTAACTTAAACAGTAATTTAGACAACATAACCAAAATTTAATCTCGTTAATTAGTTTATTTTAATTTATTGTATGTTGTGTTTTATTCGTGGTTGAAGTTGACCAAAAACTTAGTTTTCTAAACCCGAAATTTTTCGAAACGGGGTGCGTCCCGCTAAACGAGACGACTTCGTCATGTGCAAATTATATCGAAAGGCACGTATCGTCAACGCGGACGTGTAAGAATTTTCGGAAGTCATCTCGTCAAGATATATTTAAGCCTCCAACGGCCCAATACTCACTTCGCTTGTGAGATATCACATTGTTCGAGGAACCCTAGATGCTGTCGGAGTAAAGGATCGAGACAAGAAATGAATCCTAATTTTCAAAATTGAATGAAGTTTTCCCGTATTTCGACCGGAGAATCTAACATAGACCTAGAAATTAAGGCCTGTAATTCGGGTCGTTCTCGGTTAAAACTTCGGGAAAACTCAAACCGGAATTTTGCGAAAGTTGATTTGGATATGCATGCACACCGGAATCAACGCGTATCCGTCGAAAAATCTCGTATCGGTTCATTCTGACACTCGTCATAATTTCGTGTGTGCTTGTCGTTTCGCAACGAAACTTGCGCCATCGGATTCATAGCGTAACACTGGTCCTGTGACCCAAGTTTAGTTCGATTCTGATAACATTGACGAAACCCCGTTTCGTAGGCCTCACGGTTTCATTCGACGGGCGATTTCATGACCGGCTCATCGGAATCCAGTTCTGGACGTTCCGTTGGGTTCGTATCATCATTTTGGACTCGTAGACACTAAGTTTGAAGAATTTGAAAAATTTTGTCTCTGGCATATTTTTCGATACAAAGTGGGCCACATGTAGACTCCGTTTTGACCAGAAACTGTCAATTATGTCCATGTATCCAAATTGGACTTATGGGTAGTCAATCCTAACTATTTTATGTATTCTGAGAGCAATGGTAATGTTTGCTTCAGCATCCGGATGAGTACCTGGAGATTTCACTGTTACAGGAGCAACTGAAGGAGTTCAGAACCCAGACAAGTGTACCTTGCTAAACTTGCAGTAATTTCTTTGATATTATTGTTTGAGTTATTTCTGTGTTGTACTTGTTCACTGAAATGGGTTTAGACTGACGTAGAAAGGAAGCTTCATGTACGAGAATGTTACTGTGGTGCCGACAAGCCTGGATTGGAGGACCAAGGGTGCAGTCACTCCCATTAAGGATCAAGGGCAATGGGGTAAGAAATTATACGATCGTTCTAGCTGCCTCAAACTCAAAATTTAAAATGCAGCAGCTCCAGTAGTTTTATACAAGTATAGCTAGCCCGCTTAATCTTCTAATTAAACTTGCCAAAAGAAGAGTATTCAATGATCATATATCGTAAAAACTGTGCAGGTTAGGTTGCTGTTGGGCATTCTCTGCGGTAGCTGCAACAGAAGGAATCAACAAGGTGAGCACCGGCAGCCTCATCTCCGTCTGAGCAAGAGCTTGTGAACTGCGGCACCAGCTCCGACCAAGGATGCAACGGCGGTCTCGTGGACGACGCTGTCAAATTCATAATCAAGAACAAAGATCTCACCACCGAAGAACTCATGGGGTCTTAGGGGGAGAGTGGGTACATAAGGATGGAGAGGGATGTGGATGCTCAGGAAGGCTTATGCGGGATTGCCATGCAGCACCAAACTGCAACTGCAACTGCAACTGCAACTGCTTGAGGAGTTGCTATTATGGTGTGTATACATCAAAGTGAATTTGTGTGGCATTAGCTCATTATCTCCTCGCTCTTCATATCAAAGTTTGCACTGTGTCCCAGATATGAATATGGATCATGTACTTATTGGCCAAACAAAGAGAGAATCGTTAAGCCTCGTCTACTTCCATTTTGTGTATTTATTTATATCAAGTATAATATATAATGTTGTTTCATATTATTTTAATTAATAGATGTTACCCATCATGTATTGGCCTCGGATAACTTGTGCACAAAGTTTAGTCTTTCGAACGATTGTCCGGACACCGAGATCGCATCAGCATGGTAGAGATGGGATACCCTGAGGATTGGATGTTCTCTTGATCATGGGTGTTATGTTTAATCGAAAAGAGAGACCGAAACTATATATTATATATTGTTCAAATCATTGTTTGGAGGAAAGATTAGTCGGCTATGGTAAGAATCATGTATAAGTGATATGTAATTATGTCTATGTTTTCATATTATTTCTATGAATTGTTAACAAGGCCTAGAAAAAAAAATAGACAACTCACTTAATAATAATTGCATGCTTTCATATAATTAATGTGTCGAATTGGTTTAGTCGGGTTAATGATGCTTACTAGTGCATTTCCCAATGTACTGATCCTGACCTCCACATGTGCTGGAAATCTTTTGGACAATTGGAGGAACTAGAACCTCGTTCATTCAACCACGCACTTGAGTCATCTCAAAGCTTTTTTTCAGTTTGGAGATTTTGTTGAAGGTCTTATTTTACATTTATTTTTATTCAAAGGATATGAAGTATGAAACGATGTATCTCATTTTGTTATTTCAAAATGTTGTAAGTCATTTTGATTTTTCCAGTTGGTTAGTAATAGCCTTTTATAATTTTCTTGCAACTTTCAACAAAGAAGTTATTTTGCATTATGCATTATTGTCATTCGATTTTATGCTTAAAGTTTTGTTGTATCAAAGTCTTATATTTTTATAATCTTTTCACTATGTACGTACATGGCTTATACAAGCCCAACTTAAGATTGTATGACATCATAAGCAGTAAGGACCATTCGATTCTTTGATATCGGGGTGCTACAGTAATGCTGATCGACTCAATGCCTCTAATGATCTTACACAACTCGTAAGTGCTCTCTGATATGCCTGATCTTGTCCACAATATATATGTGTGATCTTCTCAGGTTCAACATATTTTGCTCCCCAAAATCATTCTATTGGGTTTGGAGAGAGGATTCTAGAACCAAGGTGGTTAGAGGTTGTTACTAGTTAGAGGGAGCTTCTGGAAGCCTTTAATAGACACATGTCTATTTGTAAATATCTTGTTTAGTTTATCTAATTACCTAAATGCCCTCATAATTCCTTTGACTATTAATTGATTTTAAATCTTAATTTCTTTTCACAAAATTGTTAGAAAAAAATATTGCTTCTGGTAATGAATTCAAAAAAATATATGATTTTTTGGGAACGGTAGTTACAAGGATGCACCCTAATCCTCTACCCGGTGTATTATAATACACGATAAATCCACATGGTCCCACTAGAAGTGTAAAAATTAGTACTAAAATCAATCTCATCTTCAGCACCTCAAAGGATGACTCGTACACAACTAACCACTCAAATTGTACATCATTGTGTGTTAGTTTCTTCAAGGGTGCTAAAACTCTCACAAAGTCTACAACAAATATACGATAATATTCTGCTAATCCCAGGAAGCTATGAACATATGCTACTGAACTCAATACTGGTAAACTCTCAACTACCCCAATTTTTTTGGGATCTACTGACACTCATGCACCTAAAATGATGTGCCCCAAGAAGGATATATGGTCAAGCTAGAACTCAAATTTGTTGATACAAACTTTGCAAATAACTAATGATATCGCAAAATCTTTAGAATGATACAAAGACGGAACTCGTGCTCTACCTAACTATTGTTGTAGACGAGAATATCGTTTATGAATATTACAAAAAAGTGATTCAAGTACTGCTTGAAGATATGGTTAATGAGATCCTGAATATCAATGGGGTATTGATTAGCCAAAAGGACATCACCATAAACTCTCAATCAACCATATCTTAATCTTAAGGCAGTCTTGAGTATATCATGCTTCCTAACACCGATCTAATGATAACCAGACTTAAAATCAATATTGGAAAACACTCAGACTCGAGTGAGCTGGTTAAACAAGTTGTCAATCGTAGGAAATTTATACTTGATCTTGATAGTAACCTTGTGTAGCTGATGATAGTAACCTTCCTCTTCACCATGATAGTTGGATCTTCCTAAGACGATCCACTGGGATGAATGAATATGTAGACCTTCATAACCTCAATCATCATACAAAGTTTCTCTAACTCAACTCTCTCTGATGCACAGGTCCTGTTCCTGGAATCAATTCGATGCTGAACTCGATATCACAAACTAGAGGCATCCTTCGAAGCTCTAATGGGAACACATGAGAACTCTTTATGACTTTGGGATACTGACCATCACTTGCTATGTTGCCATATAAAAAGAAGTTGTGACAAAAAAAAAATAGCGAAGTTGAACAAAAAGCAGTTTATTCCTTCAAAAGTACATCAAAATTGTCTCTCAACACAAGATCCAAGTTTAGCCTGAATAACAAACAGTTGAATTCTCTTGGCTTAAGATTATATTAGATTTTGATTCTATTCCTTCTGTTATTCGGAATTTCTCTCCTATACGGATATAGATGCGTTCTCCCTCTATATATATTTGTATGACTCTTTATATTATTCATTAATAAAATTAATATTGTTAAATTTATATCATCTATTATTAAAATTAATATTATATCCATCAATTAATAAAATTAATATTGTTGATTCAGAGCTTTGATTTTTTCAATTCTACCGTCGTCGCTTCAATTCTATAATCGTTCAAAGTCTCTTTCAGATATCAACCACTTAACATCTTGCTTCTTCATCTCCTCTAAACCAAATAGGCATGTTAATATGTTATTAGAGGTTGAAGTAAATAAATAGTCGAGTTAATAACTAAATGATGAAGTAAATAAATTTAAAGATAATTAAGTACCTAAATAAAAGAAAATCTATTTAAATAAAACTAGTCACGTATTGTATTGCGCTTATTTTTTTTTAAAGGTTGTGCTGAAAACAAAACTAAGAAAGTTAATTTAAGAATGATTTCCTTCCATAAGCTAAAATTTTCTTACAAAGCATTATATTTTTATTAAATTATATGCAAAGAAATAATTTTAAAAAATTACCAGGAGAGAACAAAAAATGTCTTTATCAATTGCGTTTTGGCTCTCTCTGCATTTAAATATTCAAATCTATTGAACATCCTTGCCAAAGACATTTTTCTTTTTTTAAATTTTTTATTCTGGTTCCTTTAAGAAAATAACTAAGAAAAAAAATAGTAAAAACTTCGTTACTAGTTTCCATTTTTTTTCAATTTTTTTCCTGAAAAGAATAAAAAATAATTAAAAACTATCAATACACAAAAAAATAGAATATTGTTGCGTTAAGAGGGGCTTATATGGAAAAACTAATATTGGGAGGGGCCTATATGTAAAAAAATAGAAGACGTCCATACTAAGAATGTCTTTCATTATTTTTTATTTTTTATATCCAGCCAAAAATAATTTTAACAGTTTTTTATTTATTTTTTAATCTTTTCAGAAAAATGAAAAAAAAAGACCCGGAAGGACGTTTTCACTATATTTTTATTTTTATTTCTTAGTTTTTATCTTTATTTTAACAGGACCAAAATGAAAAAAAATTAAAAAAAAATTCCTTACCAAGGACGTTTTCAAGTTTGAATATTTAAATGCAGAGGGAACCAATCTAAATCAAGTTAAATTTAACTAAGTATAATTAAACAAAAAGTAATTATCAATAAGTACATATATATTAAAAAAACTGCTCGAATTACTGTATCCGTATCTCCTAATTCTAAATCTAAAATATAACGAAATTAAGACATACATAGTAATTATATATTAAGAACTAAATATTTATTAAGATATTAAGAAATATTAAGATACCATATATACATATAAACTGTCCAGTTTATGAAAAACTACACAAAGTTACCTCTATATATATATATATATATATATATATATATATATATATATATATATATAGGTTCTTTCTTCTCAAACTCCTAACTAAATCTATACAAATTTTATATAACTAAATCCTAACTAAACTAAAATCCTTACCAAAAAAACAAATCTTAGTCGCGGTCAACATAGCCTTAATATCTTTACAAAAAGGTAAACCAATCCTAACAGCAATACCAATCTAAATCAAGTTAAATTTAACTAAGTATAATTACGAGTGGATAAAACATATTTAAAAAATTAGTGACTGACACTATTGAGCCTGAACTTTCAGGTCTCAATTATCAACCAATATATTCATTATGAGAATAATTTACATAAGACAATTCGTATATAAAAAAATGCTTCATCTTACTAAAAACACATTATAAAACTCTCCAAGACCACCCAACATAAGACACCACATAAAATTGGACACTGAAAAAACTACAAACAAAGCAAAGCGAAAAAAGAGTACACCAACTGTTTTCCATCAGCATTATTAGTTTACATAAACCGTTTATATCAAGGATCATATTTACGTCCTCACATGTTTGTGATATTTGGGCTTGTTTGGCAAGAGAAAGGAGGGAGTACACCTGCAGGAGCACAAAATACCCTACCCTTACCCTTACATTTACCCTTTCCTTAAAGATATTTGAGTTTTATAGAATCATGCTTCCTTTTCCTTTCCCTCATTTTATTAGCATCCAAACACAGCAGTACAGAATTCAGAAGTTTTGGAATGACACTACAGAGCCGAGAATACAAAATAACAATATTGAACACAGCACGTAAATTGCTGAAGAAGCCTATTTAAAAACTACATATTTTGAGTTCAGACTTATATTATTCATCCTCTTTATAATCTACTGGGATTTTGGCTCATTCCTGTTGACCATAAGAACAACAAGCCTATACACATAATACCATCATTAATCACACAAACAATCTCATGATTCTTATCTTCCCCTAAGTTACTGCCTCATGAGCATTCAGTGTCCAAGATGTCATTTAATACCTTTTGGAATATGCCTCTGCCAAAATTAGGCACAGTAAGATTATTAACCTTATGATAGGGTGGAAATACTTGAATGGTGATGTAGACAAGTGACTTTCTACCATCGAACACATGGCATCTCTAATCACAAGTTTGCTTCAGTAAGCTTGAAAGCAACGAAACAATTATTCTGCAACACTTGAGCCAGAATGAGAGATGACTGCTATCAGAAGATTATCACCATACAAGGATCGCCACAACAGATTTAATGATCAGAAATTAAAGACAACTGGAAAGTCTAGAGTCTCTGGACAAGGCTAAGCCCTACGAGTAGCTTATGCAGTTTGGTCCTGATGACTCGCTGTTCACAATACATCGACTAAAAATATCAACAATTACCTGGGATCAACCTTTATTCATCAACATCACACACAGAATTGGGAGGTGCTCTTGTCAATTCACCCCTGAGCTCACTAATGAGTACCCTGAAAAGAGAAGAGGAAACAAGGATCAAACTGGACCTAAGGATGAGAATCATGTAGCACTATCCCCCTTCAACCATTTACTTTGAGCGGAATGTGGCAAAAGAAAGGAATATCCATGGACCAACCACATCGTCTCCACCCTTCTTCACCTCTCCCAGAAGAGTAACTAATAGCAATCCATTTACATTTTATATTCCAATTGAACACTTCCCATTTATGATCAAAGGGGAAGGTTAGTAGTCTCAACATTATAGGTTGATAGAGAACTTCTGTTGAATTAAATATTACAAGAATTCAAGCAAACCAACCGAAAATTTCTCAAAACTAATTTATATAAACATAAAAAACTACTCCTGAGAATTAAAACAATCTTTCTTCCAAGGAAAAAGACAACCCCTAAAGCCTATGAAATAGGCAAAGCAAAGCCTATTATTAGCATTAGGGTACGTTTGGTATGCGGATTACAATTTTGAGGAATTCTATATTTCTTGTAACTTTATTCCTATGCATCAAATTCAAGGATATATTGTGTTATTGTGTTTAGTAGAATATATAGTGTATCTGGGAATAGAGAATTCATGTGTTTTGCTCCATAAGTAAATTTCCAGAAATATGGCATTCCAGAGCATAACTTTCCTGAATTACCCATGCGACCCTGCCACACAAAATTATCATCATAATAATCTAGTTTCTTAGCCGTACAAGTCTCAATATAACACTTTACAACACCACCTGAATCATTGGTGGTTCAGGTCACATTTTGGGTTTGGTTTGGGTATGGCTCCAAGTCGATTCAGGTTGGGTCTGGTCAAGTAAAATTGAGTTCTGATTTCATGCCAGGTTCAGGCCTTATCGGGTCCAGTCGGATCAGATTCGGCTTTGGTCGGGTCAGGTTCCTGTCGAGGTTGAATTCAGGTCTGTGGAACTTGGGGCAGGGATTGGGTCGGGTCGAGGTTCAGGTCGGAATTTGGGTCAGGCCAATTGTACCATGTTATGGGTTGTGTTCTTATTCTGGTCAAGTTCAGGTTCTAGTAGAATCGGATCGGATCGGGGTGGTTTGGGTCCGGTCATGTTGAGTTCTGATCATGAGGGATTGTTTGGGCAATCTCAAAAATACATGTATGTTCGATAGAAGGGAAATACAAATACCTACATCTCCCCCATTGGCTTAGTGTATATGGTGGCAATATGATGTCCAAGAAAATTTGCTTTCTCATAAATTCTTCATTGGGCTTATGTCAAATGCAATAGGGAAGGGAATATCAAATTCCCAACCGTATGACAGCGGACAGACAGAAGCCCCTCATTGAGATCCTAATTATTTCATCTAAAATTAACTCAAAAAAGACAAAAATTAATAAATAATGGCATCTTTCACATTTCATGTCAACATTAACAGAGCAGGTACTAAACAATAGCCAATATTTTATATCCCCTTACTATTTTTCAAATCCTAAATATACAGCACCTTTAATCTTAAAATAAGTCATTTAAATAGATCGTCGTCAATTAGTTTTTATTGCTAGTGGTACTAACGAGATTTATTTATGAGTGATAGGCTATTAGTTAAATGGGCTCCTAGAGCTAGGTGTAGACCTAAGAGAAGATTGGATTGAGGCTGTTAAGAAGGCTATGGCTTTAGCTACTATGAGGGAGATGATGACCCTTAACAGAACTGAATGGCAGACGACGAATCATGTAGTTAACCCCCAAAACCCCAAAGTTTGGCATAAAGTTTTTCCTTTTTGGGTGCTAAATATTGCTTATACTCTATATTAATAATCCGTTGTCTGTTTAGTGTTACTAGGTCTGTTATGCGCTATTCACTAATTAAACTACCAAATTGCCAAGTTTGGCTTACATATAACCTTATTGATAGAAATGGGTGCCTAGATTTGAGAGGAAATATATATATATATATATATATATAAGACACGGGACAAAGATAACATTGACTTAGAGATACCGGATTGGAATGGCGTGTATATATATATACAAAGATAACATTGATTTGAGAAACCGGATTGGAATGGCGTGTTGGTTGTGCCGGTCCTGATGTTAGGCTTTTGTACTTGAAACCTATCGGCAAAGAAGACGACAAGAAAAACCCACTCTAGGGATTTGGCATTGCACCATAGAAACTCAAAAGTAGATTTCTCAATTCATTCTTCAATTCTCTAATTAATAATTTTTCAATTACTGACTATTTATACTCTCAAACAATAACAAGAAGATAAAGTCAATCCATAAGTACTTATCACTACGATAATTAAAATTCTTAACCAACTCAACGGGATAAAATTTTCTTTATTTAGATTTGTCCTAGTAAACATAAATCTAAACTGAAACTCGGGTTTGGGTCCATGTCCATTGCCATGGATGCTCCTACATCAATATATGATAGAAAATAGGTTAACCCACTATAATAACAGTTTAAAGTCCCTAGACTATAATAAAACTCTAGAGTTGGTGAGAGATGAGCCTTATATGTGTATAATGAACGCGCTTTCGGAAGACGAGAGAAGGATTAACACAACGGTATATTCTTTTGTAAAGTTCACAGTGTTCACTTAAAAGTTAAAAAGTCCCTTCCGCTACAACAAACTCATAGTGTTGGGAGGGGTGAGGATTATATATTTATCTTCAACAGTAAGAGTATAGTGTTCTATTGCATGGATACCACAATACTCTTCCACTACCACAACCGGTATTTAGACCATTGCAAAATTATTAAATCATGATTCCAACTCCTAATTTAACTATATCATAACTTACGACATATACAATATAGACCAATAGCTAGGAGTAGGCCCAAACGAACTTGGATTGATGTTATAACAAAGGATATGACTTTTGTTAAAGTTACAAAGGACACAACCCTTAACAGAAGTGAACGGAAGAAAAGGATTCAAATAGCCAACGCCAAAAATTTGGGATAAATGCTTTGTATTTGTTGTTGTTGTTCTAATATTGTATCTTATGGATTGATAAGTACTTATTAAGGGTTGTGCTAAAGGAGTAAAGGACACAGCCCTTAACAGAAGTGCAGTTTTCCTGCAAAGGAACTTGAAAGACTAGGAGGTGACCAGCAACAATGACAAGCCATTATCTACTTCCAACTCCCAAATATTCATTACGAGCCAATGAATTTTGGACCCTTTTGTATTTCACATTTAGTGATTAACATGAGGTAAATCAAAATAACATGCATATTTGACTTTAACACTTTACATAACATCAAATATAAATAGTCTCAAACATCACCCAGTCTTGGAATCATGTAACTGCAGGTACGAACTAGTCAAGAAAGACCCATGTATAGCTTACGAACTCCCATTTCAGCTCAAGGTCCGGAACCAGAGCATCCTATGAAACATTCTAGTTACAGTATGGTTGTTGCTGATTTAGCTTCAAAGCTGCTGCCTACTTTTGAAAGTTGGACAAAAGGAGGATGAGGAAATTGTGAAGAGAATGTCTAGAAGAAATGCATAGATTAACTGGAGAAGAAAACAAAACAAAATATTCTTCTTGAAATCAGTCTCCCATAAGTAAGGACCAGGGCCAATGAAATACAAGACATTATTGGAAATCGGTCAAATGCCTATATATATATATATATATATATATATATATATATATATATATATATATGGCAAAAGGGGTGACAGTCCAGGCCCAATATTAAATAGCCCAATAGCCTTTATTAAGGAAAGGAAGAGCTATAGGCCCAAGATTAAATAGCCCTGGCCCAAGGCCCCGTGTGTGTGTGTGTGTGTGTATGTGTGTGTGTGTGTGTGTGTATATATATATATATATGACGGCCTTGGCCAGGGCAAAAGGGGTGACCGCCCAGGCCCAAGATTAAATAGCCCAATAGCCTTTATTAAGGAAAGGAAGAGCAACAACCTCAGTTGTTCCTTTCTAAAAGAAAAAAGGGCAACCCTTCCACTTCTTTTCTTCTTCTCCTCTTAGGCTCGAAGACCACAGCCAGGTCGAGAGATGGGGACGGAGGCGACGTTTGTTAGAGTCTACGATGGCCATGGGGGGCTCATGCGTCAAGGACCACTTGTTCCAGCACCTCATCAGTAAGCTCTAATTCTTTGGTATTGTTTGTTAAAAATTGTTCCTTTGAATTCTTATCTAATATTGTAACCACCACTTTTTACCATAGGAGTATTTTGGTAATTTTGCATGTTGCTAATTTTATTATATTATATTATATTATATTAGTGGTTAGCTTAGAATTAATTAGTGTTGCCTAGAATTAATTAGTGTTAGTATTAATGCTAGTCAATTAGAATTAATTAGCACTAGTTGTCATGGATAGACTAGATTCCTTCATAACTAATTAGATTACATTCATATTAATTTGAATTTCAAATTATGAGGGAGAAGGACAAATTAGTCATTTAACCAAACAACCAATTAGTCATGACATGGCATGCTCCTATTGGTAGACATTTCTAATTCAAATTTTTTTCTCCAAAAGTCCCTACTTCCTTTCCAACCAATGATCATTTCATTCCCACCAATTCCTAGATCTAGAATTTGAATTCTCACACCAATACTCCACCAAATTCATTCATTCTTCTTCTATTGGAGAGCTAGGAGCTTGGAGCACAAGAGAAAGCTTGAAGAGGAGTCCAAGCAAGGAGGATCGTGTCCGATTCGACTTCCTCGTGTCCAAATTCGGAGTTCTTCAAAGGAGGCACACCAATACTAGGTAATTCTCTATTTTCCACCCAATTTATGGTTAGGAACACTCGTTGGACCCATAGAAACCTTCTCATAGGTGGAATTGGCTCTCTAATGATAGATCTAGGTGTTAGAAGTCTCAAATTTGGTATATCTAAGTGTTTGCATGGTGGAATGGTATTTTCTAGGCTTCATTTGGTGGAACTTTGACCACCAAGTGTGTGTAGAATGGTCCCAATAGAATTTCTAGCCTAATTTAGTGTTATGCTTGTGTCCATGTGTCCTAATTATGACATTGAAGGCTTGTGTCATGATACATTAGGATACGCTTAGCCAATTTTGATAATTCATATAAAATTGTGTTTCCAATGGTTTATTTGTGTTTAATTTCTATTTGTCATAATTTCATATGAATTTGGGATTGGAGAAGCGTGTCCATGTGTCATGGGACTCCTTGTACTATCACAATTAGTGTCATATGAGAGTGTACTTGTGTGTCTTGGAGTAAGAAGTTTATCCATGAAGTGAGGATTTGATTATATATATATATATATATATATATATATATATATATAAGTGAGTGTGAGCACTGGGTTAGGGGTCACAGATGCATGTTCAGGCTTGGGTGAGATCTGCGGAGGTTTCAGTTGTGGGAAGTGTAGGTTGAAGTGCTGTGGGAGTATCTAGATGTCTATATATCTGATACATATATATATATATATATCTGATACCTATGGATATCAATATAGACATGGAGTTAAGTAATGTGTGGGGATATTTATGTATATATTTGGGTGAGTGTTTGTATGTGTCTAATAGGCAGTCGAGTGAGGGGCTTCTGGTTTGAAGCATGGTGAAACTGCATCCCCTGCAGTTCCTTCACCAATCCGTGCAACAGTATGCAGGATTAGTAGCTCTGCAAGGTGCAGTGGGTACTCGAGATGGGGGGGGGGGGGATAGCTGTGTGTATATCAGTAGAGATCTGTGTCACAGGATACTAGTATGTACAAGTGTTTCAGTGAGTTGTGTGTGTGCCAGGGTGAAATGAAGTATTGAGATCAGAGCAATAAGGTATTTTAGTTTGTGCATAGCAGTGTACATGAGTGCCTAGAATAATATAGTGTGTAGGACCTCTATTGCAAGTGTCCAGTATATAAGGAGTGTCTGTAGGAGTAGGGGTGCAAACGAGCCAAGCCGAGCCAAGCTTTCATAAGCTTGAGCTTGGCTTGATTAGAATTAACCAAGCTCGAGCTTGATAAATTTTTTATTTTAGAGCTTGAGCTTGGCTCGAGCTCGTTTATATTAAGCTTGAGCTTGGCTTGGTTTGAGCTCGAGCTTGGCTTGATAAACAAGCTTGATTCAAGCTTGATAAACAAGCTTGATAAGCTCAAACTCAAGCTCGTTAAGCTTGATTTCGAGCTTGTTCAGCTTTATTTCAAGCTCATTAAGCTTGATTTCGAGCTTAACGAACTTGATTTCAAGCTAGTTAGGCTTGAATTCAAGTACCTATAATATTAATAATTTATTTATAAAAATTTAATTTAAAAAGTTCTTTAATATCAATTATTAAGGACATACAATTATTTGTACACTGCCAGCAACGAGCTCCTAAACGAGCTTCTAAACGAGCCAGCTTACGAGTCAGCTCGCAAGCTTCTAAACGAACCAGCTCGCGAGCTCAAACGAGCCGAGTACTTCTAAGCTTGAGCTTGGCTCGTTTATTAAACGAGCTCGAAAATGAAGCTTGAGCTTGACTTGTTTACTAAACGAACCGAGCTCAAACGAACTTTTATCGAGCCGAGCTTCGAGCAGCTTGCGAACGGCTTGGCTCATTTGCAGCCCTATATAGGAGTATCAAGTAGGTGTCAGTGTTGAAGTGTTATCTACATATATATATGGATATATAGGTGTGTGTGGGTGTATCTAAGTGTAGAGTGTCTAGTGGGGTGTCTATGAGGGGGTGTTACCTAGTATCTAGTATGTATCAGTGAGTGAGTGTATGTGAGCTTGAGTGTGGGTAAGTGATTGAGAATAGGTAGGTTAGTGTGAAGTGAAGATAGGATAGTGTATGTGCTAATGTAGGTAATTGTCTTGTGTTGGTATGTGTCAAGATATGGATAGTAGTTAAGGTAAATAGTGAGGTAAAGGGGTATTAGGCTAAGTTATTGTATATATTGATATATATGAGTCTATTTAGTATTTATGATAGTTAGTATAACTAGTATGACCTAGAAAATCTAGTATTAGCATGGTTTAGCTAAATATCACTTAATAGGCGAGCAAGATAGGTAATTTGGAACCCAAAAATAGGTGTTGACCTAGGTTGACCCTATTGACCTAGAATTGACCTAGAAACCTAGAACAAGCCTAGTTAAGCTTATTTATGATACCAAATCACCTATTTGACATGATAATATATATATAGGTCTTCGAGGCACCGTTTCAGTACTTCACCCATATCATCAGCTTTGGACCACAGACAAGTACATTCTCTGACAGTTTCATGTTTATAGTATTGTTTTGCTTGATTTCTCGACACGATGGATACACATAGTATTTATAGATTCATCTTTGACATACGTGGTTTATACTTGCTGGCCCATCAGGACTCTTTTACTGGCACCACCTTTATCAGGACTCTTACTGGCATCACTCTATTTTGGATAGCATCATATTGATCTACGTGCCGGATCTGGATCCAATAGTACTAGTCGGACAAAAAAATACATCAGTAGATATGTAAACATTCCTAAAATCTAGAACCACTCCCTCAGCTCCAATCTGGAACGATGGCACTCACACATTTCACGTGCAAGATGCCGTACATTACCCCCCAGTCGTTTACATGTCGAAAGTGGTATTTCAAAACACACTAATTAGGTGCAGTCTTGTTGGTTTCACTCAATACTTACTGGTTTCACTCTATACTTGCTAGATACATGTCATACATATTTTTGCTACTGCTCTCAGTTATATAACTTGTCTTTACTGACATACTCACATGTTCACTCTATTTACT
The DNA here is from genome assembly GCA_036927795.1 of Iris macrosiphon. NCBI lineage: Eukaryota > Viridiplantae > Streptophyta > Magnoliopsida > Asparagales > Iridaceae > Iris > Iris macrosiphon. Next base: position 269,185,965 of record JAYESA010000005.1, on the reverse strand, counting down.
TTCCATGTTTCTATATTTATTTGTTTCACTCTATTCCGGTACCATGATTCATTACTTATCTGCTCATCATGTATTACTTTATTATTACTGTTTTATAGACTTTATCGTTTAATTGGAACTGTTATTGGGTTGTACTCGTTCCATCCTGACTGGATAACATTTTTAGGTGATGATCTTGATGACCGGTTCCTACATATTATGGACCCCAGAAGGGTGTAGCAGCAGCTTTGGACCATAAAGCTCAGGAGTAGCTTGGAGTGATTGCCAGAAGGTCTAGCTGGAGTCACTAGTTATCTTAGTTTTCTTTTATTAGTATTTTGGTACTGGATCTATCTCCGACAACTACTTGAGACTTGAGATATTGTATTGGATTTTACATTACTGTCTAGACTGGTTAGAACTTGTGATTTGAATTTTCATCTCTTTATTTCATATCGTGCCTTCTTCTTTAGATTTGTGATTGAGTACATTATATTGTTATATCATTGTCTCCTTATGGAGTTGGATATTATTGTGTGAAATTAATAGTTAAATATTGATGAGCTAGACAACGTTCTATCGTCGATGCTGCGGCGTAGGCTGGACGTACCCACGTACTCGTGCCCCGGTCATTCGGATACGGGTCGTGACAAATATGCACTTAGGCTTATTATTCTGTTGAAAAATGAATCTAGTCTCTTTAGAGGTTCTCCAATTTAATTTTTTAGTAGGACCAATTTCATCTTAGGCTTAGAATTCTTATTTAATATGCGCTTAGGCTTAGGATTCTTCTTTTAAAGATTTCTAATAGGATTCTTATTTAATCTGCAGACAAATTATAACCTCTTATTTTCATTATGTTAAAGAAAAGGATATAACAGTTAATTAAGTATTCAAAAGCTAACCAATTTCTAAATATCGACCAATAGAAAATGTTTCAATTATCTCAGTTCCTTACTCAAATTCTTCTGCAATTGGTTGTGGAAATGTAAATACAAAGTTACATTACAGACCAGACCAGACCAGACCAGACCAGACCTGACCTTGCTATTTCTCGAAAAATCTCTTAGTAGCAGATTTGATATTTCTCAAACAATCTCTTAGTAGCAGATTATACATGCAATTAAAATTTGTCATAAAGACTAAAACTTATGTGGTTTCTAGTGGTAAGACAGTTTTTCATCTCTCTGGTTGTATCGTGGTAACATACAAATTGTTTGAATCTCTCTCCAGTTTCTATTTGTTGCAATGTTCGTCTTAAAGTACTGCAAGACGCAAATCTGATTCTTCTTTTCACTTCTTGTAGTACTTGCGAGACCATCTGACTTTTGTAGTTATTGCAAGGTATTGAACCGAGACATTTGCCAAGAAAGCATCTGTTGGGATTGAAGAAAAGGTAATAAAATTAACTTCAATTTTAGAAATCTTATGATGTATGTTATAGTCAAAGCTTTATGGAATCAAAAAAGATTATTGAACCAGTTTCTTTATGTTTTAAACTGATTTGAGCATTGCCTAAGTTTACTAATATGAGGTCCAAACCAGAATGGCAGTTCCACTTGCGTTTAGCTGGAGATTTGTTCTGTGCACTAAATTGTGGCTTCCACATCATCTGGGGGTCTAGTTTTAGCTTATGTTGCATATGTATTCTGGACTATTTATGGGTTTTCTTTTCTAACTATCATTTTTACTGGTAAAGAGGTATAGGCAGAAATAATTAGTTTCCAGTTGCAGCCATGGGTTTTCTTTTTTAACTATCAATTTTACTGGTAAAGGAGTACACAATTCTGTGATACTTATTCCTCTACTAAAGCCAAAGTCATAATTAGCTTCTTCACTTCATTTGTTCTTAAATCTATAATTCATTGCACCTGGGGGTTTATACGATTGATAGTTACTGCCATTTTTCACCAACAATAAGCATTTGTTGTTGGGATGTGTATGGAGAGGCACTAAACTTTTTTTAATGGAAATATGAATTGTTTATCGTGGTTATCAACTATTCAACTAAGTTTGATCTTTTGATTGTGATAGTTTGCAAAAGGAAAAAAAATCTGGAGTTTGTAATAGGGGGGCCTCATTCTCGGAACCAAATGAAACCTTTTTATGGCTTGTCGTAACTGTTCATATGCAACTATACCTGCTGACCAAACTCAGCAAAATTGCATCTGCACTAACAGTAGGCCCACTTTTGCCTTTTATATACTATAATTGGACATCAACCAGAGGCATGTTAGTCTTTATGCCATTTAATTAAGCCTTTCGCCGTGAACAACTTAACACGTTTGACTTCCCATATTTTTAACATTACATCTCTCATCGTACCATTTCTTATTTCATAATGTAATATGGTAGCAGAACCTTTCATCGAAAAAGAAAAGAGAGGAGAAATAACATAGTAGCAGAACAGTCAAGACCATTATGTGTCCAATCAATCTACCATTTGACCATTATCACCTAATGTGAAGATGTAGTACTTACGTCAAGCAAGACATATTTGCCAACTTCTCCAAAGATGTGTATTAAATCATAATCCATATTATATGTATGGTACATGTAGTTCAAATTATCACAACAAAGTTGCAAACATAAGAGGCACACAGAAGGTTTCACAACACAATGATTGATGCCTTTAGGGAAGGGAAGGGAAGGGAAGGTCGTGGGTCTGAAACCCAACTGAGCAGTAAAACTGACCCTTATTCTCAAAAGACATAGGAGGCACACTTTGCATGATCCAGGCCAGATTGAGAAAGGATTCAATTACTTGAGGATGTGTACGTGCAGGCATACCAAATGTTTTGAGGCTTCAGAAAGAGAGAGAAGGTTTCAGGTCTTTTAGCAGACATAAGTACTGGTATATGTGCTATTTTCCATAACGTTGTACATATCACAAGTAATATACAAATACCTAATTGTCAGTTTTATAGCTGTTCATACTGTTCACCTTATTCTGCTTAGCTCCATATCCTTTGACTATCATGATGAATATACTTCTACTACTAGTGTTGTTCAAAAGTGTCAACATTGGTAAAAAAATCATGATAGCAATGAACTATGTGCCTTTTTATGTTACTTGTCTCACTCACTACCAATAGGGAGTGTGCAGGCACCATTCATTACTCTTTTTATCTATCTTTCCTTCTATATACATTATTCAATAATGTAACACCAAGCGCAATGCCCTTCAGCAGTAAACTTCAAAGTGCACCAAGTAATTAAGCTTGTTGCTGCATAAAACCCAACATTTTCATGTTCTAGGTCAATTATCCACTACTTCATGCATCAATTTTTTTGTATTGTACCCAATGTGCCAAAAAAGAAAGTAATAGTAATGCAGTGACATATCAGCTCAGTCATCAAATATGCCTCAGCTTTTATGCAACATTGTCAATTTCCATTGTGTTTTTGTTATTCAATCAAAGATTCTGGATCCCTGGGTTTGTCAAATTAATTGATAATTATCTATGAATCAATCGGAAATGGGAAAAAACGCAAAAAGAATTCAAGCAAAAGCAAGCTTCAAGTAATATAGATGAAATAGAGGCACATTAGTACCTCGTGATCATGACCATGAGAGTGGTCCCCATGTCCCTCCCAAGGATGCCTCCATCCCTGTAAACAAATATTGGAGAAACTGAATGGTAAATAGCCTGGAGGTACTAAAAGATGAGGTAGATTAAATAGAGAAGAATATTACCAACACGACAGGCCCATCTTGCTTAGCCCTGTACAGAACCCAAAACCTACAAAAGAAACAGTAACAAAGTAGGTATTATTTGAAGCAAATTTTGTTAATTGTCGGTTAACACAGCATTAAAAGTTCAGCTTTTGACCTTCCAGACATTGTTTCACACTATTATAGTTATCATACACATCTCTATTACTGGTGAATTTAGGATTGTTATCCTTCACTCTTTAGCGTAGTGCGTCACATACATGAATTCCTTAAAGAAAATTGTATCATCTGACATTTTTGTCTAGACTCTTATAGCCTAGGGGAACTTGGAGGGAGCTCCTTCGGTGCATGAGCTTAATGTGCAATCCAAAATATAGGTCTACCTACCTGCCTACCTGACAACTTGCTACCTAGGTTTTATGACATGACCCTCTAATCCACATAGCTACGATTTTTGCACCAAAAATGAAAGGGTTAACGTCAGGCCAATAATTGGACATATAACTGTCAAATCTTGTATGGAATTTTTTTTATACTCCATAACCAACCTTTTTTTTATGGGAGAATGCTTGGATGATGATGATCTCTATTGCAATGTTACCAGGATCGTGGGTCGCTTTGGTACGTGGTACGGATACGCGGTACAGTATCTCAGCCGATACGTGGAGGTAGGCTTATTCGGTATGCTATTTGGGGTCGTTGTTCGTTTTTATCTCGGTCGTCTTTTGTACCATATACAATTATATAGAAGTATACACCAAATATCATAAGTTCATAACCAAAGCAATCAAAATCCAAATGAAAGAAAGCATAGACAATATTCTTGTAACTAAAACAAATATCGTAAGTTCATAACCAAAGCCATCAAAATCCGGATCGCTAAATTTGACGAACGGGTCGCGAACGCACCCCGTTCGGGATCATTCGTCCCAATTCGTGGGACGTAGGGGGAGTTGGCGAATTAGGCAACTATGCTCTATTGTTGGTTGTAAAAGTAGTTATACAGTGGCATTTTCACTAGTGATATAGATGAGTATGAGAAATATAATAAGAGTTAAACAATATATGTGTATATATATGTGTGTTAAAACTAACCGAAAACCGTAAGAGGTTCGATCTCTCTCCCAGTATGAACCACAATTAGCTCTTTGCTATATATATATATATATATATATATATATATATATATATATATATATGAGTCATGCACATGTGAACCAATAGAAATAGAATTTACTAGTGAACATGGAATGTAAGAATACATTCCTATCAAGGTAGTCAAAGATGCAAGGCGCACTCGAGGCGCAAAAGGTTTATATCGTCCGAGACGCAAGGCGCACTTAAGGCGCGCGTTCGAGCGAAACGAGACGTAAATATAAAAAATAATAAAAATATACATAGATAAATAAATAAATTAGTAACGTAAAAAATAAAACCAAATAACATATTAAAACAAACAAAAATATGTTAAAATATTACCAAATGAACTAGCAGAACAACAGTAGCAGTCAACAGAACTAACAAGAGTTTGTATTATTCATACCACACTTTTCGTAAATTTTAGTTTTTCCAGTTCAATTGTAACCAACTACTTGTATAAGGTAAGGATTCTCTCCATGGCTCAAAATTTTTGTATAAATAAAAAAATCATAAGACGCGCATTTTCTTGGTTGCGTCTTGCAGAAAGGCGAACCTAAGGCGTGCTTTGGGTGTGCCTGAAGAAATGTGCCTTGCCTAGTGAAGTATGAGGCACAATTGCTACGCCTTCCTGCGATGCGCGCCTTAGACGCGTCTTTGACTACCATGATTCCTATTGGTCCATATGTGCATGGCTCATGTAGAATTATGAGCCAGTGGCTCATATCTCGTTTTCTCATATATAAATATATATATATATATATATATATATATATATATATATATATGTGTGTGTGTGTGTGTGTGTGCGCGCGCGCGCGCCATCCATGGCTATAAGAGCCACCCATATATATATATATATATATATATATATATATATATAAGATAAAACGAGATATGTTGGTGCTACTGAGTCATTGCCTCCCCACAATCCCCAAGACACTTATTTTTAAACCCAACCACAACATACCTCTTCAATAAAAGTGGCACCACAAGTATGAAGGGTCATATTAGATACTGCTATGAAACAATACAATCATGAATGAGACTTGCTTTTCACTTGAAGGGGCATATATTGGTGCTACTGAGAGTAGGTTTTGAAGCATTACTCATGCAACTCATATATTCTGTTGAGATCTCTCTCGACTTCTACTGCATTTTAGATTCTAGGATCTTCACCTACATGTTAAATTTAAGGACAATAGCATGCAGTGACGTAGCCATAATTTTAATCGAGGGGGAACAATTTTAACTATTAAAAAAGTAATAAATTATAATAAATAGGAAAATTAATGGTGATTTGGTTAACGATTTCAGAACTCGACAAACTTACCATATAGGACAAGTTCGACGTTGCGTATCCAATGAGGCAACTCTCGTCGCGATCCAAAGTATGTTCGAAGAATAATTACAAATTTTCAAAAAATATCGTTACGGTAAAATTCGACGAGTTCGAACCAAATTTATTGTGAACAATCGACGAATTCAAGTTTCGTCAATTTCCACATAATGATTGTACGCACCAAAATAATAATATTTTTATGCAAAGAATGTTATACGAAAAATTAGTAATATCACTATTTTGGTTATATTCTAGTATAGATATTTTTTTCCCTCAATCCAAGCATACCCTAACAAAAATTTAGTACTATTTATTCTCTTTCAAGGGGAACAGATCTGTCTCTTAAGGTTCAAACTGCAAAAAAAAAAATTGGTTGCATATTAAATGTTTATGTACATTGGATTTTATGTATGGAGTTTCGTTGTCATTTGACTTGCACACCATCTATCCATGCTTTTTCGACTCTAATCCATTTGACATTGATATTTGAATGAAAACTATATATATAAAGTAAAAAATATATCAAAATCCCAGGGGGCGCAGCTGCACCCTCTCGGGACCAAGTGGCTACGCCACTGATAGAATGTAAGAAGAAAGGTTTGCAAAATATACAATGGGGTCAACGTGCATGTCATATACGATGGAATGAGATAGATCCCTTTCAACAGCTACCACATCAGCTAAACGATCTAGGAATGGTTTAAGTCTCGAGTAAGGAATGCGATAGTGTTAGGTCGGAGTACGGAAAGACGCATAGCGGTAAAGAAAATAAAAGATTTAGTATGGATTCGATTTCTCAATAGGCCCGTAGCATTATTTGTCTTCGAAGTTGTCTTATTCTAGCCATGGCATTAATCGAGGGCTTTTCGTCCACCAACGTCCGAGGTTTGGATGTTGAGCCAAATTTCGAGCCGACCCTGGAACATAGGTCCATTAACCTTCTTCTTGAAGGGATGCATTGGTTCGTAGTCAGGCACGGGATGATCTGAGAAGGTAAGGACATCGACATTAATTATATACTTGACCGGTTTATTCATTGATCTGATCTGAAATAAAACTTAGCACTTGTTTTCTTATGGATTCCTGGGGCTAGGCGTTCGCAGAATCAGTCTATCCGTCGGAAATCAACGTCGGATCCCGACTAATTGAAAAAGGCATCATGTCGGATCACGAAATGCTATGCAACCAGTAGAACAAGAAAGAATGAATTTTAAAAAACATACATAGAAATGGGAGCCTAGTCCTATAGCGACATGTCAAGGTTCACACGTGAAAGTGCTTCGAAAGGCGGAATCCATGCAAATTGCTCAAAAAGAAATCCTCACAAATCGGATTCAGTAAACACGAAAAGCCTTCCATAACGATCTTATCCTTATTGTTCGGTTATTGCCCTCTTTCGAATCCTGCCCACCATCCCTTTCTCTAGAACTGGAACTAGCTACGGAATTAAGCGTCCTCCCTCGCTTCCAATATCTTCAATATCGATAGATAAAATGATCATTTTTGTTTGTTCTACACTTTTTGATCTCTCATGGCTTTCGTCCAAAGCGTGGGGTCCGCTCTTGCGAATGCAAAGGCCATCTCCTTAGTCCGACATAAGTCTCGAAGAGAGAAGGAACTGAATCAATATCCGGATCTGAAACAAGCCCAAATAGGAGACAGTTGCGATAATAGAAGACATGCATGTGTGTCATGACACACAGATGCATTATGGTCGATCGATAAATCGATCTCTGATGGTCATAAATCGATCTCAGTATCCCTGACATTAGGGCCGAATCAAGTAAGGTTCAAGCCGAATTATTTCCCAAGTAAAAGGTTTTGAATGAGAGAAATAAGTGAGGAATCCTCTTTTCGACTCTGAATCTCCCACTCCAGCCGTTGCTTTTCTTTCTGTTACTTTGAAAGTAGCTGCTTCAGCTTCCACTACCTATGCTAGCTTTGGTCCCACTATATTAGCTCCTTTGGTTCGGAGAATACGTGCGATACAAAACGCAGCAAGCCGGTTCAAGTTAGTGGAAAGAAGATAGTACTTGAGTACTGACCCCGAAAAAAACCATGTATGTAACCTCTGAAAGTGCAAGCAGCCAGGTTACTTCAAAAAATTTCATTACTCACAAATCTAAGCAAAATGACACTTAACTTGGATAGGGAAGACACATGGTCAAAAAGCATGCCAAAGATTACGCACAAACTAGCCCGAGTTTTGAGTAATCATACTTTCTTTTCCTCTTTTGAGTAGTACTATTCAGCAAAAATGACAGTTTCTTTTCCTCTAGTTCAGGTTGCAGATAAAGAGATGCAAGCAATTCAGCATTATTGATTCATCATCATCATAAAAAAATGTATGTAGTTCCTCGTAAAAATATAAGTACAGTTCAAGCGATAATCACCCATCCAACCCTTAAGATGCCTAAGACCAGCACGAAGAATAACATAATAGTAGATATAGTTATCTAGTAATCAAAGAACAAACTTTTCAGTTTCGAGACAAGCTTGCCGTTTATTTTCCTACATTGATTCTACTACGAGAAAAAATCGGGTGCCGTATCCACGTAGGGCCGGAACCCTGTCAGTTGCGTGCACACTCCAACCGTTGACGCGTCCGGATGGCGTGTGCACTCCTGCAACATTAGGTAGCTACCGAATGGACCCATCATGCCTTTTCACAATGTTTCTTCAATTATTTCTTTATGGCACTGTCAATTCCCTAGATTTTTTTGGGGTTTCTCAATCAAAGATCTACAGCGAGCTCTGGTCAACCTATCTCCATGATTCAGCAGATGGATCGATATAATTAGCGTCTTCTTTTTTTTTTCAATTTTTTGGGAGGGAGTGATGGATCTAGAAGATTAATGGGTTAGGGTTAGGGTTAGGGTTTGGGTTAGGGTTAGTGGGGTGGGGGGGGTAGGGGGAGGTGGGGGGAGATTACCACATGACTGCGCAAAGGCCCTTGCCGGTGACGACGTGCCAGCGCTTCGGCGCGTGGTGGACGTATCCTTTGTAGGTCGCTCCGCCTCCGCCCATCTCTCCTCTCTCTCTCTCTCTCTCTCTCTCTCACCCACCAAAACTAACGGAGTCAATACTCGCCTTTTCTTCTCTCCTAACCAAGGACAAGACTGGAGAGAGAGAGGTGATTACTATGGGCCGAGGAGAAGACCGGAGAGATGTGACTATTGATCTTGGGCCAAGCCTGCTGAGAGGAGAGCAGATCTTTTGTTCTCTATTTCTGTTTCATATTTTTGTCCCAGGTGGATTCCTCTTCTTCTTCTTTTTAATATCTATTGGAATCCATATGTAATAGGATGGAACAGAAATATGGAACAGAAATAGACTAACAGATCTGCTATGTGCTGAGAGCCTCCTCACCTCAACAATCTGGTTTGTAAAACAATAAAAAATGACGTAAATTTCTTTACTTACTAGGAAAAATATGTATATTGTGTACCTTTACAATTTGGTAATAACGCATACAAGTTTCTAATGTCTATCTCTATTTCTATTTTTATAATGAGATTTGAAAACGGTTCAAAATTGAACCGTCTAAGCAGTATGTAAATACTTCACTAACTTCGTCTTCTTTTAAATAACTAATTATTTAATTACCTAATATTATTCTTTTATAATTAAACAATTCTAAATCAAATGGTTAAGGTGGGAGGTATTTTTTTTAATTGTTTGAGTTCGATTCCTAGAAAAGTTAATATTTATCGTATTTAAAAAAAAATCACAATTTTTTTACACGTTACCAGTTGTAAGTAATTCTAGCCTTATCTGGTTTTGGATGAATAGGAACTACTCCAAACTAGACCAAAAAGTCGTAATAGTTAAGATTAAGTTTCCAATTGTAAGTAATCGTAGCCTTATCAGGTCTTGAATGAATAGAAACTTTTAGGGGTGAGCATTATTCGATTTTGGACCGAAAATTAAATCGAATCGAGATTCGGTTCGATTTAAAAAAAATCGGATGGATTTCGGTTTTGAAAGTACTAAATTTTCTTATTCGATTTCAGTCCAAAACCGAAAACCGAATAAAAAAAATAGTTTATATATATATATATATATATATATATATATATATATATATATATATATATATTAACAAAAAAAAGTGCAAATAAACCGAAAAATTGTATAAACCGAAAACTGAACCGATTTAATTTGGTATTTTGATTTTACTTATTCGATTTTCGGTCCAATGTAATTTTCGATTATTCGATTCGGTTGGAACCGAATTAACCGAATGCTCATCCCTAGAAACTATTCCAAGCTAGACCTAAAGGTCATAACAATTAAGATTTTAGTTTAGATTGTAGTATTGTGAAATTTGTATTTGCTCATCCATTTATGGAACGGTCTTTGGTTAGTATTTATCATTTGAATTTACAAATAGATGATATTTTATGAAAGAAAGAAAAAATCGTACGAAATATGATCCGCTTTCCACCAAAATAATATTCGGATGAAAAATAATTACAATCTAAGCATCTCAGAGTTTGCACACTTTTATGTAAACAAAACTTAATGGATAATTTACTTAATTTTACAATTTTAGATTTATATAGTCTTTCAAAATAGTAAACAAATTCAAAGTTGAGAGTTGGATTGATTATCCTTTGTAGGTCACTTAACTTTTTTTTAATTGCTTGTAGGCTTGCTTATATATAGGATGGATTCTTTCCAAAGTAAATTCAAAATCACTAATAAGTTCCCTGGAAGTTTCTTTCAGTCCTTATTGCATTGGCTTAGTATTTATATCATTCTCTTGGAACCTTCTAAAAAAAAAATTATGTTTGCCACTTGAAATACAACGAAACAAATAACAACCACCACCACTATCCCAAATTCTGAATATTGGAGTCCACAAAATGGGAAATAGGCCTAGTCGTGATAACTTGGGCCATGGACTCAAATAAATTTATCTTTACTATTATAATACAATTTAAAAATAAACCGTTTAAATCGTATATATATCACTGATTATTAATATATAAAAATTTAGTGTTTCCTTTCTATACATAGTTGGAAAAAAATTTAAAACCATCAGAACATAAAACAAATTCTAAAATATATTTAAATTTTAAATTATATTTAAATAAGTACAAGGTATTATCTAATTAAATATATATCTAGAATTAAAAATATATATTTATAACAAATTATAATTAAAATATATTCAAATCATATTAAAAATATTCTAATATAATTTATTTTTTTATCTAATTTTTAATAATAATATATATTTGTTTTTGATGCACGTGAATTTACAACATAAGATATGTTTCAAGAATGGTTTGTTGAATTAAACTAGTAATAGTTAAGGTCATATCTTAGCTTGGAAACTTAAATTTTCCAAATGAGGAACAACAAAAAAAAGATGTGAATGCTCACAAATTTGAGAACTCTCTCTCTTGGCCAAATCCAGATTCTTGTACCTTATTAAAGTGATAGATCCCCCGAAGGAATTGGCCAGGAATTGGAGGAGAACGAATGCAATTTGACATAGCCAATAGTGTTTTGTAGAGAAAATTGAACAGAAATTGGAGATTTGGGAAAAAACTAGGTTTAGTATTAGCGCGGAAAAATTACAATCGAAAGGAAAAAAAAACTGAATGCTAGATAAGAAAGAATTACAATTCATTTGCCAAATGATTTCTGTGTACATCTTTCCTATTTATAGAATTATACATTCAAATGTCCAGAGCTACTCACTCTGATACCTATCCACAGCTGACTGGGCATGACTGGGTAACAATTTGCTGACTTGGACGCCATATGGAGATCCACTTGCATGCTGAGCTGGCCAATAGTTTGGATAGATATTCATAGGCTGCTGATACTCGTAACCTGCTGGGAATGAGACTCCCTACCACTCCAGAGCAGAGCTACTTCACTGTCATTCCGCTGCCATTGGTTAGCTGGAAATTTAGCAATAATGGTAAGTTTAGTACCAAATGCTTACAACCCTCTCACTCCCATGCTATGTGGGCCACCTCCGGTTCCATCTTTTTCCCAATGAACGACTGTCACGTAGAGTTCCGGCCACGTGACGACCACCCGAACAACCACCGCGTCCCACCTCTCTCCCCTCCTTCCAAGAGCGGAGTCAGGATTCTAGTTTACCCCGGGCTGAACTCAAAACATGCTAAAAAAAATTTTAACACAAATTATTTCTCGGAATATCATCATATTCCAAATGTGTGCTTCAAAATATCATTTTCGGACAAAAAAAAGTTATCAAATGACATAGGTTGAATTTCATAAGTAGACATGTTGCTTAAGATAATTAGGAAAACATCATCTTTATATATAAGATGTAAAATGGAAAAAAAAAATATGGAGAATAAAGATGCAATATTCGACGAATCTGCTCTCTTTGCTTCTGCCTTCAAAAAATCTCCTTAAACTTTTCTGCCTTCCAAAAATCTCCTTCAACTTCTATCCAGGAAAGAAAATCTACCACAAAATGAAGGCCAATCAAAGACAAATAAAGATAATGAAAGAGAATGATAGAATAATAAATACCAATATAGGACACTTACTAGCGAAATTGAACTCTTCGATCCTTCCAAGAAGCAAAAGCATCTATTATCGAATCTGTATCGATCATTTCTGTCATGGCGATGCTCCAATTGTTGATGTTTCTTCTTCACCTTTCTTTTTAAAGAACGAAAAAATAGTTTTCGTTTTTTTTTGTTCTTGATTTTCTATCATAATAAAATAGAAAGTAGTTATTGAAAATTCCTTAAGAACTAAAATTCCTTAAGATGACCCATAGCACTATTCAGTATCAAACTTCATGCATTTTGAACTATTCAGTATCATAGAAACTTCATACATTTTGATTCTTTATGCATTTTTCATCCAAATATACAGAAGTCAAGTATTATATTTCAGCAAGCTTTCTGAAATTTCTTTATTTGGATATTAATTTTGGATTTAAGGCAACCCCAAAACTGGTATTTTGCCTTAATTTCTCAATTAGATAAAGTCCAACAGATCTAAAAAAATGAGAAATTAGACTAATGGATATTTACAGAGCATTGAAAATATGACAAATTGTCCAACAAAGCATTAACAACAAATAAGGTTATCTAACTTTTCCAACAGAGCATTGACAATTTTTTTCCTTAATAGGTATATATTAAGGAGCATTGAAATTTGAAAATATGTCAACAATTTTTTTTTTAAAATTTACTTGCACTGCACAACACTGTCTGCTGCCGATCTACTACTGCTACACTGCACAGCTGCTTTTCAAACCTTAACACCAAAATAAAAAAAATTATCAGACTAACGAATCTCTATCTTAGAAAAAAAAGGACAAATAGGATGGGATATACCTGTGGCCAAGCCGTCAAGAGCACTTCTCCAAAAACAAAATGGACAAAATAGTCTATAAAGAGAAAGACAGAGAAATAGGTGTCTCCGGTCTCCTTCTCCTCCTTGAGGACTAGGTGATCTTTATATAGAGAGAGATGAGAGACTTATGACTTGAGAATCTGAGATGGGAGTCATGGGACTAGCGGCGGGCTGCGGTGCCATAGCTGTCGACTACGCCGCTGATGGGATTGCTAGAGCTTACATCCTAGCTGTGCCTGTGCGGCTGTGCCGAGCAGCCGATGGAAAATGGAATACAAGTTATACAACAAACGATGGGCTGGTAGTGGTAACTAGTTGAACTGTTGAAGAAAGTGGTTTTGGTTTTGTTAAAAATCAAAACCAAGTTGTTGAACTTGTTTGCTTCTTCAGTCTTCACCCGACTGGGTCAGGGTGGACTGGACATTTGGTTGGGTGGGCTGAATGCTTTGACAACCCACTGGGCCACTGAACATAAAAAAAAAAAAAAAAAAAAAAAAAAAAAAATCGGATTGGCTGGGTGGGCTGGAGCCCACCCCAGTCCACCAATAAATCCGCCCTTGCCTCCTTCAATGGAGGTCGCCACTTGACGGTTGTAAGAGGGATGTAGGCATTTGGTTGTAGTCCTAGCATAGCCCGGAAATTTAGTAGGTATCTATCATAAATATGGTAGAATCTTGATAGAGACGTGACTCAAATTGTTGTATTCCCCACCCCCATATACTTTACGAACTCATGGTTGATGTATTGGGTCTGGACCACATTCCCAATGGAGGCACCTCACCTTGACTAGTAAAAATAGGTTGGTCAAATTCCCATCAGTAGGACAATGCAGAAAATCTGAATAATCACAAGTCTAAACTTAGACTTGTCTCTATCTTGTTCGCGTCTAGGTTAGCTTGGTCAAATTCCCATCAGACAACCACTTAATAGATTAAAAATAAAAAAGACAAATGAAGCAGAGAGACATTGGTTTCTCGTGTCTATATTGTGCTTCATCTTTGGCGCTTTTCTGTGTGTTTCACTTGCATTAAGGACGGTGTAGTAATGCTGTCTTCATGTAAATTTGTTTTTCTGAGTTTAAATTTTTCACCCAATCATTGTTTAGTGCAGTCTTAATTTTTTTTTTATCTTTGTAAAAGTCAAACAAGGTTTCATTGAATCTAAAGTGACCTGCAGACATGCATGATGGTGAGAGTATAATTTGAATCTGTACTCCCACTAATTTTGTTTCATTTTTTTTTATTCTATTATATATGAATTTTTATTTTATTTTATATTGATCGAGATTTACATATAATAGGATGGGAGCAAAATTAGTAGACCGAACAGATCTGATCTGGTATAATTTGGATAAAATAATTGCGGAAACATAGAGTATGCGGATTTTACCTAAACTATGTTTTATTATGCATTATGGTTGGCCTCTTATTGATGAATTGGTTGTTGACCGTTTTTGTTTTGCTCGACTCCACCTTAATTGGTCCGCTCATTACGGAGTTAAAGTATATATATATATATATATATATATATATATATATATATATATATATATATAAACAAACGTTTACATGCGTTGCATCTATAAAAAAAAATTATATTACTATAAAAAATTAAAATAAATTTTAAATTATATTAAAATATTTTAAATATATTTTGTTATAAATATACTTTTTGATTTTTTATATATTTTAATTAGATAATACCATATAATTAGTTTAAATATATTTTATTATTTGTTATATATTTTGGTTTTTTTTTTCTCAACTACATAAAAAAAGAAAACAAATGAGGCAGTTATATTTAAAAAAAAAATAATAATAATTGATTGATGATATACAATGATGGCTCAATTTGGAGCCAGTTCTAAGCTGCATTATATATATATATATATATATATATATATATATATATAGAGAGAGAGAGAGAGAGAGTAAACGAAATATGAGTGATAGTGTTCATATTCCTACATGAACTACGCACATGCGGACCTGCGTATGAACACTATGACTCATATTCCGTTTATCCATTATATATATATATATATATATATATATATATATATATATATATATATATATATATATATTATAGAATAAATACTTTCATTCCGCAGATCTTCCTTCTTCAATGGCATTGCGAGCACGTCACAAGCTATCAGTATTTTCATTGCGGATAGAAGATCTATTAGGCTTTTGCAGTCCCTTTCAATAATTATAACATGAGTGATTATTATTTTTTTTTTTTCTGTTCCGCAGAGTTCCAAAGATACCGAGGCCCTCCGCGCGCCTCCAGTGAAGAACCTCCCTCTTTGATTAGTTTGTGCTGCCTTAATCCCAACAATTAAGAGGCCATACGTAGCTAAAATATAACCTCGCTAGCTGGCCAGTGCCAACCATGCTCATGTTGCATTACGATTATGTACGTACAGTTGATAGAAAAACATCTGCACCAAGCCATGATGAGCTAATGGATAACAGCACATACACCCCGGGGCCGACCACCGTCAAGAACATGATCACATGATCACGCAGTACTACCTGTCAAAGAATAACTCAAATGCTGTGTTCGCACCATGATATGAATCTAACTGTGGGACAAGACATGAGCTACCTCAGCATATATAGTCTCAGAATATTATAATATGAATGAGATTTTATTTTCCTTTGAATGCTCAGTTAATTCGGTTCTAATCTTCTTCTTTTTCTTCTGATCATGTTCATACTTCTTCCATCCCCACTACTTCCTTGCCATGCCTGCACAGTATTGAATAAAATATGCAAACTTTTTCTTTTGGGTCACATGATCACACCAGCTGCTGCTTATGATTATTCCAGTAGTAGCGACAGCTGTTTGAATCTCAATTTAAAGAAGTAACCGGACTTAAAATGGTTGGATGCACTAACTTTTTCTGATTAGGACATGACAGCCAACTATGACCTGTATGACCTACATACATGTACTGTCACAAATTGATCAGAATGTGTGACCACCACTACTACAAGATTAGTTAACTAGTTTTGTTTGGTTACCAAATTATTCAGAGTAAGGTTAATAAAGTCCAAAGTTTCCGATCGTAGTCGGCACCGCCGTCCAAAGGTTCGAATCCATGATTAACTCCTGATTTATAGGAAGATCCGATGGGATTTGCCAAGAACTAGCTCACAACTACTACATGCATGTCTGCCCTCACTTTGCATGCACGAGGGCCATCAAGAAACCAGGTAAGTTAGCAGCATGCATGTACTGTTGGACACAGAACGACACCAAAGCAACTCAAGATAACAAATTCTCGTCATACGCGAACTGATCTTCTCTTCCAGCTGTCTCGAAAAATAAGTTCTAAGAGTAAAGTATAGACTTTCACTACTACAAAAATGGTTAACAATGACGGTCAAAAATGCTAATCAATAACATTTGTCTGGCCGTCAGATATCTGCGTTACCGTCATTTTTATAATGAGAAAACAATGACAACTCGACACGCGTCATCTTTATCTATCAAAGATGACTTGTATATGTTGTCTTTATTTATAAAATATGACTTCTATATGTCATCTTTATTTACAAACGATGACTTCTATCGTGAGACAACAATGGCAGCTCAACACACGTCATCTTTATTTATAAAAGATGACTCTTATGTGCCATCTTCATTTACTAACGATGACTTATATGCGTCATCATTATTTATAAAATGTGACGGCTCAAAACAATCAAATGTATACAATATCACATTGGAGAAAACAAAGAAGAAGAAAAAATAACAACAACGAAAAATATTTCATTTCATAATTGTTCAAAGTCATGACATTGAACTAAACAATATTCCTTCATTCTCATATACTTCAAAACATAAATTAACAATACATCCAAAAAAATTCTAATGCATATTGTCTTCATTAACAATATCCATGGTAAATTTGGCTAGCACTCCTCCCATTTCATCAATTTCTTTAGTGGAGTAATCCTTTCTCCCAGAAAACTAAAAAAATAAACACAAAATCAACTATTATGTTAATGACGTCATGTTATACTAATACAACCAATATTTACATTAATAGAATCACCTTAACATCTAACTTACCACTTTTTTCTAATTTGGTAGTAGAAAGTTGGAATATGTCCTTCATATATTTCATTACATAGTAACCACTTTCAGAATTGTTTGGTTGTTTAGGACACTGCATTAAAAAGTGAAAAATTAAAAAATTTAGCACGAATAATCAAGGAAAAAATGAAACATAAATTAAAACTTGCATTCACACAATTCTATGTTAAACTTTTTCCCTTCATCCCCTTTTGGGCGAGTCATATATATCTTAAAAATCCTACAAAAATAAATGTGACTTATATATTAGCTAAACACTTACATTAGAATTAACAATCTTAAGTCATCACGCGGATCAAGTCCAAACGGATCAAAAAAATAGATACTTTGAGTATATGAATCGGCAACAACCAGTATCCAATGATAGCCATATATATATATATATATATATATATATATATATATATATATATATATATATATATATATATATAAAGTATTAAAATACTAGAACACAACAAATAATTGTTCCATGATCTAAGCTCATGTAAACAACAATTATTTGAAGAGATATTTCTTCCATATATAGTAGCAAATTTTCTATGGCCATATATGTTTTGTCCAAAAGTGACTGTTTAATTAAGTCAAGTCCATACAAAGTTCTCCTTAACTGCCATTATACATGCTTCTTTGATTTTCAGATGTTGTCCAGTGTCATTGTTAACGATTTTTGTAGTAATGTTTTTTTTTTTTTTTTTTCTGTGGACTTTCTCCTTTGAATCTTATGTATGAGCTTAATCATAACAACCCCTCAACCTCTTTTATACAAGTTAAGAAACATAATTTATGGTTTAGAAAGAAAAAAAAAAATCCTAAAATAACCCAGTACGTAATAATCATGGTTATCTAGATTTGATCACACGATCATGATATGTGATTTGGGCTCACGTCTGAACCAAATTCTGACAGACGATATATCACTGACATACTACGGTGTACGTACCACAAGATCCACGAAATTGACTTTTGGAACAAATCATCCAAAATTTGGTAGACCGTCGGTATGCCGCCACCTGTCTACCACCGTTATGTTGCTGTTGCTTTTTTAGCTCAGTTTGAATTTCAGTTCAGCCATCGATTATTTGCGTCGTCTTTATTGCAACTTTTGTCGATGCTTCACGATGACGTCTTCCGACCGTCCTTCCCAACAATTGACCGTTGGAGTTAAGATGCATATATAAGCTTTTTAACTCATGAATTCTCTCTCAAACCAAAAGCATAGATCAATAAGTATGCTATCAAATTTGAAACTATTTAAATAAACTTCGTACCAAATTGAAAAAGTCAAATAGGTGGACATTTGTTTTATGCAAGGGTTCACAAGCTCACGAGACAAATATATTTTTAAGTTCTTTGGGCTCAAGAAGCTCAGCTCATGAGATTTCAAACCAGCTCGTGAATAGCTTGATTCATTAACATTTTTGCCCTCAACTATCCAACGTTGCCATTTAATACTTGAACAATTTTCTTGAGCAAGTTAGTATACGTACCTTGAACTTTTTAAAATTTTGACAAGTTACTTTTTCTATTAATCATCTGTCTTTGCATTGTTATCAGTTTAAGACCTTTTTGCCACTAAATATTTTCTAATTTACTCAATTTAGACCCAAAAAAAATATTGTCAATCTTCCCATATACAAACCCTAATCCCAAAGTCGTTATTTAATGAAAACTTTATTTACTTAAAGTTTTAATTAAAAACTTTAACAAATAATTAATCATTTTTTTTGGGTTTGAGTTAGAGTTGGTGCATTATAGTTTTTTGTGTGTGTATTAAGTGTATAAAATAATAGTTCAGAATATTAAAATAAAAGATTAAAATGTCCAACCTATCCCAAAGAGAAGTATATTAAAATATCAAAATTGTATGATTGCTGGTATTTAAGTACAAACCTAGCATAGTTTGTTTCCTGGTATATATCTAATAGTAAAACTGGTGCCAATCTCAAATTTTACATAGATAAGTCTGATAAAATTTCAGGGTTGTACAATCTTTTTCTGCTAGAACAACCCTCATGCTCGGTGTGATTCTATAAAAGTTCAGGGTTACGGATAACATCCAAATCCGATCCACAATAAAGGTCGACAGACAATCAAAACGAGTTTCAGATAGAACAACCCAATCTCGGGGCCGGCCATGATTGGTCTCCACTGTCAAAAGTAAATATATCGAATAAATTCAAAGGATAGTAGCGTCTTAGGTTTAAAGATTGGCAATTTGATCAGGTTTTGCAAAGTATTAGGCCAACAACCAATGCCACTGCACCATAAATACCGGTCACCAACCAAAACCTAGCTAACAGTCACATGGTGGCTCGGAAGTGAACTCCCACATCTACTTGCTGAGCACAGCTCACAAAAAATTTTGGAGCAGTTGATGTGGAGTGAGTTGTGAAGAGAGGAATGTGAGAACAAAGAAGATCCATCACCGCTTTTGCACCACCTCCTTATTCTTTAATTTCCTATAAGGATAATGTCGCACATTAATTTTCCACCCTCAAGTTCAGTTTTATTCTTGGCAAATTTTTGGGATTTTGTTACATGTATGTACTCCCTTTGTTAAAGTACTCATTTGTGTTTATATATATACCCCTATAAAGTTTATAATTTGTGTATATTAAAAAAAAATATTTCCTTTCTACAAAGATATCCTTGTTAGGTTTGGATCTCCTACGACGAGGCCGATAAATGAATATTAATTACTTGTTCGTTTTTGTCCATCTTTTTCGGACAAACATTTCACCGGCATCACGGATCTCGTACGAAGTGGATATCGTCATATTTAACTGGATATCATGGTTCACAAAAGAGAAGCTCGATTTTTAGTCTCCCAATTGATCAAGTCATCCTGAACGAAAAAAAATGAAGAACAAAATATTATGCAACTAGTAGGAAGACAAACAAAAGAAAGAACAATAACATATTGATATCAATAACATCTAAAAAAATAAAATATTATCCATGTCTAGTTGAGATTTTTGGCTCAAAATTATATTAAGAAAAGATCCCTAGATTTAGTATATAATATATAAAATAGTTCAAATAAAATATTTTTTTATAAAGGTCCAAGTTGTTTTCTTAGAATATAAAATTTTCAATCCAAAATCAAAGTAACAACAATTACAAACCCCTTTTAAATTAAAAAAAAAAAAATTTCTACATTTTGCCCAAAACTCCTTTTAGATTTTTGTACATGAACTTTTAATTGGTTCAAAGAAAAGCCATCTTCTAGATTTTGCTCAAGTCCTCCTATACTTAGGATCGGACCTTATTGTGGCGACGTTTCTATACGAAAAAGAAATTGTGAAGCTTGAGAAGGTTGTCCCGTTACTTCTATTAAATTAGTTGGTGAAACTTTTGATGGGCATAAATTTTTGGTGATGATAAAAGGAAGATGAATGGCTCTTGACAAGGGATTGAAAGCAGCACATGAGCTCGATTGACCTTAAGAAAAAAATGTGTATTATCATTATGAGTAGATCACTCACATCGGAAGAAACTACATGTAATGTACGAGAAAGAAGAAGAAATTAAGTACCCGAAGATGCGAATTTGGTTATACTTTTGAGAGAGAGAGAGAGAGAGAGAGAGAGATTTATATGCAATTAGAAGTTAACAAAGGTCTACATACAAAAGAAGACAATTTATAGTTATTACATGCAAACCCTTTATTTTTAGAGTTCAACCTCAGATAAGAACTCATGAGTTGAACTTGCAATAAGGATATGACATATAGACAATTTTTTCCAGTTTAATCCTTTGTATTTTTACGTTTATACCTTTTTTAAAAGTCAAAAGATAAGATGAATATAATCCAACGGTTATAAATTGCATGAGTTCAAAAAATTAAAAACTAATGAATTCCTTTAAGTATTTAGTTATTTATTTTTCAGAAAATTTACTGTAGGAAAAATTAATTTATATTAAATTAATGCAAACGAAACAAGTTTACCTAAATTAAAAATAAAAACACAGTCCGCCAACTCAGTTGGCGGAAAACATAACGTAGCGAATACGTGTACAGACGTGTACAACAAGTGGACCCCACTGTCCAATTTCTGCCAACTCTGTTCGGCCAACAAGGTTGGCAAAAATTGGGCAGTAGGGCCCGCTTGCTTTGGGTGGTTTGGTTTGGTTTGGTTGGTTTGGTTTGATTTGGTTTGTTTTATGAGTTTTTTTAATTAGTTATGTTTTGGTTTTTTTATTTAGTTTTTTTCTATTTAGTTTTGTTTTGGATTTTGATTTTTTTATTTAGTTTTTTTATTTTTGTTTGGTTTTTATTTGGGTTTGAAATTTGAATTGTTGTTTGGTTTGATTTTTATTTGGGTTTGAAATTTGATCTGGGTTTATGGATTAGTGTTGGTTCATGAGTTGGTTTATGTCCAACAACTATTGTTTCGATTTGGTTTAACCAGGAGGGAGCTAATGTTACTTAATAAAGTAACTAAAGTATAAAGGAGAAGAGACAAGAAAGACTACACAATAAAAATAATGAGAGACAAGTGACTTGACAAGAAAAAAGAAGAAGAGACTTGACAAGAAAAAAAAAGAAGAGACATGAGAGAGTAAAGATAAGGAGTCAGAGACATGTCTCGTGGAGGGAGGAAGTAAATGAGAGGAGTAATGAAATAAAGAGGAGAAGTTGGTGGGAAGAGTGAGTTATAAGAAGAGGAGGAAGAAGAAGAACAGAGTGCACTAAGAAGTAAGACACAACAGTCATTGTGAGCACATAGCAACAATTCGAACAACCTTCATTTTCTCTCATTTGCAAGTGGACACAGTAGTCTTTGTGAGCACACACAATCCTTATTGTTGAAGGTCTCTATTCTATTCTCCTTCATTTATACTCTCATTTGTATATACAATAATTTTATGTTAGTTTTTATTTTTTAAATGTTAGGATACTAGTATTTATTTAGTGAATTTAAGTTATGTAATGTGCAAAACGACGGACAGCCAAAATTTGTATTTTACAATCATAATTGTACAGATGGGAAGTCAAAACGACAGACGTATTCCAAGAGGGCCTACTACGGATTTTATAATCCAACAACGTGCGAAACATATATCCAGTTTGGTATTTTATGGGAAGGTACAATAAAATTTAATTGTGTAAATCAATATGAATGATATTTTGTACATGTCTACTAATAACATCGTCTATGTTTTTCATATATAGCAATACGATTATACTAATGATGAACGGTGCCGAGAGCATCTCTCGTGGCATCACGATAGCAGACTTGGGTATTGGAGGTTGAGCGACCACCAGGTGGCACTGTTGAAAGTATTTTGCTTTTATTATGTTGACAAGATACATTTTATGCAACACGATAGAGACTTAATCTTCAGTTTAGTTGGTGGACCGGACGAAATACCTTCCAACTACCATTCGGAGAAATGAGTATTATTCTAGCAGATGTGGCAAATATTTTAGGTTTACCTATTACGGGTGAACCTATAATATTTGATAAATCAATTTTCGCCGACACTATTATTACGAAGTACTTAGGTGTGGAGGCGCCGCGTAATAAACCTAGTAAAAACCTTGTGACGTTTACGTGGCTTCGTCGCAACTTTTTTGCACCTAGATCGTATTGGTGATCAAGTTATCTCAGTGAATAATGATCGGGTAAGTATAATTTTTTTCGCAACTTATGTTATTATTTACGTAATATATTTTTAATTTAATTTAACGCATATTATTTCTTCATCATTTGTTCAGGTCATTGCTTGCACCAGAGCCTACTTGCTAGGTTTATTAAGCGAAATATTTTTTCCAGACTCATCAGATTTAGTTAATTACATTTTCTACATTTTTTGGTAGACCTAGCCGTACCTACGTGCCACACTTGGGGAGCGTCAATGTTGGCATATTTATATAGTTCTATGACAGATTTTGTACAATTTGAAGACATGGATGCAACGAAGGTAAATTTAAGTGGTTGCGCGACATTAATACAAGTATAAAAATATGTGCACTTATATCATATGCTCGTATTTTCTAGGTTTGGTCCTACAAGCACTTTCATATTGGTAGGCCAGTCTCCCGCATTAATACCGACGTTGGTGTCTTTCTGTCAGCTTTACGGTGGACTACGGATGCAGCAGATCCAGTACACTGTGAACATGTGGTTATCTCTTTATACCGGGGTGAATTTGATACACTGAAGTATAACGAGGTAAAATATCTGTATTATTATTTTATAAAGCCATTATGACCATTATCTTATAATTTTTTGTCATAAAATAGGTGACATACTGTCTGTACCGGCTTGAGCAGAATCCTACTGAAATACAAACAACAGCCTATGACCTTAGTATCCATAGTTGTTTCCTAATATTCAACAGTGAAATCATGTATCATCCATCTGATAGTGTTATGCGACAATTCTGGATGAAACAAAAGATTCCCAATGAGCCCCCATGTTTAAACCGTAGTAGAGGGAGTGCAGCTAAAAGAGCACGCAAAATGATTCCACAGTGGAATTCTAGATTGGAGACACAGCCCGCGGTACAGTCATCTCAACTAATGGACTCTATAGATGAGGGTAAGTTATTTACAAAGTTGAACAAAATAAAAATTATATGAAATCATACGCTTATATTTTTTTAAATGGTGTAGCATTAGGTGATAATGCCTATAGATTTTGGTGGAGAGCTCCTCTTATCAGTAACCGATCCTACCGAGATGAGGAGTTACGATTCCAACATCGGGCCGTTGATGATGCTAGTTATCGTGAATAGTATCAACAGGTAAATGAGAAGGTACGCATTTTATTGATAAAAATGTTTGTCTCCATAGTTTTTTTTTATATGAATTAATTGGATTCTACTTAATATTTCAGCTTCCAAATTTGAATCTAGCATGTGAAAATCATCCAGTGAGAGACCCGTTGAGCGTAACAGTAAGATCATTTTTGGATGATGTGCAAGCAATTCTGACTCCCCCGAACCCTCCGTTACATATTCCACCGGATTATACTCAAGGCTTAGTTAGCCGACGGCAAGCACGTCCGCGTAGAAAGTATACCAATGGTTGGCATATGGATAGCCCGTCTCAACAAGATGACAAGGTCCCTCAGCAGGCTGAGCAGGGCAGTTTCCAGCAAGCTAACCATGGCACTTTCCAGTGGGCTGGCCAGGGCACTTATCAGTGGGCGGACGAGGGGACGTCACAAGCACGTACCCCACAGATGGACCGAGAGACGGACGAGGGGACGTCACAGCCTGGTGGTGTCTATTGGGATTATTACATGCAGATGGCCACTTCTATATTTGATGCACCACAGTTTGATACAGCTACTCAGTTATTTGTGACTCCAACAGTGCCGGTGCAGACACAGGAGACTGATAAATTTGATCCATGGACACCATTGCCAGAGGAGAGACCCGAGGATACAGTAGCAAGAAGAAATAGACTTGGTCTTAGGCCAAGGCCTCGTAGGAATTATGACAGGATGGCAAGAGGCAGATAATGAAAATCTTGTACTTCTAGATTTTATTAGAAATTTATGTAGTAGATATAAAATTACATCAATGAACTTATAACTTTTCTAAGAAAATCTATGCCAATGCATTTATTCTCTTGGTTGGTTAGTACATCTTCTTCTACTGTGTCCTAAATCATTACGGTTTGAACATTGCAAACAGATTTTTTTTTTTACAATTTTCTAAAAAATTCAAACTTTTTTTTTATCTAAATTTTTCTTTACAATTAATTTATTTAAATTTTATATTTATTTTTAATTTAGATAAACTTGTTTCGTTTGTATTAATTTAATATAAATTAATTTTACTACAGTAAAATTTTTGTTTATTTTTACCTTGGGGTCAAAAAGAAGATTGATAGGCAAACTTCCATTGGGGCCCACATGCATGTCTAGTCCACATGCAACTCCAACTTCCCCATGCCTTGACTCCCCTATTAAAGCCCCATCAGTTGTTGGCCAGACACAAGGAAGAAGAAAGAACAACGTATAGAAGAGAAGAGAAGAGAAGAGAAGAGAAGAAAGCCAGAGAGTACTTCAAGCTGTACTAGCTAGCTAGATAGAGAGTGCTTCACTATGGCTATTGAAATGGATGATGATGTGATCTTCGCAGACCTGAGCAAGCAGATTGCTCTGCTGATCATGGATGATGATGAGGAATTCCCTGTGCAGAGCCCATGGCCACCACTTCATCTTCAGGTTGGTTCTTCTTCTTCTACTAGGACTTCATTATATTTACAATCCTTAGTTTTATATAATTCTTTCCTTCTTCATAGCTTAATGAATAGAATGCTAGCTTGTAGTAGCAAAATTCAGAATTGATCAACTCAGCTGAGATGTAGTTGGGAGAGATCTACGTGAACAAGTTACAGCTGTGTCCAAGTTGTTTGTGGGCTCCACCATCCTTCAATCTTGGGCTCACACCTTTAGGCACTAGCTAGGTTGTGTGGAGCACACAATGACACAGCTGCTTTTTTTGTGGTATCTTCATTCTGTAGTTGCTCAGAATTGACTGGCACTTGGAGACTTGCTCTGTTGAGATATTCTGAAATTGGTAGCGTAAGCAATATTGTAAGTTTAAGCTTAAGCCGAGAAGAACATGTTGAATTGCAAGAAATTCTTCGAGGAAATTTTGAAAATAAAAATGAAAATGAAAAATGAAGACTCGGATCTGCTGAAAATTTAATATTTTAGTAGCGACCGAAAAAAAATGTTTCCATAGAGATTTGGAAGAAAAATTTGGAAATGAAAATGAGAATAAAGAGTCGGGTATGCTAAAAATTTAACATTTTAGTAGCGACGGAACTAGTCCGTCGCTAGTCTGTCGCTACATATATTCTCACACTTTAGTGATGGACTAGCGATATAATTGTGGCCATGTCTTTTAAATTTATATTTTTGTCGCTAGTCCGTCGCTAAGCAACAGCTGTTACATTTTAGTCGCTAAGATTAGTCTCTATTTTGAACTATTTTTGTAGTATTTGCAATTATAGCCTTGTAACTACACAACCACTCTGGTAGCTTAATTTGCATAGATACGAATGCAACACAACACAAAAAGGTTAAGAAGGCACATGCACATGCACGAAGTATATTTTGACGTATCTGTCTCATGTTCAATAGATGCCTGACACGATGTGGCACATATTCTTGAAACATCTGTGATTTCTAACTCAACTGATATTGTCTTAAGATGTTAGTCCTCAACTCCTTGCACATGGTTAAAATTCTCTCTCACTACATATTACACATGTTTTCATATGAGTAATATTATGCATCCCTCCAAATTGTTCCTCTGAACTATTCCTTCTTATGTGACAATTGACGTGACATATTAAATAGCATTATGTGACATCTAACATGACAGCTAACAAGACAAATTTTAACCTAAAAATTTAATTATCCAAATTCTTTTAATATTATTATTAATGTTAATATTAATATTAATATTAATTCTAAAATTAATGTTAATATTAAAATTAATTTTATTGTTATTTTTAATTTTTAAAATTTGTCATATCAGTTGTCACAATAACCGTAACATCAACTGTCACGTAACATAACGAGAAATGATTTCGAG
The DNA here is from genome assembly GCA_036927795.1 of Iris macrosiphon. Taxonomy (NCBI): domain Eukaryota; kingdom Viridiplantae; phylum Streptophyta; class Magnoliopsida; order Asparagales; family Iridaceae; genus Iris; species Iris macrosiphon. The sequence goes on along the minus strand of JAYESA010000005.1, from coordinate 269,158,792 downwards.
ACACAATTTGAAGGGATGAATGCATTATTCTTTTCATGTAACATAAGAAGTTATATGACTAGAGAATCTTTAGAAAGAATTTTGAATCTAACCCGGATCGATTGTCATGCTCGATTAACACATTCTCTACAGTTCATGCTTCAGTTGCCATTTGAATGTGCATCTCATGGTTTACAAAGCACTTTTGGATGTACTGATTGAGCAATGATTTTTGGTTGATATATACAGGGCTACCATCACTTGCCTGAATCCGTAATTCCACCACCTTACACATACGAGATGACCTACAGAAGAGAGACCAGCAAGGGAACTGGGGTCTTCATCCCTCGCTCTTCTTCGCTTCCCAGAAGAAAGAACAGATCCGGGAAGTCCACTTCCAACAACAACAACTCCCAAAGACAGAGCAACAAATCCAAGGTCTCAGTTTCTCATGTCGCCAACAGCAGTAGACTACACTCTAACTACTACGCAAACTCAGGCGCGCTGAAGACCCGTGCTTAATTAAGTATCCTTAAATTCGTACTAACTGTCATGATAGAATCGATGACAACAATTAATGACAAAAAGTCTTTATATGATTGCTATGAACATGGGAAAATAAACACCACCGTTGGATCTGCTCATTGGTTCTGAAAGAAATAAGGTTCTGCGGAAGAAAGGAATTTTTTTTAAAGAAAATTCTTTGTAACTGATGATGTTGGCAAGTGGAGTATGCCAAATTCTTAATGGATGCATATTCAATTTATCTTTACGGAACTCTAGTTCTTTCTTTACATTTGCTACGTTTCGTATTATCATTGACTTGTATTTCGCTTAATTGACATTGCGATTTTGGAACTTGGCAATTCAAAACTGTTGTTGGTGTAGTAAAAATTTAGACGATCAATGACCTGGAGGAAGACTGCTGAGTTTAACCCAAGGCAAAAGTTAAGATGATTGTAAAAGTTATTAAGGAGCAACACATTTTTGGCAGTCATGTACAAATTCAGAACTGTCAAAAATGTCTGTAGTCATTGCTATTTTAGAATTGTTAAAATTTTGAGAGTCCGTGATATACACAAGACTGCCACTAAAGGATTGATTATAACCCTTAGTAATTATTGTAATGTCTTTAACATTTGTCTAACCAAACAAGATGTTTTTTTTTTCTTTCCAATTTCATCCTCAGTCAGAAATTTTAAAATTCTATCGACAGGAGAGATGAGGAGAGCTGGTTCTTGAATTTACAGAGAGATGCTTGAGATTTGGTGCATCATCTTCGAAAAAAAAAATTCATACAATTTTGATTTTTGGACACGAGGATTCGTGCCAATCTCATCGAAGAATTCTTTCATTCACTACAGAGAAGTGATGGGAACACGTGCACTCTGATACCACGTGTTGTGCGCGTCGCAGAAGCGTTTTGTCAATCCACCTGAGATGACCAACCAATCTACGAATACCAAACACAGATAAAGACAAGTATATGGCGGTGACTACGTCACCTGGACAAATTCTAACATTTATAACTCAGATAAAATTACAAAATTGCAAAAAACTAATGTTGAAACTCTTTGCCCTAATAGGTTCAACCCCCTCACCACACTCAAGAAGAAAAGCAGAAGATTACAATTGAAATCACTCACCAACCCGTAGCAATCTTCCTAACCAAAGTTGACGACTCATCGATTAGATCTCCTTCTTCCTTCTGTCTTGGATGGCGAAGTCCTAAGAGCAAAGCACGAGCTTTCTCTTAGATTTTCTGTGGACGAGCATCCCGAATCTTCAACTTGTGCTTCTTATTTGTGCCTCCACCCTCCTCCATATTTATCGAATAAGAAACATATTTTAGGGTTAGAAAACTCTAAAAATAGTCAACCATAAGATCCAGCCGTCCACTAGCATCCAACGGTCCAAAATATAACATAAAAACTCCAAAATCCGAGCAGCCGCCGCCGACACCGAACTCGGACCGAGTTCGGTTCGAAGGTTCTGGAACACCACACCGAGTTCGGCCCGAACTCTGGTAGGGATCGAGTTCGGACCGAACACTGCCCCCTCCCATCAGCAGACTTGATTCCCAACAATCTTTTCCTCCAGTCTGATGAGAGGTGTTGGCTCTATGGCTTCTCAACTGGACTCCATGTTTGTCGTCCCGTGACAAAAATCCTGCTCCTCCATGCCACCGATCTCCGATCCCCCGAGTTGCTTTGCATCTTCCGTCATCTCCAGCTCCTCGACCGTCACGTCGACACTAGCTGTCATACGTAGTGTGGTGTCCCGTTCCCCCTATTCGGGGAGCGCGGCTAAGAAATACAAGTCGGTATCGTTCGATCGGGATAGATTGAATCAAGATCTTATCCTCGTTATGTATTTGCTTCTTCAAAATTGATTCCCATATTCAGTGGACCGTGCCCCGAGGATGGACTTAGCAGCAGAGTCAAGAGGGACATCTCCGCTGCAAGTTTTTTTGGCTAATTTTTGTTGTCGCCTTGTTGCTTTCGTGCTTTGAGTTGGTTTTCAGATTTGTTAGCGTTTTCTTGAACGGTTTTGGTGAATTTCATTATTTTCGTTCGTTGAACTGGACTTTAATTCTGAGCTTGGAAAGAGTAGAAGAGGTATTGATCAGATGTTCGTGCCCATTTCCACTCCGGTATAGCGAGATTCTGCATCTCTCCGCCTGGCTTCTGGTGCTCGGCCTTTACTCTCTGACAAGCCATGCATTACGACACGAACAACGCCACATCTCGTTTCATGTCGTGCCACCAAAACGTCGTACGGAGATCTCGATACATCTTTGTGCTACCCGGATGAGAAGTATAACTAGCATAATGGGCTTCCGTGAGTATATCTTTTCTGAGGGCTGCATCGTTTGGAATACACAATCTCTCCTTCACTCAAATTATCCCGTCCGTGCTCACCACAAAGTCGATTGTCTTTCCAGCTGAGATAAGACCTTGCATCTTTTGCAGGAACAAGTCATCCTTCTGAGCGGCCTTGACTTTTGCTAACAAGTCGGGTTCGAGGCGCAGTTGAGCCACTTGCGCCCCCTTTTTGTATCTGATTATTAGTGTAATGCCCAAAGTTTCTATATCCCGATGCAGCTTATCATCAATAGCCAGGCTTCCAATGAATACTCGACTCAGTGCATCATCTACAATATTGCCCTTGCCAGGGGTGTATCTGATCATCAAGTCAAAATTGCTAAGAAGTTCAAGCCAACGCCGTTGACGAAAATTTAAATCCTTTTGTGTATAGAGAAATTTTAGGCTCTTATGATCCGTATAGATCTTGCACGGTACACCATAAAGGTAGTGGCGCCACAGCTTCAGCGCGAACTCCACCGCTGCGAGTTCCAAATCATGTGTTGGATAATTTTTCTTATGAGGCTTTAACTGTCTTGATGCAAAGGCTATCACTTTATCGCTTTGCATCAGGACACATCCCAATTCCTTGCCTGAGGCGTCACTATATATCTTAAAATCATCGGCTCCGTCCGGAAGGGTAAGAATTTGTGCCGAGACGAAGCGCTGCTTTAACTCCATAAACGAAGCTTCACAGTCGTCCGTACACACGAACGTTACTCCCTTCTGATTGAGCTGAGTCAGAGGCGAGATAATTCTAACAAAATCTTTAATAAATCTTCTGTAGTAACATGCCAGACCAAGGAAACTCCGAATATCGCTAGCTGATTCAGGCCGTTTCCACTTCATGATGACTTCTATTTTCTTCGGGTCGACTGAGATACCCGTTGCAAAAATAATATGCTCGAGAAATGATATATTGTCCGACCAGAACTCGCATTTACTAAGCCTCGCGTACAACTTGTTGTCTCGAAGGGTTTGAAGCACCATCCGCAGGTATCCTGCGTGTTCATCCCTATTCTTCGAGTACACCAAGATGTCGTCTATAAAGACGACCACAAATTTATCGAGGAATGGTCAGAACACTCGATTCATCAAATCCATAAAAATAGCAGGGGCATTCATCAGACCAAATGGCATGACGAAAAACTCGTAGTGTCCATAGCGGGTTCAGAATGCAGACTTGGGCATGTCCTCTAGCTTAATCTTCAGCTGGTGATAGCCCGAGCGAAGATCAATTTTTAAGAACACCATTGCCCCTTGCAGTTGATCAAAGAGGTCATATATCCTGGGCAGAGGATACTTGTTTCTGATGGTGACCTTGTTCAGCTCCCGATAATCGATGCAGAGTCGCAATGTTCTGTCTTTTTTCTTTACGAAGAGCATAGGCGCGCCTCAAGGAGACATGCTCGGACGGATGAACCAACGATCCAACAATTCTTGCACTTGGCACTTTAACTCCTTCAGTTCAGCAGGGGTCATTCTGTACGGAGGCTTAGAAATCGGCTGAGTATTCGGGAATGTGTCAATGGTGAACTCGATCTCTCGGTCAGGTGGCATGCCGGGTAGTTCGCTCGGAAATACATCAGGGAACTCCACCATAACGGAAGAAGACTCAACGTTTGCGTAATCTAGCTATGTGTCCCGAACCGACGCTAGGTATCCCTCGCAGCCAGTGTATAATATCCGCCGAGCAGATATCGCCAAAATTATCATGCAAGCCCTGGACGCATTAGTTGCTGGACTACTCGTGTAGCAGAATTCGGCTTCTCTAGGTTAGCGAAAGATGACTCGTTTCTCTGCACATTCGATAGTTGCCGAGAAGGCGCCGAGCCAATCCATCCCCAAAATGATGTCATAATCCCGAACATCTAGGACTAAAACATCTAACGATAGCTTACTTCCTCCAATACAGCATAACCACCTTGGCATACTTAACGGACAGGTATTTTCGTGCCCGAGGGGGTGCTAACACTTAGATCTAGATGCAATGGTGTCATTTCTATATTGTTTTAAAATTTGTGGATATAAAACTATGCGTTGCACCATAATCAAATAGCACACGTGCAGGTATGTTATTAAAAAGCAATATACCTGACACACAGTGTCCGATGCCAGAGCTTTTTCTCGTGTCATAGTGTAGCCCTGACCTTGAGCTTGGCGACGCTCTGGCTGAGGCGCAGCTCGATTGGCCTGGGGTGTAGGGACAAGATTTGGATGTTGAGGATGGCTAGCAGAGTAGAGCGGACAGTCTTGTATTTTGTGATTTGGATCACCACAAATGAGGCATAACCCGAGCTTCTTGCGATACTTCTCGGCCGTGTGCCCTATCTTCTTTCAGAAGGAACATGGTTGCCCTGGGTTCCCTTTCTGCTGACCGCCATTGTTTTTACACTTTGCAGCGTTGTTTCCTCTTTCGTTTCTATGGCGTTTGTGATTGGAGGTATGCACAGCGCCGGCAGGAACGGAAGGATACTGCGGTTCAAGAGAAAGAGCATGATTTAGGACTTCCCTCATCGTCTGGTACTGAGAAACGACTACGTGCGCATGGATGACAGGACGCAGACCGCCTTCAAATCTTCTGGCATGACTCGCCGCATCAGGTAAATAGGAACTTGCAAATTTGGCGAGCCGGTTGAATTCGGCAGAATATTGCTTTATTGTCATGCTTCCTTGGCGTAGTTGCACGAACTCATTCTCTTTCTGACAACGTACGGGAGGGGCTATGAACTCCTCTTCGAACGCACCACGGAAGGTAACCCATGCGATCGCCTCTCCTTCATTGTCAACTGGAAAAGATTGTCGATGCACGTCCCACTAATCGTGCGCGTTCAAGCGAAGCTGTAGTTGGGCACACGTGACACGCTTTTGCTCGGGCACCTCTAGCAGTTTGAAGTAATCCTCTAGTTTTGCCAACCAATCTAGAGCCACGATTGGATCATCGGTCCCTTTAAATGGTGTGTTACAGACCTTCTTGAAGTCGGCAAAGTCGAAGGCAGTCACTTCCTTCGTCCTTGGAGTTTGAGGCGTTTCGACTTTAAGCGTAGGTTGCTCCACCGGTGTCGTTGTTGTTGTTGTGGACTGATTGGAGGCCAAGGTCTGCACGATCTGTTGCAAGGTATCTACCTGCCTTTGTTGGACTACGAACCGGGCTTTTAGATTGTCTTGGAACTTGCTTTGCCTCTCTTTCTCTAGCTTCTCAGCCCGTTCAACATGAGCCTCGTCCCTTTGTTGGTTAGCTTCTAACATCCGCATCATCTGCTGAATGGGATCGACATGGGACATAGCTTGCTGGCTCCGAGAATTTCCCGATGTGCCGGAACTGGTTTCTTGGGCTTGTGTCTCGCCCGGTGCTAGCGCTGATGATTGCGCTTGTGTCATTCCTTCAAAAGAGGGTAAATTAATTACATCAAGATCATAATAAATTATGGACTCATTGTATGAACGTATCTTATTTTGGCCTAACGAGTTCAAGAGTTTGCACAGGGAATAAATTGTTAAAGGAACTTTTTCGATACGAGGGTCAAAGGAACTTGAAGTTTTGCTCTAATACCAATATGCCACGCCCTGATTCCGTGGAATTGATAGTCGTGCGTGACGCAGCGCGGGCCTAGGTTGCGCACTGCACAAGGCTAATATATTTTGCATAACGAGCACATATTCAGAGTGTGCAGATAAATTAAAACACAAAGTTGAAACATGGAAAAGTTCTCTTTTATTAATATTGAATATCTATTTACAAATTGTTGCACGGGTCAGAAGGTTGCCGCACGGGCTTACAAAATATTGACACAAAATGAGATAGCTGTCATGTACATTACATCCTTTACTAAAACTCAAAATAAGGAACCTCCAAGCGGGACGATGCTTTTTTCACGGAGCTGCATGAGTTAAGTTTTCTTGCTCCTTTTTCTTCAAAATGCTTCAAAATATGGCACGATCAGGACGCGCCGACAGCTGAACTGGATTGGGCAGTGACTTCAGCTCATCGCAGGATCTCCTTGGTGCGGGGAACCTGTTTCAACGAGGGTCAGTACATTGAAATATACTAGTGAAGGTGAGCTAAACCAACTATACCAATCAACACGTTGTTTATATAAAGCATGCATATTATTTATGGTCTTTCTATCTTGTCTTAGTTTATTTTACAACCAAGCAATGATAGAGTTTACTGAAATAAACTTGCCACCGTTTGGTGACATTTACCTGCCCGTCTGAACCGTCTACACAATACTTACCATGTCCTTTCCTGCCACGAAGACACAAATTAGCTTGTACAGGTTTAAATATACGTGGGGATCATTGGCGTATTCCACAAAGGACGAGTTATAGTCTTGAACGAGGATGGTATACAGTGAAAGCACGTGAAGCGCTACACGCTATCCCGTCCAGCACGTGAGACTATCGTGAAGTTTCGTCCGGATCGGATTGGTGCCAGTGCCCCAGCGATTGTGTAAACACCCTAATTTTTAGAGTAATTTTAATATAATTTTCCCCAAAATTTTCGGTATTTTTCTGGAAGAAGAACCAAGGTGATTGTGAGTTAAAAATTTTTTTAAATGCAGTTTATTGGTGTTAAAATATTATAAAAATAATATTTTATGAGGTAAAATGGAGAACCGGACATGTGGTATTTTTCGGTGAATTAATTGGACTCCGGAAACGAGTTTTAGGACCTATAAACTTTTGGGATGGTTAAACCAAACTTAAAACGAAACCAAAATAAACCCACCCTGCCAGAACCGAACCCAGCCTATTGGGTCGGATAGGATCTGAGTCAAACCCGACCCGAAATCCATTAGGAAACCCTAGCTACCGGATTTTACTGTAGCAGTATAAAATCCCCCTCCTTGGCATGCGTGCCCAGCCGCAATGTAATCCCCCTGATTTTTCATAAATTTAAAATTTGGATTTATCACAATTTTCTGGGATTTTCTGGAATTTTTCTGTAATTAAATACAAGTGTTTTAATTACTAAGGATTTTTTAAATGTTAATAATTAATATTAAAATATTATGAAAATAATATTTTATGGTGTAAAATAGAAAATCAGACATATGGTAATTTTTCGGGAATTTATTGGACCCCGGATGGATTTTAAAAAGCCTAAAACCTATTTTAAATAATTAAATTAATTTAAACCCTAAATAAACCGGTTCATTAAACCAATTTAACTGAACCGAACCGCCTAGGCCCAAACGGGTCGGATTCGGGTTCAATCCGACCCGGCCCATTTCAGACCCAAACTGCCTCATTGGTTGTGGATCGGGCCGGATCCGCCGCCCGACCCACGGACCCGACCCGGGTGAACAGTGACCCAACCCTTTCTCTTCCCCGACCTCTCCTCTCCCCGGCGCCGCTTCGCCTCCGGCCGCCGCGTAACCGCCCGCCGCTCGACTCCCTGCGTCGCCTCCGCTTCCTCAACGCTCGCCGGCCGCCGTTCTCTCTCCCTAGCTCTCCTATAAGAACCCCTCACCCTCGCCTGAACCCGCCCCTCGACCACCTACCTCCTCCGGCCCCGCAGACTTCGGCTCTCCGGCCGACGCCGTCTCCTCCGCCCCAAACCGCCTCGATCCCTCTAGCCCCTCGCCGCGAGCCTCCCGCAGCTGTGAGGACCCAGTCGCCGGCCACAGCAAGCGGCTCCGTCCCCTCCAGCCCGTTGCCCATCACGCCGCCGACCGCCCGAGTTCAGTCGACACCACCCAGGCCCAGCACCGGCGCCGCCTCCTTCCGACGATGCCCCAGCACCCTCCGGCGAAGCCGACCGCCACCGCTCCGGCCGTTTGCAGACTGAACCCTAACCCTAAACCTAGGGAGGACACAGGACTCGACACAGGGCACTTCGCGTCGTGTCGGACACGAGATATCTCGGGTTTTTCAAACCAGTTCAGGTACCCGTAACTTTTTGCTCGTAGCTCGGAATTCGATTCCGTAAATTGTATCGCGTAGCCTGGATGACCCTCTCGGTGCCCGGACAAACCGCTCGGGGCATCGCGTCCTGTGGTGATCGCACACCGCGATCCAAAAACAGGAAAACCAATGCCCTGTTTCACCCCGGAATCGAGTACGCCCCGCCAAACGGGACGACTTGGTCGCGTGCGATCTTCACAGATACGTGCGCGTCGTTGATACGGACGTGCGAGATTTCGCAGAAGCTGATTCGGATGTGCGTGCACACCGGAATCAATGCGTATCCGCGGACATCGTCCTGTATCCAACTTTTCTGTAATTCGCTGTAACTTAGTGTATACACGTCAGATCGAGACGAAACTTGCGCCATCGGACTCGTAGCAATACACTGGTCCTATGAGCCAAGTTTGGTTCGATTCTGAGAACGTTGACGAAATCGTGTGTCGTGGGCCCCACAGGCTCCACTCGACGGGCGATTTTGAGAACGGCTCATCGGAATCCAATTCTGAAAGTTCCGTTGGGTTCGTATCATCGTTCCTGACCTGTTAACACTAAGTTAGACTATTTTTGAGACCTTTGACCCTGACACATTTTTCGGTGCAAAGCGGCCCACATTTGGACCCCGCCTTGACCCGAAAATAACGTTTTTGCCCTTGTCTCCAAATTGGACTCAAGGACAGACGTTTCTAGCTGATTGATATGTTCTGGATCTGATAGTGATGTTTGTTTCAGCAACCGGAGTATTGCTTACAAGTCCTGCTACTGACAGAGCTACAATTGGAGCTGGAAACTCAGGCAAGTGTACCTTGCCAATCTCTGCAGTTCTTGATATTTGTTCCTTTGACTTTATATATATTTTTGTACATGCTCAACCCTAGGGCCGTGTGACTTGCTTAGCGTCCGATCATAGTCGGGTGCCAACACCGTACGCGGGGTTGTGCAACGTCACCTAGAAATGGTTAACGTGACATTTACATTCTCGTACTTGCATTATCAAGTACGTATACCCAGGACACTTGACACTATACATGTTGACAGAATCTTCCTAAGATATTCAAGGTGATTCTGTGTAGGATACAGGATGGACATAGACATTATATTCTTAGATTATGACTTGTTGCATTAGCTCTGATCTCACGTGACATGGACATAAGACGTTATGAACATGAGACGTGTGATTACATTGGGTGGGGAGAGACACACAGGCTACAGGCTGATATATATATATATATAACCCCTATTATTGCGGTGCTCAAGACTCTAAGCCCGAGCTTGACCCACTACTAGTTATTTACTGCTACCGGCTCCCCGACACAGAGCTTGTAGCGGTCTCAGCCTGAGTACTAGTGTTGCTCTCAGTTGCATTTTTCACATAGATGGTTATGTAGTTACCCTGCTTATTTCATTCTCTATTTTACTGCATTACTTTTGGCTTGTGATTTCTGTACCTTGCTATGTCCCCTGAGGACCTGGAATGGATTATGTCCCCAGGTTTAGCAGAGGAGATCCATTCTGAGGTTTACAGGACAGGTGTTTTAGCAGGAGCAGAAACAGATTCAAGAGCAGGCACTGAAGCAGAACCAGGAACCAAGGACTAGGTGATTGCCATGGATTTCTCTGAGTATATGCTCTTCCATACTCAGTTAGTGATGTTATTTTCTTTCTTGTTTAAAAGAACAAATTGTATCAGACTTGATTATCGGGTTGTTCCCCGATTACATTACTTGTGATTTGATGTTATTGTGGATGTTTTATTTTCCTTTTGTTGATTTGCTTTATTCCTCTGTGGATGAGATTAGTTTTAATATGTTGTTTTAGTAGACCCGGACTGTTGTAATACAGCTTAAGCATGCCCCGATGGTTCCATTAAATTGGGTTTGTCCATCGGTGTGTGCTGCTGGCCATTGCCACGTGTCTAGTCCCTTGTTATTTTGGGACTGGGGCGTGACATGGTTTTTGTGGTGGCCCATGCAGGTCTTCGACTAAAATGTTCGGTTTCAACTTAGGGACCGAACAGGCCTGCAATAAGAATAGGATAAAGTTTTAGATCTCATCCACTTGCTTGAAAAACGTTCTTGATATCTGTATCGGATTCAAATAAAATTTTGACTTGCATCCTGCCTTGATTCTTGTGTGCTTTTTATAGTTTATTTTGGTTGCAGAATTATGGATCCACAAGCCGGCGACGAGACTCATCCAGCAGCACCACAGGATGTTGTGGTTAACCACGAAGATGAAGTGATACTAGTGGATGAAGGTCAAACATCACAACAACTCAGTCCAGCAAGACAGAATGCCTCGAGAATCCCAGAAAATGACGTTCCACCATCAACGCAGCTTGCTCCTCCGATGCCTACTGTTCCACAAGGACAGGCTATAGACGAACAACAACTGTTCCGAACGTTCTACGCGATGATGCAATCCCATCAGAAGGTTTAACAAGAAGATCAGCAAAACCAAGTAGAGAAGTTCATCGACAGATTTAGCTCGGAGTTAAGGAGATTAATCAGTTCAAATGCACCTACCTTAGACGTGAACGTTCTTGCTGCAACACGACCCATGGAGTGCAACACAAGGATCGAGTCCAGCCAGAAGCGGCCATATGCAACAGCACCAGACCAAGCACAACAAGAAAGAGTTGCAAAGCGACCACAGCTGAATCCACCATTTGCACTAGTCCTCCCTACTTGTCACTGCTGTAGCAAGGTAGGCCATTTCACTAAAGAATGCCGGCGTAGACTGGGACGATGTTTAGCTTGCGGATCTAAAAAGCATTCGGTAAGGGATTGCCCTGAACGTCGAGAGAAAGCAGTGATGATTCAACAACTAGCCGCATTAGCACCAGCCGGAGCACCACTGGAAGAAATTGCAAAGAAGTCTCAACTGCACCAACCACCAGAAGTATCTCCGCAAGTACTGCCTATCTGTCAAAACTGTCGCAAGATAGGCCACATTGAGAACGAGTGTAGACGTAAATTGGGATTATGCTTGATTTGCGCGTCCAACCAACATTTAGCCAAAGATTGTCCTCAGCATCGGAGGAGAGTACTGATGATAATCAGACAAGCGTTACCAACACAGAAGTCAGCCTCTCCAGCATTGGAAGCACCGCCAACGGAAGTTGAAGGAGCTATACCACCAGTCCCAGGAGAAAATCAGCGGAGGCCACCCTTGGCATCACAAGCCGTACTCTTCCAGCAAGCCCAACAGCAGCCGAGGAATCATCTGCAAGGAAGCGGACAAGCTCCAGTGATGACTCTGGAGGACGCACAGATTCATGGAGTAGCTATTACGGGTAATTTTTTATAGTTTTCTGCTTCTAGATTGCTTTAGTTCGTGCCTGCTGGTTCGTGACCCTAGACTTCACCTGAAAAATTTAAATTGCTAATAATAGATAACCTAGTAATTTTGAACTTGATAAATAACCTAGAATGTTAATCTAATATGTTTTAAACCAGTGATAACCTAGTAATTATTTTGAACTTGCCAATAAGGTAGAATATCTATAAATGTTAACTTGTTATGTTTTTAAAGGATAAACTGGTTTTCTACAACTGTAATCTTCTAGATTTCCCACATTTGGGAAATTCATAAATGCTTGGGGAAAATAACTTTTCCTAGGTGTCCCTCTCAACTTTGATTTTCTGATTCAAATAAATTTTGCAGCCGTGTCATCTCTATTGACCGGTTATTCTTTGATTGCGAGGACGCAATCCTCTTAAGGGGGGTATATTGTAATCCCCCTGATTTTTCATAAATTTAAAATTTGGATTTATCACAATTTTCTGGGATTTTCTGGAATTTTTCTGTAATTAAATACAAGTGTTTTAATTACTAAAGATTTTTTAAATATTAATAATTAATATTAAAATATTATGAAAATAATATTTTATGGTGTAAAATAGAAAATCAGACATATGGTAATTTTCCGAGAATTTATTGGACCCCGGATGGATTTTAAAAAGCCTAAAACCTATTTTAAATAATTAAATTAATTTAAACCCTAAATAAACCGGTTCATTAAACCAATTTAACTGAACCGAACCGCCTAGGCCCAAACGGGTCGGATTCGGGTTCAATCCAACCCGGCCCGTTTCAGACCCAAACCGCCTCATTGGTTGTGGATCGGGCCGGATCCGCCGCCCGACCCACGGACCCGACCCGGGTGAACAGTGACCCAACCCTTTCTCTTCCCCGACCTCTCCTCTCCCCGGCGCCGCTTCGCCTCCGGCCGCCGCGTAACCGCCCGCCGCTCGACTCCCTGCGTCGCCTCCGCTTCCTCAACGCTCGCCGGCCGCCGTTCTCTCTCCCTAGCTCTCCTATAAGAACCCCTCACCCTCGCCTGAACCCGCCCCTCGACCACCTACCTCCTCCGGCCCCGCAGACTTCGGCTCTCCGGCCGACGCCGTCTCCTCCGCCCCAAACCGCCTCGATCCCTCTAGCCCCTCGCCGCGAGCCTCCCGCAGCTGTGAGGACCCAGTCGCCGGCCACAGCAAGCGGCTCCGCCCCCTCCAGCCCGTTGCCCATCACGCCGCCGACCGCCCGAGTTCAGTCGACACCACCCAGGCCCAGCACCGGCGCCGCCTCCTTCCGACGACGCCCCAGCACCCTCCGGCGAAGCCGACCGCCACCGCTCCGGCCGTTTGCAGACTGAACCCTAACCCTAAACCTAGGGAGGACACAGGACTCGACACAGGGCACTTCGCGTCGTGTCGGACACGAGATATCTCGGGTTTTTCAAACCAGTTCAGGTACCCGTAACTTTTTGCTCGTAGCTCGGAATTCGATTCCGTAAATTGTATCGCGTAGCCTGGATGACCCTCTCGGTGCCCGGATAAACCGCTCGGGGCATCGCGTCCTGTGGTGATCGCACACCGCGATCCAAAAACAGGAAAACCAACGCCCTGTTTCACCCCGGAATCGAGTACGCCCCGCCAAACGGGACGACTTGGTCGCGTGCGGTCTTCACAGATACGTGCGCGTCGTTGATACGGACGTGCGAGATTTCGCAGAAGCTGATTCGGATGTGCGTGCACACCGGAATCAATGCGTATCCGCGGACATCGTCCTGTATCCAACTTTTCTGTAATTCGCTGTAACTTAGTGTATACACGTCAGATCGAGACGAAACTTGCGCCATCGGACTCGTAGCAATACGCTGGTCCTATGAGCCAAGTTTGGTTCGATTCTGAGAACGTTGACGAAATCGTGTGTCGTGGGCCCCACAGGCTCCACTCGACGGGCGATTTTGAGAACGGCTCATCGGAATCCAATTCTGGAAGTTCCGTTGGGTTCGTATCATCGTTCCTGACCTGTTGACACTAAGTTAGACTATTTTTGAGACCTTTGACCCTGACACGTTTTTCGGTGCAAAGCGGCCCATATTTGGACCCCGCCTTGACCCGAAAATAACGTTTTTGCCCTTGTCTCCAAATTGGACTCAAGGACAGGCGTTTCTAGCTGATTGATATGTTCTGGATCTGATAGTGATGTTTGTTTCAGCAACCGGAGTATTGCTTGCAAGTCCTGCTACTGACAGAGCTACAATTGGAGCTGGAAACTCAGGCAAGTGTACCTTGCCAATCTCTGCAGTTCTTGATATTTGTTCCTTTGACTTTATATATATTTTTGTACATGCTCAACCCTAGGGCCGTGTGACTTGCTTAGCGTCCGATCATAGTCGGGTGCCAACACCGTACGCGGGGTTGTGCAACGTCACCTAGAAATGGTTAACGTGACATTTACATTCTCGTACTTGCATTATCAAGTACGTATACCCAGGACACTTGACACTATACATGTTGACAGAATCTTTCTGAGATATTCAAGGTGATTCTGTGTAGGATACAGGATGGACATAGACATTATATTCTTAGATTATGACTTGTTGCATTAGCTCTGATCTCACGTGACATGGACATAAGACGTTATGAACATGAGACGTGTGATTACATTGGGTGGGGAGAGACACACAGGCTACAGGCTGATATATATATATATAACCCCTATTATTGCGGTGCTCAAGACTCTAAGCCCGAGCTTGACCCACTACTAGTTATTTACTGCTACCGGCTCCCCGACACAGAGCTTGTAGCGGTCTCAGCCTGAGTACTAGTGTTGCTCTCAGTTGCATTTTTCACATAGATGGTTATGTAGTTACCCTGCTTATTTCATTCTTTATTTTACTGCATTACTTTTGGCTTGTGATTTCTGTACCTTGCTATGTCCCCTGAGGACCTGGAATGGATTATGTCCCCAGGTTTAGCAGAGGAGATCCATTCTGAGGTTTACAGGACAGGTGTTTTAGCAGGAGCGGAAACAGGTTCAAGAGCAGGCACTGAAGCAGAACCAGGAACCAAGGACTAGGTGATTGCCATGGATTTCTCTGAGTATATGCTCTTCCATACTCAGTTAGTGATGTTATTTTCTTTATTGTTTAAAAGAACAAATTGTATCAGACTTGATTATCGGGTTGTTCCCCGATTACATTACTTGTGATTTGATGTTATTGTGGATGTTTTATTTTTCTTTTGTTGATTTGCTTTATTCCTCTGTGGATGAGATTAGTTTTAACATGTTATTTTAGTAGACCCGGACTGTTGTAATACAGCTTAAGCATGCCCCGATGGTTCCATTAAATTGGGTTTGTCCATCGGTGTGTGCTGCTGGCCATTGCCACGTGTCTAGTCCCTTGTTATTTTGGGACTGGGACGTGATACGCAATCCTAGCAATCCACCCCGCCGTCATCTCCTTGTCAGCAACAGCACCCTGATCCGTCGAACTCCGACCGCTAGGCAGAATCCCCCTCTGCTCGACTCCGGCGAAGCCGCCCGAGTCTGCCCCCCCAACTTCCACTCCTCTTTCCAGCGTCCGCCCCTCGACTCGAACTCGCCAGCGTCGACCGCTCCGGTCTGGACCCCATCTCCCCGCAGCGGCTGAACAACCCGACCAGCAGCGTGTTCCCCCGACTCCGGCAGCGTGCGACTCCATTTTTCCGCACGCACGACCGCCGAGTCGACCCCGACCTTCCCCTCAACACCCCGCCGCCGCTGCACATCGCCCCTCTCCGCCGACAAAACCCAGAACCCTCGACTCCTTCCCCGCGAGCGCCGTCCGCGTCCGCCCCTCGGCTCCTCGCCTCGAGCAGCCTCCAGAGCCCCCTCGCCGTCGACACCCGAGCCCGACTCCCTTCGGCGGAACCCCGCTCTCCCCCGAGTCAGAACCCTAGCTCGGACTCTCGGCAGACACGGGAATCCTTGACCAGGACACAAAGTTGACTCTCGGACACGTGGAATTCAGCGTTCACGGAGCCCTGTTCAGGTACCGTTTTCTCTCACCTCGTAACTCCGCTTTCGATTCCGTCAGTTGCTACTCGTAGACTGTATAACCCCCTCGGTGCCCGTGCAACCCGTTCGGTGCATCGCGTCCTGTGGTGATCGCACACCGCGATCCAAAAATAGGAAAAACAATACCCCGTTTTACCCCGGAACTGAGTGCGCCCCGCCAAACGGGACGATTTGGTCGCACGCGGTCTTTACCAAAACGTGCGCGTCGTTGATACGGTCATGTGAAATTTCGCAGAAGTCGATTCGGATGTGCGTGCACACCGGAATCAACGCGTATCCGCCGACGACACCCCGTATCCGTCCTTTCTGGAACACGCTGTAACTTTGTGTACACACGTCGGATCGAGACAAAACTTGCACCATCGGACTCGTAGCAATACGATGGTCCTGTGACCCAAGTTTTGTTCGATTCTGAGAACGTTGACAAAATCGCGTATTGTGGGCCCCACAGGCTCCACTTGACGGGCGATTTTGTGATCGGCTCATCGGAATTCAATTCTGAAAGTTCCGTTGGGTCCGTATCATCGTTCCTGACTTGTAGACACTGAGTTTGATGAATTTGGAGACCTTTGACCCTGACACGCTTTTCAGATGCAAAGTGGCCCACATGTGGACCCCGTTTTGGCCCGAAAATGACCTTTTTGTCCCTGTGTCCAAATTGGACGTAAGGACAGGCATTTTTAGCTAATTGATATCTTCTGAGTCTGTTGGTGATGTTTATTACAGCTTTTGGAGTAGTACCCATAAGATCCACTGATACCGGGACGATTATTGATATTCAATTAACATCAGGCAAGTGTACCTTGCCAAACTCTGCAGTATTGTTACATATTTTCCTTGCTTTATTATATTGCTGTGCATGCTTAACCTAGGACCGTGTGACGTACTTAGCGTCCGATTATTAGTCGGGTGCCAACACCGTACGCGGTGATGGGTATTGTCATCTAGAGATGGATATTCGTGACACTTTATCTTCTCGTACTTGTCTTACCAAGTACACTTTGACCCAGGACACTTGACACTGTTCATGAGACATGATCTTTCCGAGATATTCGTGGTGATTCTGTATAGGATACAGGACTTGACAGAGATATTATATTCCTAGACATTATGACTTATTTCATTAGTTATGATCCCGCTGACATGGACATAAGACGTTATGGTCATGAAATGCGTGGTTACATTGGGTGGGGAGAGACACACAGGATACAGGCTGAACATATATATATACACCCCTATTATTGTGAGGCACAAGACTCTGAAGCCGAGCTTGGCCCATTACTCATTATTACTGCTACTACCGGCTCCCCGACACAGAGCTTGTAGTGGCTTCAGCCTGAGTTCTAGTGCTGCTCTCATCTTGCATATCACTTAGCTGGTTATTTAGTATTCCCTTATTGTTCCATCTATTGCTGGAGAGACCCACAGGCTACAGGTTGATTATGTTATGCCGGCTACTCAGTCTCCCGCTGAGCTAGAGCACCTCATGATACCACTGCTACCGGCTCCCCTACATAGAGCTTGTAGTTGTTTCAACCTGAGTACTATGGATGTTTCTCTTGCATTTCACACAGATGTTTACATACTTGCCCTATTTATTCTATTTATTTTCTGCACTGCATTTATTTTGGCTTGAGCTTTCTTGTACCTTGCTATGTCCCCTGAGGACCTGGATCCGGATTATGTCCCCAGGATTTGAGGACGAGATCTATCCCGAGGTATACGGGACCGCAGCAGGAGCTGATCCAGGAGCTGTACCACCATCCGAGGACGAGGTGTTAGCCGAAGACTTCTCCTGAGCATCCATGTTTCATGCTCAGTACTTATTTATTTCAGTCATTTATATTCCGGTCTGTTGAACCATTGTATCAGATATTTATCGGGTTGTTCCCCGAAGCATTTTGTTGAGACTAGCTGATGATTTACATTCCTTATTATTCTGTGGATCATATTTTATATCTTGTGTGGATGAGATTAGTTGTGCCATGATTGTCGTAGACTTTATTTTACAGCTTAAGTATGCCCTGATGGATCCATTAAATTGGGTTTGTCCATCAGTGTGTGCTGCTGGTCATTGCCACGTGTCTGGTCCCTCGGTATTTTGGGACTGGGGCGTGACAGATTGTCCACAGGAACCATTGACCTTGTGCACAAGTTGTCCGTGATAAACGATATTTTTACTAAGTTATCAATTGGTGCAGTTGAGGGGACATGAGTACAAGACAAGTGGCATGTCATGATTCATTTTGCATAGTCTCCCTGAATTAGTTCGTTGCATAGCAAGGCACATTCTATATATAGCACAATTTATAGAAGAAGTATGAAATTCTAACTAAAATTGAAGCATAGCAAGAACATTCTAAACGAACTAGCAAGCAATAAGATAAACGTTCACAAGTTTGATTGACAAGCATAATAATCCAAGTCTATTCCTTTTTATCTTGACATCTTTTAGTTATTTTGGTATTGTTTGATCGGGGCAAGCAAGAATACAAGATTTTAGATGTGAAGACTTGGAAGAAGGGTCAACTGAATCGAATATAAGTCACTCACAAGTTAGTTGGAAGGAAAGGAAAGAAGTGCTTTAAGACTCCGCTCGCGCGTCGCCTACTGCTCGTTCACCTGCATTGTCACGAACAACTGATCAATATCTCTTCCACTCTTTCCAATCTCGGAATTGGAGTGCAGTTCAACGAACGAAAACAATGAAATCCACCAAAATCGTTCAAGAAAATGCAACAAATCCGAAAACCAACTCAAAGCATGAAAGCAACAAAGTGACAGCGAAAACTAGTAGCGGAGAGGTCCCTTCTGACTTTGCCGCTAAGTCGATCCTGGGGGCACGGTCCACTGAATATGTGAATCGATTTCGAAGAAGCAAATCCATAACGAGGATGAGATATGGTTTCAATCTATCCCAATCGAACGACACCGACTTGTATTTCTTAGCCGCGCTCCCCGAATAGGGAGAACGGGACGCCACAGTTGTCCTATCACGAGACGCTCTTTGTCTGGTTGGTTGATTTTCTTGGTGATTTGTCTATATCTTAGAAGACGAATATATAGGTGACGGTGTCCCGCTCTTCGGCCGAAGCAGAATACCGTGTGATGGTGACAGTCACGTGTGAGCTTAAGTGGCTCAAAGGGTTGCTTGGCAGTTTGGGGGTGCAACATTCGTGTGCTATGGATTTATTTTGTGATAGCCAATCTGCTTTACATCTTGCTCAGAATCCAGTTTTCCATGAGCGCACAAAACACATTGAGGTGGATTGTCATTTTTTGAGGGATGGTGTTCTTGATTGAGTTATTCGCACATCTCATGTGCCGACGGATGAACAATTGGCGGATGTTTTCACCGAAGCTTTGGACAAACGATAATTTGAGTTTCTTTTGCGCAAGTTTGACGTTTGTGACTTGCATGCTCCAACTTAAGAGAGGGTATTGAAATTAAATTGTAATATCATGATAAATAAAAGACCTAAATTATTCTCTGTTACTACTTCACAAAATCCTAACTTGCTAATTAGGGTTGGATTAAGCTTGCATTTAAAATCATCCTCTCCACCCCCTCTGTTCATAAGATGTCTCAAAAATGAAATATCTTATCAGAAAAAATAACTGAAAACTGGTGCCAGCAAACAACTTTGGTATATATTTTCCGGAAAAAAATAAAATAAAGACAAGCAATACGTCGTCGCGTGCTTAGTTTTTGAAAAGCAACATCGCAAAATGTGTTTCGTTGTAGCAGTAGCATTTCATGATTTGATATTTTGTTTTATTTTGTAGGTAATATACTGCTTTTTTTTTTGCTCTTATTACGAGGATGAGGAGAAAGTGTCTTCAAGGCTTTGAGAAGGCAAGCATCATATTTGAATAAAATCGAATCAGCGCTCATAGTTTGTTCTTTAGAGAAGTAAACACATTTTTTTGTACGGAAATGTGAATTAATTACTTCTCTTGGTTATAACTTTTAATGGAGTACAAAAGGTTTAAAAAATTCCTTTGAGTATATGGGGGTCTTGTTCTCAGTCTTTGGCCCGGGTCTTTTGAAACATCGGACCGGCCCTGATTTCATCCTATTGTGTCATCATATATTTGTTGTTGCTCGTCTTGGAATGGATTCTGCAGGAAAAACTCCAACAAGTTTGGATGGATGCACCACCTCGAAAAATGGCGACCAGGTGGTCCTTCTGGCTTCATTAAGCTAAACAACATCATTATATACACCTAAGTCACGTCAGGCGAGAATGTCCCTAGCAGGGGTCAGCTAGGCTACAGAAATCTCTTTTGAGTAGGATCGTTGAGATATATTAAGAGATCGATCTAGGAATCAAGTGTCTAAATATCCCTCGAATTCGCTATGACTTTGACATATGTATCACGAATAATGCTATTCGTATCTTCAAAATATTCTTTCAAATCATTCTTTCTTATATGTCAGCTGACGTAACTGTTAATGTGACAACTGACATGATAATTTTAAAATTAACATTAAAATTAATATTAACATTAATATTAATATAAAAAATGTTAAAAATTAATTTTTTTGGTTTAAAATTTGTCAAGTAGATTGCTATGTTAGATATCACATAATACTATTTAACATATCATGTCAGCTGTCACATAAAAAAAAAAAATTTAAAAACAGTTTGACAAATAGCATTATTCGTGTATCACTATTAGATATAAGAGCTTGTGATTTAAGGAAGAAGCAGAATGACTTGGACCTAAGTAGAAGAACATTTGTTATAGTATATTTTTTTAATGGTCTTCGCAGTAAATTTGTTTGCTTCCTACTTCCAGAGTCGGCCCTGGATCAAGGCAGACAGGAATCATTTTTTTTTTTTTAATATATAAATAATTTTGTATTGTAAATAGAATTTGTATTTATCATGGGTCCTTCTTATGACAAAAAAATTATAGTGTAGTGATTATTATAGTAAATTTGCACACAAGAGTTTCATAGTTCAAATCTTGGTAGAGACATATTTTTTATTTTACTTTTGCTTCATTTTTTTATATTATATAGGCCTTATTTTGAAAGTTCATCCCGGGCCTCCATGAGCTCAAGGTCGACCCTGCCTACTTTCTTACTGAGCTCATCCGTCTCTCCCAACCTTCACCTCTACACTATCTCCCCCTCCCCTATCTCGTCAACTTCATCTCTCCTTCTCCTTCTCCTTCTCCTATCTCATAAGCCAGGATTTGGATATAGCGAAGTCAAAATAGACCAGTAAATTTTTAATCCAAAAAAATAAAAAAAAATAAAAAAAATTGTATAAATTAGTCAAAAAAATTATATTTTCTAAGTCATCTATTATAGTTTTCCTATTGGAGTTGTTCATTTTTTTTTTCCAATCAATTCCAAATACAATTGGCATTAAAGTATATATTTTTAACCCAATATAGTCAGAAACTTAAACTTAGTATCATTCCATTCATGTCATACAATATCTTTTTTTATCAATTTTTACAATTTGATCGTGAATATTCAGTGTATCTTAAAATACATACTTGAATCCTTCAATTTTAAACATGAACGTTGACCATTTGATCGAGGAGATTAAGTGTATCTTAAAAATTCATACTTGAATCCTACAATTTTAATAATAAACCTTGTCATCCTAGAATATTATTATTGTTTTCTCCCTCAAGGGAAAACAAGATTCTTGAATCCTACAATTTTAATCATAAACCATGTCATCCTAAGATCTTATGATGATTAAATATTATTATTTTCCTACAGGAAAAACAAGATTAAAAATGAATAGCATAACAAATTTATAAATATGAGAAAAAAGAAAGAACCGTTATAAAAATGTGAACGTTACAATATGAACGTTATTATGAACATACCCAGAGTTACTATGAACATACCCAGAAAATAAACCAACAAAACAAAAACAAAACAAAACAAACCCAACACAAATCAAACCAACAAAAAAATCAAACCATAAAAATAAAACCCAAAAAAAAACCAAAAAAAACTCTCCCACCACATTTTCGCCAACAGGGTTGGCGAAAATCCACCCATCTCTCGCCCAAAAAAATGACACGTCGGATTCTTGTCGGATTTTCGCCAACCCAGTTGGCGAAAATTAAGTTCTCCAAAATTTCGCCATTTGCGTTGGCGATATGTATCGGAATTTCAAATTTTTTTAAATTTCTATCGTTATATTTAATTAATATAAAATTATTATCGGTACAGTAATTTTTTTGTTAAAAAATTTTTATTTTCAGCCACTAATTTACTTTGATTTCATATTTTTTTATATTTTCTTAATCGAAAAATGTTATACAAGCAAACAATTTTGTTCCATCTAAAAGTAAATTAATCTTATCATCTAAGAACAAATAAGGACAAAATCATTTAGGAGATAAATCATTTAAAAAAGTTAGAACCAAATATATTTAGAGATGTTACATGATGAATGATCGAAAGAGATATGTTGTGCGACGGAAGAGAGGTGCTGTGCGGAGAGAGAACACTTAAAAAAATTTGTTCAACTATATGATACATTGATACAAGTCCACACTCCAGCTTAACCCAAACTTAACCTAGCTTAATCTAACTTTTATCTCAGTCTAACTCAACAATCCAATCCCTATAGAACACTTCAAAAATTAAGAATAGATTTTTAGTTGAGTTGAGGACTTTTATTCACATTCATAAGATACAAACAAAGTCCAAATAGATACGTAGAAGCGAGAACGAGCATACGTCTCGGGCAAAACAATAAGTACAACACATAAGACAAATATAAGTACAAAGCTATACTACAATACAACCGACGTCAGTCTAAGCGTTTTCCGCGCCGTCATCATCTATGAGAAATTAGCGCTTTCGTCTCGGCATCCTCTGTTAAATCTGGCATGCAAATCCAGGTCCGTAGGAACGGACAAACTAGTGTTCAAAGAAAGAAGAAGAAAAAGAAGCAAGAGAATATCATGTATCCATGTTTGAAACACTTATAAATCACATGAAGTAGCAATCTATATGTTTGACATAGATTATCTCGTTATGTGGTGACTAAAATATAGTCAAATTTTAATGTTTTCTTAATATTATTGTATATTAAAACAAAAGTTAGTTCAAGAAAAACTAAGCATGCGAACTGAATTTAGATTTGGGACTCGATAGTCATGTCCGGTCAAAGATGCATGTCGAATCAGATTTGTAAAATCCGATCCGATTAACTCGGTCCGACCCGATCGGTGATCCGGGTAGGTCCGGTTCCGAATCAGATTTTTTTTTTTCTTCAAATTTATGTTAAGTTTTTCAAAAAAAATTTAAATATGTTTTCAAAATTTATCAGAACCAGGTTTGTGAAAAAAAAAAATTCAAAAAAATTCAAAAAAAAAAAATCAAAGTTTGTCACAATTATTTTATAATTCTGGGCCCCAAATTGTATTGGAGAGTCTCAACTACTAATGATGCTCTAGTAAAATCCATCCCACATTCTAGATTCTAGATTCTAGATTTAAAATATAGGAGATCATTTTGTAGCATCCCTAGTTTCAATTTCTAGATTTTGAGTCATATTCCACCCATGAGAGCTATATGTTGAGTCTCTCAATTTCTAGACTCTAGATTTTAGGAACCCATTTTGTAGAATATTAAGTCCCAAATTTGAGTCAAATTTTCTAGATTCTAGATTTTATATTATTTTTTTTCACATTGATTTTTGACCACACAATCTTTTGGACCGGAGTTCACTTTATCATTTTCTACTATTCTCATACAAGTCTAATCCATTCTACATTTACCAATTTTTTTTAAAATTTTGGACCCCAATTTACATTGAAGTCCCAACTACCAATGATGCTCTAGTTCATTAAGTTTAGAATTGGAATAGTATACTACTGGCACAATGTTGCTTCTGTTAGTTTGTATTCATGCTCATAGTTCACGCACAAAGCTGATTCTCGACAGCGTATTAAATGTTAACAATTTATGTTGGGATTAATGACATTTTTCTTAGTTTTCATTCTTGTTGCAAAAGTTGCAAAATTCTTTCATAATTGACTCTTTTTCTTCTTCTTCTTTTTTTTCTTTTTTTTTAATGGGACTTTACGCGTGCTGCGTTACATACTATTTGGATCTACTGTTTCCACATCTCTCCCGTAGTTTGATTTCGAGACCTCCGTCTAGTCAGAAAGGTTATATCTTTTCTTACTATTAATAACAATCTGTTATTAACATGAGTTATTTCATGGTTTGTTTGATAATCCCAGTCTTTTCTTTCTTGAGCAGGCCAGGCTTGATTTTCGTTACATATATGGGCTCAGGCTTTGAACTCAAATAATAAATAAAAATTTGGTATCGTGTATATATATATATATATATATATATATATATATATATATATATATATTGTTTCGCTTCTCCTAACTTATTTTTGGCCACATTTTGTTTCCACATGCTTTCTTTATAACTCAGATGTCCAAGGTCCATACGCAAATTTCTGACGTTCTCTCTTGATTCTCTTCATCATCTCATGTTACAGCATTGCGACAATGAAAAAAATAAAAAAGGTACACAAATTCTGTATTATCTGAATTCGGATACGGATGTCGGATACGAATACATATTCAAGAGCAGATTTTTCAAACTCATAATTGAAGAACCTCTGAACTCGACTAAAAAAAAAAAAAAAAATCCAAAATCTGAATATGGATAAAAAAAATACGGCAATTATACAAATATTTGCTAAATAAAGAGAAATTACATATTAAATAAAAAATTTGGAAAGATCAAATCTTCTTTAAAAATGTTTAACGAATTACGAAGAGTCACCTCATCTGTCAATATCTCAAAGTATCCAAACATGTCTCAATATTAATAACAGGTCCGGACTTCATGGTGTATATCGGGCCGGGCCATCCTGAATCGGGCCCAGAGTTGTCCGGTTTGACCGGATATGGGTCGGACTTAGCACGAAGAGGAGACGGGCTGGGTCCGGCCTGACCGGAGGCTTGGCAGACCAAACCCAGTCCGAATCCAAATCTGAAATGGAAGTGGGTCGGACTGGGTCCGGGTTGGCCCGGGTTAGATAAAAAATAAGCTTAAGGAATAATGAATTGAAGGAAGGTTATAAGAAAATTTTATTAATTTGTCAATTTGAATGTGTGTGTGTTGGGTCTTTGTGTGGTAATGGATGTTTGTATTATGTGTGTTTTTATATATATATTTCGTGTTATAGGTTGTGTGTAGCATGAAATATCTGATTTTGGAAAAAATATCCAAGTTAGCGACAGAATAACGACTGGCTATCGACTGACCAGTGACAAAAAACTCAAAAAATTTCATCAATGACGGAATAGCGATGACAAGCGACGAATCAATGACTATTTGTTAATCGCTATTATGATAGAGTTATGTAAGTTAGTCGTTGACGTAGAGATAGATATATCAGTCACTAGCCCGTCGCTGATATTTTGTCGTTAATTTCGTTGCTGGTTAGTCGATTCCGTAAAAGATCAACAAAAAATAAATAAATAACGACATATGAACTAGTGACAAAAATTTTCGATCGATGTCATTGCCATTTAGCGATAGAATATATCAAAATAGCGATGGTACTTTTGTTGCTATTTTGTAGTATTTTTGTAGCATCAGCCGTCTAACACGTATGTATGTATAATTAAAAAAAAAAAAATCCTAAAGTCCTGATATTATATAACTACATGCTATTATCTAATCAAACTTATATCAAATCCTAAAACATATCAATACCAAATTCTAATTAAAAAAATATTCAAACTATATCTTTAAACTACCCATTATTATCTCACTAAACATATATCCAAAGTTCTACAAAAATATCTAAAATAAATTATAATCAAAATAAAATTGAAAATTTATTTACGATATTTATCTAATGTTTCAAGAATTTTTTTGGAACCAATAACAATGAGAAAAAAAAAATTTGGACAAAAGTTATCTTCGTACCTGAACGTGGCTAGTTGAAATAGTTTGTGGATGAAATGAACAAAATCAATTTATATGGCAAATTTTAATTCTTCTTTTTAGGTATATTCAAATCGTAGTGTTTTGATGTTGATATAATTTTAGAACCTTTATATGTTTATCTATAGCAGGATTGATAACAATATAATCTTAATTCTTCTCCGTCTCTACATTCATCGGTTCACCAAACGGTTGCTAGGCCGCAACGACGACGGGGTCTCGATCGCTGCGCTGAGGGCCGTAGCGAGCGCGGAGCGAGGTTGGATGCGCGCGGGTCGGTTTCCGGACGGACTCTGCGTCGCGGCGCTGTACATTGCCGCTGTTGGTGAAGGGCACGGAGTGTCCAAGTCGGAGACCACCGACGCAGTCCGCGCGTGCGAGCGAGGTGGTGTTGGGCGAACAGTTGGTCGACTTCGCGGACACTGCGTGCTCGACGATGGAAGAGTGCGTGCGTGCGTGCGTGCGTGCCTAGCTTAGGGATAATGCCGGGATCGGCGATGGTACTGCGAACACAACAACGGCGGTGGAGCTCTTTTCGCTCATGGGCTCTGTAGGGAATGCTACGATGAACTTTCCGGAACTTGTTATCGAGAATCTCTCTAACCTGCATTGAAATTGAAATGTCATTGCTAATATTTTGTATTTTGTGCATCGAGAATTAATCAACAATCACTGGGAGAAATTTGTTCACTCTTCGTATCATCCCACTTTTGCACACAACTGTGTGTAGTGTAGGTAGCAAAATTAAAACAAGCAAGTTTTTGATTTAAATGACTCGAGGGATGACTAGTTCTCTTGTGATGTCATGACTTCTCTCATCTTTAGTCAAAGAAAAAAAATGTACTACTTTCACATCATATAAATAGAAATTATCCTATTTAAAAAGTCTAAACTGGAAAAAAATCGAACTGCCAGCTCGTGATTAACCAGAGCAAATACAGTTACTGATCCCAACTTGACGATTCAGACCTGTTCCCTGCTCTACTTCTGCAAAAGATCCTGCGGAAAACCACTCCTTGCCTCTTTTGCCGTGCGTGAGCTGTGCCTGCTTTTCCCACGCCCTTCTTCTCTTTCTTCGCTTGGTTCGACCACAGCAGCAACTGGGAGCCCAACCCATGCAGACCTTGGCCCAGGATCTTAATCCGCCCCATACTTCTCAGATAAGTACTTCAACTTGCGGCCTCTCTGTTCTCCTTCTACTTTGAACCTGCGGCCTACTGTTCACAATCTTATCAAGTCCCCGTCGCCGAAAGCAAAGCAAGCTAAAAAACAAAGTAAGCGAGTGGCTAAGAAAAGAAAGCGTCGAAAGCGAAGCTTTATCTTTTGGTGCTTACTAAAGTAGGTTCCGGTGAGCGGGATAGAAGGGAAAGGCGAAAGGAAGGCCTGTGTTCGATCAACGATCAACAGAAGATGGATGATGCCAGTCTTTCTCCGTTAACGTAGGCCAAAAAAATTTGGCCAATCAGCGATTGTCACGTGATCCAAGATTTCTTTCACAAATTGTGTAGACGTGTCATATCCTATTAAAATTATATATACCAAGTTTCTAGTGGAAAATCCTATTTGTTATCTCTCTTCCAAATCACAACAGGAATAGACACTAACCCTAAACCTCTTCTCTCTCTCTCTCTCTCTTTGGGGATTGACTCTTATTCTCTTCGTCTCTCTTTCAAAGCTCTCTCTCTTTGGGGATTGACTCTTATTCTCTTCGTCTCTCTTTCAAAGCTCTCTCTCTTTGGGGATTGACTCTTATTCTCTTCGTCTCTCTTTCAAAGCACCATAGCACTATGTTGTCTGCAGGAATACCACTACTGAAATACTGCGTATCCATCACCTCTTAGCGATGCACATGCATCGACTGGATGACCGATGGTAGATATTTCAGATATAAAATATACAAACGTTATCAATCCATTTGATGTACTTTACTATTTTACGTAGTTAACCGCGAAAATAATATGCGACGATCTATCGACGTCTCTTCGCTACTTATATTTTATTCGACGACGGTTGTAAAAGTCGTCTAGCCGTCGTCCAGTTCCTTATCCTACTTATATTTTAGATATTTTATTTATTGTTATTTACCAACTAATATAAAATATTTGGAGGAGTATCGAGAGTGTGTCGATAGACACGGATCATAGTGTCAACGACACAAGTCATAATGCCAATGACATGGGCCACCAGTAGCCTATACAACAAAACATAGTTGTTTTTCGCGAAGATAAATGACGACTGTGATTAACAGATGGAAGTATTTTCGGCAAAACAAACAGTGTCACGTTTTGTGTTGTCTTTTTCGACAACTGCATATATATCATTAAAAAAGTATCACTAATTATAGAGAGATTATTGTTAAATGATATAAATAGTAAGAAATTATATAAACTAATTTATGATGGAGCTCCTGATGCATGGGATAAATGAGCAAGGAGCCTATGGCTGCCATAAACCCAAAACAATTTATCAAAGAGTGCCGGAGGCATGGGAGAGAACTAGTTAATAAGAAAACTTCTCCACGGAATTAATTAATATCCAAGATGGATGGAACTATGTCAACTACTTACAAGCATGTCAAAATACATCTTTCAATCTTTTAACCAATAACCTTTTAAAAAAGGTTTAAGAAACTGATTTTTTTAATTGAAATAACCATTTATTGGATAAAAATAGTTTATGAGATTTTATATATTGACAGAAAAAAGGAAGAAATTTTTTTGTAGTGTAGTTCAGTAAATAATCTTAATAATGATTGAATCGTTTTAATTATAGCTAGCAATATGCATGCATGTATGGAGGAATTAATACATAATTTATCATGTCAATCTTAATTATAACAGAAAATTTACTATAGCGAAATTAATTTTAATAAAATTTGCTGTAAAGAAATAACTTTGAAAAAATTAGATACGGGAAAAACTTAAATATTTTGTCGACAACAACGCGTGCACGAGCGGACGAGCAGGAGCGAGCGGGAGACCGACGTGTGGAGTGACGGGTGGTGGGACCCACGCGGCTGAATTCCGCCAACTAAGTTGGCGGATGGTTGGAGGTTTAGTTGGAGATGGTTAGTTTAGTTTGGTTTGGTTTGATTTGATTTTTTTTTAATTTGGTTTAATCTATTAGTTAATTTATTATTATCTATATTAACTTGTTATTATCTATACTAATATGGATGATAACAAAATGTATTAGTTAATATTTATTATCAATAATATATTTTTTGTTAATAAGGTAATATTTTTTTGATATATTTTTAAAAATTTGATACCATAACTATAACATACAATTATGGTATTCCACATCTATTATCATTCAAAATATAGTTTTCTAAAAATAGATTTAAAATTTATTATGGAAAGTAATATATTCAAAATTTGATTTAATAATAAATATTTGGTTTTTTTTAGTTTGATTTAATCTATTATGGATAGAAAAAAGACACTAAATTGTTAGTTTGATAATAAATATTTGGTTTCTTTTTTTAGTTTGATTTAATCTATTATTAGTTAATTTATTATTATCTATACTAATATGAATTATAACAAAATCTATTAATTAATATTTATTATCAATTATTATCTATACTAATTTGGTTAATAATTGATAATAAATATTAATTAATAGATCAATAACAAATTATTATAGACAAAATTGATAAAAAAATTAGTATAGACAATAAATATTGATTAATAGATTTTGTTATCCGTTATATTAGTATAGATAATAACAAATTAGTATAGATAATAACAAATTAACAAATAATAGATTAAATCAAACTAAAAAAAAGAAGAAGCCAAATATTTATTATCAAACTAACCAATTTGGTTTCTTTTTACTATCTGAACTAAAAAAATAAACCAAATATTTATTATTAAATCAAATTTTGAATATATTACCAACCATAAGAAAATTTAAATCTATTTTCAGAAAATTATATTTTGAATGATAACAGATGTGTTATATAATATTTGAAATATAGTTCGATTTCGTGATCTTAACTAGGAAAATCCACGTCTTAACGTGAGATTTGATTCCGTGACGGTCACATCTGACCCGGTTCATGTCGGTGAAACTGGGTTATTGGAGTCCCAAGTCTTCTTGGACTAATAATAGTTAGTACTTTCCTTGGGGGCTACTCTACTCTCCTATATATATATATATTTCATCCCTCCTCGTACGGAAGAAAGAAATTAAGGTCTCCTCTGCGTATAATTCTAATTAAATCATGGTTCGGTGTTCCCATTGTTCAGGTGAAGCAGCGACGACGTACTCCATCGACGGCTTTGTCTGTTGCAGAAGCTGCGGCAAGGTCCTCGGCAAGGTCCTCGACAAGGACTACCGATCCCCTCCCAACGTAGCACTGCCTTCTCGAGAACCCACGGCTATCATGCTCCACTGTTCCCATTGTTCAGGTGATCCCACGATCACGTACTCCATCAATGGCTTTGTCTGCTGCAGAGGCTGCGGCAAGGTCCTCAGATGACGACCAAGGGCGGATCTAGCACATAGCTAGGGTGGGTTTAGGGTTCCAGTCCAACCAAAAACAATATATTGTTTTTTTTTTCAATATTTTTTTTTTGGATTTTTTTATATGAGTTAGTCTACCTCTAGTTCATCATTGTCCAATGTAGTCTACTCCAACTTTAATCTCTGGATCCGTCCCTGACGACCACTCTTTCCTCGCTATAAGGACAGCGCTGGTCTTGGCGTAGGAGAAGCAGCACGGTAATCCGGGAGACCAAATTTTTAGGACATCAATATATATATATATATATATATATATATATATATATATATATATATATATATATACTAGTAAATTCAAGTATGTTGCACGTAATATAAATATTTTTATAATATTATTGAAAAATGTTTCAAATATTTAAATATATTTAAATTAAAATTTGTTAAATAATTTAAATATTTGTGATATTTTTTTTTGAATTATTTAAACAGTATATATATATATATATATATATATATATATATATATATATATATATATATATATATATATATATATATATATATGTGTGTGTGTGTGTGTGTGTGCGTGCGCGCGCGCTGCGCGCGTGCGCGGAGGAGAGAAAGTTAATTTTTTACTGTAACAACAAATCATCGATTGCGTGATTCTTCCATTGTTTTTTCCAAAACGATTAAAGTATCATTCGTCATCCAACTTGCCAATCGAGATAACATTGAAGTGGATGCGAACATGCATGATAAATACCTCTAATGACCAATGTGGCCCTGGTGTTGATCTTCATATAAATATCTTCAATGATAATCGCCTTCAACACGTCTATGTTGTCCATCTTAATTCATCACTCCATATGCAGTTTCCTATTGTGTATGTAGCGAACAGTGTCATATTGTGAGATATGTGGGTGGGCCCTAAATCCACGAGCTAAATTGTACATTCACAAGAGAAGTCCTTGGTTACCACGTCACCTACAATGGTGATATCACCTCCATGTATTGAAGTAGTGAATGTAGTGTTCTCACGATTTAATTTATTTTTCCTTGTAGCGTTTCTCTTTTTACAAGCGAAACACTCTTTAATGTGACCATTCTTACCATACTGATAATTACACTCAGAATTCTCGTATCAAGCATATATTGAACTTTTTCATGCTCTTGTCTCTACCTCCTGAATCTTAACTTTTGATCCTCCTGCTCATTCAAACAAACGTCTCATAATGCGATGACGATGACACGTCAGGAACTTTTTTCATTTTTTGTGTGATGTCCGACGTAACGTACGGGACTTTGTGAACGCTGCGTTGCATGTCTTTTGGGCCCACTGTCCTTAATTTTTACACCCACACACCCACACCTTCCTCGTGGTTCGATCTCGACACCGCCCGCCTAGCCAGGGAGGTTATATCTCTTCTCGTTGACCACAAGAGCCAACTGAGTTCGATTTCTCCATATTTATTTGATACATTGGTGGAGTAGAAAAACTCGACTAGCATACTTGAATGGCGTCCAGAATAACTATCCATGTAAATATGAGGGTGCTAATCGGGTGATGTGACAAGAATCTGAACCGTCCCATAGAGTTTAATTCCAAATAAGTTGGCTTATACATAAAAAGTCTTGTTCTTTGTAAATTGTGGGAGTTAGGAACAATTGATCCAAAAGACATACAATACAACATGTACAAAATTCAGAACGTTACAGTTGACATCTAGAAAAATAAATAAAATAAAAATCTATCTCATAGTCCTGTAAAAACATCAAATCGTTCTTTTTAATTTTATCATCTTTATGCATTCTTCGAAATGGCCCGGACCAATAGAGAAATCTCAATTTAGTTGGACCTTTTGATAACTGACACAATCAAATATATTGAGCACATAGACGCCCTATTCTAACTACAGTACCGCTAAAATGTAAATCTATAACACAAATAATTAACTCTGTTATTGAACAATTGGGCTTGAAAGATCGTTTAGAAAGCTCAGGCATTTATACCAACAGAGGTAGTTTCGGCCCAGCAGTGAGCTTCAATGGGTTTAAGTATACTAAGCCCAAAACTTGGTCGGGATTCAAAAGCTAACCCAATCTGACTTTTTTCGTATCCAGGTGAAGCCCGATTAATTTTTTTTGAGAAAATTTGAGTTACATCTCACTTTATTTATCATAACTCAAGTTGCACTCTACTGCTTTACCATAATGTACAACACCTTCCACTTCCGTCAAAAACTCCGTTGACCGTTAATTTTTGACCAAAATACCCTAGCAAATCACCATTATTACTGGCCCTCCCTCCTAAGCTTGGGAAGAGAGAAGAGGTATTTCTGTCAAAAATTAACGGTCAACAGAATTGGCCGTTAGTTTTTTACGGAAGTGGGGGGATTGTACATTATGGTAAAACAGTCGGGTGCACATTGAATTATGGTAAATAAAGTTGGGTGCAACTATTTTTTTTTTGTGGTGGGGGGGGGGGGGGGGGGTGTTAATTGGGGGAGGGGTGGGGGTTAACTGTATTTATTCTAAAATATGTTCGAATGTTTATAACAGATCCCATATGATTTTTTGGGTACAATATATTAAACATAAAAGAAGAAATTCAACTCAATATCCTCAACTATTTACAATTTTCAACTTAATACCCTAAATTTTAATATTAGACAACTTAATACATCAATTATAGTTGTATAACTTAAAATCCTAACAGTATTAACAAAAAATTTTAAATGACAAATATACTCCTCATTCGTGCTCACTTCAAATACTCCAAGTGTCACGTCCCGATTTCGTGGAATCGATAGTCGTCCCCCGGGCGTGACGCCGTACGTGCCTAGATTGCGCATCGCACAAGGCTAAAGTATTTTAGATAACGAGCACATATTCAGAGTACGCAGATAATTGAAACACAATGTTAAAACATGAAAAAGTTCTCTTTATTGATAATGAACATCTTTTACAAACTCTTGAACGAGTCGGATAATTGCCCCACGGATTACAAAAGTGGACTCAAAATGAGATAGTCGTCCTGTACATTACATCCTTTTTACTAAAATATCAAAATGCTAAAGACCTTCTGGCGAAGCTATCTCCTTCCTACGGAGCTGCATAAGTGTCATGCCCTAGTCCCAAAATACGTAGGACTAGGAATACGTAACATGCCAGCTACGCATTCGACCAGACTCTGGTCCGACTCGAATACGTATAAGTTGTATTATAATGGTCACTATCTAAATAATCAAGTAAATATAAATATATATGCCTCAATCCACAATGAACAAAATATACAAGAATGAGCTACATGTGCTAAAGTCGGCCACCCAGTAACACACAAACTCGAATAGACTCGGAAAAAAAATATGAGTATATAAAACTAGGCTACATCAGCAGATAAATAAACAATATGAATAAATAACCATAACTCCGGTAGAAATGATATAAGCACCTGGTACCAATGCCTGCAAGACAAGCAACTCCGTTAGCAACTCCAAAGGCTCCATAACCGTCTATGCTGCAAAAACTGGAAGGGGACCAGGTCCTCAGAGGGACGTAACAAGGTACAAGAAACATCATGCCAAAAGTATAACAGTATAATGCCACATACTCAAGGGTAAACTACTGTAACCATCTATGTGATATGCAAATGAGAGTATGGTATCGTACCCCGGGCTGGTACTTACGAAAGATCCCAATGGACACTTCCGTATGCTAATAGTACACTCAAGGCTCAGTGTGGGGGAACCTGTAATCCCCCTGATTTTTCAAAAAATTATAATTTGGAATTTTATAATTTTTTACTGTAATTTTCTGATATTTTCTGGAATTAAAATTAAGGTAATTTATAATTAAAGGATTTTTAAATGTTATTAATTAATATTAAAATATCATGAAAATAATATTTTATGGTGTAAAATGAAAATCTAGACATAGGGTAATTTTCCGAGAATTTATTGGACCCCGGAAGCATTTAAAAAGTCCTAAAAACTATTTTAAAATTAAACCGAATTGAACCCTAAATAAACCGGGTTTATTTATAAATAAACCAACTGAACCGGACCGGGTTTAGCTGAACCCAAACTTAGCCTGCGGGTCGGATCCGGGTCGAGACCCGCAACCCGAAACCCGAAACCCGCTAGACCCGACCCGCCTTCATTTAACGGATCGGGCCGGATCCGTCAGACCCGACCCGATTAGGATCCGACCCGGCCCGAAATCCCTTCCCTTCCCCTTCCAGCCGTTTCAGCCCCGACTCCGGCCGTTACGCCGCCGGCCGTGTAAACCCCCAGATTTTGTAAGAATTTTAAATCTTGGATTTTCCCCAATTTTCTGGAATTTTCTGTAATTAAAATCAAGGTTTTTAATTAATAAATAATTTTTAATTGTTAATAAATAATATTAAAATATCATGGAAATAATATTTTTGGGTGTAAAATGAAAAACTGGACTTAGGATAATTTTTCTGGAATTTATCGGGCCTCGGACCTAATTTAAAACACCTTAAAACAATTATTTATTTATTTATTTATTTATTTATTTATTTATTATTATTATTATTATTATTAATTTTTATTATTATTAATTGCTACCCAGCCCGGCCCAACCCGCGGGCCGCTGGACCCGGCCCACCGGGCCCAGCCCCAACCCGGCCCAGCCGACTTACCGGGTCGGGTCGGGTCAGACCCGACCCGCGAGCCACCCGCCGCCCGCAGACCCGTATCCCCATTCCCCAGCTCCCGAGTCTTCCGCCGCTCCGCCGCGTTTCCCGCCGCCTCCGGCGGCCAGCCACCCCTCGACCTCCCCCTCTTCCGCTCCACCACCAGCCCCCGCACCGGCCGCCACGACCTCCGGCCCCTCCGCCTTGCCCGGCGCCACCCTCTCCCTCACTCTCCCTATATAACCTAGCCCCCGGCCGTCGACCTCCCCCTCCTGGCCGTCGACCACCCACCGCCTCGCCGCCGGACGACCTCGCCCCGCCGTCCTCCTCCCCTCCAGCACCGCCACCCCGGCAGCAGCGGCCGCAGCCGACTTCAGCAGCAGCAACAGCAGCGGGCAGCGCCTCCTGCCGGACTCCGGCGCCGCCCCGCCCGCCAGCGCCTCCGCTCCGCCCGTCGCCGGCGAGCCGCCCTCGGTCTCCCTCTGCCTCAGCTCTGGCCGGCCGCCCTCCGCCGGAGAGCCAAACCCTAACCCTAATTTCCTAATTTCCCTGTGTCCGACACAGGACACAGTGTCCTGTGTCGTGTCGGACACGATTTTGCTTGGGTTTTCAGGTCCCCTTCAGGTGCGTATAACTTTTTGCTCGTAGCTCTGTTTTCAATTCCGCAAATTGCGTTGTGAAGCCTGTATGACCCTCTCGGTGTCCGGACAAACTGTTCGGGGCATCGCGTCCTGTGGTGATCGCACACCGCGATCCAAAAACAGGAAAAACCAGACCCTATTTCACCCCGGAACTGAGTACGCCCCGCCAAACGGGATGACTTGGTCGCGTGCGGTCTTCATAGATACGTGCGCATCGTCGATACGGACGTGTGAGTTTTCGTGGAAGCTGATTCGGGTGTGCGTGCACACCGGAATCAACGCGTATCCGCGGACATCGCCCCGTATCCGCCTTTTTTGCAATTCACCCTAACTTCGTGCACACTCGTCAGATCGAGACGAAACTTGCGCCATCGGACTCGTAGCGATACGCTGGTCCTGTGGGTCAAGTTTGGTTCGATTCTGAGAACGTTGACGAAATCGCGTGTCGTGGGCCCCACAGGCCCCGTTCGACGGACGATTTTGTGTTCGGCTCATCGGAATCCAAATCTGGAAGTTCCGTTGGATTCGTATCAGCGTTCCTGACCTGTTGACACTAAGTTTGGTGAATTTGGAGACCTTTGACCCGGACACGTTTTTCGGTGCAAAGCGGGCCCACCGACGGACCCCGTTTTGACCCGAAACTGTCGTTTTTGCCCTTGTCTCCAAATTGGACCCAAGGACAGGCGTTTCTAGCTATTTGATATCTTCTGAGCATGATGGTAATGTTTATTTCAGCATTTGGACTCATCTCTGGATATTTCTCCGAAGAACTAAATTAATCAGATCCAAACAACAGGCAAGTACCTGCACTTCAAGTTAATCTTTATATATTGTGATAATTAATTCCCTGCCATACATGTACCCTTGATGTTTACACCTAGTGTTAGAAATGTTGAATTTCATGTCTTGAATATTGGTAGTTCCTGTCTTGTTTTTCATGTCGGGTGGGAGAATACCTAGAAGGCATGTAGTTTACCCTTCCCCTTGTCCTGTTTAATAGCTGTTGGTACACGACTGTACCTCAGCCGGATCCCGATTCCCCTGTTTAATAGCCGTTCATGACGGCCGGTTTAACCTTATAGACCCCTACATGCCAACTAGGTATTCTAAATACACAAGTTCACACACATAGTTTCTTGTCTTGTTACAGTTTCTATTGTCTGGTTGTAATTCATTTTCCTGTCACCTTGTTCCTGTTTTGCTCATGTCCCTGTCTTATAGCAATTAACTCTTAGTTATTGTTACTATTTATTTATACATATCCTCAACATGATACCTGTCAGTTCTTTTTAATTGTCATGAATATTTAGTTTAATCTTGTTGTGCATTGTGTACTTTGCTCCTTTCCTGACTGGATCCGTTATTTTAGGCAATGATGAGAACTCTGCCCCCACCTATTTGTGGCCACTATGAGTTAGCAGGTGACACCTTGAGGAGCTGGTTCCCACTCCGGAGACTACCTTTGAGGAGGAGTAGCCAGTTAGTTATTATTTTATTTCCTTTCAGCACATACTCGGGTTTGTCCCCGATTTATCTTCTGGCTTGTATTAACTGTGGTTTGGTTGTCACAGATTAAATATTATGAAATCTTAGCATTCCTTTTTCCTGTGATTATTCTTACATGTTCATTATTGTGGATGAGATAGATACTTATTGACCCCAAAAATGACCTAGACAGCGTACTACCGCCGATACTGCGGCGTAGGCTGGACGTGCCCACGCACTCGTGCCCGAATAACCGGGTGCGGGTCGTGACACGTTTTTGTGGTGGCCCATGCAGGCCTAAACGACTAAATTGTTCGGTTTCAACTTAGGGACCGAACAGGCCTGCAATCAGATTGAGGATTTTAGGAAAAGCTCATCCACTTAATTGAATCTTTCTTGATATTCATACCGGCTTCGAATCATTTTATTGACTTGCATCCTGCCTTGATTTCTGTGCGCCTTTATCGTTTATTTTGGATGCAGAGTAAAGGATCTACCAGCAAGCTACGGGGTTCCTACAAGATCACCACGAGATGCTCTACCAGCATGGCCGTGGAGAACGCGCAAACTCTGGAAGCAGCTAATGCGCGTAAGTGATTTGTAGATACCGTTCCTAGTATTGTTTAGCTCGTGCCCATTGGTTCGTGACCTCAGCCCCAACCTAGTAAATTTTAAACTTGTTAATAACCTGGTATGCTTTTGTATCTGATAACTGTAGAGTTTGTAGAATCTTTTGTTATTGTTCTTAATGTAGGTTGTTTGCGAACTTAAATAATTTGTACCTCCTTTCATCATCATCTAGCACACTTAATTTTGATGTACTTGACTTATGCTGCTATTCTATAGCCTAGTTTTGCAAGCTTACTCTTTATCGAGCTTGTTCATGACATATGTATTAGTGGGTCGACACACTAATACGATTGTCTATTCAGAATCAGTGCATTACGGTCTGATCAGCCTTAGTGCATTTTGATTCGCCTTTCGCACTACTTTACGTGGATTGAGATATATAGTTGGCTAGTATACTTGCCCTCTAGACATGTCCGAGCATATCGTATCGATTACATAACTGTATTAATACGAGCATGTGAATAGGAATTACCGAGATAGGATTCAATCCACAATCACTTGACAATTCCCACCTGAATACTTTAAAACGCCTTGACCCCGATATTTCTTTTCTATCACCCCACCCTTGAACTCTTTATTATTGATCTTCGTCTTCCTTTATTTCGGAAAGACGAAATCTCGTGCCTGGTATAAGTTAGTACATAGATAGTACTAGATATGCCACATAGGCCGATCACATACTTGAGGATTAAACTTTCGTAATTGAGGACATATCATATGTGACATGATCAGCGTTGAAGTTCGAGGATTGAATGACGTGGGTAAACATATCAAGGAATATTTTCTTAAGGTATATAGTCTTTTATGATGAATGGATAAACTCTAAGTTGGGTAGCTATGCATTTGTCAACTCGAGAGGAATGTCCTTTGGATCGTGACCGAGTAAGGTCAGATTGGAAGAAGCAAGCCATTATAATTTTGAAAATTTAGAGGAGTGACTAAAATGATTAATGAATTGATATCGAGGACCCAATAAGTTGTATCTTGGATACATGATTTAAATCTTGAATAATGAAGGTAAAATCATCAATTTGAATTTAGAAGATGAAATTTATAGAATTTCAGACTTGAACATGGGTGGACTACATTTAATTATTTTTCAATTTGATGATTTGAATTACAAATTAAAATTTAATGGTTGGACTAACTAGTTGGATTATTGAGGAGATGAAAAGTTGAAGCATACAGGACTCGAATTACTCCAGAAGAAATTACGATCGGGAGGTAAATTCATAAGCCCGTGCCAATCTGGAAGATGCTATGTGAACTTAATCAAAAACCTGCCTGTGGGTAACTTGAGGAAGTAATAACCATAAATCGAATTTCTGATTTGAACAGTAGTCACCTTAATCATGAAGTGGTTGCAGTGGACATGATTAGGATTTAAAATTTCGCAAGGAGATTGCGATTGAGATACGTGAAAGATTATGGCTTAATTTTAAATTTCGAGGACGAAATTTTCATAAGTTGGGTAGATTGTAAACCCCCAGATTTTGTAAGAATTTTAAATCTTGGATTTTCCCCAATTTTCTGGAATTTTCTGGGAATTTTCTGTAATTAAAATCAAGGTTTTTAATTAATAAATAATTTTTAATTGTTAATAAATAATATTAAAATATCATGGAAATAATATTTTTGGGTGTAAAATGAAAAACTGGACTTAGGGTAATTTTTCTGGAATTTATCGGGCCTCGGACCTAATTTAAAACACCTTAAAACAATTATTTATTTATTTATTTATTTATTTATTTATTTATTCATTTATTATTATTATTATTATTATTATTAATTTTTATTATTGTTAATTGCTACCCAGCCCGGCCCAACCCGCGGCCCGCTGGACCCGGCCCACCGGGCCCAGCCCCAACCCGGCCCAGCCGACTTACCGGGTCGGGTCGGGTCAGACCCGACCCGCGAGCCGCCCGCCGCCCGCAGACCCGTATCCCCATTCCCCAGCTCCCGAGTCTTCCGCCGCTCCGCCGCGTTTCCCGCCGCCTCCGGCGGCCTGCCACCCCTCGACTTCCCCCTCTTCCGCTCCACCACCAGCCCCCGCACCGGCCGCCACGACCTCCGGCCCCTCCGCCTTGCCCGGCGCCACCCTCTCCCTCACTCTCCCTATATAACCTAGCCCCCGGCCGTCGACCTCCCCCTCCTGGCCGTCGACCACCCACCGCCTCACCGCCGGACGACCTCGCCCCGCCGTCCTCCTCCCCTCCAGCACCGCCACCCCGGCAGCAGCGCCCGCAGCCGACTTCAGCAGCAGCAACAGCAGCGGGCAGTGCCTCCTGCCGGACTCCGGCGCCGCCTCGCCCGCCAGCGCCTCCGCTCCGCCCGTCCCCGGCGAGCCGCCCTCGGTCTCCCTCCGCCTCAGCTCTGGCCGGCCGCCCTCCGCCGGAGAGCCAAACCCTAACCCTAATTTCCTAATTTCCCTGTGTCCGACACAGGACACAGTGTCCTGTGTCGTGTCGGACACGATTTTGCCTGGGTTTTCAGGTCCCCTTCAGGTGCGTATAACTTTTTGCTCGTAGCTCTGTTTTCGATTTCGTAAATTGCGTTGTGAAGCCTGTATGACCCTCTCGGTGTCCGGACAAACTGTTCGGGGCATCGCGTCCTGTGGTGATCGCACACCGCGATCCAAAAACAGGAAAAACCAGACCCTGTTTCACCCCGGAACTGAGTACGCCCCGCCAAACGGGACGACTTGGTCGCGTGCGGTCTTCACAGATACGTGCGCATCGTCGATACGGACGTGTGAGTTTTCGTGGAAGCTGATTCGGGTGTGCGTGCACACCGGAATCAACGCGTATCCGCGGACATCGTCCCGTAACCGTCTTTTCTGCAATTCACCCTAACTTCATGCACACTCATCAGATCGAGACGAAACTTGCGCCATCGGACTCGTAGCGATGCGCTGGTCCTGTGGGTCAAGTTTGGTTCGATTCTGAGAACGTTGACGAAATCGCGTGTCGTGGGCCCCACAGGCCCCGCTCGACGGACGATTTTGTGTTCGGCTCATCGGAATCCAAATCTGGAAGTTCCGTTGGGTTCGTATCAGCGTTCCTGACCTGTTGACACTAAGTTTGGTGAATTTGGAGACCTTTGACCCGGACACGTTTTTCGGTGCCAAGCGGGCCCACCGGCGGACCCCGTTTTGACCCGAAACTGCCGTTTTTGCCCTTGTCTCCAAATTGGACCCAAGGACAGACGTTTCTAGCTATTTGATATCTTCTGAGCGTGATGGTAATGTTTATTTCAGCATTTGGACTCATCTCTGGATATTTCCCCGAAGAACTAAATTAATCAGATCCAAACAACAGGCAAGTACCTGCACTTCAAGTTAATCTTTATATATTGTGATAATTAATTTCCTGCCATACATGTACCCTTGATGTTTACACCTAGTGTTAGAAATATTGAATTTCATGTCTTGAATATTGGTAGTTCCTGTCTTATTTTTCATGCCGGGTGGGAGAATACCTAGAAGGCATGTAGTTTACCCTTCCCCTTGTCCTGTTTAATAGCTGTTGGTACACGACTGTACCTCAGCCGGATCCCGATTTCCCCTGTTTAATAGCCGTTCATGACGGCCGGTTTAACCTTATAGACCCCTACATGCCAACTAGGTATTCTAAATACACAAGTTCACACACATAGTTTCTTGTCTTGTTACAGTTCCTATTGTCTGGTTGTAATTCATTTTCCTGTCACCTTGTTCCTGTTTTACTCATATCCCTGTCTTACAGCAATTAACTCTTAGTTATTGTTACTATTTATTTATACATATCCTCAACATGATACCTGTCAGTTCTTTATAATTGTCATGAATATTTAGTTTAATCTTGTTGTGCATTGTGTACTTTGCTCCTTTCCTGACTGGATCCGTTGTTTTAGGCGATGATGAGAACTCTGCCCCCACCTATTTGTGGCCACTATGAGTTAGCAGGTGACACCTTGAGGAGCCGGTTCCCACTCCGGAGACTACCTTTGAGGAGGAGTAGCCAGTTAGTTATTATTTTATTTCCTTTCAGCACATACTCGGGTTTGTCCCCGATTTATCTTCTGGCTTGTATTAACTGTGGTTTGGTTGTCACAGATTAAATATTATGAAATCTTAGCATTCCTTTTTCCTGTGATTATTCTTACATGTTCATTATTGTGGATGAGATAGATACTTATTGACCCCAGAAATGACCTAGACAGCGTACTACCGTCGACACTACGGCGTAGGCTGGACGTGCCCACGCACTCGTGCCCGAATAACCGGGTGCGGGTCGTGACAGGCCAACCGCTCCGCTTCTTCTTCCCGCAACCGCCTGCGACTGCTCCGATCCCCTTTCCGTACCGGCCGCCTCCCCCTCTCCTCGGTCGCCCTTTAAAACCTCCCCGCAGAGCCCTCGCCGGAGCCCTAGCCCGCTCGACCCGGCCTCCGTCGCCCTCTTCTCCTCCGCCACCCTCGTTGAGTTCCTCCGGCTCCCCCGTCGTCTCCACCACGCCGCCGCAAGCATCTCAACCCGCCGCCTGAGCTCGACTGAGCCAACCGCCGAAGGCTCCAGCGCCGGACAACTTCGTCTCCGCCTGATCGACCGCCTCCGCCACGGTCGCCCCGCCTCCGCGAGCAGACCGCCCGCCCTGGACCTCCCCGAACCCTCGCCAACCTTCGCCGACCAGAACCCCCGCTCTCAGCGGCCCGATTCGGATGCCCTAGGGCCCTGGCACGTATCGGACACGGCCGGACACAGGACACTGTGTTGTGTCAAAAACGACACACGGACACAAAAATCTCGAATTTTGGAGCCCTGTTCAGGTACTCATAACTTTCTCCTCGCTACCCCGATTTTAATTCCGTCAGTTGCATCTCGTAGCCTGCATGACCCTCTCGGTGCCCGTGCAAACCGCTCGGTGCATCGCGTCCTGTGGTGATCGTGAACCGCGATCCAAAAACAGGAAAACCAACGCCCTGTTTCACCCCGGAACTGAGTACGCCCCGCCAAACGGGACAACTTGGTCGTGTGCGGTCTTCACAGATATGTGCGCGTCATTGATACGGACGTACGGAATTTCGCAGAAGCTGATTCGGATGTGCGTGCACACCGAAATCAGTGCGTATCCGCGGACAACGTCCCGTATCTGACCTTTCTGATTCTCGCTGTAACTTAGTGTACACTCGTCGGATCGAGACGAAACTTGCGCCATCAGACTCGTAGCAATATGCTGGTCCTGTGAGCCAAGTTTGGTTCGATTCTGAGAACGTTGACAAAATCGCGTGTCGTGGGCCCCACAGGCTCCACTCGACGGGCGATTTTGAGAACGGCTCATCGGAATCCAATTCTGGAAGTTCCGTTGGGTTCGTATCATCGTTCCTGACCTGTTGACACTAAGTTGGACTATTTTGGAGACCTTTGACCCTGACATGTTTTTCGGTGCAAAGCGGCCCACATGTGGACCCCGCTTTCACCCGAAATATCATTTTTGCCCTTGTCTCCAAATTGGACTCAAGGACAGGCGTTTCTAGCTGATTTATATTTTCTGGATCTGATGGTAATATTTATTTCAGCAACCAGAGTACTGCCTGCAAATCCCGTTGAAGTCAGAGCCGCAATTGGAACCGGAAACCCAGGCAAGTGTACCTTGCCAATTTGCAGTCTTTGTTACATATTCTTTGACTTATTTATACATTGTTGTACATGCTTAAACCTAGGACCGTGTGACTTACTTAGCGCCGATTATAGTCGAGTGCCAACACCGTACGCGGGTTGAGTAAAGTCAAATAGAAATGGATACCGAAACCCTTTGTATTCTCGTACTTGCATTATCAAGTACGTATACCCAGGACACTTGACACTATACATGATAACAGAATCTTCCTGAGATATTCATGGTGATTCTGTATAGGATGCAGGATGGACATAGACATTATATTATTTCTTATTATGACTTGCTGCATTAGTCTTGATCTTGCGTGTCATGGACATGAGACGTGTGATTACATTGGGTGAGGAGAGACACACGGGCTACAGGCTGATCATATATATATAAAACCCCTATTATTGTGGTGCTCAAGACTCTAAGCCCGAGCTTGGCCCACTACTTGTTATTACTGCTACCGACTCCCCGACACAGAGCTTGTAGTGGTTTCAGCCTGAGTTTTAGTGATGCTCTCATCTTGCATTTCACTTAGCTGGTTATTTAGTATTACCCTGTTTACTCATCTATTTTCTGTACTGCATTTATTTTGGCTTGAGCTTTCTTGTACCTTGCTATGTCCCCTGAGGACCTGGATCCGGATTATGTCCCCAGGTTTAGCAGAGGAGATCCACTCTGAGGTTTACAGGACAGGTGCTTTAGCAGGAGCAGAAGCAGGTTCAGGAGCAGGTACTGGAGCAGAACCAGGAACCGAGGACTAGGTGATTTCCATAGGTTTTTCTGAGTATATGTTCTTCCAAACTCAGTCAGTGATATTATTTACTTTCTTGCTTAAAGAACAATTGTATCAGACTTGATTATC
Organism: Iris macrosiphon; assembly: GCA_036927795.1. NCBI lineage: Eukaryota > Viridiplantae > Streptophyta > Magnoliopsida > Asparagales > Iridaceae > Iris > Iris macrosiphon. The sequence goes on along the minus strand of JAYESA010000005.1, from coordinate 269,114,331 downwards.
GGGTTGTTCCCCAATTACATTACTTGTGATTTGATGTTATTATTGATGTTTTATTTTCCTTATGTTGACTTTGTTATATTCATTCTGTGGATGAGATTAGTAGACCCGGACTGTTGTAATACAGCTTAAGTATGCCCCGATGGATCCATTAAATTAGGTTTGTCCATTCGGTGCGTGCTGCTGGCTATTGCTACGTGTCCAGTCCCTCGGTATTTTGGGACTGGGGCGTGACAAACCAGGAGGAAGATGTATATATATAGGGCTGGTACTCACGAAAGATCCCAATGGACACTTTCGTATGCTAATAGTACACTCAAGTAGTAATAGTAAAATATTCCCAGAGCACGATGAAGACCCTCCCCATCCAATGTAACATCACATCTCATGTCCACGATGTCTCATGTCCATAACACGCAAGATCATGACCTCTAGCTAGTACAACGAGTCATAATGATATCTATATAATATGCAAGTCTCATGTCTCGAATCCTGTAAGCCTTTACAGAATCCCCATGAATAAGTCAAGAAAGATTCTGTCACATGAAATAGTGTCAAGTGTCATAGGGTATGGCGTACTTGGTAAAACAAGCACGTAAAAATAGGACCGTGGAATCAACTCTCTAAGTGACGTTGCACGACTCCGCGTACGGCGTCGACACCCGAATCTTATTCGGACGCTAAGCAACGTCTCACGGTCCTAGGATAAACACACACATCAATCATATAAAATAATTATAATAACTAAATAATATAATAAAGACAAAAAACTGTAATACATCATGGCAAGGTACACTTGTCTGGGTTCTGAACTCCGTCAACTGCTCCTGAAAAAGTAGAATCTGCACGCACACCTCCTGATACTGAAATAAACATCACCATTGTTCTCAGAATACTTGAAATAGTTAGAATTGACTACCCATAAGTCCAATTTGGACACATGGACAAAATTGACAGTTTTGGGTCAAAGCGGGGTCCACATGTGGTCCACTTTGCACCAAAATATGTGCCAGAGACAAAGTTCTCCAAATTCATCAAACTTAGTGTTTACAAGTCCAGAACGATGATACGAACCCAACAAAACGTCCATAACTGGATTCCGATAAGCTGGTCACAAAATTGCCCGTTATGTGGAACCGTGGGGCCCACAAAATAACGTTTCGTCAACTTTCTCAGAATTAAACCAAACTTGGGTCACAGGACCGGCATAATGCTACGAATCCGATGGTGAAAGTTTCGTTGCGAAACGACAAGTACACACGAAGTTACAACGAGTGTCAGAACATGTCCGATACGGGGCTTTTCGGCGGATATATGTTGATTCCGGTGTGCACGCACATCCCAATCAAGTTCCACAAAATCTCACACGTCTGCATTGACGATGCGCGCATTTTGGTGCAAATCGTACACGACGAAGTTGTCTCGTTTGGCGGGATGCACCGCGTATCGCGAGAATTTGGATATTTTAAAAACAAGTTTTTGGTCGTTTTGGAACAAGAATAATTTAACCATTAAAGCAAACTAATAAAAACTAAAAGAACTGTAAAATTCTTGGTTATATTGTGAAGAAGTCCATTCAATTATATTTTGAAAATAATTAATGAGTTGGTGGCAAATTGGACATGAACATGGGTACTTGGACTGAAATTATGAACTATTTTCGAACAGTTTTTCGGCCAACTTCCGGTCGATTTTTCGATCAAACCGGGGTGACTAAATTCGTTCCACTTGAAGGAAATCCTAGAGGGTTAGGTTGTGAACATACCAGAAAAGACAAGACGCAATTCGGACGAGCGGGGAGGACGGTGGCTGTGCGCAAAGGGAAGGCAGAAGTTGTTGTTGCTGTTGCTGTCGTTGTCGGCCGCCCTGCGGCTCGGGGGGGGGGGGGGGGTGGTCGACGGCAGTCGGCGGTGGCTCACGGCGGTGGTCGGGGTGGCGTGGGCGATGGCGTGGGATTTAGGGTTAGGGTTTGGTTTGTTATATATATATATATATATATATATATATATATATATATATATATATATATATATATATATATATATATATATATATGAGAGAAGAGGGGGGGGGGTGCTGTGTACGCGGGGGGGGGGGGGGGGGTTGTTAGTTTAGGTTTTGATTTAGTTAATGGGTTATTGGGTTTGTGTAGGGTTTAGGTTTTAGGGTTTTAATTCTTTTTCTTTTCTTTTGTTTTATATATATATATATATATATATATATATATATATATATATATATATATATATATATATATATATATAGGTATATGGATATTTAAAAATAGTTTTGAACCTCAATAAATTCTAGAAAAATTATACAATACTCTAATAATAGTTTTACACCCAAAAATATATATTTCTGTAAATATTACTATTAAATAAATATACATAATTATAAATTCAATTATATTATATATTATAACTAGCTAAAAATAAAATAAAAAATTTCCTAAATCACAAAAATTTCAAAATACAAAAATATTAAATTCTAAAAATCAGGGTGCTTACAATAAGTTTGTGCACGAGCTCCTGGAAACTCCAAAACCCTTCTACTAAGGCACGATCAGGATGTGCCGGTTGGTAGAATGGAACTTGAAGTAGCTTCAGCTCCTCGCATGATCTCCTTAGAGCGGGGAACCTGTTGCAACGAGGGTCAGTACATCGAAATGCACTGGTGAAGACGAGCTAACCCAAATATACCAAAATCACAAGTTGTTTATATGAAGCATGCAAGTTATTTTTTGGTCTTTCTATCTTTCCTTAGTTCATTTTACCACTAAGCATTGATATAGAAATTTACTGAAATAAACATGCTACCGTTCGGTGACTTTTACCTGCCCGTCTGAACCACCTGCACAAATACTTACCATGACCTTCCCTGCCACAAAGATATAGTTAGCTTGCACAGTTTAAATATACGAGGATATCTCTGGCATGATGCCATAAAGGACGAGTTATAGTCTCGAGACGAGAATGATATGCAACGCAGGTGGCGAGCCCCGCTACATAACATTCCGTCCATACAAACGACCATACGATTTGTTCCGTCCGGATTGGATCGATCCAAGTGCCCCGGCGACCGTCCGCGGAAGCCAGAAACCTTGTACACAAGTTATCCGTGATCAAACGACATCTATATTAAGTATTCAATTTATATAGTCTAAGGCAATACGAGCATGAGACAAGTGACAAGGCATTATCTTGTTTTGCATAGTCTCCCTGATCAGTTTGTGACATAGCAAGGTGTGTTCTATACATAGCACATTTTATAGAATAAGTATATATTCTAACTAAAATGGAAGCATATGAAGAACATTCTAAACGAACTAGCATGCAATAAGGTAACCGTTCACAAGTTGATTGACAAGCATAAAGTAGTCCAAGTCTATTCCTTTTTATCTTGACATCTTTTAGTTATTATGGTATCGTTTGATCGAAACAATCAAGAATGCAAGATTTTAGGTGTGAAGAATTAGAAGAAGGGTCAACTGAATCGAATTATAGCCACTCAAAAGTTGGTTGGAGAAAGAAAAGAAAAGAGGTGCTTCATGACTCCGCTCATACGACGTCTACTGCACGATCACCTGCATTGCCACGAACAGCTGATCAATATCTCTTTTACTCTTTCCAAGCTCAGAATAGAATGCAATTCAATGAACGAAAGCAATAAAATCCATCAAAATCGTTCAAGAAAATGCAAATCCAAAAATCAAATCAAAAGCAAGAAAGCAACATGGCGACAACGAAAACTAAGCAAGAAAACTTGTAGCGGAGAGGTCCCTCTTGACTCTGCCGCTAAGTCCTTTCTCGGGGCACGGTCCACTGAATATGAGAATTGATTCCGAAGAAGCAAATCCATAATGAGGATAAGATCTTAATTCAATCTATCCCGATCGAACGATACCGATTTGTATTTCTTAGCCGCGCTCCCCGAATAGGGGAAACGTGGCACCACATCCTAACCAACTAATAGAAAGTTTCGTCCACAAAACTTAGGAATAGAACCTACCACTATGAAACAATGAAGGAAACCTTTCTTTCATCTCAGACTCAAGCTCCCAAGTCGATTCTTCGACCGAATGATTTTTCCAAAGCACGCGTACGAGAGAAACCGAGCGACTTTACAGGATGTTCAACATAAGTCAAGTCTGCCTTCAAGTCCAGTTGATCAAGATCCACCATATGACTTGGGTCGTACACATACTTCCTAAGCTGTGAAACATGGAAAACATCGTGCACTTCAGATAGTGACGGTGGCAGGGCAATCTGATATGCAACTGAGGCGACTCGCTTTAGTATCTCAAACGGGTCGACAAATTTTGGACTTAGCTTCCCCTTTGCTCCAAATCTGGTATCTTCTCGCATGGGCGAGACTTTGAGAAATACTCGATCACCTTCTAAGAACTCAAGATGTCGGTGATGCATGTCTGAGTAGATTTTCTGACGACTCTGTGCTACCTTCAACCGTTCACGGATCAAGCGGATCTTCTGGACGGTTTGCTCTACGAGTTCAGGGCCAAGAATTTGCAGTTCACCAACTTCATCCCAACAGATCGAGGATCTACACTTTTTCCCAAGTAATGCCTCATACGGCGCCTTCTGAATGCTGGATTGATAGCTATTGATGTATGCAAATTCGGATAACGATAGATGCATGCCCCAACTTGTCTTCAAGTCCAAGGCGCAGAGCCGTAGCATATCTTCGAGGATTTGGTTGACCCGCTCTGTCTAGCCGTCTGTCTGAGGAATGTAGGCAGAGCTGAACTTTAACTACGTCCCCATTGCTGACTAAAGGCTCTCCCAGAAACGTGATAAGAATCGACCATCTTGATCAGAGACAATGGATACGGGCACGCCGTAAAGTCGAATGATCTCATTGAGGTAGATCTGGATCAGGCGGTCGGCACTCCAAGTAACTTTGATAGGTAGAAAGTAAGCTAACTTGGTGAGTCGATCGACGATGACCCAGACGACATCGTTTCCCCGTTGTGTCTTTGGCAAACCAACAATAAAATCTATTGTTATGTGTTCCCATTTTCACTCCGTATAGCAAGGTTCGGGATCTCTCCGTCTAGTTTCTGGTGCTCGACCTTTACTCTCTGACAAGCCATGCATTGCGACACAAACAACGCCACATCCCTTTTCGTGCCATGCCACCAAAATATCGTACGGAGGTTTCGATACATCTTTGTGCTTCCTAGATGTGAACTGTAACTTGCATAGTGGGCTTCGGTGAGTATCTCTTTTCTGAGGTTTGCATCGTCAGGAGAACACAATCTTTCCTTCAGCTGCATCATTCCGTCTGTTCTTAACGCAAAGTTAGTTGCCTTTCCTGCTGAGATAAGACTTCGCATCTTTTCCAGGAATAGGTCATCTTTCTGAGCAAAATTTACTTTCTCCAACAAGTCTGATTTGAGGCACAACTGATCCACTTGCGCCCCCCTTTTGTATCTAATTCGGAGTGTAATGCCTAAACTTTTAAGATTTCGTCGCAACATGTCATCGATAGCCAAGCTCTCAACGAACACTCGACTCAGCGCATCAACTACAATGTTACCCTTGCCCGGTGTGTATCTGATCATCAAGTCAAAGTCTCTAAGGAGTTCAAGCCAGTATCATCGCCGTAGATTCATATCCTTTTAATTATAGAGATATTTTAAGCTTTTATGATCCGTGTAGATTTCACACCATAAGTCATAAAGGTAATGCCACCATAGCTTCAGCACGAACACCGCTACTGCAAGTTCCAGATCGTGCGTTGGATAGTTCTTCTCGTGAGGCTTCAACTGAGACGCATAGGACGCATGGCATTTGGAATGCATGGGGCCAGAGGCACTTGGGACGCGTGTAATCTGGAATGCATGGGGCCAGAGATGCACGGAACGCATGGAGTCTGAAACGCATAGGGCCAAAGTCACATATGGCACATGGAGTCTGGAATGCATGGGGCTAGAGACGCATGGAGCGCATGGAGTATTGGACGCATGAGGTCCCGTACACGTGGCGTGGCACGTTTGTCAGAAGTCATTATTAATTTGACAAGAGCTTCTTGTCGCTTAGTGTGCTCACATCTTTCGAGGCATTCAAAAAATTATTTTCGTCAGGATTCTCTGTCAGGCATAATCTTGGCGTCAGGCCTTTAGGCGGCCAATATTTGGGGCACATAGATGCTGCTTTTTCTCTGTGGCATGGTCATCATGTTGCCTGGTTTCTTATGAGTCGACTGTGGGGCACATGTTTGTTGAGCGCAAGGATCTGGATTTTTTATGCTTCTATAGCCACTAACATGTCTATGCGGCAAGCATGAATGTTGTGCGACGAGAATGTTATGAGGTAAGCTATCTATGAGGCAAGCTGTCTATGAGGCAATATGTCCATGAGACAAGTTGTCTATGAGGCTGTAGAAGCATGAAAAATATGCTGGCAAAAGCTACGCGGCGTATTGATACAGAGCAGCGCAAACAAAGGCCTTCAGTGCCATCAGGCGTAAGAGCTCAAGGGTGCAGCGCGTCCAAAACCGCTTCGGCATAGACGGGACCCCCCCCCATCGCCTCCAGGGCGTAAAAACTCAGCCGCTCTCAAAGCAGCGTTAAAATAGCGTACGAGGAACGCTTCGTCTTCCCCGAAATGAACCTGTCAAGTCACGCAGTGAACCTGGCCTCTGACTCCTGACAAAAAGTGCTGCACGGCGACCCAGACGACGGCTGGAAACAGGCACAGACCCCTCGGGACGCACACCACAGTATGATGGCGGATCTCTGTATTTAATGCAGAGGATTGGGTTAAGATACTACCGAACCGTCGTTTACTGACGTCCCCTCAGCATAAACCGCTCTTTTTCGCACAGAGGGATACGCTGCATTATTTTGCACAGGCAGGCATAAGCCGGTTTATGCTCCGCAGTAGACAAACTGCCTGCCACGTCAAAAGCTACACATCGTACGGGGCTCGAGGCACGTCTCTACGTCTAATTGCATGGAGCGGTGACAGGTTCAGTCAAGGCACGTCTCTGCAATGGATGCACAGAAGGGCTGCAGACCTTCGAAACACGTCTTCGCATTTAATGCACAGGATGATGGCAAATCTCTGTAGAAGATTTGATTACATCTTCGAAAGCCGTGATTCCGGCTAAGACGTCCCCGTCAGCACTCGGGCACGGTACGCAGCGGCTTCTACGCCCATTCAAGACCTGTGCCCCTTCGGCTCTCAACGCCTCTCCGGCTTCAACGCCTGTCCGGCTCCTACGCCTATCCGGCTTCAACGACTCTCCGGCTCCTACGCCTATCCGGCTTCAACGCCTCTCCGGCTCCTACGCCTATCCGGCTTCAACGCCTCTCCGGCTTCTATGCCTATCCGGCTTCTACGCCTATCCGGCTTCTACGCCTATTCGGCTTCTATGCCTATCTGGCCTCTGTGCCAGGGTGACAGTCATTTGGCTTCTACGCCAACCGTTTCTACACACGGGATACCTACCTGCGTGGCTCTTACGCCGTGATCTTCGTAGCAATAGTACGCGTTGTGTTCCCTTAGTTGGACCCGCGTCATACGCTCATTCAAAAGATCATCCATACGCAGGCATTGGTTACTTTAACCGTTGTGTAAAAGGGTGTTGTACTTCCCACTCCTCGGTTTTTACACCGACGGAGTGGTCACTGTCACCAAAACTCTATAAATAGAGACCCCTATCAATGGGGAAAGGAGGCGAAAAAAGAATTATCATCCAGGAGAGAATTATCGTCCAAGGAGAGAGAGAGAGAGAGAAAGGAAGAGGGAGAGGGAGAGAGAGAGAGGGAGAGAGCCCGGAGAGCAGGCAAAGAGCAGGGATCGACGACCTTGGCCTCGTGCGTCCAACCTCTTCTGCAACCTTCGAAGCTGCTACCTGTCTTCCACGGCACTTCTTCAACATCGTGTGGTCCAAGGGCTAAAGTGATCGACCGCAGATCAGACACCTATAGCAATTTACACCCAGATTAAATAAATTGTACTCCCACATCCTCGTATAGGATTACATTGTATAAGTTTGTTTGTAAACAGAAGGGCGCGGGTTTCGCATAAACCCCGTCATTGAAATACAATTTTATTCCTTTCGTTTAATACCACAAACAAGATGGCGACTCTGCTGGGGACATCTTTCTCTTCTGACGAGGAAGTAATTGCTCAACACGATACGGTATCCGTGGGAACCGTGAAGAAGACGCTGGTCGTTCATTTCGACCAGTCAGCCTACGAAGACATGCTTCGAGCCGGGGGTAGCTCTCGCCCTCTCTCCGTCCAGGACAACAGGAAGCTGCGCAATGTGTGGATGCCCAAGACATCCTCTACTATTCCTGTGGACTCTCCGATCTCTCCGGACTCTCCGATCTCTCCGATCTCTCCGGACTCTCCGATCTCTCCGATCTCTCCGATCTCTTCGGCTAACGAGGTTGTAGCGACGCTCCCTCCGTGCCCCGAACGTAAAATTCAGTCTCCCGCTACGCGCGGTACAGACAAAACTTCGGGCGAAGCCTTAGCGCTAACCCCGAAGAATCTACTGCACTTTACGCGAAGGAAACAGTCTCCCGCTACGCGCGGTAAAGACAAAACTTCGGGCGAAGTCTCAGCGCTAACCCAGAAGCCTTCACTGCGCTTTACGCGTAGAAATCTGCCTCCCGCTCCGTGCGGTACAGACAGAACTGCCGATGGTGCCTCGGCGCCAAGAAGGAAGTACAAATCACGCTCCATGCGCAAGACAACATCTGACCTCTACGGAGAACCAGATGAACGCTGTGATCTCCGCAAGTGCAACGACAAGTCTGGGGGTAGTCTCCCTCGACAAAACCGAGCAACATCCAAAGCTGGGGGTAGAATTCTCTCAGAATCTGAAGATGATGCAACGATGACGATCTTCCCAGAAGACCATGGAACTCAAGCATCAGGAGCCCGAAGGCCAAAAGGGAGTTCTCCTTCAATGAAGATGACATCAGTGGAATCTTCAATACGTTGATGAAGGAAAACAAACTTCAGCTTCCCAACATCAGATACCCTGAGAGGGCTGGCAAAATTGATAACCCAGATTATTGTCTCTTTCATCGGTACATTCATCATCCTACAAAGACATGCTATGTACTAAAAAAGAAATCCAGGAGTTGATCGATGCCAAGGTCATCACTCTGCATCTGTAAACGATGGTCTGACTATCGATTATCATGTTCATATTACCTCTGATATCGGTTGTCATCTCAACTCAACACCCGTACTTAACTCTAAGTACGCCAGTGGTGTTGAGTCCACAAAAACTGCTACGTCCATATTACCTCTAGCAGGGCTTGTCTCAAACCTATTGCTTGTACTTAGGTGCGCAAAAAGTGATCGGTCCACAAAATCAGCCATGTTCATATTACCTCTGAGCTGTAATCCCCCAGCTGAGTTTGTTATGTTCATATTACCTCTGAACAAACCATCCTGGTCCGACCATCGATTATCATGTTCATATTACCTCTGATATCGGTTGTCAACTCAAACTTAACACCCGTACTTAACTCTAAGTACGCCAGTGGTGTTGAGTCCACAAAAACTGCTACGTCCATATTACCTCTAGCAGGGCTTGTCTCAAACCTATTGCTTGCACTTAGGTGCACAAAAAGTGATGGGTCCACAAAATCAGCCATGTTCATATTACCTCTGAGCTGTAATCTCCAGCTGAGTTTGTTATGTTCATATTACCTCTGAACAAACTATCCTGGTCCGACCATCGATTATCATGTTCATATTACCTCTGATATCGGTTGTCATCTCAACTCAACACCCGTACTTAACTCTAAGTACGCCAGTGGTGTTGAGTCCACAAAATCTGCTACGTCCATATTACCTCTAGCAGGGCTTGTCTCAAACCTATTGCTTGCACTTAGGTGCGCAAAAAGTGATGGGTCCACAAAATCAGCCATATTTATATTACCTCTGAGCTGTAATCCCCAGCTGAGTTTGTTATGTTCATATTACCTCTGAACAAACTATCCTGGTCCGACCATCGATTATGATGTTCATATTACCTCTGATATCGGTTGTCATCTCAAACTTAACACCCGTACTTAACTCTAAGTACGCCAGTGGTGTTGAGTCCATAAAAACTGCTACGTCCATATTACCTCTAGCAGGGCTTGTCTCAAACCTATTGCTTGCACTTAGGTGCACAAAAAGTGATGGGTCCACAAAATCAGCCATGTTCATATTACCTCTGAGCTGTAATCCCCAGCTGAGTTTGTTATGTTCATATTACCTCTGAACAAACCATCCTGGTCCGACCATCGATTATCATGTTCATATTACCTCTGATATCGGTTGTCATCTCAACTCAACACCAGTACTTAACTCTAAGTACGCCAGTGGTGTTGAGTCCACAAAAACTGCTACGTCCATATTACCTCTAGCAGGGCTTGTCTCAAACCTATTGCTTGCACTTAGGTGCACAAAAAGTGATGGGTCCACAAAATCAGCCATGTTAATATTACCTCTGAGCTGTAATCCCCAGCTGAGTTTGTTATGTTCATATTACCTCTGAACAAACCATCCTGGTCCGACCATCGATTATCATGTTCATATTACCTCTGATATCGGTTGTCATCTCAACTCAACACCCGTACTTAACTCTAAGTACGCCAGTGGTGTTGAGTCCACAAAAACTGCTACATCCATATTACCTCCACCAGGGCTTGTCTCAAACCTATTGCTTGCACTTAGGTGCGCAAAAAGTGATGGGTCCGCAAAATCAGCCATGTTCATATTACCTTTGAGTTGTAATCCCCAGCTGAGTTTGTTATGTTCATATTACCTCTGAATAAACCATCCTGGTCCGACCATCGATTATCATGTTCATATTACCTCTGATATCGGTTGTCATCTCAACTCAACACCCGTACTTAACTCTAAGTACGCCAGTGGTGTTGAGTCCACAAAATCTGCTACGTCCATATTACCTCTAGCAGGGCTTGTCTCAAACCTATTGCTTGCACTTAGGTGCACAAAAAGTGATGGGTCCACAAAATCAGCCATGTTCATATTACTTCTGAGCTGTAATCCCCAGCTGAGTTTGTTATGTTCATATTACCTCTGAACAAACCATCCTGGTCCGACCATCGATTATCATGTTCATATTACCTCTGATATCGGTTGTCATCTCAACTCAACACCAGTACTTAACTCTAAGTACGCCAGTGGTGTTGAGTCCACAAAAACTGCTACGTCCATATTACCTCTAGCAGGGCTTGTCTCAAACCTATTGCTTGCACTTAGGTGCACAAAAAGTGATGGGTCCACAAAATCAGCCATGTTCATATTACCTCTGAGCTGTAATCCCCAGCTGAGTTTGTTATGTTCATATTACCTCTGAACAAACCATCCTGGTCCGACCATCGATTATCATGTTCATATTACCTCTGATATCGGTTGTCATCTCAACTCAACACCCGTACTTAACTCTAAGTACGCCAGTGGTGTTGAGTCCACAAAAACTGCTACGTCCATATTACCTCTAGCAGGGCTTGTCTCAAACCTATTGCTTGCACTTAGGTGCACAAAAAGTGATGGGTCCGCAAAATCAACCATGTTCATATTACCTCTGAGCTGTAATCCCCAGCTGAGTTTGTTATGTTCATATTACCTCTGAATAAACCATCCTGGTCCAACCATCGATTATCATGTTCATATTATCTCTGATATCGGTTGTCATCTCAACTCAACACCCGTACTTAACTCTAAGTACGCCAGTGGTGTTGAGTCCACAAAATCTGCTACGTCCATATTACCTCTAGCAGGGCTTGTCTCAAACCTATTGCTTGCACTTAGGTGCGCAAAAAGTGATGGGTCCACAAAATCAGCCATGTTCATATTACCTCTGAGCTGTAATCCCCAGCTGAGTTTGTTATGTTCATATTACCTCTGAATAAACCATCCTGGTCCGACCATCGATTATCATGTTCATATTACCTCTGATATCGGTTGTCATCTCAACTCAATACCCGTACTTAACTCTAAGTACGCCAGTGGTGTTGAGTCCACAAAATCTGCTACGTCCATATTACCTCTAGCAGGGCTTGTCTCAAACCTATTGCTTGTACTTAGGTGCGCAAAAAGTGATGGATCCACAAAATCAGCCATGTTCATATTACCTCTGAGCTGTAATCCCCAGCTGAGTTTGTTATGTTCATATTACCTCTGAACAAACCATCCTGGTCCGACCATCGATTATCATGTTCATATTACCTCTGATATCGGTTGTCATCTCAACTCAACATCCGTACTTAACTCTAAGTACGCCAGTGGTGTTGAGTCCACAAGATCTGCTACGTCCATATTACCTCTAGCAGGGCTTGTCTCAAACCTATTGCTTGCACTTAGGTGCACAAAAAGTGATGGGTCCACAAATCAGCCATGTTCATATTACCTCTGAGCTGTAATCTCCAGCTGAGTTTGTTATGTTCATATTACCTCTGAACAAACCATCCTGGTCCGACCATCGATTATCATGTTCATATTACCTCTGATATCGGTTGTCATCTCAACTCAACACCCGTACTTAACTCTAAGTACGCCAGTGGTGTTGAGTCCACAAAAACTGCTACGTCCATGTTACCTCTAGCAGGGCTTGTCTCAAACCTATTGCTTGTACTTAGGTGCGCAAAAAGTGATGGGTCCACAAAATCAGCCATGTTCATATTACCTCTGAGCTGTAATCCCCAGCTGAGTTTGTTATGTTCATATTACCTCTGAACAAACTATCCTGGTCCGACCATCGATTATCATGTTCATATTACCTCTGATATCGGTTGTCATCTCAACTCAACACCCGTACTTAACTCTAAGTACGCCAATAGTGTTGAGTCTACAAAAATTGCTACGTCCATATTACCTCTAGCAGGGTTTGTCCTCAAACCTATTACTTGCACCTAGGTGCGCAAAAAGCAATAGGCCCACAAATCAGTCATGTCCATATCACCTCTGAACTGTATTTTCTTGGAGAATCTGCCATGTCCATATCACCTCTGAACAGGCTTTCCAAAATTCTGACCATCGATTATCACCTCTGATATCGATCGTCACTTCAAACTTAACACCCGTACTAAATCTAAGTACGCCAGTGGTGTTAGGTCCACAAAATCTGCTACGTCCATATTACCTCTAGCAGGGCTTGTCCTCAAACCTATTTACTTGCACCTAGGTGCGCAACAAGTAATAGGCCCACAAAATAGCTATGTCCATATTACCTCTGAGCTGTAAACTCCAGTAAAGCCTATCACGTCTATCTCACCTCTGATAGTACTTTACCTACAAAACTTGGCCAAAGCACGTTCTATCATGTCCGTATGACCTCTGGATAGACGTGCCCTGCTGAAGTTTACCGAGAGTTTATCACGTCCATACTACCTCTGATACCACTCTCGCCCTAACCAAGTCTCGCATTAATAGTCGGATATGATTGGGTGCTACGTCAAACCACTACCCTCGAAAGACGGACAGTCAGCGAATTCGAAAAATTCTTCGCGCAAGACAGTTCAGCAGTTCTACGCTAAAGGAGCTTTCTACGCTCGACAGCAACAGATCTACGATTTTACGCTCGCAAGCTACAAGTCTATGGTTTTTCTCGCCCGGATGCCTTTGTGCTCGGTAGCTTTTACGCTCGAGAGGCGACAAACCTACGGCTTTACGCTCAGCAGATACCAAATCGATGATCTCACGCTCGGTGGCGCTCAGTTTACGCTCAGAAGCAACAGATCCGCAGAACTTTACGCTCGAAGAAATTCTCTTTTCAGGAGCTACAGATCCACAAGTCCTACGCTAAAGGAGCTTTCTACACTCAACAGCAACGATTCTACGACTTTACGTTCAAGCAGCTATAAGTCTATGGTTTTTCTCGCCCGGATGCCTTTGTGCTCGGTAGCTTTTACGCTCGAGAGGCGACAAACCTACGACTTCACACTCAGGAACCACAAGTCTACGACTTTGCGCTCAACGGTGTTTTACGCCCAGACGCTACAGGCTGAGGATTTTGCACTCCGCGACCTTCCCCAATAAATCTGCCATAAAGGCCGCACCGACCGTTTCAATGCTCCATTCAGAAACGTTTCGAGTCACGAGGGGCCATTCATGCTTCATTCAAAGTGTTTCAAATTCCAAGGAATTTAAAAGCTTTGAAGGGGGTCTTGTAGAAGCATGAAAAATACGCTGGCAAAAGCTACGCGGCGTATTGATACAGAGCAGCGCAAACAAAGGCCTTCAGTGCCATCAGGCGTAAGAGCTCAAGGGTGCAGCGCGTCCAAAACTGCTTCGGCGTAGACGGGACCCCCCTCCATCGCCTCCAGGGCGTAAAAACTCAGCCGCTCTCAAAGCAGCGTTAAAATAGCGTACGAGGAACGCTTCGTCTTCCCCGAAATGAACCTGTCAAGTCACGCAGTGAACCTGGCCTCTGACTCCTGACAAAAAGTGCTGCACGGCGACCCAGACGACGGCTGGAAACAGGCACAGACCCCTCGGGACGCACACCACAGTATGATGGCGGATCCCTGTATTTAATGCAGAGGATTGGGTTAAGATACTACCGAACCGTCGTTTACTGACGTCCCCTCAGCATAAACTGCTCTTTTTCGCACAGAGGGATACGCTGCATTGTTTTGCACAGGCAGGCATAAGCCGGTTTATGCTCCGCAGTAGACAAACCGCCTGTCACGCCCCGATTTCGGCTAACCGATAATCTCCCCCGGGCGTGATGCCGTGCACGCGTAGGGCGCACGTGCACAAGGCCTTAGACATAAGGATATTCTTTAGATCAATGCAACAGAGTAGACAAATAAGATAACACAAGGTTGAGGCATAGAAAAGTTTCTCTTTTATTTATAATGAACATCTTGTTACATTGCTTGACTCAAAAGTATAAAATGCCCCACGGGCTTACAAACTTGGACGCAAAATGAGATAGCCAATCCATACATTATGTCCCTTTACATAGATTTAAAAATATAAAACACCTTGGATGCGAGTAAGCACCATCGCCTTAGCGATATTCAGCAACGGAGAGAGTGAAAGGCTTCTAGCTTGAGCCTCCAAAAGTCTTGGCCACGAACCGCCAAGGATCCCAAAAGTCCGGAGAGAACTTCAGCTCCTCGCCGCGTTGCCTTGCGCCGGGGAACCTGCTACAACGAGGGTCAGTACTTCGAAAAGTACTGGTGAAGGCTAGCTGCTCAACTTTACCAAGCTCATGAGATGAGTTCTAATGAGTATGCTACAATTATGTTCTTAGGTGGGTTTCTATTCTTGCCTAGTTCAGATTTCATTTAGCAGGTATGCAAGAACAAAATAACATAACTCCACATGCCACCGTTCGGTGACTTTACCTGTACCGTCTGAACTACCTGTACAACTTACCATAGCCTTCCCTGTCACGAAGACATAGTTAGTCTGCACAGTTTAAATATACACAATATCTTTCTTTGTTGTTTAGGAGCCATCATGGGTTTAGTCTGGGCTGGCGGCGACGCTTGCAGCGCGGGTAGCTAGCCCCGCTACAATTCCCCGCTCCCTGTGCTAACTCATTTTAGCACGACTAAGAAAGTAGATTCCGCCCGGGTCGAAATGGCCCGGTGCCCCGGTAACCGTCCGCAGGAACCTGGATCCCTTGTGCACAAGAATTCCCATGACCATTTCTATGAACCGAACTTCATAGATTTACTTACTAGCGATTTAAAGAACATCATGTACGAAACTGCTTTACTGTACTATCACAATCAACCAACAAGTTATATGAAATAACATGCAGCAGTTTATAGAAGAATACTTTGAACTATCAATAAATACCAACCCATTAAACACCCAACGAACATGCATGCATCAATGAATTTATGCAAGATTTTGTATGACAAGCAATGGGTGTTCCAAGCCTACTTCTTATCTTATCTTGTTATCCAACTTGTTACTTAATTGGTATCGTTTGATTGAATGCACAACTGAGTCAATTTTATTATGAACGGAGCCCTTGGAAAGAAGGTGCTTATCGAAATAGAGTCACTCACAAGTTGGTTGAATAGGAAGAAGAATGAGAGATCTCTAAGACTCCGCTCGCGCGTCGTCTACACGATCACCTGCACGCACCAACGGATGATCAATACCTCCTGCTTCGGTCTCCAAGGCTCGATACGAAATGCGAAATCCTAAGAACGAAAGCAATGAAATCCATTGAAACTGTTTAAGAAAATGCAAGTCATAAAACCAACAAGAAAGCAACCAAGCGGCACGAAAACGGACAAGAAACCAACGCAACGGAAAGGCCCCTCTCGACTCTGCCGCCGAGTCCATCCTCGAGGCACAATCCATCGTATATGGGACCTGATTTCGAAGAAACCAATCCATAACGAGGAAAGGATCTTAATTTAATCTGTCCCGTTCGGACGGTCGTAAGTATTTCTTGGCCGCGCTCCCCGAATAGGGGGAACGGGGCATTACATCATAACCATCCAAAAGAAAGTTTCGTCCCGAAACTTAGGAATGGAACCTACCACTAAGGAATAATGAGGGGAACCTTTCCCTCATATCAGCTTTAAGTTCCCAGGTCGACTCCTCGACCGAGTGGTTCCGCCACAGGACGCGCACTAGCGAGACGGTTCGGTTCCGCAACTGCTTCTCTTTACGATCCAAAACTTGGACAGGCTCTGCCGCGTACGACAAGTCCGCTTGCAGATTCAACTGACCCAAGTCAACTATGTGGTTCGGGTCGTGTACAAACTTTCTCAGCTGTGAAACGTGAAAAGTATCGTGTACTTCTGATAGGGCAGGCGGCAAAGCAACTTGATAGGCGACCGGAGTAACCCGTTTGAGAACTTCAAACGGTCCAACAAATCTCGGACTTAGCTTTCCTTTTACTCCGAACCGCATGACTCCGCGCATAGGCGAGACTTTCAAGAACACATGGTCCCCTTCAAGGAATTCAAGGGGGCGACGTCGAGCATCGGCATAACTCTTTTGTCGGCTTTGTGCTGTCTTCAACCGTTCACGAATCAACCAAACCTTTTGGACGGTTTGTTCAACCAGCTCTGGCCCAAGGATTTGTCGTTCTCCGACTTCGTCCCAGCAGATTGGTGACCTACACTTCCGCCCATACAAAGCCTCGTACGGAGCCATCTCGATGCTGGACTGATAACTGTTATTGTATGCAAATTCGGCCAGCGGCAGGTAGACGTCCCAACTTGACTTCGAATCGATCACGTAGAGGCGCAACATGTCTTCTAGTATCTGATTCACTCGTTCTGTCTGACCATCGGTTTGTGGATGATAGGCTGAGCTGAACTTCAACTTGGTCCCCATCGCCAACTGAAGGCTCTCCCAGAAACGCGAGATAAATCGCCCGTCCTGATCTGATACTATAGAAACTGGCACTCCGTGCAGCCGGACTATCTCGTCAAGGTAGGTCTGGGCGAGGCGATCGGCGCTCCAAGTACTTTTGATGGCAATGAAGTGTGCAGACTTGGTTAACCGGTCGACGATAACCCAGATTGTGTCGTTCCCCCGTTGCGTCCTTGGCAGGCCAACAATGAAATCCATGCAGATGTGCTCCCACTTCCATTCCGGGATAGCAAGATTTTGCATCTCCCCGCCCGGCCTCTGATGCTCTGCTTTCACCCTTTGACAAGTTATGCATTGGGACACAAAGAGTGCAACATCTTTCTTCATGCCGTGCCACCAGAAGGTCGTTCGGAGGTTCTTATACATCTTCGTGCTCCCGGGATGGATCATATAGGCTGCGTAATGAGCTTTCGCAAGGATCTCCTTTCTAAGTTCTGAATCATCGGAGACGCATAGCCTTCCTTTCACCCGCAACGCTCCATTTTCATCTACTGCAAAGTCCTTCGCCTTCCCCGCTAGAATTTGCTCGTGCATCTTCCTTAGGAAAGGGTCGTCTTTCTGAGTAGATGTGACCCGCTCTATTAGGTTGGGTACGAATCGCATTTGAGCGACCCGTGCGCCACGATATCGAATTCGGAGTTCGATGCCCAACTCTTCTAAGTCCCTTCGTAACCTGCGATCGATTGACAGAGATCCAACGAAGATCCGACTCAAAGCATCCGCTACAACGTTCCCTTTTCCAGGCGTGTAGTCTATCGTCAAGTCGTAATCTTTTATCAATTCTAGCCAACGGCGCTGACGAAGGTTGAGGTCCGTCTGGGTGAATAGGTACTTCAAGCTCTTATGATCAGTATAAATTCGGCAAGGCACTCCATAAAGGTAGTGTCGCCACAATTTCAGGCCAAAGACAATTGCCGCTAACTCCAGGTCGTGTGTAGGATAATTTTTCTCGTGCTTCTTTAGTTGCCTGGAGGCATAGGCTATCACTCGATCTTGCTGCATAAGTACACACCCCAAGCCTTGCCCGGATGCGTTGCTAAATATTTGGAATCCCGAGATCTCGTCTTGTAGTGCAAGTAATGGGGCAGAGGTGAGGCGATGCTTTAACTCTTTAAACGAAGCTTCACAGTCGGCGGACCACTCAAATGCGACTCCCTTTTGTGTGAGGCGAGTCAGAGGTAGTGCAAGTTTGGAAAAATCCTTCATGAACTGTCTGTAGTAGCCCGCTAGCCCGAGGAAGCTTCGAATCTCGCTAATGGATGCAGGTCGCTTCCACTCGACAATGGCCTCCACCTTCTTCGGATCGACTGAGATGCCTCTCGCAGAAATGATGTGCCCGAGGAAAGATACACTACTTAGCCAGAATTCACACTTACTCAGTTTAGCATATAGTTGGTTGTCCCGAAGAGTTTGTAGCACGATCCGCAAGTGCTCTGCATGTTCTTCCTCACTCTTCGAATACACCAAGATATCATCGATGAATACTACTACAAACTTATCGAGATAGGGCCGGAACACAAGGTTCATTAAACTCATAAAGGCAGCAGGTGCATTGGTTAGTCCGAACGGCATCACCAGGAACTCATAATGGCCATAGCGAGTTCGAAAAGCTGACTTTGGCACATCGTCTGGCTTGATCTTTAGTTGGTGATAGCCCGAACGGAGGTCGATTTTAGAGAATACCGTGGCAGCTTGCAACTGATCGAAAAGATCGTCTATTCTTGGAAGAGGATACTGGTTACGAATGGTTGCTTTATTCAATTCTCGATAGTCGATGCAGAGCCACAACGAGCCATCCTTTTTCTTTACGAATAGTACAGGCGCACCCTACGGAGATACACTAGGCCGAATGTATCCTCGATCTAGCAAGTCTTGTAACTGTACTTTAAGCTCCTGTAATTCTGCCGGGGCCATTCGATACGGCGTCTTGGAAATTGGTCGAGTTTCTGGGAACGTGTCTATAGTGAACTCTATCTCTCGATCGGGCGGCATGCTTGGCAACTCGTCGGGAAACACATCAGGAAAATTTGCCACAACGGGAATAGACTCAACGTTTGCGCAATCTTGCCGAGTGTCTCGAACGGACGCTAAGTACCCTTCGCAGCTGGAGTGAATCATCCGTCGAGCAGACATTGCTGAGATCACCATGCAGGCATTCGACGCTTTCGACTCGGGACTGCACGTGAAGCAAAACTCGATCTCGCCGGGCAAACGAAACATGACTTCCTTTTTCGCACAGTCGATTGTAGCTGAACAAGCGCCGAGCCAATCCATCCCCAGAATAAGATCGTAGTCCCTTACGTCTAGAACTATCACATCTAATGACAATTTCCGTCCCCCGATGCAAATGTTATCTTCACGACAGACTAAGCGAGCCGATAAATCTACGCCCGAAGGAGTACTAACACTTAGGTTTAAGCCTAGCGGTGTCATAGGGAATGTGTGTTCGGCGGCAAAATCCGCCGAAATGAAGCTATGTGTTGCACCAGAATCAAACAATACTCGAGCAGGTACATTATTGAAAAGTAATATACCTGACACCGTCGTGTTCGATGCAAGTGCCTCATCCCGAGTCAAAGCATAGACTCGTCCCTGAGCGTTTTGCGGTGCCTGGTTCGCTCGTTGAGTTTGCCCCTGACCCTGAGCTGAGTCATTATTCTCTTGCGGACGGTGTGAAGATGGATCATTGGAACGGGTTGGACAATTACGAGCAATGTGGCCCATCTTGCCACACTGGAAACATCCTCCTTTGCTCGCGCGACATTCGCTGACGTGGTGTCCTGGCTTGCGGCAGTAGGCACAATTTTGTCCTTGCCTTCTTCCTTGATTCGAGTCTTGGGAGCCGCCGTTGTTGTTGTGGCGCTTATGCACGTTGTTTCCTCCTGTGTGGCAGGACGCTTGTGATTGTGATTTTGTACAGCGCCGGTGCAAACTGGAGGATACTGTAACTCTAGGGACAGTGCATGATTCAAGGACTCCCGCATGGTACGATATTGAGTCATTACGACGTGAGCACGGATAGAAGATCGTAGTCCAAGCTTGAACTTTCGTGCACGACTTTCGGCATCGGCGAGCTGAGACTTGGCAAATTTTGCAAGTCAGTTGAACTCTGAAGCGTATTCACGCACCGTCATGTCTCCCTGCTTCAGTAGCGCAAATTCGTCTTCCTTTTCGCGACGGACGGCGGGTGGAAGGTATTCCTCCACGAAGGCCTTGCGAAACACGGACCAGGAGATAGCCATTGTGCCACCTTCACTCAAAATAGCTTGCTTGTGCACATCCCACCAATCATGTGCATTTTGTCGGAGCTGAAGCTGGGCACACGCCACTTTCTTGGTCTCGTCTAGGCACAGCGCTTCAAAGTGGTCCTCCAACTCGACCAGCCAGTCCATCGCTAAGGAAGGGTCCTCGGTGCCTTTAAACGTAGCACGGCACATCTTCTTAAATTCTGGTATCGACACGATTGACCCATTCTCGCCTGAGGGTAAGGTACCCGGGGAATTCTGCGGTCCGGTGGCTTCAGCAACTATAGGCACGGTTGCGGGGGCGGATGCAGAATGATTGTTGGCGACCATATTTATCACCATTGTTTGCAGACTATTCATCTGCTTCTGCTGTGTATCCGCCTGGGATCGCTGTGCCACGAATTGAGCCTCAATCCGTGACTCGAACTGACTCTGCCGTAGTTCAACTTGTTTCTGCTGCGTCTCCATCAAACGCATCATTCGCTCGAACGGATCGGCAGAGGGTGCGGCAGCTGGACTCCCAGAGCTGCCCGAGGTGCCTGAACTACTTGCTTGCACTTGCGCCACCATCTGCGCTTGTGCCCCCGGCTCGTAAGTCGTTCCTTAAAAGGAAAGTAACTTGTATTAGTCTCAAGGTATATTATGGACTCACTGTATGGAACGTATCTTATTTTGGCCAAGCGAATTCAAGGGTCTATCGGAAGGAACAAGGTCCTCTTTAGAAACTTTCTTTGTGAGATCAAAGGATCTAAAGCATGCTCTGATACCAATATGTCACGCCCCGATTTCGGCTAACCGATAATCGTCCCCCGGGCGTGATGCCGTGCACGCGTAGGGCGCGCGTGCACAAGGCCTTAGGCATAAGGATATTCTTTAGATCAATGCAACAGAGTAGACAAATAAGATAACACAAGGTTGAGGCATAGAAAAGTTTCTCTTTTATTTATAATGAACATCTTGTTACATTGCTTGACTCAAAAGTATAAAATGCCCCACGGGCTTACAAACTTGGACGCAAAATGAGATAGCCGATCCATATATTATGTCCCTTTACATAGATGTAAAAACACAAAACACCTTGGGTGCGAGTAAGCACCATCGCCTTAGCGATATTCAGCAACGGAGAGAGTGAAAGGCTTCTAGCTTGAGCCTCCAAAAGTCTTGGCCACGAACCGCCAAGGATCCCAAAAGTCCGGAGAGAACTTCAGCTCCTCGCCGCGTTGCCTTGCGCCGGGGAACCTGCTACAACGAGGGTCAGTACTTCAAAAAGTACTGGTGAAGGCTAGCTGCTCAACTTTACCAAGCTCATGAGATGAGTTCTAATGAGTATGCTACAATTATGTTCTTAGGTGGGTTTCTATTCTTGCCTAGTTCAGATTTCATTTAGCAGGTATGCAAGAACAAAATAACATAACTCCACATGCCACCGTTCGGTGACTTTACCTGTACCGTCTGAACCACCTGTACAACTTACCATAGCCTTCCCTGTCACGAAGACATAGTTAGTCTGCACAGTTTAAATATACACAATATCTTTCTTTGTTGTTTAGGAGCCATCATGGGTTTAGTCTGGGCTGGCGGCGACGCTTGCAGCGCGGGTAGCTAGCCCCGCTACAATTCCCCGCTCCCTGTGCTAACTCATTTTAGCACGACTAAGAAAGTAGATTCCGCCCGGGTCGAAACGGCCCGGTGCCCCGGTAACCGTCCGCAGGAACCTGGATCCCTTGTGCACAAGAATTCCCATGACCATTTCTATGAACCGAACTTCATAGATTTACTTACTAGCGATTTAAAGAACATCATGTACGAAACTGCTTTACTGTACTATCACAATCAACCAACAAGTTATATGAAATAACATGCAGCAGTTTATAGAAGAATACTTTGAACTATCAATAAATACCAACCCATTAAACACCCAACGAACATGCATGCATCAATGAATTTATGCAAGGTTTTGTATGACAAGCAATGGGTGTTCCAAGCCTACTTCTTATCTTATCTTGTTATCCAACTTGTTACTTAATTGGTATCGTTTGATTGAATGCACAACTGAGTCAATTTTATTATGAACGGAGCCCTTGGAAAGAAGGTGCTTATCGAAATAGAGCCACTCACAAGTTGGTTGAATAGGAAGAAGAAGGAGAGATCTCTAAGACTCCGCTCGCGCATCGTCTACACGATCACCTGCACGCACCAACGGATGATCAATACCTCCTGCTTCAGTCTCCAAGGCTCGATACGAAATGCGAAATCCTAAGAACGAAAGCAATGAAATCCATTGAAACTGTTCAAGAAAACGCAAGTCATAAAACCAACAAGAAAGCAACCAAGCGGCACGAAAATGGACAAGAAACTAACACAACGGAAAGGCCCCTCTCGACTCTGCCGTCGAGTCCATCCTCGAGGCACAATCCATCGTATATGGGACCTGATTCCGAAGAAACCAATCCATAACGAGGAAAGGATCTTAATTCAATCTGTCCCGTTCGAACGGTCGTAAGTATTTCTTGGCCGCGCTCCCCGAATAGGGGGAACGGGGTATTACACCGCCTGCCACGTCAAAAGCTGCACATCGTACGGGGCTCGAGGCATGTCTCTACGTCTAATTGCACGAAGCGGTGACAGGTTCAGTCAAGGCACGTCTCTGCAACGGATGCACAGAAGGGCTGCAGACCTTCGAAACACGTCTTCGCATTTAATGCACAGGATGATGGCAAATCTCTGTAGAAGATTTGATTACATCTTCGAAAGCCGTGATTCCGGCTAAGACGTCCCCGTCAGCACTCGGGCACGGTACGCAGCGGCTTCTACGCCCATTCAAGACCTGTGCCCCTTCGGCTCTCAACGCCTCTCCGGCTTCAACGCCTGTCCGGCTCCTACGCCTATCCGGCTTCAACGCCTCTCCGGCTCCTACGCCTATCCGGTTCAACGCCTCTCCGGCTCCTACGCCTATCCGGCTTCAATGCCTCTCCGGCTTCTATGCCTATCCGGCTTCTACGCCTATCCGGCTTCTACGCCTATTCGGCTTCTATGCCTATCTGGCCTCTGTGCCAGGGTGACAGTCATTTGGCTTCTACGCCAACCGTTTCTACACACGGGATACCTACCTGCGTGGCTCTTACGTCGTGATCTTCGTAGCAATAGTACGCGTTGTGTTCCCTTAGTTGGACCCGCGTCATACGCTCATTTAAAAGATCATCCATACGCAGGCATTGGTTACTTTAACCGTTGTGTAAAAGGGTGTTGTACTTCCCACTCCTCGGTTTTTACACCGACGGAGTGGTCACTGTCACCAAAACTCTATAAATAGAGACCCCTATCAATGGGGAAAGGAGGCAAAAAAAGAATTATCATCCAGGAGAGAATTATCGTCCAAGGAGAGAGAGAGAGAGAAAGGGAGAGGGAGAGAGAGAGAGAGGGAGAGAGCCCGCAGAGCAGGCAAAGAGCAGGGATCGACGACCTTGGCCTCGTGCGTCCAACCTCTTCTGCAACCTTCGAAGCTGCTACCTGTCTTCCACGGCACTTCTTCAATATCGTGTGGTCCAAGGGCTAAAGTGATCAACCGCAGATCAGACACCTATAGCAATTTACACCCAGATTAAATAAATTATACTCCCACATCCTCGTATATGATTATATTATACAAGTTTGTTTGTAAACAGAAGGGCGCGGGTTTCGCATAAACCCCGTCATTGAAATACAATTTCATTCCTTTCGTTTAATACCACAAACAGAGGCAAGCTGCCTATGAGGCAAGCAGTCCATGAGACAAGCTGTCTATAAGGCAAGCTATTTTCATGCGCGCTCGTTTTTATTGTTTTACTTGGTTTGGATATTTTATTGGATTTTATGATTGTATGAGTGATCTTGATAACCGTAAGTCAGATTAGACTCAGTAGCTATGTGCTGGGCCTGACCATGTGCTTGACCCTACCAGGTATAGAAATAGACTATGCGCTCAGTGACTTTGACTACTGATGTGCCTGACTTGACCAATGTGTTGCTATGTGCTAGAACTCATATGATTTACCAATGATTGGTAACTTAACTCGACTATTAGTATCCGTGCTGATACACTTACTACGTGATATGTGTTCCTACGTGCTAAGTATTCCTATGATTATATTACATATTTTACACCAAGGTGTACCTACGTTCTATGCGACAGGTGATATGATACGATTCCTCCGGCATGGACATGATAGTTGGTCAATAACCAAGCATGGCTAGGACTTGGGTTGATTGTTGCATCACACTGGATAAATCCAAATTGAACTGCCAAGTGACAAAGTAGACTTGTATCCAGTATGCCCGTACCGCGGTACAACATATAAGGGAAATAACATGTTACTGTAAACACCCAATTTTTTTTAAAATTTAAAAATGATTTTTTGAGATTTTTCTGTATTTTTTATTAATTATAATTAATGTTCTTCAAAGGATTAAATATTTTTGTGATTTTGATTAAATATTAAAATATTATAAAAATTATATTTTTGAGTGTATAATTAATAATATGATGTTGTGTAATTTTTTTGGAATTTATTGGGCTCAAAAATTATTTTTAAATAGCTAAATAACATTATTTTTAGATAAACCAGACCGAACCAGACTTGAACCAAACCAACCCAAACTGAACCCAACCAACCCAACCCCACCCTAATGGATCGGATCATACCCGTACCCGACCCGCCGACTCCCCACGTCCGCACGACCCCATCCCCCGCACACCCACGACCCCCCGTTCCCGACGAATCCACCGCGACACCCCCATGACCCTCTCCCCGTAACCACCGCGGACCTCTCCCTATTTAAACCCCTCCGTAGCTCTTCCACCACCATCATCCGCCATATCCGACTCACCTCCGGCACCCCGATCCACCCGTACGACCTCTCCCCCGTTTCCGACACCCCGGCGACCCCCTCGTTCCCTTGTAAACCGCCAACTCCCCTTATATATACACCGCTCGACCATCCCCGCATCTCCCCAAGCTCCCCACGACTCCAACGACCTTCGCATGCCACCGATGACCGCCGCATGCCGCCGCCCCAGTTCACGAATAGCAGCGAGGTATGCCTCTTCCCACTCGCGTATCTCCTTGTATATTGATCCGAATTTTGTTTTGTTGAATTCTATGCAAAGACCACGTGACCCTCTCAAACCCTGTATAATTAGTTCGGGGTATCGTGTCCTGTGTCGGTCGTATTTTGTGACTTAAAACAGGAAAAAATAACATATTTTATAGTTCAGAAACTGTCCCGAACTCCTATGTTCATGGCCATTTTTCTCCCCACCTGGTTATTATTTTGAAATTCCGCTTAAATAGTAAATTAAACAATATAACCAAGTTTTAAACCCTGTAATTAGTTTATTTAATTTGCTGTATGTTATGTTTTATTCGCGGGTAAAGTCGATTAAAATCTTGGTTTTCAAAACCCAAATTTTCCCAAAACTGGGTACGTCCCGCTAAACGAGGCAACTTTGTCATGTGCGAATTGCATCAAAAGGCGTGTAGCGTCAATACGGACGTGTGGAATTTTGTGAAAGTTGATTTGGATGTGCGTGCACACCGAAATCAACGCGTATCCATCGAAAAATCCCATATCAGGCCTGTTTTGACACTCGTTGTAACTTCGTGTGTGCTTATCATTTCGTAACGAAACTTACGCCATTGGATTCGTAGCATTACGCTGGTCCTGTGACCCAAGTTTGGTTCGATTTTGAGAACGTTGACAAAATTTCGTATCGTGGGCCCCACGACTCTACTTGGCGGGCGATTTTGTGATCGGCTCATCAGAATCCAGTTCTAGACATTCCGTTGGGTTCGTATCATCGTTCTGGACTTGTAAATACTAAGTTTGACAAATTTAGAGAACTTTGTCTCTGGCACATTTTTTGGTACGAAGTGGATAGTGGATCGACTCACAAATATTGCTCACTTCCTTCCTTTCAGATTGGGACAGTCTACAGAGCAATTGGCTCGGATGTACATGAATCAGATTGTCAGACTTCATAAAGTTCCAGTCAACATCGTATCAGATAGAGATTCTAGATTCATATCTCACTTTTGGCAGAGTCTACAACAGAGTCTGGGTACCCGTTTGAAGTTTAGTATAGCTTATCATCCCCAGACAGATGGTCAGTCAGAACGTATGATCCAGACTCTAAAAGATATGCTTCGATCATGTGACCTTGACTTTGGTGGTTCGTGGGAAGATCATTTGCACTTGGTGGAATTCTCTTAGAACAACAGTTTCCAGGAAAGTATCCAGATGACACCCTTCAAGGCACTGTATGGCAGAAGGTGCAGATCCCCTGTAGCTTAGGATGACATTGGTGAGAGTTATTTGCTTGGTCCCGAGATGATAGTCCAGACAGTTACAGTAGTCAAACAAGTCCGGAAGCATCTTAAGGTGGCTCATGATCGTTAGCGTCATTGGGCCTATTCGCATCGGCGACCTCTTGAGTTCTCTGTCGGCGACCATGTATTCCTTCGAATTTTGCCTATCCGAGGAGTCATCAGATTTGGTGTGCGAAAAAAACTTAGTCCACGGTATATTGGTCCATTCGATATCTTCGAACGAGTGAGAGCTGTTTCTTATCGCCTTGCTCTTACACCGTCGCTTCGCGATATACATAATATTTTTCATGTATCTCACTTACGATGGTATATACCAGATTTAAGCCATGCCCTGGATCATTCAGAATTGGTTGTTGGTACCGAACTTTCATATGAGGAGAGGCCTGTATCCATTTTGGACCGGAGAGAGAAGTTTCTCAAGAACTGGACTATTTGGTTAGTTCAAGTTGCTTGGGGGCATCACTCACCGAGCGAGTCAACTTGGGAGAAAGAGGATTATATCCATGCTCGATGCTCATATTTGTTTGACTCGTGAGGTATACTTTTTCATATATCTCGTACCCTGATCTTATCTTGTGTATACTTGTCATGATTCTAGGATTGTGCTTGATTTCCGTATGCCCTTGCTTGCCTTGATTGCATGTCCCCAAAGTTTTCTTGCTAGACCCCGTGCCTTATTGAAATTTTGAGGACGTAATTTTCTAAGAAGGAGAGGGTTGTGAGACTCGTCTCACTATTCTAGTATAAGTACCCGATATACGCGTATTATATATGTATAGCTTTCTTATTGTTTAATTTCTTATGTCATGCTTTACTTCATTTATGCATTGTTAGGTTATTTTTGTAAGTTTTCCTTAGTTGAATGATTTGGACCGTTGGTCCCTTATTTTCTTGGGTGGTTGACTGTGATAAACCCGGGTGAGAGCCATAGATTATGATCCAATGGCCTACAATCAATCTGTTGGCTATATAAGCAATCACATTCTCTTTCCTCCACTTTTCTTTCCCTTTTATTTCTCTTTCCTTCTTCATTTCTTCCCCAGCAGAGAGCAACAGCCGAGCTTGGCCTTGGCCGTAGGTGACCTTGGTAGTGTTGGTATTAGGCTAGAACTTGACCGTAGGCAAGTACATCTTGCCAACCGAAGGAACAACCTTGGATCTTGCTTTGATTCTTAGTATAGCTTGTTTTAATCATTTTGATCGATTTATTTTTGGGTAACACTTAGAACTTTCCTCATTGATGATTTTATTTTTCTTGAATTGGATTGCTCATGGAGCCCGAGGACAGCAAGTCGGAGAATACAAAGTTGGCCTAAGAATACATACAAAAGTACGCAGAAAACACTTGTCGCATAAGAGAAGTTCCCGTGAGCGCACTTGTATGTGTTTCATAAATTTCTTAAAAAGTGTGCCAAGATATGTTAAGTACTCTGGACGCACTTCTCTACTCCTACGTATATTTTGTACTAAGGCAATTCCTTCAAAAGTACGCTAATCATACTTGACGCACTTTTGAATGGATCTGCAAGTCATCAAGAATGTACGCCACTGCTTAAATAGTCAAGTTGGCACACTTTTGCAGATATTGCAGAGTTGGCGCACTTTGGTGTAACTTTCCTTACCAGCGCACTGTCCCTTCTGGAGAATATCATACTTTGCTGTGTGGGGCACTATGTGGCATTCTTCATTGATAGTACACTCTGTAGCCTTTCTTATTACTTAATGACTAAGCAATGACTTCTGACCATTCTCGAAAATTATGTTCTCGACTGCAGGGTCGTCTAGACTGCTGTTCCATGCCTTGGAACTTGTGTTTTGTCTTTTAGTAGCCCTTCCTACGCTTGTTTGTGCGCCAACCTCACTATGGGCATACTTGGTGAAAGTGCGCCAATTTCATAGCTTGGGTGCTTTCATTTGTGCGCTAATGATAGATTTATGCGCCATGCTCCTGGCTCGTGCACTTATATCATTGTGCGTCAAGATCCTTGAAGTGCGCTTTAGTATGATTGTGCGCCACCTTTTTCTTGGAGCATTTTTTTATCAAAGTGCGCCATAACTGCCCAGTTTATTGATTTGTACGTCAATACTATTTTTGGCCATTTGTGCGCCAATACTCGTTTTGGCTATTTGTGCGCCAATAGTGGTTTTTGGCCCATTGTGCGCGGATGTTATTATTCTTGCTTGATTTTATGCGCCAACCCTGAATTAATGATTTTATGCACCTGTATGCCTATATTCTCTTTAATATGCTTAACTTGTGATGATTCTCTAGTTTTCTTTTATCCCGTTATTTTAGTTAATCATGGTTATTTCTTGAACATGACATTCTTGATATTGATCTTAATTTTCTGACATGATCTAGTGATTATACATTATAAATGAACTCCTGAGTCATGATCCTGTACTGATAACCCTGATATTATACTGATAATCCTGATATTGTACTAATACTCCTGATCCTAATACTCCTGATAGTGGCTCGACATAGCACAACATCCTGATAATCCTGATAGTGGCTCGACGTAGCGCACTCCTGACTTGAGAATTCCTGTAACTGTCTTGATCATGGCTATTAGTAGCCCATGTATTACATGATATGTATCCCCGTGGTTGATTTTTATTGTACTCGTCAAGTTACTTTCCTGTCTTGCATCATATCTAAGGCATATTCCTGAGCACCACGGTCGATAATCCTTAAATAATTGTCAGGACTAATAACTAGAATAATAATCTAGGATGCATCGAGAGAGATTTTTTGGCTACATGCAATCCCGGTATCCCAATAAAACCTGATGGATTTAGAGCTATCCATCGTGAGGGGCACACTTTCAACACATCGTTGAGTGTTGTACTATCCAAAAAGACAAAAAAATGATTATACTTGATAAACCTATACTATGTACATGTTCGTCTGGATAATCCGGATAGTCTGCAGGGCATGTGGCTCTAAGGAATCTCAATCTGCATGTGTTAGTAACTAGGACTGTGATAACCCTAGTTAGCTAATGATAGCAAGCCGTAGGGCATGATTGACCGTGATCGCTTGATTTCAAGTCTAGTCTAGTCCTATCTAGGTTTAATTAATAGCTGATCCGAAAATGGTAACCGGAGTACTGATTCCAGATATCCTTGTTTATATACTCCATAATTGTTAAACTATTACTTTAGTTGCTGCCCTTAATAATTTATCTGTATGCTGGTTTTAGTTCATAAATTTGCCTCCCTTGTGGTTGTTCGTCATTAAAATTGATTGCTTTAATGACAAATAGAAGAAAGTACAGAGAGGTCCTACACAGACAATCTAAGTACAAATTTTGATTATGGGACGTGACAATGGACAACGAGAGCTATGGCGGCTCCTTTACTCTGTTGACGATCCAACGCATGAGTGAGGGGTGCTCTCTTCTCTTCTCTCTCTCTCTCTCTCTCTTGATCTTAGGTGCATGTACGCTGCTCTCTGGGAGGGTATGGTCTCTCTCTGAAGCAAAAAAATTTAACCTTTGGGACGTCCAAGTTGCTCCTATTTTTAGCCATCGTGTTGATGAGTTATAGGTGACACATATGTTTCTATTTGGTGGCCGTAGGGGTGTAAACCCCCTCGATTTATTCTATGGATAGTCAGGTTTGGATTTGGAAAAATTTAAATTTAGCAGCAGATGTTAAGGTCAATAAGTGGAGTTAAGTTTGTCTGGTATTTTAATTCATTAAATTAAACCCTTGACCGATTCAACCCAACCCCACTCTCCCCTTGGAATGAACAAATTTCCTTCATGAGAAATCTACACCACCCATTGGAAATGAGTAAATCCCCACCATCCAATCTCTACAAAAATCCCCTATTTAATGTCTTCTCAAGCCCACATCCCAAGCAAGCCCTAATCCCTACATTTGGGAAACCCCACCCCCTCTCTCTCTCCTCACTCATAATTTTTCCAGCCGAACCTATTTCTTCTTCTTCTTCTTTTTCTTCAACCTTTGCCATGAAGAGAGTTCATCTATGGTCGGTTCTATTGGTGGTGGTGGTTGATGGGCTCTTCTCATGGCAGACCTTTCCCCATCCTCTTTAGCAGTAGAAGGAAAGGGTTGTGGGAGAGAGGCTGCTGGTTCCAATGACTCTTGTTTCTGATGCTTCCACTCTCGGAGCAGTTTGTCTTGATGGGAGCCCTGCTGCCTATCATCTGCACAGAGGATTCGGTTCTGGAGCACAGAACTGGCTGTTGCAGTTTGAGAAAGGAGGATGGTGCAATGATGTGCCTTCTTGTTTAGAGAGATCGATGCGTCGGTCGGGAGTCTGGTCTGGGTCCGCCAGCAGAACGGCTCCTGGTGGCCCGGCCGGGTTGTCGGTCTGGACGAGCTTCCGACGAGCTTGACCAAGCTTCCGAGAGCTAGGACTCCGATCAGACTTCTCGGAAGAGAGGATGGGAGTATGGACTGGTATAATCTTGAAAAATCCAAGCGTGTGAAGCATTTCGTTGTGGGGAGTACGACGAGATCATTCAGAAGGCTAAGGACAATGCACTTCGTGCAAACAGAAGATCAATTGATGAAAGGAAATATGTTTGCAGGGAAGATGCCATTCTCCATGCACTTGAGCTCGAGAAGGTTTGCTATTTTGATGGGAATTACAAACTTGGTTCTGCAGTGAGCAACTCAATAACCACAGCAGATAAGAATTTTGCCCTGCAATTAGCTAAGTCCTGCAAGAAAGCATTTTATGTTGCCAGAGCACCGAGCAGCTTTGAGAAGTCAAGACGGGAATTAACTCAATCTGTGGTGTCAATTGAACATCCAAATAAGTGCACTGCTAGTGACTTGCATTCGAAGCAAAAGAAAGGAAGGGGAACACCAAATAATTCAGAGGAGGATGCCACAGAAGGAATAAAGAGCATGAGAGATCTCAAGGATCTAGGATCAGGAATGGTTATAAAATGTGAGCCAAATGTACTACTGCAAAGAAAAGTCGTTGTCTCTCTCTAGAGAAGGTCTTCACGAGTTCAACTAAGACAGACAGTAACTCAATTTACTATCATGATGATGTTAGAGGTCAATCAATTCTTCAAGGAGTGAAAAATAAATTAAGGGATCAAAAATGTACTTTACTGAAGCCAGACTTTCCATCATAGGTTGATGATAGTTCAGACTCTTCTGACACTTCGTGCAAGGAAAAATTTGTTTGACACAAACGAGAATAACTGCAGTACCCCGGCCGAGAGCTTCATTCCCGTCCGACCGAGAGCCTCTTCCCCGCTCCGGCCGCACTGTCCAGCGACCGGACAGCAGCTCCGCTGTGCAGAACCACCACTGCGCATCCCCGCTCCGGCCACCTTCTCCGGCAACATCGTCGTGGTATCGACTCTTTCCCTCCCCCTCTCTTTGTATTGATTTATTATATGTTTTAGTTAGGGATATATATATTTGCTATGGTAGTTAGGGTTAGTGTATTATATGAAGTGTGAGCATAACTAGAGTCATGTTGGTACATGATGTTGTGGATGAGAATGGGATAAGAGTAGGAGAAATAAGTTCTTGTTGTGATTGTTAGGATTTACATTGGATAGTGTGGTTTAGTACTTGAACATTGCTGATTAAACCGAATGATAATAATATGACTTGAGGTTAAGGTTAATGGTGAACTTGGGGTTATTCGTCATAAGTAATTAAAATATATGCATGGAAATTTTAGGGCTTATGACTGCTTTGAGTATTAAGGTTTGATATGATTGTTCCACGCAATTGATGGTTAATTAAGGAGCAGGTGAAATGGTAGTAAATTGATACGGTGATAACAAAACATTGGTTTTTTGGAGAGCTAATAGTTGATGATGAATTTAATTGGATAGTAGCTAGGTTATTGGAAAGCGGCATTCAAATATTGATTAATGATTTGTGTAATCGAGGGTTTAATTGATTAATATTTAATTTATTCAAGGATGATATATTTAAATGTGCATATTAATATCGGCGAATACCAGGGTAAAATTCGAGGACATCATGACTTGAACTACTGAAAAGCATCATGATGAATATTGGGGATTGAGGATTGGGTCTGATGATATTATACAGGTGATTGATTTTGAGATAGGTATTATTCGGATCAAGGATCAGAGATTGAGGACTGTAAAATTAGTAGTTAACTATTTAAGTTTGTGACTGAGTTTAGGTGTAGATGTGTGTCGCATCCCTGTCTGTCGTGGAATAGGTTATTGATTCTGGTTTGTATCTCATCTCTAGGTACTGCGGGATCTGAGGACTTGGACGTGGTACCGGGACCCCGTCATCAGCAGCCGGACGCAGGCAAGTGTACCTTGCCATCCTGTATTTCAGATTACAGATACTTGTTGTTCTTTATGTACCTTGTGCACGTATTTATATTGACGTTCGATACTCCGCGTCCGGATCACAACCGGGTGCTGACGTTCGGCGTAACATCTTAGAATAATTATAGATGCTTTGTAGTACCTCGATGCACGTACCTGAGTACATTAATACCCCAGGACACTCATACACTGTGATCGTGCCAGATTCCTTTATCCTGATACTGACATCATGACCAGAGACTGGGACGACCTTAGGGTCGCGTCTGTTGAGTTCTTTCCGTGTGTCGAGACTGTAGATAGAGGTTCAGGTTCAGCGCACCATCGTTGACCGCTTGGGAAAGGGGAAGATAGTTATTAGACGTTTGGGCTCCTATGCACGCGCTTATATATGTATATGTAGTGATCCTGTATTCTAGAGTAGTGTATCACCCGTGTGTCTCTGTGCTTGGAGCTACGGTACGCCCCGTGTGTCTCTGTGTTCGGAGCTACGGTTTTATTTTGGACAGCCCACGCGTCGAACATTGTCTTTAAACTGTGTCACACTAGTTGGTTATGATAAAGTACCCAGTCGTGCACTTGTATTTTCTGTTTACTTGGCATGTTGCATTTTTGTACCTTATTACGTCCCTCTGAGGACCTGGTTCCCTGCCAGTTTTGCAGCATAGATGATTACGGAGCATTTGGAGTTGCTGTTGGAGACGCATGTCTGGCAAGCATGGTACCAGGTACTCACATCTTATCTACCGGCATTAGGGTTATTGTACATTGATTATTCATCTGCTGTTTGAAGTGCCTCAAATCCCGATCCGACCGGGACGAGCACTATGTAATTGGGCTTGTGGCTAGTCCGTCTGAGTCGTAACTTAGATCTCGGCATCTTCTTGCCACGGACGAAATGCGATGATCCTTTCCAACTCATGGAAAGGCCTCTATTGAAACGAGTCCAATAGTTTTCGTGTTTTGGTTGCTTGGTTTTCTTGATTGCCGCTTTGGGATTTTCTTTTGGTGTTGCTTTCGATTTGCTTGGTTTTCGCTGCTGGTTTTATCGTTCGGAGCTTGGATTTTGGGGAGTTCGGCAAGGAAGGATAGGCAAGATTTTTAACTCGGTGCTTGTGCTATTTCAGGTCCGCGTAACTGACGTTTGATCGTCGCTAGCGCGATTCCTAGTTTCAGCCTCTTTCCCTTAACCAGTGAGTGGTTTGGTCCCTTCTTTCCTACTTCTTCATGCCAACATCTCTAAGTTTCAATCGTTCACTCGATGATGCCCGGTTGGACGCCTAGGAAATCCTTAGCCACAGGCATGCCAGCCACTAAGAAAGGAACATGGGATTTGTAGACTAATTTATCATATGCTTGCACACCTTATAATTTGAGCTTGTTTATAAGAAAAGTTGGTTGTTGGTGGCGGCCTAGTGCCTCGGATAGAGTTTTGGACTTATGGGATAACTGAATCGGAACACCGCTTGAGAAAATATGAACTGTTGCATGAGATATATATATGTTGCTGCTTTACTTCTTCTGTTTATTTTGATGCATTGTATGTAATATGAATTATTCATGCATTTGTATGGTCTGGGATAACTTGTGCACAGGGTTTGGCATTTCCTTGAAACGGCTTTCCGGGGCACTGGAACCGTATCGATCCGGAGGGAAATATTTGATTCGTGCTCGTCACGATGGATAGCGGGACCTCCAGCAGGGCTTGCTACCCGGGCTGATAGGGCGCACCGCTAATGCTTGAAATATGTCCCTAAGGTGTCGATCACACCAATGACCGCATAGACTAGAACGCATGCTAACTTATTGTCTTGTGCAGATGGTAAGTATACTTGTGTTTCATTTCAGGGAAGGCGTGCATCGATTGAGTAAGCAGTCGGTGTACTGGTTGGATTCAATGCTATTTTTATTCCTATCAAAACATGCAACTGATATGAATTGATTTCACTTGCTTCCTTATAGAAGCTATCTTAATGCATGCTCGCCCCTAACAAGCTAGTGTCGATTTAGTCGAGTGGGTTCATCCCGCTCACCAGTATAAGTTGAGTACTAACCCACGTTGTGGGCAACTATTTCAGGTACTTAGATGGTGCAACGCTAGAGCGTAGCGAGGAGGCGTTAGGAGCACCTCTATTTTGAAGTATAGCTGGAGTCAGTTCATTTTGGAGGCATGGACTTCAATCTATACAAGGGCGTAATGTATAAACGACGTGGACTATCTGACGGAGCGCGCCCTGCATTTTGAGTTATCTTTTGTAATGCAATTCAATAGCCGAGAAGGCGCATCAATGTAAACTCTATGTAAATTACTCTGAATTATCAATGAAAAAGCATGTTTCTTCCGTATTTGTGTTCAAATCTCTGTGAATGTGTTTTATAAATTGTGTTTCAAAATGGGTTCTTAAAAACTACAAGTTCTTGCCTTGTGCGAGCGCAACTCCAGGCTCGTACGGCATCACGCCCCAAGCGAGGACGAATCGGTTTCGTAAAGGATCCGGCGATGACGATTGACCCTTTCGGGATCGGGGCGTGACATATTGGTATTAGAGCACGACTGTACTTCCTTGGGATTTCAAAAGAATATAAAGGAGTTTGATGCGCCTCTTAATTGAGTTACGTTCGGCGTCCGCTGCATCAGATGAGTCGCCTATACAATGAGCCCATAGATATAAAATCTATCAATTTTGGAGTGTTAACAAGCTACTCTCTTTTGTAGCAATGGCTAAGAAAAATACTGCCGCTGCAAGCAGTGCTCAGCCTATTCAGAGCGATCCGACAAGTTCAGGAGAATCCGGAGGAGCGGGTTCAACCGGTATGGCGGAACAGCTTATGCATCTCATGGAGGTGCAGCAACAACAAGCCGTTACGCAACAGGCACAATTTGCTTCTCAACAGAAGCAGATGGATACCATGATGCAACTGATTGCATCCTTGGTACCAAGCAACGGGACTGCCACTGTGACTCCTGTCACGCCGCCGGCCGTGGCGGTAGAAGATGAGTCAAAAGAGACTCAGCCTTCAGCAAGGAACTCCTGCCGAGCAGCAGAGTTTACAAAAATGCATCCACCTACGTTCAACGGACGAGCGGAACCGGACGTGGTGTTGGGATGGATTGCTAAGCTGGAGGGACTCTTAAACTTGGTTGGCATCCGGGGATCCAAGCGAGTAGCCTGTGCATCGGTTCAGCTGGAACTGCGTGCGCATGACTGGTGGGAGGCAACCAAGCAAGGGATTTACGATGCCAATCCCAACTACAAAATCACTTGGGAAATGTTCAAATCTGCCTTCATTGAACAATATATTCCCCGAGCCGTGCGTCAACAGAAGGAAGACGACTTCAGCAATCTGGTGCAAGGAAGTTTGTCTGTTGACGATTACGACTCAGTATTCGCTAAACTAGCAAAGTTTGTGGGGCACTTCTTGCCTAATCAGCAGGCGTGGTGCTATCGGTTTCAGAAGAGCTTGAATGATGAGTTGCGTAGGGACGTCATCAATCAGAAATGTCAGACCTACAGGGAATCCTACGAAGCAGCCCTGGGCAGCGAGCAGATCTTTGGGCGCTGTCCCCCAAAGGTAGAAGTGCAAACCCCCCGTACCAACAATAATAAACGACCTCAGGAAATGGGAGGGTCTGGAGCACAAAAGCGTCCGCACACGTCTGATAACAGGGGCCAATCCTAAGCACTGAACTGTACCAGGTGCGACAAATTAGGGCATCGAGTAAACGAATGTCGGGTTACTGGATGTTTCAAATGTGGTCGTCTGGGCCATAAACAATTTAACTGCCGGGAGGGTAAGCCGAATCAGAACAACGGAAATCAGAACAAGGGGCCTCCAGCAAGTGATGCCAATGCTGTGCCAGTAAACCCGCAACGTCAGGGTGCTCAAGGCCGAGTCTATGCCTTGACTCGGGATGAGGCATCTATCTCTGAAATGGTCGTGACAGGTACATTACTTTTCAGAGAATTTCTCGCTAGAGTCTTATTTGATTCAGGTGCTACGCATAGTTTCATATCTGCTGATTTTACTGTTGAGCATAAATTAGCTTCTACTCCCTTAACTATGAATCTTTGTGTAAGCACACCTTCGGGAGTCTACATGCCCGCCCATACGATCTGTAGGGATGGTTATATTTGCATCGGAGGGAGGAAGCTTTCCTTAGATGTCATTATACTAGACATTAAGGATTACGATATTATTCTCGGGATGGACTGGTTGGGTGCTTGCCATGCAACAATCGAGTGCGCGGAGAAGCGAGTCGTATTTCGTCTACCCGGCGAGGCAGACTTCTACTATTCGTGCAGCGCTGCACCGAAGACGGCAATGGTGATATCAGCAATTTCGGCTAGGCGTATGCTGCATTCGGGTTGTGAAGGGTACTTAGCTTCTGTTCGAGACACCCGGCAGGAAAGTGCAAATACAGCTCAGGCTGATGTTATAGCAGATTTCCTCGACGTGTCCCCGGACGAGCTGCCTGGAATGCCTCCTGATCGGAGATCGAATTCAGCATCGACACATTTTCGGATGTGCGACCAATATCAAAGGCACCTTATCGAATGGCCCCAGCAGAGCTGAAAGAACTTAAGGTTCAGTTGCAAGATCTATTGGACTGAGGATACATACGTCCAAGCATTTCTCCGTGGGGTGCTCCGGTACTGTTTGTAAAGAAGAAAGATGGATCCATACGGCTGTGTATTGACTACCGAGAATTAAATAAGGTGACCGTTCGAAATCAGTACCCTTTGCCAAGGATAGATGACTTATTTGATCAACTGCAAGGTGCAATAGTTTTCTCTAAAGTTGATCTCAGGTCAGGGTATCACCAGTTGAAAATCAAACCAGAATATATTCAAAAATCTGCGTTCAGAACTCGTTACGGACACTATGAGTTTCTCGTGATGTCGTTCGGTTTAACGAACGCCCCTGAAGCTTTCATGGATCTGATGAACCGCGTATTTCGGCCGTACGTAGACAAGTTTGTCGTCGTATTCATCGACGACATTCTAATTTATTCCAAGAACGAGGCGGAATACAAGGAACACCTGAAGATCGTATTGTAGACATTATGAGAACATAAGTTGTTCGCTAAGCTCAGCAAGTACGAGTTCTGGTTGAACAGCATGGCGTTCCTTGGTCATGTCGTCTCGGCAGAAGGCGTCATCGTAGATCCGAAGAAAATAGAGGCGGTGGTGGACTGGAAACAACCTACGTCAGCCAGCGAAATTCGAAGCTTTCTCGGCCTAGCAGGATACTACCGTAGGTTCGTGAAAGATTTCTCTAAACTGGCCTCGCCTTTGACTTGCCTTACTCAGAAAGTAATTGTATACAAATGGAGTGATG
The DNA here is from genome assembly GCA_036927795.1 of Iris macrosiphon. NCBI lineage: Eukaryota > Viridiplantae > Streptophyta > Magnoliopsida > Asparagales > Iridaceae > Iris > Iris macrosiphon. Next base: position 269,075,704 of record JAYESA010000005.1, on the reverse strand, counting down.
AATGCGAAGCCAGCTTTCGGGAACTTAAGCGGCGTCTTGTTTCAGCTCCAATTCTAGCACTTCCAGATGGGGTAGAAGAGTTTCAGATATACAGTGACGCTTCAGGACTCGGATTGGGATGTGTATTCATGCAACGGGACAAGGTAATATCGTACGTCTCAAGGCAACTGAAGCCGCACGAGAAAAACTACCCGACGCATGATTTGGAATTGGCGGCGATTGTATTTACATTGAAGTTGTGGAGGCATTATCTTTATGGTGTTGCTTGCAAAATCTTCACAGATCACAAGAGCCTCAAGTATCTATTCACCCAACGGGAATTGAACCTCCGGCAGCGGCGTTGGCTAGAACTTATTAAGGACTATGATCTAACGATCGCTTATACTCCGGGCAAGGGAAACGTCGTTGCTGATGCTCTGAGTCGAAAGCACGTGGGCTCGTTATCTATAAACAACCGTTTACTTCAAGATCTTGAGGCGATGGGCATCGAGTTTCGAGTTCGGCATCAAGGAGTGCAGCTGGCACCACTCCATCTTGAACCGAGTTTACGGGATAGAATCAAATCAGCTCAGGAGGGCGATCAGTTCCTAGCGAAGGTACGCGGATTAATCTCGGCGGGAAAGACGTCTGAATTTGTGGCAGGCGAAGATGGGGCCTTACAGATGAAAGGAAGGCTATGCGTCCCTAGCGACCCTGAACTCCGAAAGAAAATATGGCAGAAGTGCACTATGCGAAGTATTCTTTGCATCCGGGGAGGACTAAGATGTACAAGGACTTACGCGGTACCTTCTGGTGGCAAGGTATGAAGCGGGATATGGCGACCTTTGTGTCACAGTGCATGGCCTGTCAACCGGTGAAAGCTGAACATCAGAGGCCCGGCGGGGAGATGCAAAACCTCGCTATTCCCGAGTAGAAATTGGACAACATCACTATGGATTTCATTGTGGGATTTCCGAAGACGCCACGGGGGCACGATGCGATTTGGGTCATAGTTGATCGTTTGACCAAATCAGCCCACTTTCTTTCCATAAAAGTTGCGTGGAGCGTCGATCGGTTAGCACAGATTTACATAGATGAGATTGTTCGATTACACGGAGTGCCTGCTTCTATCGTCTCTGACCGTGACAGACGTTTCTTATCTCGTTTCTGGACTAGCCTACATTCTGCTTTGGGAACCAAGATTCAGTTCAGTACCGTATACCACCCCCAGACTGATGGCCAAACAGAGAGAACAAATCAGATACTTGAAGATATGTTACGGCTGTGTGCGATCAATTTAAAGACTAGTTGGGACACGCATATTCCGTTGGCGGAGTTTGGGTACAACAACAGCTACCAATCGAGCATCCAGATGGCACCGTACGAAGCACTCTATGGGCACAAGTGTCGATCTCCAATCTGTTGGGACGAAGTCGGCGAGCGGCAGGTACTCGGGCCAGAGCTGGTGGAGCAGGCAGTCGAGAAAGTTCGCTTGATTCGGGAAAGACTCTGCACTGCACAGAGCCGACAGAAAAGCTATGCGGATACTCATCATAGGCCTTTGGAGTTCATGGTCGGGGATCATATCTTCTTGAAAGTGACGCCGATGCGTGGAGTGATGCGTTTCGGCATGAAGGGCAAGCTGAGTCCCAGGTTTGTCGGCCCCTTTGAAATACTAGAACGGGTGACAGCTGTGGCATACCAAATTGCACTACCTCCCGCCTTGGCTGGAGTGCACGACGTATTCCATGTTTCTCAACTGCGGAAGTATGTGCATGACTCGAGTCATGTAGTTAGCTTCGAACAGCTAGAATTACGCATGGATTTGTCATACTCAGAGGAGCCGGTGCGGATTCTGGATCGTAAAAAAAAAGTACTTCACAATCGTACGATGTCCTTGGTTCGTGTGCTGTGGCGGAACCAAACAGTTGGGAAATCAACCTGGGAAGTGGAATCGGAGATGAAGGAGAAGTATCCTTCATTGTTCGTTCAGCCGGAGGTAGGGCTTGTTCTTAAGTTTCGGGTCGAAACTTTTTCTTAGTGGTATATTATGTAGTGCCTCAAATCCCGATCCGACCGGGATGAGCACTATATAATTGGGCTTGTGGCTAGTCCATCTGAGTCATAACTTAGATCTCGGCATCTTCTTGCCACGGACGAAATGCGATGATCCTTTCCAACTCATGGAAAGGCCTCTAATGAAACGAGTCCAATAGTTTTCGTGTTTTGGTTGCTTGGTTTTCTTGATTACCGCTTTGGGATTTTATTTTGGTGTTGCTTTCGATTTGCTTGGTTTTTGCTGCTGGTTTTATCGTTTAGAGCTTGGATTTTGGAGAGTTCGGCAAGGAAGGATAGGCAAGATTTCTAACTCGGTGCTTGTGCTGTTTCAGGTCCGCGTAACTGACGTTTGATCGTCGCTAGCGGAATTCCTAGTTTCAGCCTCTTTCCCTTAACCAGTGAGTGGTTTGGTCCCTTTTTTCCTACTTCTTCATGCCAACATCTCTAAGTTTCAATCGTTCACTCGATGATGCCCAGTTGGATGTCTAGGAAATCCTTAGCCACAGGCATGCCAGCCACTAAAAAAGGAATATGGGATTTATAGACTAATTTATCATATGCTTGCACACCTTATAATTTGAGCTTGTTTATAAGGAAAGTTGGTTGTTGGTGGCGGCCTAGTGCCTCGGATAGAGTTTTGGACTTATGGGATAACTGAATCGGAACACCGCTTGAGAAAATATGAACTGTTGCATGAGATATATATATGTTGCTGCTTTACTTCTTCTGTTTATTTCGATGCATTGTATGTAATATGAATTATTCATGCAGTTGCATGGTCTGGGACAACTTGTGCACATGGTTTGGCATTTCCTCGAAACGGCTTTCTGGGGCACTGGAACCGTATCGATCCGGAGAGAAATATTTGATTCGTGCTCGTCACGATGCATAGCGGGACCTCCAGCAGGGCTTGCTACCCGGGCTGATAGGGCACACCGCTAATGCTTGAAATATGTCCCTAAGGTGTCGATCACACCAATGACCGTATAGACTAGAACGCATGCTAACTTATTGTCTTGTGCAGATGGTAAGTATACTTGTGTTTCTTTTCAGGAAAGGCGTGCATCGATTGAGTAAGCAGTCGGTGTACTGGTTGGATTCAATGCTATTTTCATTCCTATCAAAATATGCAACTGATATGAATTGATTTCACTTGCTTCCTTATAGAAGCTATCTTAATGCATGCTCACCCCTAACAAGCTAGTGTCGATTTAGTCGAGTGGGTTCATCCCGCTCACCAGTACAAGTTGAGTACTGACCCACGTTGTAGGCAACTATTTCAGGCACTCAGACGGTGCAACGCTAGAGCGTAGCGAGGAGGCGTTAGGAGCACCTCTATTTTGAAGTATAGCTGGAGTCAGTTCATTTTGGAGGCATGGACTTCAATCTATACAAGGGCGTAATGTATAAACGACGTGGACTATCTGACGGAGCGCGCCCTGTATTTTGAGTTATCTTTTGTAATGCAATTCAATAGCCGAGAAGGCGCATCAATGTAAACTCTATGTAAATTACTCTGAATTATCAATGAAAAAGCATATTTCTTCCGCATTTGTGTTCAAATATCTGTGAATGTGTTTTATAAATTGTGTTTTAAAATGGGTTCCTAAAAACTGTAAGTTCTTGCCTTCTGCGAGCGCAACTCCAGGCTCGCACGGCATCACGCCCCAAGCGGGGACGAATCGGTTCCGTAAAGGATCCGGCGAGGATGATTGACCCTTTCGGGATCGGGGCGTGACACTGTTGTAGCCTAGTTTTATAGACTTATACTTCTTCTCGAGTCTATTCGAGTTAGTGTGTTATTGGACGGCCGACTCTAGCACATATAGCTCTTTCTTGTATACTTCTGTACATTGTGGATTGAGACATAGAGGTTTACATTTATGGGATATCTAGTTAGTGCCCTTTATATTTTACAGCTTATACGTATTCGAGTCAGACCAGAGTCTGGTCGAATGCGTAGCTGGCGTGTCACGGATTTCTGGTCCTACGTATTTTGGGACTGGGGCATGACAAGGGGGCTCCTTAAACAGAATTTGATTGCAACTATAGCCGCATAATATGGGTTGAGTCCATGGCGAGCTTCCACGTGGACGTTCTGTTGGGATTTGTTGTTGCTGAAGATCTGGATGGTTCTCGTCTTTTGTGTGTGTGTGACTTGGTCAATTGTGACACATGGCCCGCACTTGGTTGGAGAGGGCTACTTTAGTTGTATCAGCTAGAGTTGGTCTTCATGGAGTCTGAAACACATGTGGCCAGAACCGCTTGAGATGCATGTATTCTAGGACGCATGGGGCCAAGGACGCATGGAACACAGGAAATCTGGGATGCGTGGGCCAGAAATGCATGGAGTCTGGGACGCATGGATTCTGGAATGTATGGGGCCAGAGACGGATGGAGTCCTTGTTTGTGCTGTACATGTGGCACTGCACACCCGACGAAAAGATGAAAAGTAAATTTCTGACGCGAGACTTCTGTCGTTTAGTAGGTTCATGCCTTTTGAGGCAATCTTTTTTGTTAGGATTCTATGTCAGAGATATTATGCCAGGTCTATCTGCAGCCAAAGATGTTTCGGCTGATTGGGATACATGGACGTAGCCTTATTGGGCCACAGGGTGTGTCACTACCCGATTCTAGAAAATAGGGTTATTTTTTTTTTATTTGGTAAATTGTGTATTGTATTTAATTAATTATATTTATATTTAAATAGTGCTTGTATTATTTTTTTTAATGATTGTTTTAGGGTATTGGCAAGCCTGGACCCATGTCAGACCCTAGTGGACCCATGTCCGACCCAGCCCACACCCTTGTGAGAATTATTTTAGGGCTTAGATTTATTATTATATTTTTAGAAGGTTAGTGGGAGAGATTTGGAGTTAGTTTGAGCGCATTTGGAACCCGAAACCCAAACCCGAGTTTCGGGGGGGGGGCATTTTGGACATTTGGAGTATTAGTGAACCATTATATAGGTATGGCCGGCCCTTTACAGCAGCCCCTACCCGAGAGAAAGCAGCAACCCCCTTCCCCCTTTGTATTCTTCTTCTTCTTCTTCTTCTTCACTTCTTCTTCATTCTTCTTCTTCTTTCTTCTTCTTTCTTCTCCAAGGTAAGTTCCCATTCCTTTTTTCTTCCTTCTTTCTTCCATTACTTCTTCTTAATGCTAACCCTAACCTTGTATTTTCCCTAACCTAGGTGTGAGGAGCTTAGATCTAGTGTGGGAGCTAGATTTGGTGGCTTGGAGCTTGAGGGAGGTGATTTCTAGGGGTTGTGAGACTTTGGCCTTGGGATTCCAACTCCCAAGAGGTAAAACCTAACTTTCCCCTTCCTAATTATTTTTGTGTAGTATAATTAGTGTTGTAGAACCCTCCTAGACCCTAAGCCTACCCGTAGGAGGAAGTTGGAACTAGTTTTTAGAGACTTTGACATTAGGTTTTGTGTCGAATTCGGGTGAAATCCAAATTTGGCCCAATTTTGGGTGATGTCCTAGGTTAGATGGACCTAGGTAGACGTTGTCGGGTGTCTAGAGGGTGAGTGCGTGTCTCCGTTCGGACACGGGAAGCCGTATCGCGGAGAAACGGGCGTTTCGGGCAAAATTGGGGCTTTTCGTCGTCGCCGATTCTAAGTGCGTGCGCATTTCCGCCACGGGCCTAGAATCGACGCGGGAGCACATTTTCTAGGATCTAGGCATCGTTTAGAGCGCGTGGGTAAATTTTGGGCCGATTCCGAGTTTGTTTGGTGTGCGTTTCAGGAGGTTTTCTGAGCCGCGCACCACGTGTTCGTCGAAATGACCGAACGGCCATTTCGACTTAGTTTCCTCGTTTCAGGCTTGTGCGCGCGTTGGGTTAGTATCGGGGAGTGTGTGCTAGAGTTTTCGAGTTATATTATATATATTTTAGGGTGTTGGTGAGTGTCGGGGTCGTTGGGCGTGAATGGGGCGTGTGGTTTGTGTGTTGTGTGTGTTGTGTTGTGTTAGTGTATATGTGTCCATATATATATATATATGTATATATTTATTTGTATGTGTGTTTATGTATATATATTTATATATATGTGTGTATTTAAATCTATGTGCTTGTGTGTGTATATGTCTATGTGTATATATATATGTATATGTGTAAGTGTGCTTGTGTGTATATGTATATATATATACTTATGTGTGTATATATATAGTTGAGAGTGTGTGTAGATATATATATATATATATGTATATTTATTGAGTGTGTATATATATATAACTATGTATATATATTTATGTGTGTGTGTGTGTGTGTGTTGTTATGTGTTTTAGTGTGTGTGTGAGTGTGTTAGTATATAGAGATATAGGTGTGTATATATTTGTATCTAGTTATATATATATATATATATATATATATATATATATATATATATATATATATATATATATATATATATATATATATATATATATATATAGAGTGATATATATATGTATATATGTATAGGAGTGTGTGTGTGTGTTTGTGAGTAGGAGGGAGGGGGTTCAGCCACTGCACAGCGAGTTGCAGCAGCTGCTGCTGCACAGCAGCAGCAGCACAGCAGCAGCAGGTAGCCAGCACAGCAGCAGCAGTAGCATGGAGCAGCAGCTTAGCAGCAATGTTAGGGAGCAGTAGCAGCTAGGTAATAGAGATAGATAGATGTCTAAGATAGTTAGAATAGATAGTTATATAGATGGTTTAACTGATAGAATAGATAGTAGGATAGATAGATAATAAGATAGCTAGTTAGATAGTTAGATACATAACTAGATAGATTGATGCTAGATAGGTAATACATAGGTAGTTATCTATCTAAGGTATATATATATCTATATACATATAGTTATATGCATACCTAGAGATATCTAGATAGTGTATATATATATATTTATGTGTTGGGTAAGGTAAATGGGTATTAGTATATATGTGTGTGAATATCTATATATATAGGTATATACATACTTATATATATATAAATATGGTAGATATATATATTTCCTAGCCTAGATTAATAACTAGGTATATAATTATTAGTTAGATAGCTAGTTAGAGGGGCTTGAGAGCGGTATCTCAATACCTTGAGATATCCAAGGTATTGAGTTTCGAGCGGGGTATTTGAGCATTAGCCTAGGAAATATTTTGGAATAATTTTTATATGTTTATATAAATATATTTACGCGTGCTAGCATAGGTTTTAGCAGGTTTAGGCGGGGTGCGTGGCCTAGGGCGAGGTATCGGATACCGAGGGTATCCCGGTATCCCGATTAGGCGAGTTTGTGAGTTTAGTAGCTTAATGAGCTCGGTTTGACCTAAAATTTCAGGGGCACCCTAGTTTGACCTAGATTTGACCAAATTTGTCCCCGTTGACCGTAAAAGTCAACGTTTGACCTAGTTTTGACCTAGAGTTGACTTTTTGGACCCCGGGTTGACTTTTTGACCCAAATTTCACCGGTTTGACCCGTTCGACCTAGAATAGCCCTAGAAGCCTGTTTTTAATTATTTTATATCAGTTTAAATGCTTAGAACCCTGTTTAATTCTGCTTTTTGCATTAGGTCCTTGCGACACCAGTTCGGATCTCGATCCTCATCAGTTGCTCAGGACATCAAGCGAGTACCTACCTCTGATAGCTTCCATTTCATGATAGCGTTTATATCACCTGTTCTAGAACTGTAATACTTGATTCTGACACATTATTACACGAGATGGTACTAGTGGATCCCGTCATGAGATGCTATCCCCCTTACCGTGTTCAGCGGGTACTCTATCACGTGTATTTCATTATGTGCTTCGGGTATTGATTCTCATGTGCTATCATGTGCTTCTTGTGCTCTCGCCTTCGTGTACGCGAGCTATTATCATGTACGTAGCGTGTTGTGGTTGGATCCAATGGTATTAGTGGGGGAGGGGAGTAGGAGTTGGTTATGTGATCAAAGCCAAACAGTATTCATGTGTATGTCGGTTATGCAACTCACGCATAACGGAGTTATCGTAGTGTTTTTCATGTGCAACCTAAGCCGATCACATAACGAACTTGTGCTCAAGGCACTTAGCTAGTATTCATGTTTCTCACCTGCAGTTACCTTTCCACTACTTGTATTGTTCTCCAGTTTACTTGCAGCTACTTATTGTGCTCCAGCTTATATTTATTTTCTGTGCATCTTGTATACTTTTCTATTGCTCGTCATATACACCTTACCATGTATTTGGAGTTGCTTTCAGAGTTATGTACTTCGCTCCAGTCCTGACTGGGCATATTTTTTTCAGAGGATCCTGAGAACTATTGTGACCGGGTGTTGACGACTGTTGTGACCCCGAGATCGAGGAGTGCACCGAGGAGACGCCTATAGCACCCTAGTTAGCTAGGTGGGTTTCCTGGGTTGTTCCCAGTGGTTTATTTTCTGGATGATTGTACTTATTCTTTTGTGACTGTGAGATATTGTAGCTATTATGGCCTTGGACTGTATTATTTTGGATTATCTTGCTCTCTTGGTTCTGTTTCTTCGTTTATATCATATCGTGCTTATTTCTTCCCCTAGTTATTTCTTCCCCTAGTTTTTGTGATTGAGAGTTCATATATATATATTGCGTGGTTGCCCTCCTTTTGGAGAGGATTTTTGATATATATATATTGCGTGGTTGCCCTCCTTTTGGAGAGGTCATGCCGGATTTTTCTGTGAGATATAGATAGATATGGTTGACCTAGAACGGACCTTTACAGCGTTCTATCGCCGATTTTGCGACGTAGGCTGGACGTACCCACGGCTCATGTCCGATTTTCGGGTGCGGGTCGTGACACATTTTTGGTGGTGGCCCATGCAGGCCGAGTTTTAGGTTTACCTGCAATAGGATATAGGATATAGGCTGAGAGAGAGTGTGCTCAATCACAACTAGGACCCTTCCTGATTTTTCTTGCTATCTTAATTTTTCCTGAAATTGTTTTCTTTTGCAATATTACTGTCCTTCTTTGATGATTTCGTTTCTTGCGCTGTATTGACTTCTTTTGGTCTGTGTTCAGGATGCCTCCGAAGACCAGATCTCAGCGCACCGTCCCAGCAGCTACTACCGAGAGGTCTGCCACCTCTCGACCTGCTCGACTTCCGGCAGCCGCTACCGCTCCACTCGCCACTCCTGCGGTTGAGGGAGCGTCAGTTTCTCTCAGAGATCCCCTTACTCCCATTGATCCGAGAGCCACCCCAGTTGTCCCGGTGGTACCTCCTCCACCACCGCCTGCGCCAGTGGATGCTACACAGTTGTTCGCATTCTTCCGAGAGATGATGGATGCGCAGTACCGCCAGACAGATGTTATGAGGATGGGCATTGAGAATGCTCATCAGGTGGCTATGACAGCGGTCGACAGAGTGGCTCAGATCCAGCCACAGCCAGAGCAGGCTCAGTATCCTAGGCCGGGTACTATTATCAATTTTCAGAGGATGCGGCCTAAGGAGTTCCGTGACACAGAGGGGATCTTGTATGCCGACGACTGGATCGAGCATATAGAGGGCATCTTCAGGCTAGCGATGATCCCAGCCAGCATGCAGATCGAGGCAGCGGGCAGCCAGATGTTCGACCTTGCCCTCACTTGGTTCCGCACGGATACGCGGATAGCAGCTTCGGGATTGACTTATGAGGCTTTCAAGAAGCTTTTCAAGGAGAAGTTCTTCCCGGATGTGGCTCTCAGTGCCTTAGAGAGTCAGTTCAAGGCGCTCGTCCAGGGGAGTATGTCAGTGGACGAGTATGCAGCGAAGTTCTGCCGTCTGGGCAGATTTGTTGAGGGGTTGTCTGAGGCAGCGAAGGCGCAGAAGTTCCGTAAGGGCTTGGTCATGGCGGTTAAGTCCTTGACTAGGAGCGACCGCGAGGCGACCTTCGAGCAGATTGTCAGCGACACTCAGAGGACTGAGGATGATTTGGAGCTGAAGACGAAGAGGAGCAGAGATGCTTCAGGAGCAGGTAGCAGTGCAGGCCCAGCCAAGAGGCCATTCCAGCAGACCCAGCAGCACCAGGGTCAGGGTCGTGCGCCCTTCCGGCAGGCGCCCCAGCAGCAGAGGCAGGGTCAGCAGCAGGGCCAGAGGCAGCCCATCGTTTGCCCTTTCTGTAGGAAGCCAGGGCACGGATGGGACATATACAGAAAGAGGCTGGGCAGATGTTTATTGTGTGGCACAGCAGATCGCCAGCTGAAGGATTGTCCTTGAGCGCTTGCCCGTACGGCTCAGGGCGGAGGAGTCGCTCAGAGGGCACCAGCCAGAGCACCTGCAGCGCAGCAGAGAGGACCGCCTTTGCAGACTCAGCAGCAGAGGTTCGCCCAGCACCAGCAGCAGCACCGAGGAGGACAGCAGGGGCGAGCTTTTGCCCTGACAGTAAACGAGGCCGAGCCAGTTGGTGACGTTATCTCAGGTTCTGTTCTTCTTGATTCCATTCCAGCACTTGCTTTATTTGATTCCGGTGCTTCCTATAGCTTTGTGTCGGTATCTTTTGCTGTTAGACACCATCTTGTTGCTGAACCTTTAGCTAGACTCTGCAAGATAACGACTGGGGGTGGTATCATCCTAGTCCGTGATGTCTGCAGAGACCGGAGAGTTACCTTAGGAGGCCGGGAGTTGAGTGTGTGCCTACTCGTAATGCCACTTTCGAGCTACGACATTGTACTCGGGATGGATTGGTTGAGTACGCATTGTGCTAGTATAGATTGTCGTGGAGGCAGAGTTTTGTTTAGTCCTCCGGGTGGGCCAGAGTTTCAGTTTGCCAGAGGAGCAGCGGAGCAGACCAAGGGAGTCTTCTGCGGAGCCCTGGTGGTAGAGCCGAGGTCGCTACATCCACTGATAGAGGAGTACATGGATATCTTTTCGGAGGAGTTGCCAGGGTTACCTCCAGACAGAGATGTGGAGTTCTCTATAGACTTGGTGCCAAGCGCGGAGCCGATATCCCAGCACGTCTATAGAGTCAGCAACATTGAGCTGATAGAGTTGAAGAAGCAGGTGGATGAGCTACAGGACAAGGGATTTATCAGATCTAGTTCTTCTCCGTGGGGTATTCCGGTACTTTTTGTGCCGAAGAAGGATGGGTCGATACGGATGTGTATCGACTACAGGGCTCTGAACAACCTCACAATCAAGAACAAGTATCCGCTGCCGCGTATTGATGATCTTTTTGACCAGTTGAGCGAAGCGAGGGTATTTTCCAGGATTGATCTGAGGACAGGCTACCACCAGGTGAAGGTCAGAAAGGAGGATATTCCGAAGATAGCTTTTCGGACCAGATATGGACAGTATGAGTTCTTGGTGATGCCGTTTGGGTTGACTAATGCCCCGGCAGTGTTCATGAATCTGATGAACAAGGTGTTCCATCAGCATCTGGACAGATTTGTGGTGGTGTTTATAGATGACATCTTGGTGTATTCGAAGACCCCAGAGGAGCACGAGGAGCATCTAAGGATAGTGTTGGAGACTCTCAGGAAGGAGAAGCTTTATGGAAAGTTTTCGAAGTACGAGTTCTTCCTTGACAAGGTTGAATTCCTTGGTCATGTGGTTACTGGAGAGGGTATCTCGGTGGATCCGAGAAAGATCATGGCAGTTGAGGCATGGAGTGCTCCGAGTTCAGTAGCCGAGGTCAGGAGTTTCTTGGGACTAGCATGCTACTACAGGAGATTTGTTCAGGATTTTTCCCGAATTGCAGAGCCGTTGTCCATGCTGACCCGGAAGGACGTGGAGTTTATTTGGTCAGAGGAGTGCCAGATCGCCTTTGATGAGCTGAAGAGGAGGTTGACGACAGCTCCAGTGTTGACGTTGCCATCAGGTTCTGGAGGATTCACTATCTATAGTGATGCATCGGGGAAGGGACTGGGTTGTGTGTTGTAGCAGAATGGGAGGGTGATTGCCTATGCTTCTAGGCAATTACGTCCTCATGAGAAGAACTACCCTACCCACGATTTGGAGTTGGCAGCAGTCATCTTTGCTCTGAAGTTGTAGAAATACTATTTATACGGAGAGCGTGTGGAGATCTTCACAGACCACAAAAGCTTGAAGTATGTGTTTACCCAAAAAGAGCTGAACATGAGGCAGAGGAGATGGTTGGAGTTGATGAAAGACTTCGACATATCGTTGCAGTATCATCCAGGAAAGGCGAACGTAGTTGCTGATGCGTTGAGCAGGTATCCGGTAGCTATGTGTCTGACTACAGATCGTTATCTTCTGGCAGATCTAGAAAGCTTGGGCATTGAAGTGATAGTGCCTGGAGTTGAGATACAGATGTGGGGACTGCAGATTCAGTCAGATTTGGTAGACCGGATCAGGGCTACACAGTTTGAGGATGAGTCCCTGAGGAGCATCAGGGCGCAGGTTCAGATGGGATTGTCAGATGACTTCACCATTGCTGATGATGGTTCTTTGCGGCACGGTACCAGGTTGTGTGTGCCGAGTGGGTCATTGCGCGAGGAGGTTCTCTAGGAGGCACATTGATCCCAGTATTCTATGCATCCAGGTGCCAACAAGATGTATAGAGATCTGAGACAACATGTATGGTGGTACAGGATGAAGCGGGAGATAGCACGCTTCGTATCCCGATGCTTAGTGTGCCAGCAGGTGAAGGCGAAGAGGCAGAGGCCAGGAGGTTTGTTCCCACCGTTACCCATTCCAGAGTAGAAATGGGAGCATGTGACCATGGATTTTGTTTCTGGACTTCCCCGTTCTCCAGGCGGGAAGGATGCGATTTGGGTCATCGTGGGCAGGTTGACCAAATCGGCCCACTTTCTACCATTCAAAGTGGGTACGTCTACAGAGAGACTAGCAGAGATGTATGTGTGCCAGATAGTCAGACTGCATGGAGTTCCAGTGAGCATAGTATCAGATCGGGACAGTCGCTTCACTTCGTATTTCTGGAGGAGTCTGCAGGCTAGCTTGGGCACCCAGCTCAAGTTTAGTAGTGCGTATCACCCACAGACAGATGGTCAGTCAGAGAGGACCATTCAGACACTTGAGGACATGCTTCGCACTTGTGTTTTGGATTTCAGAGGCTCTTGGGAGGATCACTTGCACTTGGTAGAGTTTGCTTACAACAACTGCTACCAAGCCAGTATCGAGATGTCACCTTTCGAGGCGTTGTATGGACGGAGGTGTCGTACTCCGTTGTCATGGGATGATGTAGGTGAGAGAGCTTTGCTTGGCCCGGAGATGGTGGTTGATGCAGCGGAGAAGGTCAAGCTCATTAGAGATAGACTTCGGGTGGTGCAGGACAGGCAGCGGCATTGGGCCGATAGCCACCGGAGACCTTTGGAGTTCGAGGTTAGCTTAGAATCTAGATTTTGTTCTTGTGTTTGCTTGTGATTGCTTGTTTTAGACTAAGTGCAGAGACCTTGTTTGTGCTAGGTTGGAGATTTGGTGTTCCTGAGGATCTCTCCGACGCGGGTCACTATTCGCTTCGGTGGAGACGGGAAGCTTAGCCCACGTTTCGTCGGACCCTTCCGTATCCTTGAGAGGGTCGGCGCCGTGGCGTATAGGCTTGAGTTACAGCCTACGCTGGAGGGAGTTCATGATGTGTCCCACGTGTCGCAGTTGAGACGGTACGTGGCGGATCCCAGTCACGTATTGGATCACTCAGAGATCGTGGTGGGCCCTACTCTTAGCTATCCAGAGCAGCCGGTGGAGATTCTGGATCGGCGGGAGAAGGTGTTGAGGAACCAGACTATTCCCTTGGTTCGTGTCGCGTGGAGGCATCACTCTCCAGGTGAGTCGACCTGGGAGAGGGAGGATGAAATGCGCGAGCGATACCCCTATCTCTTCGAGCCCTGAGGTATGGTTCTTTTCTTGCATTCCTGTCCTAGTTCGTCTTTTAATTTCGAGGACGAAATTATTTTAAGGAGGGTAGACTTGTCACTACCCGATTCTAGAAAATAGGATTATTTTTTTATATTTATTTGGTAAATTGTGTATTGTATTTAATTAATTATATTTATATTTAAATAGTGCTTGTATTATTTATTTTTTAATGATTGTTTTAGGATTTTGGCTAGCCTGGACCCATGTCAGACCCTAGTGGACCCATGTCCGACCCAGCCCACACCCTTGTGAGAATTATTTTGGAGCTTAGATTTATTATTATATTTTTAGAAGGTTAGTGGGAGAGATTTGGAGTTAGTTTGAGCGTATTTGGAACCCGAAACCTAAAACCGAGTTTCGGGGGGGGGGGGGCATTTTGGACATTTGGAGTATTAGTGAACCATTATATAGGTATGGTCGGCCCTTTACAGCAGCCCCTACCCGAGAGAAAGCAGCAGCCCCCTTCCCCCTTTGTATTCTTCTTCTTCTTCTTCACTTCTTCTTCATTCTTCTTCTTCTTTCTTCTTCTTTCTTCTCCAAGGTAAGTTCCCATTCCTTTTTTCTTCCTTCTTTCTTCCATTACTTCTTCTTAATGCTAACCCTAACCTTGCATTTTCCCTAACCTAGGTGTGAGGAGCTTAGATCTAGTGTGGGAGCTAGATTTGGTGGCTTGGAGCTTGAGGGAGGTGATTTCTAGGGGTTGTGAGACTTTGGCCTTGGGATTCCAACTCCCAAGAGGTAAAACCTAACTTTTCCCTTCCTAATTATTTTTGTGTAGTGTAATTAGTGTTGTAGAACCCTCCTAGACCCTAAGCCTACCCGTAGGAGGAAGTTGGAACTAGTTTGGTTGAGTTTAGAGACTTTGACATTAGGTTTTGTGTCGAATTCGAGTGGAATCCGAATTTGGCCCAATTTTGGGTGATGCCATAGGTTAGACGGACCTAGGTAGACGTTGTCGGGTGTCTAGTGTCACGCCCCGATCTCCCGCAGGTTAATCGGCCATTTCTGCTAGGCGGGAATCACCCTCGCCAGCGCTCCCGCGGAACGATCGCTTGACCCATCCGGGCGTGATGCCGCACGAGCGTGAACCGCGCCCGTGCAAGGCCATGATTCATTGGCTGGCGGTAAGAGTTCTAAGCCACAGAGTCGTACAGATAGTCCGAGTGCAGCGGAGTCATGAACGCATAGCGATTCGGTAACAAGTTCTCTGAGTTGACAAATATAGCGGAAGCATTGAAACACAAGTTGAAGTAAAGCAAGCTCTTTTATTGATATGAACATGTGTTACAGGCGACGTATAGCCGAGATTATAAGTCGCTCAAGCCTCTCTCTCTGAAACATAAATCGTGCCAAGTGGCTACAATTGTGGAATGATTGTAAAGGCGATGTTCAGGCGAGTTCGGGCTATGTTCATAATATTATGTCTTGTATATATGCTTCAGTTCCGGACGCACCGTTGCAAGGCTTCAGAGGGAACTCCTGGCCTTAGCACGTACGTTGAAGGCGTCCGCACCGAACGAGGTTCTCCCGCACCCTGCACACAAACTGGTGGATTATCAATACATTGAATGCACTGGTGGGGAAGCTACTCGCCCGCTCGACAAATCCAAACACGTAATACAGGTTTCGTGCACAACTATTAAGTTGTCTTTCTAGTTGCCTTAGGATCAGTTTTATGCAAACATTGAATAGCCTAACGTGTAGGGCAGTACCCGTGCGATATTTGAGGAAACACGGCGAGACTTACCAACTTACCATTTGTCCTTCCCTGTCCAAGGCAAACATTGTTAATTCATGCACGGGCAAGTATAAACATTCAGGAGCATAGCATATACAAACATAAGGGTCATTATTTTCAGATCGTTCAGGTGTTCAGTTCATTGATGCTATGCAATGACTCGCACGCGGATTGCCGCTAAGCGAGGATGACTTATCTATATGAACATAAGTCGCTGGCGTAGCCATTATAGACGGTTCACAGTCTCAAGACACAGAATGATATGCAACGCAGGTGGCGAGCTCCGCTGCATAACACCTTGTCCCATAACATACGACTGCTCATACGTCCCGTCCGGATCGGATCGGTCCCAGTGCCCCAGTGATCGTTCGCGGGACTCAACATAACATACCTTGTGCACAAGCTGTCCGCGATAATGCAGGTCAGGGTCTATCCATATTCCATAGCTTGACATGATAATCATGAAACTTAACTTAGTCTGAACGAGGCATATTGCTCCACGAGCTGGGATTCCATCAGTACATAACACGATCCTCGTTCAGATGCATACATAGCATGATTATCATTCAAGCGAGATTCACGTTCAGTATTTATTCTTGCTTAGTGCATTCTCCTGGTTCGGAGATTGCCTTAGATGACCTGACGGTCCCGGATACTTGCAGGGTCAATCATGCACGGAACGACTACGTAGTAGTCTTCCGGGGTTTGGATGAAAACATGGCAACATTCAAGCAGACAAGCATGCGTTTCTAAGAAACATAAGCAGGCACGTTGCTCGGACCCGAAGGTAAGCCGAGAGTTGAAACCGTTAAGGGACTTAGCATACGAGGGTCTGAACATAAGCAGTATTTTAATTTCCATCTTCTAGCAAGCAATACAAGTTGGGATTATTCCCTTAGCTAGGTGCGTTGAATTTATTAGCATGCAGGGGTGAATCACCTAGCGACTAGCATAAATATTCCAAATTTTATGTGTGCTGGCTAAGCAAAGACAAGTTCACCGTAGCCACCCACCTTAGCGATGATTTGCCTCGGTAGAGCGATACGTCAAGCGAGCCTCTGAAAGTCCAAGCCAGATTCCTGTAGGGACAAGTCTGGATATCCTTTGCTTCTTGATCGAGGCAAAGCGGGTCGGGACAGTTGCACTATTGCCATTGAGACGGCAGTCCGCTTGAGCGGAATGGGGTATTACATCTAGAGGGTGAGTGCGTGTCTCCGTTCGGACACGGGAAGCCGTGTCGCGGAGAAATGGGCATTTCGGGCAAAATTGGGGCTTTTCGTCGTCGTAATTCTAAGTGCGTGCGCATTTCCGCCACGGGCCTAGAATCGACGCGGGAGCACATTTTCTAGGATCTAGGCGTCGTTTAGAGCGCATGGGTAAATTTTGGGCCGATTCCGAGTTCGTTTGGTGTGCGTTTCAGGAGGTTTTCCGAGCCGCGCACCACGTGTTCGTCGAAATGACCGAACGGCCATTTCGACTTGGTTTCCTCGTTTCGGGCTTGTGCGCGCGTTGGGTTAGTATCGGGGAGTGTGTGCTAGAGTTTTCGAGTTATATTATATATATTTTAGGGTGTTGGTGAGTGTCGGGGTCGTTGGGCGTGAATGGGGCGTGTGATTTGTGTGTTGTGTGCATTGTGTTGTGTTAGTGTATATGTGTCCATATATATATATATGTATATATTTATTTGTATGTGTGTTTATGTATATATATTTATATATATGTGTGTATTTAAATCTATGTGCTTGTGTGTGTATATGTCTATGTGTATATATATATGTATATGTGTAAGTGTGCTTGTGTGTATATGTATATATATATACTTATGTGTGTATATATATAGTTGAGAGTGTGTGTAGATATATATATATATGTATATTTATTGAGTGTGTATATATATATATAACTATGTATATATATTTATGTGTGTGTGTGTGTGTGTGTGTTGTTATGTGTTTTAGTGTGTGTGTGAGTGTGTTAGTGTGTGTTAGTATATAGAGATATAGGTGTGTATATATTTGTATCTAGTTATATATATATATATAGATATATATATATATGTATGTATATATATATTTAGAGAGTGATATATATATGTATATATGTATAGGAGTGTGTGTGTGTGTTTGTGAGTAGGAGGGAGGGGGGTTCAGCCACTGCACAGCGAGGTGCAGCAGCTGTTGCTGCACTGCAGCAGCAGCACAGCAGCAGCAGGTAGCCAGCACAGCAGCAGCAGTAGCATGGAGCAGCAGCTTAGCAGCAATGTTAGGGAGCAGTAGCAGCTAGGTAATAGAGATAGATAGATGTCTAAGATAGTTAGAATAGATAGTTATATAGATGGTTTAACTGATAGAATAGATAGTAGGATAGATAGATAATAAGATAGCTAGTTAGATAGTTAGATAGATAACTAGATAGATTGATGCTAGATAGGTAATACATAGGTAGTTATCTATCTAAGGTATATATATATCTATATACATATAGTTATATGCATACCTAGAGATATCTAGATAGTGTATATATATATATATATTTATGTGTTGGGTAAGGTAAATGGGTATTAGTATATATGTGTGTGGATATCTATATATATAGGTATATACATACTTATATATATATAAATATGGTAGATATATATATTTCCTAGCCTAGATTAATAACTAGGTATATAATTATTAGTTAGATAGCTAGTTAGAGGGGCTTGAGAGCGGTATCTCAATACCTTGAGATACCGAGGTATCTCAATACCTTGAGATATCCAAGGTATTGAGTTTCGAGCGGGGTATTTGAGCATTAGCCTAGGAAATGTTTTGGAATGATTTTTATATGTTTATATATATATATTTACGCGTGCTAGCATAGGTTTTAGCGGATTTAGGCGGGGTGCGTGGCCTAGGGCGAGGTATCGGATACCGAGGGTATCCCGGTATCCCGATTAGGCGAGTTTGTGAGTTTAGTAGCTTAATGAGCTCGGTTTGACCTAGAATTTCAGGGGCACCCTAGTTTGACCTAGCTTTGACCAAATTTGTCCCCGTTGACCGTAAAAGTCAACGTTTGACCTAGTTTTGACCTAGAGTTGACTTTTTGGACCCTGGATTGACTTTTTGACCCAAATTTCACCGGTTTGACCCGTTCGACCTAGAATAGCCCTAGAAGCCTGTTTTTAATTATTTTATATCAGTTTAAATGCTTAGAATCCAATTTAATTCTGCTTTTCGCATTAGGTCCTTGTGCTCTCGCCTTCGTGTGCGCGAGCTATTATCATGTACGTAGCGTGTTGTGGTTGGATCCAATGGTATTAGTGGGGGAGGGGAGTAGGAGTTGGTTATGTGATCAAAGCCAAACAATATTTATATGTATGTTGGTTATGGAACTCACGCATAACGGAGTTATCGTAGTGTTTTTCATGTGCAACCTAAGCCGATCACATAACGAACTTGTGCTCAAGGCACTTAGCTAGTATTCATGTTTCTCACCTGCAGTTACCTTTCCACTACTTGTATTGTTCTCCAGTTTACTTGCAGCTACTTATTGTGCTCCAGCTTATATTTATTTCCTGTGCATCTTGTATACTTTTCTATTGCTCGTCATATACACCTTACCATGTATTTGGAGTTGCTTTCAGAGTTATGTACTTCGCTCCAGTCGTGACTGGGCATATTTTTTCTAGAGGATCCAGAGGACTATTGCCCAACGTTCTACGGGCCGGGTGTTGACGACTGTTGTGACCCCGAGATCGAGGAGTGCGCCGAGGAGACGCCTATAGCACCCTAGTTAGCTAGGTGGGTTTCCTGGGTTGTTTCCAGTGGTTTATTTTCTGGATGATTGTACTTATTCTTTTGTGACTGTGAGATGTTGTAGCTATTATGGCCTTGTACTGCATTATTTTGGATTGTCTTGCTCTCTTGGTTCTGTTTCTTCGTTTATATCATATCATGCTTATTTCTTCCCCTAGTTTTTGTGATTGAGAGTTCATATATATATATTGCGTGGTTGCCCTCCTTTTGGAGAGGATTTTTGATATATATATTGCATGGTTGCCCTCCTTTTGGAGAGGTCATGCCGGATTTTTCTGTGAGATATAGATAGATATGGTTGACCTAGAACGGACCTTTACAGCGTTCTACCGCCGATTCTGTGGCGTAGGCTGGACGTACCCACGGCTCATGTCCGATTTTCGGGTGCGGGTCGTGACACACTTTTGGTGGTGGCCCATGCAGGCCGAGTTTTAGGTTTACCTGCAATAGGATATAGGATATAGGCTGAGAGAGAGTGTGCTCAATCACAACTAGGACCCTTCCTGATTTTTCTTGCTATCTTAATTTTTCCTGAAATTGTTTTCTTTTGCAATATTACTGTCCTTCTTTGATGATTTCGTTTCTTGCGCTGTATTGACTTCTTTTGGTCTGTGTTCAGGATGCCTCCGAAGACCAGATCTCAGCGCACCATCCCAGCAGCTGCTACCGAGAGGTCTGCCACCTCTCGACCTGCTCGACTTCCGGCAGCCGCTACCGCTCCACTCGCCACTCCTGCGGTTGAGGGAGCGTCAGTTTCTCTCGGAGATCCCCTTACTCCCATTGATCCGAGAGCCACCCCAGTTGTCCCGGTGGTACCTCCTCCACCACCGCCTGCGCCAGTGGATGCTACACAGTTGTTCGCATTCTTCCGAGAGATGATGGATGCGCAGTACCGCCAGACAGATGTTATGAGGATGGGCATTGAGAATGCTCATCAGGTGGCTATGACAGCGGTCGACAGAGTGGCTCAGATCCAGCCACAGCCAGAGCAGGCTCAGTATCCTAGGCCGGGTACTATTATCGATTTTCAGAGGATGCGGCCTAAGGAGTTCCGCGGCACAGAGGGGATCCTGTATGCCGACGAATGGATCAAGCATATAGAGGGCATCTTCAGGCTGGCGATGATCCCAGCCAGCATGCAGATCGAGGTAGCGGGCAGCCAGATGTTCGACCTTGCCCTCACTTGGTTCCGCACGGATACGCGGATAGCAGCTCCGGGATTGACTTGTGAGGCTTTCAAGAAGCTTTTCAAGGAGAAGTTCTTCCCGGATGTGGCTCTCAGTGCCTTAGAGAGTCAGTTCGAGGTGCTCGTCCAGGGGAGTATGTCAGTGGACGAGTATGCAGCGGAGTTCTGCCGTCTGGACAGATTTGTTGAGGGGTTGTCTGAGGCAGCGAAGGCGCAGAAGTTCCGCAAGGGCTTGGTCATGGCGGTTAAGTCCTTGACTAGGAGCGACCGCGAGGCGACCTTCGAGCAGATTGTCAGCGACGCTCAGAGGGCTGAGGATGATTTGGAGCTGAAGACGAAGAGGAGCAGAGATGCTTCAGGAGCAGGTAGCAGTGCAGGCCCAGCCAAGAGGCCATTCCAGCAGACCCAACAGCACCAGGGTCAGGGTCGTGCGCCCTTCCGGCAGGCGCCCCAGCAGCAGAGGTAGGGTCAGCAGCAGGGCCAGAGGCAGCCCATCATTTGCCCTTTCTGTAGGAAGCCAGGGCACGGATGGGACATATGCAGAAAGAGGCTGGGCAGATGTTTATTGTGTGGCATAGCAGATCACCAGCTGAAGGATTGTCCTTCAGCGCTTGCCCGTACGGCTCAGGGCGGAGGAGCCACTCATAGGGCACCAGCCAGAGCACCTGTAGCGCAGCAGAGAGGACCGCCTTTGCAGACTCAGCAGCAGAGGTTCGCCCAGCACCAGCAGCAGCACCGAGGAGGACAGCAGGGACGAGCTTTTGCCCTGACAGTAGACGAGGCCGAGCCAGTTGGTGACGTTATCTCAGGTTCTGTTCTTCTTGATTCCATTCCAGTACTTGCTTTATTTGATTCCGGTGCTTCCCATAGCTTTGTGTCTGTATCTTTTACTGTTAGACACCATCTTGTTGCTGAACCTTTAGCTAGACTCTGCAAGATCATGACCGGGGGTGGTATCATCCTAGTCCGTGATGTCTGCAGAGACCGGAGAGTTACCTTGGGAGGCCGGGAGTTGAGTGTGTGCCTACTCGTAATGCCACTTTCGAGCTACGACATTGTACTCGGGATGGATTGGTTGAGTACGCATTGTGCTAGTATAGATTGTCGTGGAGGCAGAGTTTTATTTAGTCCGCCGGGTGGGCCAGAGTTTCAGTTTGCCAGAGGAGCAGCGGAGCAGACCGAGGGAGTCTTCTTCGGAGCCCTGGTGGTAGAGCCGAGGTTGCTACATCCACTGATAGAGGAGTACATGGATGTCTTTTCGGAGGAGTTGCCAGGGTTACCTCCGGACAGAGATGTGGAGTTCTCTATAGACTTGGTGCCAGGCGCGGAGCCGATATCCCAGCACGTCTATAGAGTCAGCAACAGTGAGCTGATAGAGTTGAAGAAGTAGGTGGATGAGCTACAGGATAAGGGATTTATCAGATCTAGTTCTTCTCCGTGGGGTGCTCCGGTACTTTTTGCGCCGATGAAGGATGGGTCGATACGGATGTTTATCGACTACAGGGCTCTGAACAACCTCACAATCAAGAACAAGTATCCGCTGCCGCGTATTGATGATCTTTTTGACCAGTTGAGCAGAGCAAGGGTATTTTCCAGGATTGATCTGAGGACAGGCTACCACCAGGTGAAGGTCAGAAAGGAGGATATTCTGAAGACAGCTTTTCGGACCAGATATGGACAGTATGAGTTCTTGGTGATGCCGTTTGGGTTGACTAATGCCCCGGCAGTGTTCATGAATCTGATGAACAAGGTGTTCCATCAGCATCTGGACAGGTTTGTGGTGGTGTTTATAGATAACATCTTGGTGTATTCAAAGACCCCAGAGGAGCACGAGGAGCATCTGAGGATAGTGTTGGAGACTCTCAGGAAGGAGAAGCTTTATGGAAAGCTTTCGAAGTACGAGTTCTTCCTTGACAAGGTTGAATTCCTTGGTCATGTGGTGACTGGAGAGGGTATCTCGGTGGATCCGAGAAAGATCATGGCAGTTGAGGCATGGAGTGCTCCGAGTTCAGTAGCCGAGGTCAGGAGTTTCTTGGGACTAGCATGCTACTACAGGAGATTTGTTCAGGATTTTTCCCGAATTGCAGAGCCATTGTCCATGCTGACCCGGAAGAACGTGGAGTTTATTTGGTCAGAGGAGTGCCAGATCGCCTTTGATGAGCTGAAGAGGAGGTTGACGACAGCTCTAGTGTTGACGTTGCCATCAGGTTCTGGAGGATTCACTATCTATAGTGATGCATCGGGGAAGGGACTGGGTTGTGTGTTGCAGCAGAATGGAAGGGTGATTGCCTATGCTTCTAGGCAATTACGTCCTCATGAGAAGAACTACCCTACCCACGATTTGGAGTTGGCAGCGGTCATCTTTGCTCTGAAGTTGTGGAAACACTATTTATACGGAGAGCGTGTGGAGATCTTCACAGACCACAAGAGCTTGAAGTATGTGTTTACCCAAAAAGAGCTGAACATGAGGCAGAGGAGATGGTTGGAGTTGATGAAAGACTTCAACATATCGTTGCAGTATCATTCAGGGAAGGCGAACGTAGTTGCGGATGCGTTGAGCAGGTATCCGGTAGCTATGTGCCTGACTACAGATCGTTATCTTCTGGCAGATCTAGAAAGCTTGGGCATTGAGGTGATAGTGCCTGGAGTTAAGATGCGGATGTGGGGACTGCAGATTCAGTCAGAGTTGGCAGATGATAAGTTGAGATGACGAATGGTGATAGTCGTAGGGAGAGATTTGCTCAGAGGTCGCTTGGACATGGCAAACTCTCAGTGGAGGATGTGAGAACGATAGCTCAGAGGTTACGTAGACGTGAGCTGAATAACAGCCATACTCAGAGGTTAGGTACGATCCCGATATTTTTGTGGAAGGAGAAAATATGCGCCAGAGGTAGTATAGACATGGTTGTTTGCTTCCATTGAGAAAATGCCACTGGGGGGTCTTTGGCGGACTTATTATTTTTTGCACACTAGGGTGGAAGTAATAAGTTTGAAAATAATCCATATCAGAGGTAATGTGGACCAATTACTTTTTGCGTATTTTAGTGCACGTAATAGGTTTGAGACAAGCCCTGCTAGAGTTGATATTGACGTGGTAGATTTTATGGACCTATTACTTTTGCGCATGTTAGTGCAAGTAATAGGTTTGAGACAAGCCCTACCAGAGGTGATATAGACGTGGTAGTTTTTGTGAACTTAACACCGCTGATGTACCTAGGTGAGTACGGGTGATTAGTGGGGATGCCAACTGATATCAGAGGTAATATAGACGTTAAGATCAATAGCCAAGATCCGAGAGGTCTGCTCAGAGGTAATATGGATGTGGCAAACTCAATCGGAGGAAATAATAGGACCTTAGTTCAGAGATAATATGGATGTGAACAAATATTCGAGAAACTCACTGAGAAATAATTTGCTAGGTGTGGTTTATCCGAAAATAAAGATAGACTTGGGGATTGCTCCGTTGGGAAGATTGTTAGAATGATAGATCAGAGGTAAATGTGAACATGGCTAACGTCTAACATGATTGGTTTGAGTGGTTACTGCGAGAGTGCGAAAGTGGATATGAGGACTGCTTCGCTGGGGAGAATTTGAGGATCCATCATCTGTTGTGTATCCAGGACTCCTGAATACAGATAATGGCTTAATAAAGAAGGTAAAACATTGTACATAGGAAATCACAATGGATGAAGAACCAAGAGTGTAGATATATACGTCTTGATTGCTCGGCTGGTGATGAGGGGAGTACAAGTCATGTTTAGATGTAGTAATTTTTTAGGAACTTGCCGTTGATAGGCATCATGAGCAAGTCGCCGTTGGGTTTCGTGAGCCGGTAGGTGCCGTTAGAGAATATCGATTCTACGATGAGCAGACCTTCCCATTTGGGTTGGAATTTGCCGGCTGTCTTGTGGGTCATAACCATCGGCCTCCTTACGGTCAGGACGATCCCCCACTTGGTAGGTCAGAGAGACGTGCTTGGTATAACTCAATTCGTTGTTGAGATAAGAGACGTTTCTCGTCGAGTGCCTCTAACTTTTGCAACCGTCGACGGTGGTTGTCATCGATGGTTAATTGGTTGGAGAGAGCCACTCGAAGTGAAGGAATTAAGATTTCAAGCGGGAGGACCGCTTCGCTTCCGTACACCGGAGAGAAAGGCGTATTGCCAGCAGCTGTCCGGACCGTTGTACGGTAGGCCCATAAACATTCACCCAGCTTCTTATTTCAATTATGTTTATTAGAAGACATAAACTTTTTGAGAAGTTTTATGATGGTCTTGTTGAAAGCTTCTGCCAGACCATTCTCTGCTGGGTTGTAGGTAGTCGACCCTACATTCTGAATTCGATTTTTATTACAGAACCGGTAGAACGCATGGCTTGCAAACTATGGACCATTGTCATGGATGATCCTCCGTGACAAGCCAAAGTGGTATATGATATGATGCTTGACGAAGTTGATCATATTGGATGTCTTGACTTCCGTGAGTGGTTTCGACTTTCGTCCACTTGGAGAAGAAGTCGGTGTTGGCAAAGATGAATCGATGTCCCTTGGATGAAGGTGGACTAATCGGCCCAATGATTTCCATAACCCAGGTTTCGAACGGCCATGACGCAACAGTCGTTTGTAGGAACTTCGAGGGTTGGTAGATGAAGTCTGCATGAATTTGGCATGCTTGGCACTTACTTTTATAGTCGACAACATCCGCTACAATTGTGGGCTAATAGTAGCCCAAACATTGGAGACGGTCCTACAGCTTTGGACCGGGTTGGTGGGTACCGCAGACGCCATTATGGGCTTCCCGAAGTGCCTGTTTTGCTTCCGCATTCGATAAGCATCGTAGCAGAAGACCGTCGTATGAACGCCGATACAGTATCTTAGTAGCCGTATCATAGTAAAACTGTAGGGAACGTCTTTTGACGAAAGTAGCTTCCTTCAGGTTCTCGGAAAGAATTTCATAGACTGCGTAGTCGATAAAGAAAAGTCTCCATTCTTGTGAGTCAGTGCTCGTCTCTACTAAGTAGCCCCAACACAGAGAGAGATTGTTCTTTGTGCAGACCAACTCCTGACCGACCACAGTGATCAGTTCATGGGTATTGGATGGAACAACTATAGAGGATGCGAGTCCGGCTAGGGCGTCTGCCTCGATGTTTTGTAGCCGAGGGATGTGCTTAATGAAGAATCCCTCGAAGGTCGAGATGATGCCAAGCGCAGCTTGGTGGTAAAAAATTAGGTCTTCATGCCGGACTTCGTACTCTCCCCGAACTTGGATGATTATTAATTTGGAATCGCCATAGGCTTCCAGGTAATCAACTCCTACTTGTTTAGCCAGTTGAAGTCCAATGCTGAGAGTGTTGTACTCTGCCACATAGTTGGATCATGTCTTAGTGAGAGAGTAGGCGCGGTTGATAACCAGATCATCTGGAGAAATCAATACTATCCCGACTCCAGCGACTATGTTTCCTTTGGTCCCTGACCTCGAAGCACCGTCGAAGAATATTCGCCAAACGGCTTCTGCGTTTATCACGGTATTGGAGTCTGTGACTTCGTCTGGAATATCGTCGTAGAGTTTCGAGGTTTCTGGCACCGGATGGGCCGTTAGGAAGTCGGCTAGTGCTTGACCCTTGATGGCTTTCTGTGGAACAAACACCATGTCGTATGGAGGCAGTAGTATTGCCCAGATAACTAAGTAGAAACTGAGCACCCCTGGTTTGGTCATGAGGACTCTCAGAGGATTGACTCGCTAGATTACATGAATGGTTTGTCCATGCTCATAATGTTGAGTCTTCTGGATAGGAAATACAAGAGCAAGACATTCCTTCTCAACGGGAGTGTACCTGTGTGTAAACTCCCTCACCCAAAAATAGGTATCTTGTGTGTAATTTGTATTTCTTGTATATATTTTAGATTATTTTTCAAATCAATTAAAACCCAATAATTTTATTAGGATACTTCATCGTGGTTTGGACATTAATGATATAGGATAGCCCCAAAATCTATATCGTCATTCATAGGAAGTAGCCTACACCGGAGATACTACCTATATGATCTTTTCGTGGAACAAAATTCGATCCCTTGACATTGGTATGATATTAGTATAACAACCATAGATTCTTGTGTTAAATATTTAGATATTATATATATATAATTTAATTATGGTTATTTTTTAATTCTAACTTTTCTACAATTAGTAACCCATAATTTCTCGTACAAAGTTAGACATTTTTTCTTTTTGTAGATTTGCATATTAGTTGCCATTACCTCATTCTTTTATAATCCGAATCCTACCCATGACCGAAACCCCTCCTAACTTTATTTTGTATTTTTTAGTATTTTATTTTCTCTTCATTTAAATGATAATTTTTTTGAGTATTCTCTTAGAAAATGAATTTCTTGATTATTTAATTATAAAAAGATACTTATTTAAAATTATTTCACCAAAGTTATTTTTACTATAATTTATCTCGTGTTAAAATATTATAAATCTCCTAGAAGTTATTTTGGGTGCAAATATATTTTTAGAAATTGTTTATATATATATATATATATATATATATATATATATATATATATTGTTTTGTTAAAGTAGAATAAATATTCTAAGAATTTATTATATAAAAATATATTTTTGTATTTTTATATTCCCATTTATATGTATAAATATATATGCAAATATATTTTGAAAAGTTATTTTCTTATAATCCCATATATATATATATATATATATATATATATATATATATATATATATATATATATATATATATATATATATATATATATATAGTTATTAAAAAATAAAAGAAAAAGAAAGAAAATAACAATAACAATAAAACAAAAACCTAAAACTCCTAATCCTAAACTAACTAACCAACCTATTCCTATTTCTAACCTACCCGCAGCAAACCCCCCCTGCGGCCCAGACTACTCCTCTCTCTCTCTCTCTCTCTCTATATATATATATATATATATATATATATATATATATATATATATATATTACATAACCTAAACCCTAACCCTAATCTCTCCTCTCTTCCTTCACCCCGACCTCAATGCCGACCCTCGACGCCGGCGACCGCCGCACACCGGCTGGGGACCGCCGCACACCGGCTGGGGACCGCCGCAGCAGCAGCCGCAGGCCGCCCGCGCGCACGCATGTGCACAGCCGCGGTAACACAGCCCCGACGCGCATACTTCATGGTATTATATCTCTCTCATCTCTCATCCTTTTCTCGAGCGGTTTATCTGTATACGTTCACAACCTAACCCTCTAGGATTTCTTCCAAGCGGGACGAGTTTTCATGTCTTGGATTGGTCAAAAAATCGACCGAAAGTCGGCCGAAAAACTGACAAAAAATAGTCTAAAAATTTGACCCAAACCCCTATGTTCATGCCGAATTTGCCACCAACCCGTTAAATATTTTCAAAATCTAATTAAAAGATTTTCTTCTCAATATAACCAAGAATTTAATTGTTCTTTTAGTTTTTATTAGTTTGTTTTATTTTTTAAATTATTCGGCCTCCAAAATGACCAAAAACTTGGTATTTTAAAACTAAAATTTTATGATACGGAGTGCGCCCCACCAAACGGGACCACCTCATCGGGTACAAATTGTATCAAAAGACGCGTATGGTATATCCTGACGTGTGGGCTTTTGCGAAAGTTGATTCGGACGTGTGTGCGCGCCGAAATCAACCAGTATCCGTAAAAAGTCTCCGTATCGCGACTTTTGCAAACCACCACCCTACTTTGTGTACGCTTGTCGGAATGAGAAAAAACTTATAGCATTGGATTCATGGTATCACGCTGGTCCTATGACCCAAGTTTCACGCGATTCTGAGACAGTTGACCGAACCGTCTATTCGCGGGTCCCACGGTTTGACTTGAAGGGCAAATTTGTGATCGGCTCACCAGAATCAAAAATTGGATATACCTTGAGTTTGTATCATCGTTTAAAAATTTTTTGACCTATAATTTATCACATTTAGAGACCTTTACCTCTAGGACGCATTTCGGTGCAAAGTGGGCCACATGTGGACCCCGCTTTGACCCAAAATGATCGTTTTGCCCCCGTGTCCAAATTGGACGAAAGGGTAGTATTTTCTAGCTATCTCGCTGATTTTGGAGACTTTGGTGATGTTTATTTCAGCATCCGGAGACATTTATTCGGGTGCCATAGTTTCTGATCCATTGTGCTTGACGTTTGGACGCTTACACTACGCAACTTTCTTGCCAGGCAAGTATACCTTGCCATTGTACTATGATTTATATTCCATATGGTGCATATATTTTATTTCTATTATTTAGTTCATATATTTTAACTGCTATATAAACTGCGCGTCCAAGAATAACTTGGGTGCAACGATTGTGGCATCGTATTTTGTCTTTATTATATATTATGCATGTTGACCTAGTTTTATGAGACCAACCCATTATCATGAGGCATTCTTATGTTTCATTGGCCATGTCACAGTTGTTACACGAGTGTGAGGCTCATGTAGGACACGAACTTGCGTATTCGGTTGGCCACTGGTACGTATAGGACGTGAGATGGATAGGGATAACTGCTGATAGAATTTGCATAATTAGAAGCCTTGGCAGTTATTAGAGATGTCATCGTGTCATTGATATGGCATGAATAGAGCATGGGGTGGGGAGAACAACAAGTAAGGCGTTTGGGCTCCTTTACACTTTTTTTGTGTAACCCACACGTTCCGTCGGAGATGCGTGGTCTGATGACCCATATATTATCTACAGGCGGCCTCTGACGTTCAAAAGACGTCATGCTTTTTAGGCCCCTGATTCTCCGAGTGAATCATACCAATCCCATTTTAGCTCGATAGCCCATGTGTTGGAAAGTTGTTCTCATAGTGCATTCACATAGGCGGTTAGACGACCCTTTAGATATTTATTTTTAGTATTTTATTGGCATGCTTCTATGTATCTTGTTACATCCCTCTGAGGACCTGGTCTTTTTTCAGGTGTAGACGATCATGACTATTCGTAGGAGCACGGATCAGGACTTGCTACTTATCTCTCTTTCGAGGAGGTCTTCTCTTCGAGCCTCATTGTTCATTAGATGTACTTATTTTGTTTCTCTTATATTCTAGTTTGGTAGTGAATTTGTCTCCACCCAACTACTTTTTCTTATCAAGCATCTTATACTTGATTCAGTTATATAGTTGATTGGTTATTCATTTCTATTTGATTATGTGGATGAGATCTAGTTATGCCCTGTGACTTATGACATAAATCTATACCACTTGTGAATTGTTATTCATAATATATCGTACGTATGTGTTATAGTTTCCATATATTAGAGTTGCCATATACATACGGTTGACATGCTTACGTATTCCTAGTCCTACTTATTTTGAGACTGGGGCGTCACATGTTTTTGTTGTGGCCCATGCAGGTCGAGAGCATATTATCTCGGTTACGTTACTGTACCGAGAAATCCTGTGCATAGGATTAGAGTATAGGATCTCATCCACTTATTTAATCACCTCCCTTAATTTTATTTCGAATTCTTATTTGATAGCTTGTATTGCATCTTGCTTGATCCTTTCACAACGTTAATCTTATCTTTTCTTTCGTGATTGATAGGGGTCAGGAAGATGACTTATACTAGGTAAATACACTATATTGTTCAATAACACTATTAGTTAAATTCTTGTAAGTTGGGTAGTATGCCTCATAACCTAGTATTACATAGTCCTTTTGACCCATTAATGAAGTGTAATTGAATGACACCAACTATAGGCTTGCATAAGAAGATAATGTTTATCCAGACTGTAGAACATAGAGGCCCATACCCCCATTTGGTCGACTAGAGACTTAGACAATAGTTAGTATGGCAACTATAGAGGCACAACACCGGACGAGTCTTATCTTCTTTGTGGACTTGAATTATTTTGTACCTTCCTTCATCATAATCCAGCGTACTTATATTTTCTGGACTACCTCGACTTATGCTGCTATTATAGCCTAGTTTTGCAAGCTTATTCTTTTATCGAGCTTGTTCATGAGATATGTGTTATTGGAGACGCCCACTAATACATTGTCTAAATCAGAATCAGTGTATTATGGTCTAGCTAACCTTAGTGCGCTTGGTTCGCTCTTCGCATGACTACCTTACGTGGATTGAGATGTAATTGACTTAGCTTCTTAGACGAATATACTTGTCCTCTAGACATGTCCGAGCATATCGTATCGGTTACATAACTGTACTGATATGAGCATGCGAATAGGAATTACCTAAAAAAAGATTTCAATCCATAACTGCCTTGACAACTCTTTTTTTTGAATTCTTTAATAGCCTTGAACCCCGTACTTGTATTCTATCACCTCCTCATTGAATTCTTTATTATTATTTTTTTATCTTCCCCTATTTCGGAAAGACGAACGCTTGTGCTTGATATAAGTTTGATACACGAATAGTACTAGATATACCCCATAGGCCAATCACATTACCTTGTGACTATTTTTTGTAATTAAGAAAATATCATATGTGATATATTTGGTGTTAAATTTTTTGAGGATATATTGAATAAAATGATTAAATAATTTGAGGAAGTCTTTCTTAAAGGTATAGTCTTGTGTGATAGATCGGTAAATTCTAAGTTGGGTACGAGTTGCATTGTCAACTTGAGGTAAATTTTTTAGATTGTGATCAAGTAAGATTAGATTGAGAGATTTAAGTCATTTTAATTTTAAGAATTTTTTTAGAAGAATGATTAAGATGATGAGGATTTAACTTTAAATATAAGAATGTCTTATAGAATAAATTTTAAAATCTTGATATTGCGGACCAAATATTTATACTTTGAGCACATGATTTAAATTTTGAATATTGGAGATTGAATTAACGATTTAAATTTTGAGGAAAAAAATAGAACTCTAAACATGAACATTGATGGATTGAATTCAAAATTTTACAATTTGATGATTTGAATTAAAATTTGAATTTTGATTTTTGGATCACCTATTTAAAATGTTGATGATAGAAATTAAATTTAAAATTTAAAGAGTACAAAATTCATAAGTTGAAAATAGGAATAAGATTTGATTATAATTGTTTATTATTTAAAATCTAGAGGAGATTATGAAAGTTGAAAATCGTGATGTAAAATTTGATATGAGTTATTTAAATCTTGAAGATGCTATATGAATTTGACTTAAAATTGGATGTTGATGATTTGAAAATCGAGAAGAGATTACGATATGTTGAATTTTGATTTGAACAGTGGTTATTTTAATTTTGATGTGATTGCGATGGATTTGAATATATTTTATTATTTAAATTTTTGGAAGAGATTGCGATTGACTTGTCTTTATATACGAATGTGAAGGATTTAGCAAATCATGCCTTATTTTTAATTTCGATGACAAAATTCTTGTAAGTTGGGTTGATTGTAAACTCCTTCACCCAAAAATAGGTATCTTGTGTGTAGTTTGTATTTCTTGTATTTGTTTTAGATTATTTTTCAAATTAATTAAAATCTAATAATTTTATTCGGACACTTCACCGTGGTTTGGAAATTAATGATATATGATAGCCCCAAAATCTGTATCGTCATTCATATGAAGTAGCCCACACCGAAAATACTACCTGTAGGATCTTTTCGTGGCACAAAATTCGATCCCTTGGCATAAGTATGATATTAGTATACCGAACATAGATTCTTGTGTTAAATATTTAAATATTATATATATATAATTTAATTGTGGTTATTTTTTAATTCTAACTTTTCTACAATTAGTAACCCATAATTCTCGGTGCCAAGTTAGGCATTTTCTCTTTTTGTAGATTTGCATATTAGTTGCCATTACCTCATTCTTTTAGAATCCTAATCCTACCCATGACCGAAACCCCCCTAACTTTATTTTGTATTTTTTTAGTATTTTATTTTCTCTTCATTTAAATAATGAATTTTTAGAGTATTCTCTTAGAAAATAAATTTCTTGATTATTTAATTATAAAAAGATACTTATTTAAAATTATTTCTCCAAAGTTATTTTTACTACAATTTATCTCGTGTTAAAATATTATAAATCTCCTAGAAGTTATTTTGGGTGCAATTATATTTTTAGAAATTGTTTTTATATATAAATATATATATTGTTTTGTTAAAGTAGAATAAATATTCTAAGAATTTATTATATGAAAATATATTTTGTATTTTTATATTCCCATTTATATGTATAAATATATATGCAAATATATTTCAAAAAGTTATTTTCATATAATCATATATATATATATATATATATATATATATATATATATATATATATATATATATATATATATATATATATATGTATATATATATATATTAAAAAATAAAAGAAAAAGAAAGAAAGGAAAATAACAATAAAACAAAAACCTAAAACTCATAAACCAAAACTAACTAACCAACCTATTCCTAACCTACCCGCAGCAACAACCCCCCCCCCCCCCCCGGCGGCCCAGACTACTCCCCTCCGATCTCTCTCTCTCTCTCTCTCTCTCTCTTTATATATATATATATATATATATATATATATTACAAAACCTAAACCCTAACCCTAATCTCTCTCTCTCTCTCTCTCTCTATATATATATATATATATATATATACAGAGAGAGAGAGAGAAAGAGATTAGGATTAGGGTTTAGGTTTTTTAATATATATATATATATATATATATATATATATATATATATATATATATATATATATATATATATATATATATATATATATTACAAAATTGATCGAAAGTCGGCCGAAAAACTGACCAAAAAAAGTCCAGAAATTCGACCCAAACCCCCATGTTCATGCTCAATTTGCCACCAACCCGTTAAATATTTTCAAAATCTAATTAAAAGATTTTCTTCTCAATATAACCAAGAATTTAACTGTTATTTTAGTTTTTATTAATTTATTTTATTTGTTAAATTATTCGGCTTCCAAAACGACCAAAAACTTGGTATTTTAAAACTAAAATTTTGTGATACGGAGTGTGCCCCGCCAAACGGGACCGCCTTGTTGCGTACCAATTGCACCGAAAGGTGCGTATGGTATATCCTGACGTGTGGGCTTTCACAGAAGTTGATTCGGACGTGTGAGCGCGTCGAAATCAACCTGTATCCGTAAAAAGTCCCTGTATCGCGACTTTTACAAACCACCACCCTACTTTGTTTACGCTCGTCGGAATGCGACAAAACTTGCACCATTGGATTCATGGGATTCAGAGACAGTTGACCGAGCCGCCTATTCGCGGGCCCCACGGTTTAACTTGAAGGACGAATTTATGATCAGCTCACCGGAATTCAAAATTGGACATAACGTTGAGTTCGTGTCATCGTTTAAAAATTGTTTGACCTATAATTTGTCCCATTTAGAGAACTTTACCTCTGGCACACATTTTGGTGCAAAGTGGGCCACATGTGGACCCAACTTTGACCCAAAATTATCGTTTTGCCCCTGTGTCCAAATTGGTCGAAAGGGTAGTATTTTTTAGCTATCTCGCTGATTCCAGAGACTTTGGTGATATTTATTTCAGCATCCGGAGACGTTTATTCGGATGTCATAGTTTCTGATCCCTTATGATTGACGTTTGTATGCTTATACTACGCAACTTTCTTGCCAGGCAAGTATACCTTGCCATTGTACTGTGATTTATATTCCATATGGTGCATGCATTTTATTTCTGTTATTTAGTTCATATATTTTAATTGCTATATAAACTGCGCGTCCAAGAATAACTTGGGTACAACGACTGTGGCGTCGAATTTTGTCTTTATTATATATTATGCATGTTGACCTAGTTTTATGAGACTACCCCATTATCATGAGGCATTCTTATGTTTCATTGGCCGTGACACAGTTGTTACGCGTGTGTGAGTCTCATGTAGGGCACGAACTTGCGTATTCGGCTGGCCACCGGTACGTATGGTACGTGCGACGGATAGGGATAACTGCTGATAGAATTTGCATAATTAGAAGCCTTGGCAATTATTAGAGATTTCATCGTGTCATGTATATGGCATGAATAGAGCCTGGGGTGGGAAGAACAACAAGTAAGGCGTTTGGGCTCCTTTGCACTTTTCTTGTGTAACCCGCACGCTCCGCCTGAGATGCGTGGTCTGATGACCCCTATATTATCTACAGGCGGCCTCTGACGTTCGAAAGACGTCATGCTTTTTAGGCCCCTGATTCTCCGATAGAGTCATGCCAATCCCATTTTAGCCCGATAGCCCACGTGTTGGAAAGTTGCTCTCAAAGTGCATTCTCATAGGCGGTTAGACGACCATTTGGATATTTATTTTCAGTATTTTATTGGCATACTTCTATGTATCTTGTTACGTCCCTCTGAGGACCTAGTCCATTTCCAGGTGTAGACGATCATGACTATTCGCAGAAGCACGGATCCGGACTTGCTACTTATCTCTCTTTCGATGAGGTCTCTTCGAGCCTCATTGTTCATTAGATGTACTTATTTTATTTCTTTTATATTCTAGTTTGGTAGTGGATTTGTCTCCACTCAACTACTTGTTCTTATCAAGCATCTTATACTTGATTCAGTTATATAGTTGATTGGTTATTCATTTCTATTTGATTCTGTGGATGAGATATAGTTATGCCCTGTGACTTACGACATAAATCTATACCACTTGTGAATTATTATTCATAATACAACGTACGTATGTGTTATGGTTTCCATATATTGGAGTTGCCATATACATACGGTTGGCATGCTTACGTATTTCTAGTCCTACTTATTTTGGGACTGGGGCGTGACACTGTGCTCCATGCCAACCATCATCCAGCTAAGATAATAGATGGCCTGCTCGTGGCCTGCATCACTATTATGGGCTAATAAAGCATCGTGGGAGTAGTCCATTGCACGCATATAGAGCAGGAAAGTCTTTCCTACGACTAGGGCGACTTGCACTGGTGGCTTTGATAGGTATTCATTGATATCGTCGAAGGCGTGTTGGCATTCTTCGTTTCAGACAAATGAGACACCTTTCTTCATAAGCTGAATAAATAACTGACAATGCCTGAAGAGGTTTGATATAAACCTCATGATGTATGCAAGTCTTCCTTGAAGGCAGCAGAGTTCCCGAAGGTTCTTCGGCGGGTTCATCTCAAGGATTGCTTTAGTTTTGTCGGGGTCTATGTGAATACCCTGAGAATTGATGATAAAGTCCAGAAATTTTTTACTAGAGACTCCCATAAAGGATTTAGTAGGATTTATCTTAAGCTGGTACATACATATGAGGTCGAACACAGTCTTCAAGTCTCTGAGTGATCACCTTTGGAGCAACTTTTGACGGTGATGTCATCGACGTAAAACTCGACCGTCTTGCATAGATGCTCACGGAAGATGGTATTTATAGCTCACTGGTATGTAGCACCTACCTTTTTCAGACCGAATGACATGACTGTGTAGAAGTATACTCATATCGACGTTCGGAACGATGTATGCTTCTGATCATCAGGGGACATTTTGATCTGATTGTAGCCTGAGAATCCGTCCATGAAGGACATGCGCTCGAATTCGCAAGTGTTGTCGATCATTATGTCTGTGATTGGAAGAGAGAATTTGTCTTTAGGGCATACCATATTTAGATCACGAAAGTTAATTCAGATTCGGATCTTCCCATTCTTTTTGACGACGGGTATGATGTTGGCTACCCAGTCTGGATATTGTTCTTCGCGGACGAAGCCACTTGCTCTTAGTTTGTTTACTTCGACTTCGATGGCATGGAACCGCCGTTGTTGCTGCTTGACAGGCTTAACATTCAGCAAGATGTTGAGCTTATGGACCGGGGGTCCAGTCCTAGCATGTCTTCGTAGCTCCAGGAAAAGACATCAATATATTCCCTGACGAGCTGATGAAGATTGGTTTAGGGAAGGATTCGTAGCAGGGATCCTTGTTCATCATCAGTCAAACTCTTGCTGATGAAGATTGGTTTAGGGGAGGATTCGTCACCCAGATTGACAAGTACGACTTCGTCCTTGGTAGAAGGTTCTCTTTGTTCGAATTGTATCTCCCATTGTGCGTCTAGGCGTTGGGCCCACGGTTCTACTTTAAAGAGTTTCGGTGGATCTTCGTCGTCTTCCTCAGGGTCAGCTGACACCATGTTGGCAGACAATGTTTGCTTGAATATCTCTCCGATACTGAAGTCGAAGTTCCAAGAGGAAGACTCTGAAGAGTGAGAGTGTAACTCATCTTCTTGATTCGAACCTTCGAGGGTTGTGGGAGGCGTAACCTGTCACGCCCCGATCTTCCGCAGGCAAATCGGCCGTCCCCGCTGGGTACGAATCACCGTGCCAGCGCTCCCGCGGAACGATCGCTCCGACCCATCCGGGCGTGATGCCGCACGAGCGTGAAAAGCGCCCGTGCAAGGCCATGGTTCGTTGGCTTTCGGTAAGAGATCTAAGCCACAGAGTCGCACAGATTGTCCGAGTAGAGCGGAATGTATAAACACATAAGCGAATGGTAACAAGTTCACTGAGTCGACAATAGCGGAAGCAAAGATTGAATAACACAAGTATAGAAGTAAGGCAACTCTTTTATTCATATCGAACAAGTGTTACAGGCGGCGTATAACCGAGATTACAAGTCGCTCGAGCACTCTCTCTCTGAAACATAAAGGCATGCCAAGTGGCTACAAATATGGAATGATTGTATAGGCGATGTTCCAACATCATGTCTTGTATATGTGCATCAGTTCCGGACGCAGGGCTCCAAGGCTCCAGAGTTGAACTCCACGCCTTAGCACGCACGAAGGAGGCATCCGCACCGAATGAGGTTCTCTCGCACCCTGCAAACAACCTGATGGATTATCAATACATGAATGCACTGGTAGGGAGGCTACTCGCCCGCTCAACAAATCCAAACACGTAATATATATTCCGTGCACCATCTATTTGTTGTCTTTCTAGTTGTGCCTTAGGATCAGTTTCATGGCATATATGAAAAGCCTAACTCGTGTGGCAGTGTGCCGTGCGATATAGGATGAATCACGACAAAACTTACCACTTGTCCTTCCCTGTCCAAGGCAAACCAAGTTAATTCATGCACCAGGATATATAAACATTCAAGCATTAGCATATGCAACCATAAGTGTCTCAAGCGAGATATCATATCGGGTGCACGAGTTCTTCTATTTAATTCATGTAACACAAGTATACTTATTTCTCAGATTCAGGAATGATTCACAGATTCATTGTTCTTTTACCAGGATACTAGAATTCAGATTCATAGATGCAATGCAATAACTCGCACACGGATTGCCGCTAAGCGAGTATGGTCATGAATGCACAGGAGTCGCTGGCGTAGCCATTTATGGACATAGTCGCAATAAGACGGTGGTCCCGATGCCCCGGCAATCCGATCGAACTTATCCGTGCTAGGAACAAACTAGCACGACTATCGGATCTCCTCCTAGGCCGGTTCGGTCCCGGTGCCCCGATGTCCCGAACCGAGGAGATCAAACTTGTGCACAAGCGTTCGCGACTGAATGAATGAGTTTTTATTGTTCTATCATTGTTCTGAGTAAATGACAATGGTTGTAGACGCAGGTCATGATCCTCGCTACAAACCATCCTAGGCCGTTCGGTTCATTTGTTATGAATTTCACACAAGTTGGTACACGAATCCATAATTATGTTCAGGTGCAACTTAACATGATGCGCTCCCCTGGTTCGGGGATTTCCTTGGCGACCTATCGGTCCCAGATACTAGCAGGTTCATTTTACACATAAGGACTATTTAATAGTCATCTGGCTAACAAGATGCATGCACGATATACAATAGTGTTTTACTTGATTGAGGCATGATTTCATATAACAAGCATTGAATCGAGGCAAGGGTATGAGTTAACATATAGCAGGCAAGCATGCATTTCCAATAAAACTTAAACATGCACGTTGGCTCGGGCCCGAAGGTAAGCCGATGAGTGAAACCGCAAGGAACTTATCGAATGACATGCTCCAGGGTCGTGCAGTGAAATGAGTAAACATAGTATACTTGTATCATCCTACTCGAGGCACAGCGGGGTCGAGGCAACATTACCAGTTAACATATCAAGCAGACAAGCATGCAAACTCAAACAATCACGTTAGCTCGGGCCCGAAGGTAGACCGAGAAGTGAAACCGTTAAGGAACTTAACGAGCGACATTATCTAGAGTCATACAATGTAACCAGGTGAATAGTGCACTAAGAAAAGCAATACACATATCGATCTATCGAGGCATAGCAGGGTCCAGTTGCCCAAGGCAACGGTAGCGTGCGAGGGTCTGTATATGAGCAATCGTTTCATTTCCATGTTCTTTCATAAGTAATACAAATTTTGGGATTATTTCCTTAGCTAGGTGCGTTGGATTCTTATTAGCATGCAATGGGTGATTCACCTAGCGACTAGCATGAAATATTCTGTATTTTATGTGTGCTGGCTAAGCAAAGACAAGTTCACCGTAGCCACCCACCTGAGCGATGATTCAGCTCGGTTGAGCGATACTCTGAGCGAGCCTCTGAAAGCTTAAGCCGAACTCCTGTAGGGACCAAGTCTGGATATCCTTTGCCTCAAACGAGTATTCTTGCCTGAGCAAGGCGGGTCGGGATGATACACTTTTGCTGTTTGAATCGACAGTCCGCTTGAGCGAAACAGGGTGTTACATAACGTACCCTAAGCCATGCTTGGTCTTATGGTAGTAGTCTTCAGACTTGCCTGACGGAGCGGCGAGGCGTACGGGTAGTCGTCAACCTTTGCCGTAATCCAGACCTTGGTTTCTTTTAAGATCATAGCCCATCTTTTGGATGAGGTGTTTGGCTTGATCACTGAACCGGTAGAGTTGTATTTTACCGGTATCGGGTTTTGGCTCTTGTTCCTTCTGGATGAAGGACCGGGGAACTTCAATCCTGCCAAAGATGATGGGTTCGTCTCCCTTTATCCTTGCTAGAACCGTAAAGTGGGAACCTTGTCTAGGGAGGATTCGGTTTACAACATAGGTGGTAGTCACCTGTGTCTGTAGGCTCAGGCCTAGACCGTTCTCCATGGCATACATCGTGCTTATGTGGGCAACTTCAGAGTAGTTCAAAGATAGCCCTTTATTGATGAAATGAGGTATCTCATCTTCCAGAATTACATCGTTGAGAGAAGGGATGCTAGCATGAGCAGCTACGTGCTCCTCCACCTCGTCTTTCCCGAGATCTACTCTTAGTGCGAGCGACGAATTTGTAGGCTTCCTGTGCAGCTCTACTACCAGAGGTTCGGATATTGCAGATTGTGCCGAATATCCCTTCGGTGGTCGATCCGTCCTACGAAGGCGGACGACCAGCAGTTCGGTTGCTTTCCTACGTAGTTTTACGACGAGATGAACAGTTGTCCTAGGAGTGCATGCCTTTAGACGAACCTTTAAGGGCTCTTCTGGTGTTGCCCCAACCTTTGCCTCATCATCGACATTATTTCTACCTTCATTTTGGTAGACCTGTTTGTAAAGGATCAATTCGAAGTAGTAGGCTTTGATCCCTTTGAATGGGTCGACGTCAGCAAACTCTGTTTTGACCGTGTCATATTCATCGACGTACTTTAGGTGCTGGTACATGGTCAATGACACGATCCTATGTTCATGTATCCATGGACGTCTAAGTAAGACGTTATAGGATACGTCTACATCAATGGCGTAGCAGGTGATCTCCGTTTTTAAGTCTTCGATCTGGATAATCTTGCCCAGAGGGTAGCTCCTTCCCACGTTGAAGCCAGTGATGGCAGTTTTGGTGGCTGCCAGACGATGCATCGGAATACCGAAGGTCTGAAGCAGACTCCACGTGATGATGTTGATCGATGAACCGGGGTTGATGTACATCCGGTCTACCTTAATAGCACCAATGTACCCTTTTTGATACAGGGGACGATCGTGCCAATTATTCTTTAATAACATGTCCCACTGCGAGAACGTGATGCTAGGTATCGCGTCTATAATATTTTTATAGTGGGGGCAAGCAGCAGGATCTTCAGCTAGCGGCTCGACCTGCGCTAGGTAGGTGTCGACATTTTATAATGCCTCACTAAAAGTGACCCGAGTGTCTTTAGAGAGTCGAAGAAGCTCGAATAGAGACAACTACGCTGGAGTGTTGGCGAGCTGGGCCAAGATGTCAAACTTGTAGGGCTTTTCCAACCCCTGAGCTGGATCTTTGCGCAGCGGCTTGTCAAAGCAAGTGTCTTTCGGCTTAGACTTGTTCGCTTCTGGAGGCTAGGATGGACCCGGATCTGATGTTGCTGGTGCAACTGTTGAAACTTCACCCTCGTCAGGGATGTCGTACTCTTGTTGGTACGCTAGGCCTGACCTTGTTGTTCCTACTATAGCTTTCTCAGATGGGAGGAAAATGGTGTAGCAGGGTTTGGATTTCTTGGCCTTAGTCTTGGTGGCAGACGGTGTTGTCTGGTGCATCAATTCTGGAGCAAGATCGGGGTGAACCCACATGACTTCTCCGTGCGACATTGTGAGAGGTATCAGCTCGGCCATTTGGTTACGAGCCGGCGGAAGGTTGATGACCTCCATCATTGCCGGGGGATCGGGATTACTCCGTCTTGGGCCTCCATCGCTGGAAAGTTATCAAACTGGAGGGACACCATGTTTGCGGCAACTGTCTTGTCATATATATCCAAGGAGAGGGCCTTGGTGTCGAGCATATGCTGAACGTACCGCTTGAGGGTATAACAGTCCTTCATCATATGGTGGACGTAGTTATGGTAATAGCAGTATTTTGGATTATTTATCTCGGCTGCTTCTACAGGGCATTTGACGTCGGGGAGCCGAAGTTTACCACCCTTCATCAATATGTCGAAGATAGGCATGACGTCGTCATCTTCGAAGGAGTAAGTCTTTTGGAACTTTAGAACCTTAGCCGACTTTTGCTCGGGCTTCTTGATTAAGTTGGTCACCAGGGCCTGCTTCCCTTTTTATTGCGTCTGCTGTTGCCGCTGTTGTTATTATTGGGACATTTTCCCCTGTTATCGGTGACATTGATCTGTATTCCCATGAGCCGGAAGTCCTTGACCTTCTTTTCAGCGCCGACAGTGGTGATAATGAATAGTGTCCAATCTTTGAATTCATTGCCGCCCATCAAGAGGATGACTGCCGGAAGTAGGTTCCTGCGGCACAGGTCCATGAGTGTGGACTCAGGATTGCCTGGAGGTAACCTCAGTACTGCTTGGCAAAAATGCTCGATATAATTTCGGACGAGTATTTTTCTCCTTGGGTGACATCCATCAGGGAAGACATCGTCATGTCGCTTCCTCCATCATAGAATCTTTTGAGGAAAAGACTCTTGAAGTCTTCAAACGACGATAAGCAGTTGTCTGGTAGGCTGTAAAACCAGTCGAATGCGGCCCCGAACAATGCCCCCACAAAAAGCTTGGTGAGGAGTACATCACTACGAGGTAGGTGCCCCGTTGTAGTCTCTAAATAGCTCATGTATTGACGGGGAGAAGTCTTCCTGTCGAATGGGTTCAGGTTGAAGGGCTTATACTTTGGCGGGTATGGAACATCCCTCCACTCGCAGGGGTACGGTTGTCTTATCCCGGGCTCGTGTAGTGAATCCTGGTTACCCATAGAAACTAGGCGAGCTCGGAGTTCTTGGATTTCCTTCATTGATTCTTTGGCTTCATCTCCCGCGGAAGGGGCAGATGAACCAGGCATAGGGTAATTTTTGACTATGGACGGAGCAGTTGGGTCAGAGTCTGTGTTGGTCCCAGGGTCCAAGCTTGCTTTTCCAGAAGTTCTTGCTAGTTGGGAAGCCATGTTCGTTTTAATCTCCAGTATTGCCTGGGTCAGGGCTTGCATTGATGAACTCACCATCTGTATCATGGCCTCAAGAGTCTCGAGGCATTATCGGTTACTGGGGCCTTCTTGATCGTCCCCTGCTATATATGCAGTCCTCTCATAGGGAGAGATAGACGGGGCAGTGGATCCCGCGCTTTCCGTCTTTAATTCTTGTTGTGAGTGATCCTCAGGCAGCGTCGCCTCTTCCTCAGATTTAGAGAAAATACTACCCCCTAGTGTAGGAGGCAACATCATTTTGATGAGGGTGGCC
Organism: Iris macrosiphon; assembly: GCA_036927795.1. Taxonomy (NCBI): domain Eukaryota; kingdom Viridiplantae; phylum Streptophyta; class Magnoliopsida; order Asparagales; family Iridaceae; genus Iris; species Iris macrosiphon. Next base: position 269,033,046 of record JAYESA010000005.1, on the reverse strand, counting down.
ACCCCCAGGGATATCTGTCACGCCCCAGTCCCAAAATACGTAGGACTATAACACGTAAGCATGCCAGCCGTATGGATATGGCAACTCTAATATATGGAAACCAAATCCATACGTATGCTGTAATATGAATATCAAATCTATAAGTGGTATAAAATCTATCACAAGTCACAGGGTATAATCTAAATCTCATCCACGAAAATCAATATAAATAAATAACCAACATCTATGAAACTATATCTCAATAAGAAGTATCTAAGGATGATAGTTGGATGGAAACAAATCCACTACCAACTCGACTATAAAAGTAAATACAATATAAGTACAACACAATAAACACAATATAAGAATACCAGCTATCAATCACGGGCTCAAAGAGAAGACATCCTCGAAACATAAGTAACCATCCGAATCTGCGCTCTTGCAAATACTCAAGAACAGATACACCTGGCAGGGGACCAGGTCCTCAGAGGGACATAACAAGATACTTAAACATATGCCAATAAAGTACTAAAATAAATATCCAAAGGGTCGCCTAACCGTCTAAGTGAATGCAGTTAAGAACAACTTTTCCCACAAGTGAGCTATCTGGCTGAAAACCTGGGATTTGGCATGGTTCTCTATTGGAGATCCAGGGGCCTACAAAGGCACGACGTCTTTCGAACGCCGGAGGCCCGCCTGATAATAATATAATATATAGTGGTCATCACCGCCCGTATCTCCAGCGGAGAATCCGGCCGCATAATAGAAAAAGTTTAAAGGAGCTCAAATGTGGTACTTGTTGTTCTCCCCACCCCATGCTCTAAGCATGTCACATCCATGACATAATTTGGTTCATAGTCTATTCTTAGTACTCTGGCTCAATCCTGCAACCAAACAAGGACATGGATGGGGCCACCGTACTTCAATAGGCTTTGCCCCTAGACCTCTAATAACTGCTAAGTCTACTAGCATGCAAAGTTTCTAACAGTAGTTATTCCTAACGCACGTCCCACACGTACCGATGATCAGTCAATACGTGCGTTCGTGATCTATATGAGACTCATAACTCGTGTAAAAATATGTGTCACAGTCAAATGAAACCTAATGGTGCTACATGATAATGGGGTAGTCTCATAAACAAGGTTAATGCAAATACATAAATAAAAACATATCGCGACGACACTGTCACGCGCATTTTATATAACAGTTAAAATATATGAACTAAATACAGAAAATAAAGATGCATGCAACATATGGAATATAAATGACAGTACAATGGCAAGGTATACTTGCCTGGCAAGAAAGCTGCGATGTACCAATAACCTGCTCCAAAAGTCGCGCAGAATAAATCCAACATCCTATGTACATATAATATAATACAAATAAATTATTAGTTATTACACTAGTACACACACAACAATATTTATACTGGACTCGGGGTACACTAGGGGTAACACTAGTCATCTAACACGGTCAATTACGCGTTGAATTACGCGGGTGTCGCGTCTTCATGTACTGTATAAAATCAGCCAGTCAACTGACAGGTGTCTATGCCAGTATGTTAATGTACGCAAGGCGGACAAATTCACAAGTTCTTAGGGTCAACATTGTCAAGGTAAGTATGTGATAGTCCACGGTGTCCTAGGGTCGTACAGTTTGAATATTTAGTCATAATTATCAATTAGCATTTACATACATATATATTCATATAACTATATAATAATATAACCATCAATTTATTTACATAATTATGGGAATACATATAGTAATTACGTACATAAATATATATACCAAACTGAATAATATTTGCGTACATGTAAATGTACGAACGCGCGTTGGGTTCTCCGACTCAGGGTCTGATATAAACTAACCGTGGTCGCTAAATACTACGTCCTACTGGAACACTGTCAGAGAATGTACTCGTCTGGGGTCCTGTTGCTGGTATGAATCAGAGTCCAAGTCACAGTCCAAATAGCCTATGTATTACAAATTTATCACGTCAAAAGATAATTTATTTTAATTTATTTAATTCTAGAATAATTACTCTAAAATCCTATTTTAATCTTATTATTCTGATTTTTATGTTAATTCCTAAATTTTGTCCAAAGAAACTGAATTTTATCAACTCGAGACTCATGGCACACAAATCGAGGCGATCTATTGACCGAAAAGTCAACCGACACAAACTCAACTTTCATGCATGATTTCCTGTAGATTTCAGCTTCAAAAACATGCTAGAATTTACGGCTCATCCGAATTCAAATTTATTTGGGAATTATGGCACATACAAATTTTGTATTGTGCACCGATGGTTAAATTCTAACCTAGAAGTTCTACAGAATTAACAGTATATAAATGCTTCGAATTAAATTTTAGGAAAAACATATATCAATTATCTAGACATTAGCTTTTCGAAACTTTAAACGGTTCATGATTCTGATTCCTGGTTCTCCCAAAATCGCGAAAACATTGAAATACGTCTATTTTCGGACATGCTGTGCTCTACGAATTTTCCAAAATTTAATACTCATAATTTCAAAAAAAATTTATATAATCAGAAAGCTAACCTCAATATCTTTCTAACGCAAGAAACTAGGCCTCGTTTGGAGTCCGGAGCTATGCGCAATGGCTTGTGGAAGATGAAGGAACCCTAGATGGCAATTCACCAAAATCTCTCTCTCTAAAATAATAGGATAATTAGGGTTATAATAATATATATATATATATAGGGATGTACCTGCGGCTGAATGGATATTTATAGGCTGACACGTGTCAGAATCTGATTGGATGGTTTTTGTTATATTATTTGTTTTTGATTTGCCTTTATCAAAACATTATTTAAGTCATTTTAAATCTAAATAACTCAAAATAAATATTAAAAATAATCATAAAAATCTGGAAAAATTACAAAAAATATATATTTTAAATTTAAAAACTTTAGAAAAATATTTGGGATAATTTTATATTCATAGATTTTCTACTATAATTAGGAGAAGCTCTAAACATTAGTTTTACCCATATAACTAAAAATAAATACTAAAATTATTCCAAAAATTCTGAAATAATTCCAGAAAATATATAATAATATTATAAAACCTAGAAAATAACGTGGGTCCATTCTATATTCCTGGAATTGCACAATAAATTCTACAAGTCCTAAAATTTAGTTATTAGCCTAAATAACTCCCAATAAATACTAAAATATTCAGAAAATTTCCAGAAAATTTTAGAAAATATATTTGACTATTTAAAACCTAAAATAAAATTTTGGGATATTTTTAATTAATTTTGAATATAAAATAAATTCTTCAAAGACCTAGAAAATTTGTGTTACTAGTTTTTAATTAACTAAAAATTATGAAAAAATCCCAATAATCTAAAATAGCCTAAAAATAATTTTAAATAAATATTTATATAAGTAAATATACTAAAAAATTATTTTCTAATTAACTAAGAGAATACTCTAAAGAAATTCAACATCTATAATAAATATAATAATATAAAATACACACAAAATACCTATTTTGGGTGAGGGGGTTTACAACATCAGAGTTCATTTTCTGGGCATCACCGCCTTCTCGGAATGCCGGATTGTTGTATAGGTCCGGGGGAGTACTACCCCCAGCTCTTGTAACCCTCAGGGATCTTGAGAAAGAACTACCCCCAGCGGCTGATAGTTTTTTCTTTGAGCGGGTACCTTGGAAAACACCTTTCGTAGGTCCCGTTGTGGGTCCTCCTGGTAGTCGCCTTCTCAATGCGCTGTTTGAGATTGACGGACTGGAGATGCTGGACTTCTTTCCTCCCAAGGTGGAAGGGTCTTTCTGAGTAGAATAATATGAGGTGAATGGTATCTCATCCTACTCGGGTGTTTGCACCTGATCTCCGGGTTGTTACCGGAGAGGTGTGTAAAATCCCCTAATTTTTAAATATTATAATTATTTAATTAATCATTTAATTTATTTATAGTATTTCTTAGTTAATTAGAAAATAAAATTTTAATTGAATTAATTACCTAGGTAAATATTCATCTAGAATTTATGGAACAAAACTATTATTATATTTTATTTTATTTAGGAAATCTTATAGAAGGATGATAGATTTTTAGGATGTGCTATAAATTTTTCTGGAATTTTTATACCATATATACATATATAAATAAATAGTAATAATAGAAAATAAAAGAAAAGAAAAAGAAAGGAAACAGAAATCCTGATAAAACCCTTAATCCCTAATCATTAAGCCTTAACTAAACCCTTAACCCTAATCTTATACTCTTAACTAGTTTCCTAAGCTAACCCAACCCGTGAACAGACCCGCCAGCGGCAGGCTGCCCGCGAGCGTCGACCCCCCCGCTTCCCCCTACCTATATATATACATCTATTCTATATCCTAACCCTAGCCTTCGACTCCCACACCCCAACTCCGTGCCGTCGACCTCCACTACCGGAAAGCAACGCCGCCGTCGGAGAGCCGCCGGAGAACGCCCGCGACAGCGTCACCCGCGTAAGCATCTGCGACAGATTCGAGCAGCGACGTGCCATACTTCACACGTCATTTCCCGCCTCGTCTCTCGACCGATTTCTGAACTGTCTTCGCCGGTATATATGATCACAACCTATCCTCTCTCAACTCTGTTAATTAGTTTCCATCGAACAGCGTTAAATACTAGGTAGAAATGGAGGCCAAGTTAAAAAAAAACCATATCTTTTAAAACTGCAGTAAACTGTTTCGACCACTTATGTTTAGAGGCTGTTATCTCCCACCATAGACCTCCATATTTAAATCTACTTTTTGCTATATGAAGTCCATATAACCTAGATCATTCCCTGTTAATTAGATTATTTTATTTTGTGTTAAATGCAGAGATAAATTGGGTTAATAATTATGAAAAACTTGTTTTTAAAACTTTAGAAATTATGATACGGAGTGTGTCCCGCCAAACGGGACAGCCCTGTCGCGTACCAATTGCACAGAAAGGCACGTATGGTATGTCCTGATATGTGAGCTTTCACGAAAACTGATTTGGACGTGTGTGCGCGTCGGAATCAACCTGTATCCGTAAAAAGTCCCCATATCGCGACTTTTACAAAATATCGCACCATTTTGTGTACGCTCGTCGGAATGCGACAAAACTTGGGCCATTGGATTCATGGTATCACGCTGGTCCTGTGATCCAAGTTTTAGCTATTCCGAGACAGTTGACCAAGCCGCCTATTTGTGGGCCCTACGGTTGACTTTAAGGACGAATTTGTGTTCGGCTCACCGGAATCCAAAATTGGACATACCGTTGAGTTCGTATTGACGTCTAAAATTTGTTTGACCTATAATTTGTCCAATTTAGAGACCTTTACCCCTGACACACTTTTCGGTGTAAAGTGGCCCACATATGGACCCCGCTTTGACCCAAAATTACCGTTTTGTCCCTGTGTCCAAATTAGACGAAAGAGTAGTGTTTTCTAGCTATCTCGGTGATTCCAAAAACATTGCTGATGTTTATTTAAGCATCCGGAGACGTTTATTCGGAGGCCATAGTTTCTGATCCTGTGTACTTGACGTCTGGACGCTTACACTACACAGATTGCTTGCCAGGCAAGTATACATTGCCATTGTACTCTGATTTATATTCCATATGATGTATGTATTTTATTTTTGTCCATTTAGTTTATATATTTTAACTGCTATATAAAATGTGCGTCCAAGAATAACTTGGGTGCAACGACGGCGGCGTCGTATTCTGTTTTATTTATATATATGCATGTTGACCTAGTTTATGAGACTACCCCATTATCATGAGGTATTCTTATGTTTCATTGGACATGACACTGTTATTACACGAGTGTGAGTATCATGTAGGACACGGACTTGCGTACTCGGCTGGCCACTGGTACGTATAGGACGTACGACAGATAGGGATAACTGCAGATAGAAATTGTATGCTAAAAGATCTGGCAGTTATTTAGAGATATCATCGTATCATTGATGTGACATGCTTAGATCATGGGGTGGTAAGAACAACAAGTAAGGCGTTTGGGCTCCTTTGTACTTTTCTTGTGTAACCCGTACGCTCCGCTGGAGATGCGCGGTCATGATGACCACTATATATTATTATTATCAGGCGGCCTCTGGCGTTCAAAAGATGATATACTTTGTAGGCCCCCGATTCTCCGAGAGAATCATGCCAATCCTATTTTGGCCAGATAGCCCACTTGTTGGAAAGTTATTCTCAACGTGCATTCACATAGATGGTTAGGCGACCCTTGGATGTTTATTTTCAGTACTTTATTGGCATGCTTCTATGTATCTTGTTACGTCCCTCTGAGGACCTGGTCCCTTTTCAGGTATAGACGGGCAGGATTATCCACAGGAGTACGGACCCGAACCTGACGCTTCATACCAGACTGAGGAGGTCTTACCTTCAAAGTATCTTTGATTCATCGCAGCGGATGGATATTCTAGTTGATGTTTCCTTTATTGACATTTATCTTATATTAGAGTTTGTTCTCTTCTCTCATTTAGTTTTAGTATAGTCGATTGGCAGTGGATTTATTTCTACCCGACTATCATTCTTTGATACTCCATATTTGAGATTCAGTTATTTATTTCTTATTTTATTATTTATGCTGTGGATGAGATATAGATTGCGTGTGACTTGTGTTGACAGTATATTACCACTTGTGGATTGGATATTCATAATACAGCATACATATGTGTTATGGTTTCTATATATTGGAGTCGCCATATACCTACGGCTGGCATGCTTACGTATTCCTAGTCCTACGTATTTTGGGACTGGGCGTGACAAGGTGCCTTCAGATGCAGTCGTTGGAATGCCGACTGCCTGCTTGTGGGTACTGCCACTTTATTGCAGCAGCAGTTGATGATAATTTTGGCACAGTGGTGTCTTGGGTAAGATACTTCATATGTCGTGGTTGTCTCCCTCGTCTTGCGCTTATGACTAATCACATTGCTCAAGTCAAATGAGGGTTGATCCACCTTTGCACCTTTTTCGTGAGCACGGGTAGACCGAGCGCACGGGTGCATGGGTGTTGTCTTTGCTCCCTGACCCGGGGTTCGTACAAAAACTTTCCCTAGAACGTCAGCGGAAGACTTTTGAGATGGGCAGTATCCATTTTCCCTGCGTGCTGGATGTAACGCCCCGCAACCGCACGGTACATTACGCTGAGTCAGCTTGAATAAGGCAATAGCTGGTTATATTTTAATTTGTTGGATTTGAAAACAAGTATTGACTTGAGTTGGTTTCACGTACAGATTGCTAGCGGAGTTCGATGGTAATCATGTGTTCGTTCAGAGCAGTACTCGGATAGCTAGATTGGAGCGATAATGACGTCTTCCTTAGTCCGATCGGTCAGATGATTTGGAGAGCACGACCTGCTTGCACGGTCATACCAGTTAAGTAGATCATGCTTTGCATTGGACCACGGGTTCAATGGATCGACCGTATCAGCAGGACATGATGCTTAACGGAATCAAACTTGGTGAGTGGGCTATGTCCCTTCTCCTCTACTCCTTCATGCCTAATAATATGGAACACACGTAATGGCTTGAACACTTGGACTGGGACTTGGAAATCATTACACTGAGGCGTGCATAGAGTGTACGTCGTTTGCTTGGATAGGATTGTGGCTTGAATTGATTTGCACGTATGGATAGTTGGAGCTAGAGTTGGATTACATTTGGCGCAGTTGGAGAAACAATTGGATTTATGCTTGGAGAAGCAGTTGGAATATCTTGGTTGGAACATCGGGAATTCGGGCAAGCGAGCGTGCATCCGTGCATGAGTATCACTTGGACGCTTTGTCATACAAAGCGTGCAATTATGGTTCAAAACCGAACAACTGCATCGGCGAGGGCATTGTGCCATGGGATTGTTCTGAGCGAGGGGTGTTACACCAATTGGAAACACTGTGTCGAGAAGCGGCAGTGTGCCTATGGGAATAACTTGAGATTTGTGCCTTGGGCTATATGTTGGAGAATGGTGATGGATATTTGGTTGGATATATGGTTGGATATATGGTTGGATTTTGGTTGGATGAGTCTAGGATCGCTTGGTGAGGCGGGAATGCTTGATCCTCTAGTCATACCTACTTGGTGTCTGCATGTCACGGACAACCTGTGTTGCACGGGATTTGGTCTCCTCGAACGGGAAGGCTCTGGGGCACCGGGATCGTTCGGCCATGGGGGAGACAAATTGGTAACGTGCCTCGGGCGCGGTGCCGGCGGTTTAATGTGATTCAGGCGGGCTTGCTACTTAGCGTTGTTTCGAGTAGAACTGCACTTGATCAGTCCGATCAACGTCCTTTATGGCTTGGCCAGTAACTTCATATAGATAAGAGTTGGTTTGCTTTACTTTGGTTGGTTTATGCTTTCGTGTAGGCGCGACCACCTTGCCTCGGCAAGAGTGTGCATATCGAGATTGGATTCTAAGGTTTGAATTGAGGATGGATATTGAGGCTTGGGAATGGTTCGATAGTTTCTCGTGTTGCTTGAGTTTGAGTATGACGGTTTGCATGCTAGTTTCCTTCGAGTTGGTTATTTATTTTGCTTGTCGATTGGCTTGAGTTGAATGCTTGTATGCTTAATCTGCTTTACAGCTTTCCTTAACATGTCATCCCTATGCCATGGAATGAATCTAGGATTCAACTAGAAAGATCACCATATAACTGTTTGCATTCACTATTTAACTTAGTGTCGGCTTAGACGAGTGGGTTACCCCGCTCACCAGTATGGCTGTGTACTGACCCATGTTTGTGGACATTATTTCATGTACGCGGGTGTAGTGCCGCTGCTTGGATATACGGGGCATGATGTATAAACTGTAAGTACCTTTGTGGGCTAGAGAAAAGAGCAAGAGTATTGCATCGCCTTTGTGGCATTTCATTTGGACCCTATCGAGAGCTTCGCTGCGTATACTCTGATGTATGCTTGGTACACAATACTTGACTTTCGCTGCAACCTAGTTGTTTCGATGATAACTATAGTGTTTGACAACATCGCCTTGTACGAGTGCAACTCCAGGCTCGTACGACATCACGTTCCGATGAGAACGATTGTCCTGCGGGAGAGCTGAAACGTGGTGATTCACGTTCAGCGGGGACTATTGAGCTTGCGAAAGATTGGGGCGTGACACTGGACGCACGGGCCAACTTTTTATAGCTTTCCACCAGGGGACCGCATAAAGGTTAGCGATGCCCATTGACGGTTAGCTGAGTGGACAGTTGCTTGAGACTGACGAGCTTGCACTGTCCCAGGCTTTTCGACTTCGCACTCGTAGGCACATAGTACGAAGAGTCTAAGATTTGGTTTTCCTCAACACGACGCATGAGAGCTCGGTCAGATGAGATTCGGTCGAAGACGAAGCTTATGGGAGTGTCAGAGACGCATGCAGCTGGGTTGGAAGCCGCAAACTTCTTTCTTCTCCGCATCCCTTGTTGTTACCGCATGGGCTGCGCATTAACCCTAAACTCTTGGCATCATATTATTTTTCTCTGACAGAGTTCGGGTGCTGAGCATTCTCCTTTTCAGGCAAGGAGACCGCATGAGCAGAGACAGCCTGAGCGGACGCATGCTATGCGTCTTCAGTATCAGAGAGAGAAACATGGAGCGCATGCTCCGCAGTTGGGTGAGATGCAACATCCTTTGCTACCCACGTCCTGTGGACCTTCAGGCGCTGAGCACCCTTCTGGTTGGAAGGAGATGCCGCATGAGTAGTGGACGCCGAATGCGTGGTCCTTGTAGCAGAGAGAGAGACGGGGAGCGCACACTCGACATTTGGGGGAGGCACAGCGGCCTTCACTACCCTTTTCCTGCGGGTCTTCTTGGGCTTTGCTTGCCTCGGAGAAGGACTCGCTCTGTCTCCGGAGAGAAAATCCTCGAAATTCTACTGGTCGAAGCGGACCACCAACATTCTTTGAGTTGACCCGAGCTTGGCTGCATCGGATTGTGTCATGACCTTCTCATTAGAGGAGAAGGAGGTACCCAGCAGAGTCACCACCTTGTTCGCCATTAAAATTGATTGCTTTAATAGAAAATAGAAGAAAGTACAGAGAGGTCCTAGACAGACAATCTAAGTACAAAATTTTAATTCTGGGGCATGACGATGGACAAAGAGCGCTATGGCGGCTCCTTTATTCTGTTGACGATCCAACGAATAGTGAGGGGTGCTCTCTTCTCTTCTCTCTCTCTTGAGATTGGGGGCACTTACGCATATCTCTGGGAGGGTATGGTCTCTCTGAAGCAGAAAAAGTCGACCTTTGGGACGTCCAAGTTGCTCCAATTTATAGCCATCATGTTGATGGATTATAGGTGCCGCATAAGCCTTTGTTTGGTGGCCGCAAGGGGTTCCTTCAACAGAATACGGTTGCATCTGTAGCCGTATAATATGGGTTGAGTCCAGGGTGAGCTGGCATGTGGACGTTCTATTGGGATTTGATGTTGCTGAAGATCTCGGCGGTTCTCGTCCTTTGTGTGCGTGACTTGGTCAATTGTGACACGTGGCCCACACTTGGTTAGAAAGGGCTACTTCAGTTGTATCGACTGTACTTAGTCTTCATGGAGTCTGAAACACATATGGCCAAAACTGCCTGGGACATATGGATTCTGGGACGTATGGGGCCAGAGACACATGGAACGTAGGGAATCTGGGATGCGTGGGCCAGAGACGCATGGAGTCTGGAACGCATGGGGCTAGAGACGCATGAAGTCCTTGTTTGTGGTGTACACGTGGCGCTGCATACCCGACGAAAAGACAAAAAATGAACTTCTTACATGAGACTTCTGTCATTTAGTAGGTTTACGTCTTTTTAGGCAATCCTTTTTGTCAGAATTCTGTGTAAGAGACGCCATGTCAGGTCGATCTGCGACCAAAGTTATTTCGGCTGATTCAGACGCATGGACGTAGACTTATTGGGTCGCAGGGTTACTCTACGACCTGATTTGAGCCTTCTTTTTGGGGACGCACGACTGTTGAACGTATGGACGTGTATTTTTGATGCTTCTACAGTGGTACTTGCTGTTTTGGGGTCTGACCCCACTAGTTTTGTATGGCCAAATTTTGGAGCAGGACCGCAGGATCTTTCGTACTTTCCACCTCAAGATGGTGAACACCAGGAGCTAACGGGCCATGAGTGGGTTTCTTCTTACTCACCCACTTGATCTTGTACATTATTCTTTTGAGGCGTTTAGCCACCGAGCATTTATTTAGCTCGTATTTTGGACTTGACATTCTTGCCTGCGGGCCTACATGTAAAGCATATTCTAGACTATAACTAGAGCTGATCATGTAATATTGTACTCTGCTAGTTCTTCATTTTGGTACTAGCTTCATGATCATCTGGGTATGTATAGTTTGTGATGCCTTACTATTATATGTTGGTGATCATACATCTTGTAAACTTGTTGCTTGCTTGAGATTGAGACACCTAAGATTCTTGACCCATGATTGCCTGATGGATTGTAGAGTAAACTCTCACATGTCTAGACAGCCGTGAACTTATCTCGAGGTATAAAGTACTCTGGTATATGTAGTTTGCTTTGTCTGCCCCCGCTGTCCAGTATTTTAGTTCTTGGGCGTGACAGTTATGGACCAAAACTACGAATAAAACTATATATATATTTCTCTTTGGTTTTTCTTTTCATTCATGCTTCCTTTGTGGTACTTGTTATTTTGGGTCTAACCCCACTGGTTTTGCATGGCCAAGTTTAGAGTCAACACCCGAGGATCTAGCGTATTTTTTCCTGAACAATGGTGCACACTAGACGGATGACCGCTGAGGGACACGAGTGGGTTTCTTCTTCCCTGATCGATATTGTATATTTTACCCTTTTGGGCGTTTAGCCACCGGCACTTGTTAGCCAGCAAGTCTGGACATCTAGTTTTCTTACATGATTGTAATTAATCAGACTGTAGCTGATCATGGTCATGTACTTTTGCTACTCTGTCAGATTCTCATTTTGTACAGCTGGTTTCTAGAACATTTTGATGGGGCGATTGGGACGCCTGTCAGCTTTACCTTGCATGTTTTATGTTTGCTATTTTTGATTGACTGATTGAGACTATAGATATTTTGTGTGACCCTAAGTGACTTGCTTGTAGTATGCACCCCCTTGTCTAGCTACAGTCATGATCGCCGTACAACGTTCTATATCTTGTACAGAATAACTGGCCATACACTACCAGAAAAAGTCAAATTAGCGACGTCTAAAAACGTCGCTAAATAATAATAAATCGTCGCTAATTAGGTTTAGCGACGTAGTTAGCGACGTTTTAAATCAGTCGGAAAACTCCAAGTCGCTAAAACCAAAAACATCGCTAAACGTCGCTATGCCGACGTTTTTTAGCGACTTTAATGTGTCGCTAAATTTAGCGACGTGTTGCGACGCCAAGTCACTAAATAGCGACGTTTATAAAAGTCGCTAAACGTCGCTGATTAGCGACGTTTTTTGCGACGTTACACCGACGTCTTTAATGACCTGGCTATACTGCCATATCAGCAATTGGCGACGTTTAGCGACGACTTTAGCGACGTCATTAGCGACGAACTTAGCAACATTTTTCAGCGTCGCTGAGTAGCGACGTAAATTAACGTCGCTAAGCGTCGCTACACGTCGCTAATAACGTCGCTAATTTAAAAAAAAAAAATCCAGAATCAAACATTGGTGATTTCCTGCAGTTTTACATCATCTTCATCATACGCACCAACATGATTCAATCTAGTTAACTATATAATCCAATTAAATTAAAGACCACAAGAAGTATCAATCCAATTAAATGTGGATAACTATATAATCCAATTAAATTAACTAAAAAATTAAAGACCACAAGAAGCATCATACATCATGTCTATTGTTGAAGTACCAATAATTCATAAATAATAATAAAAATAACTAGACTACTACGGATCTGCAGGAGGCTGACCAGCGGCGCGCTTCAAGGATAACAACTCCTCATACTCGTCCCGTGGAATCGACACCGATGTCGATGGAGAAGGCAGTGACGTCGGTGGCGGCCGTGCCCGCTCCAAGTCTGCGAGTCGCTGGTTGTAAGAATCCAGGGTAGATAACAGCCTCGTACTGCTATCACCCATTGAATCCTGCATCCTCGTCAGGTTCTCGCCCATCGATAGCTGTGACGCATGCATCCTCGTCAGCTTCTCGTCCATCGATAGCTGTGACGCCTGCAGCTCCATGATGTTGCGATCATTGGAGGCTCTAATATTATTTGTCAATTCTTGTAGCTCCGTCATGCTGCGGTCGAGCATATCCAATCGTGCGATAAGCATCGGATCGTCCGCCTGCGGTTGGGACCGGGACTGGTCCTCCATACTTCGCAGCAAGTCGTCACGGAGAGACGCAATCTGACGGTCAACGGCCTCCTGGACGGCCTCCTGGACTCTGGCCGACGACTGCGAGGGCTGCGACTGCGAGGGGTGTGTGGAATGCACAGCTGTCGGGGAGGCCCTAGATGACTGCGTCGCAACCAGGGCGCCATAGGAGCCCGTACCGTAGTACGTACCCCTCTGGAGACCACCAGCTGCGGTCACCCACAGGTCGTCCGCCGACGGAGATGGACCGGGCTGCGACGAAGCACCAGTCTCTCCAGGTGTAGGTGCACTAGCAGTCGCCCGCTCACGAAGCCTAAGATACTCGGCCTAGAAAAGGTTTGGAAACTCAATAATTGCCTAAGTTATATTAAAATAAACACAAAGTAAAGTAATACTTACATAGGTCTGTGAGGCCCTCTCATCAATGAGATTTCCGTCCTTGCGATGGGTGGCCAAGAAGACGGTCACCATGTTTGCATCCTCACCCCTCTGTACCTGTTAAAAATATATTTTTTATTACTAAACTTAAATATTTTTTCCAAGTACCATTTTATGGTACTTATATTAAAATAATATATTTTAAAAGAAAAAACATACCAAACAACGAAAATGTTCCGTCATCGGAATCGAGCCACCACACCACTTGGCAGCATTCTGCCTAGCAGCCTTGGCCTTCTTAGACCTTTCCTTGTAGCTCGGATCGTCGAATCTAGCCCTCATCGCAGTCCACTGCTCAGGCGTGATCCAACCTTGGATCGGTTTTCCAGCACGATCACGAGCCTTCTGGTCATCCAGAGCATCTCGGATAAGCTTGGCGGCAACGGTAGGAAAGAGCCGCTCGATCAACTCGGCCCGGTGCGGAGGATAAAAATACGTTTGCTACAATAAATAATTTATTAAGTTAGCATCACGAATATGCATAAATTAGAGGATTTATTTAATATACTTTTACTTGGAAGTGCGCAAACCAGAACGCCTTCCTCTCCTCCGGAGCCTCAGAGTAGTTGATCCAAGGGCCACCGTAGTTGTTCCTCAGAAATTGGCCCAGACGTCTCTGAACCGACGATGGACGATATCTATACAGAAATAATAATTTAGATTACTGAAAAAGTCAATATACGATGAATAAAGAGAAACACAAATATATAGTAAACCATCTAATTGACTTACTTTGTACCGTCGGCCCAAATCTCTGTCCTCGTCTCCTCCGGTGGTGCGCATGGAGGATCTTGCTGATGCTGGGACAACGTCGGCACGACCTCCTCTACATGCTCATCAGTCTCCATGGTTCCGTCAGCAGAAGGAACGCTGGACGAGGGAGTACTATCACGCCTGAAACTACTCGTCCCAGGAGTGATGCCACGCAACGTCGTCGCAGTCGGAGATGTGACTGCTCGATATACTGGAGTACTGGGCGACGATGATCCGAAACCAACAGTAGGCAGTACCGGAGTGGCACTCTGTCTACCTCGGGACCTGCCGAATCCTCCGCGTCGTCCTGTCATATCTGATAACAACATATGATGAATATAGAGAAACACAAATATATACTACATTCTACAGTCAAAATGTGATACATATCTCAAAGCATTATACAGTCAAAATATAATACATATATTCGTTAATGTCAAAATGTGATACATATCTCAAAGCATTTTACAGTCCAAATATAGTTACATTCTACATGGAATATTTTATATTTTCAATCATCTTCAGAAAATTCATCTTGTTCGCCTTCCTCGTCCTGCTCTTCCTCTTCCTCGTCTTCACTTTTATCTACTTCGTCGTCCTCTTCGAATAATTCTACATCTTCTACATTATTACTCGTGTAATGAGTAACTTCCGTTGAGTCCACATCTACAATATTTGTTACAAGAGGTAGATCGTCCTCCTGATAAGCTATTTCGTCAATGTCAAAGGTATTTCTAGCTTTAGTCTTGCATACTGCCCACCAATCCGACCTCGCTGTCCCCCGTCTAGGATAAGTTGTGAAGTACACGAGCTGAGCCTGACTTGATAGGACAAATGGTTCATAGCCTTGATATCTACGCTTGTAGTTTATATCCACAAGGCCATGCTTGTCAATTTTCCAACCTTGATCTTGAATCGGATCGAACCATTCACACCTGAATAGCACGATATTAGCAGGTTCTTGGCCATAATTATATGTCAACTCCAAAATCTCTCGTAAGATGCCAAAAAAATCATTGCCCGGATTGACGTCTTTGTAGTTTGTAGATTTGATACACAAACCACTATTTTTCGTGGAATCAAGATCCAGAAAGCTGTCTCTGATAGGAGCATTTGTTGACTTGAACCTGAACCCATTCACACAGAAACTTGGCCATATTTTTACGGCAGTAATTGGTCCCTTGGCTAGAGTCCTAATAGATTCAGTCTCGGATGATATTAGACGATCGACCTAAATACCAAAGTAGCGATGGTAAGTTATTTGTTTTACAAGTGCAGAAATAAAAAGTAATTACCAAGTATCTTACATATGCGCTCAACCAAGAAGAAAAATGGCATCTTATTTCTTGTTCTACTTCTTCGTCTGTTATGTAGGGTCTAACCGACCTCAACTCATCATTATATGTGCTAAAAAACAATGATGCAACTGCTAATTAGTAGCATAATAGTATCTTATACTATTACATTGAGATGATGTAAACGTGGACGTATTAATTACTTACCCCTCTAGCTTCTCCACTTCATCCTCGTCGCAATTGAGTAATATATACAATTGAGCAGCCCTTAGCTCATCGTCATTCAAATATCTCTTCTTCATTTTTCCCGAAGGCTTTTCGGATGCATTGAATACTTTGAGTATTGCATCATTAGATTCCTTATATGCGTCGTCGTTTCTGGGAGCTTTCGTCCTATTAGTAGCAACATGCGGTTTGAAATACGTCGAGCAAAAGTTTGTAATCTCCTCGAGAACATAAGCTTCACAAATAGATCCTTCAACCCGTGCCTTACTTTTCACCTTTCTCTTTAGGTGATTCAGATGACGCTCGAAGGGGTACATCCACCGATAACCGACAGGACCACCAACACGTGCTGTAAGCCCCTGATTTTTCAAAAATATTAAAATTGGGATTTTTCACAATTTTCTGGAATTTTTTGTAATTAAAATCTGGGTTTTGAATTATTACATGAGTTTTAATTGATAATAAACAACATTAAAATATAGTGAAAATAATATTTTTGGGTGTAAAATGAAAAACTGGACTTAGGGTAATTTTTCTGGAATTTATTGGACCCCGGACCTATTTTTAAATACCTAAAAACTATTTAAACTAATTATTTATTTAATTAACTAATTATTATTAATTATTATTTTTATTGTTATTTTATTCCTTAAATCCCAGCCCACGGCCCATTGGGCCGGCCCGGCCCAGTCCCCCGCGGCCCGTCACCCTAACGGGTCGGGTCGGGTCCGCTTGAACCCGACCCGCCCGGACCCCGACCCGCTCCCCAGCCCTCTCCCCCACGACCCGCTCCCCGCTCCGCTCCCGCCGGCCGCGCCGCCCGCCGCTCCGCCCGGCCAGCGCCACGCGTCCCCGCGCCCCCGCGCTAGCCGCCGCTCCGCCCGGAGCACCCTCGCCTCGCCACCCCTATTTAACCCCCCCACCGCCGTCGCTCTCGACCACGCCACCGCTGCCCGACGCCGCCACCGCCGCTATCCCTCTCCCCGGCCTCCTCCTCCACCGTGCCCGGCCCCCTCGATGACTGCCTCCGGCTCCCCCTCAGCAGCAGCGGCCGCCCCTGCCGCCGACGGTCCCCAGCCGCCTCGCCGTGCCCCCCCCGCGCTGCCCCCGGCCCCCTCCGCCTCTGTCCGGCCGTCCTCCGCCGGAGTCTGGCGAGAAAACCCTAAACCCTAATTCTTCGTGTCGGACACAGCCTGTGTCGTGTCGGACACGACACGGACACGATTTCAGCCCCGGTTTCGAGCCCTGTTCAGGTACTCATAACTTTCGCCTCGTAGCTCCTTTTTCAATTCCGTAAATTGCGTTGTGAAGCCTGTATGACCCTCTCGGTGTCCGGATAAACTGTTCGGGGCATCGCATCCTGTGGTGATCGCACACCGTGATCCAAAAACAGGAAAAACCAGACCCTGTTTCACCCCGGAACTGAGTGCGCCCCGCCAAACGGGATGACTTGGTCGCGTGCGGTCTTCACAGATACGTGCGCGTCGTCGATACGGATGTGTGAGATTTCGTGGAAGCTGATTCGGGTGTGCGTGCACACCGGAATCAACGCGTATCCGCGGACATCGCCCCGTATCCGCCTTTTCTGTAATTCACCCTAACTTCGTGCACACACGTCGGATCGAGACGAAACTTGTGTCATCGGACTCGTAGCGATACGCTGGTCCTGTGGGTCAAGTTTGGTTCGATTCTGAGAACGTTGACGAAATCGCGTGTCGTGGGCCCCACAGGCCCCGCTCGACGGGCGATTTCGTGATCGGCTCATCGGAATCCAAATCTGGAAGTTCCGTTGGGTTCGCATCAGCGTTCCTGACCTGTTGACACTAAGTTTGGTGAATTTGGAGACCGTTGACCCGGACACGTTTTTCGGTGCAAAGCGGGCCCACCGGCGGACCCCGTTTTGACCCAAAACTGTCGTTTTTGCCCTTGTCTCCAAATTGGACCCAAGAACAGGCATTTTTAGCTATTTGACATCTTCTGAGCGTGATGGTAATGTCTATTTTAGCTTTTGGACTCATCTCTGGAAATTTCCCCAAGAACCTAACTAATCAGATCCAAACAACAGGCAAGTACCTGCACTTCAAGTTTAACCTTTATATTGTGATAAATAAATTCCCTGCTTAATAGTACCATTGATGATCATATGTAGAGTTAGAACACTGGATTTCATGTCTTGAATAATATATTTCATGTCTTGCTTTTTATGTCGGGTGGGAGAATACTAGGAGGCATGTAGTTTACCTTTCCCCTTGTCGTGACTGCTAGCTGTTGGTACGCGACTGTACCATCAGCCTTATTCCTGATTGTTCCTGACTGCTAGTCATCTATGACGGCCTTATTAGCCTTATAAACCCCTACATGCCAACTATGTATTCTAAATACACAAGTTCACGCACATAGTTCCTGTCTTGTTGCAGTTCTTGTTGTCTTGTTACAGTTACATTTTCTGTCACATTTTTCCTGTTTTACTCGTATTTCTGGTTTATAGCAATTAATCATACTTTACTTCTAATCTTGTTTTATAACATTATTTCTCAGTTAATTTTACTATTTACTTACGCATATTCTCAACATGATGCTTAGTCAGTTATTTTCTACCTGTCACAAATATTTAGCTTAAATCTTGTTGTGCATTGTGTACTTTGCTCCTTTCCTGACTGGATCCGTTGTTTAGGCGATGATGAGAACCTTGCCCCTACCTATTATGGACCCTATGAGCCAGCAGGTGATACAGTTGCAGAGCCGGTTCCCCCCCAGGAGACTACTCCTGCAGAGTAGTTAGCATTAGTTGTTTATTTTCTTTCATCTTAGTAATCGGGTTTGTCCTCGATATAATCTATGGTTCTATAATAAACTCTGGATCTGATTATCATATTCTGGTTATAAAATCTTAGCGTTCTTTTTCCTGCTATTTTTTTTTCCTTGCCTATTTAATTATTGTGAATGAGCTAGATTTATTACCTGTGATTATGCCCTAGACAGCGTACTACCGCCGATACTGCGGTGTAGGCTGGACGTACCCACGCACTCGTGCCCGAATTTCCGGGTGCGGGTCGTGACACATTTTAGTGGTGGCCCATGCAGGTCAAACGACTAAATTATTCGGTTTCAACTTAGGGACCGAACAGGCCTGCAACAAGATTGAGGATTTTAGGATAAAGCTCATTCACAGTATAGGGTCCTTATTTCAATTCTTGATATCATTTCTGCTCAATTATCCTATCGCCTTTGATTTCCAAGTATTCTAATCTGATTCTCCTATCCCTTAATCTTTCAGAATGGTTCAGACGAGAAACACAGTAGGAGGCACATCAGAACCAGCTGAGCAGAATGTGCCCAAAACTCTTGCACTCCCGCCGCCTCCATCTGTTCCGGCAGTTACTCTAGATGGGGCACAGCTACTCGGAGTGTTCCAGGGACTAGTGGAATCCCAGAAAGAACAGACTGCACTTCTGCGGACCAGCCTCTCAGAAGCTATTAAGTCCCAGGAGTCGCTGTCACGCCCCGAGGCGTCCCCCGAGTCGTGACCGCCGTGCGGGCCTGGAATTGCGCCTGTACAAGGCTTTAATGATTTGCATAGCAAGCACATATTCAGAGTACGCAGATAAATTGAAACACAGATTTGAAACATAGAAAAGTTCTCTTTATTGATAATGAACATCTATTACAAACTCCTGAACGAGTCAGCTAATATGCCTAACGGCTTACAAAAGGGATGACTCAAAATGAGATAGCAGTCCTGTACATTACATCCTTTTATAAACTCAAAACGATAAAGACCTCCAGGCTGGAGGATCGCTTTGCCACGGAGCTGCATTTGTGTATGAAGAGTTGCAGGCTCCTGACTCCAAAATGCTTCAGGGGTGCGGTGAAGATGCGCCAACAGTTGGACTGGATCGGGAAGACGACTTCGGCTCCTCGCTCGGTTCGCCTTGGTGCGGAGAACCTGTTTCAACGAAGGTCAGCATATCGAAACATGCTGGTGAAGGCGAGCTAGCCTGACTATACCAATCAACACATTGTTTAATGAAGCATGCATATTTGTGGGTTTCTATCTTGCCTTAGTTCATTTACAAGTAAGCAGCATATAGAATTTACTGAAATGAATGTGCCACCGTTCGGTGGATTTTACCTGACCGTCTGAATTACCTGTACAATACTTACCATGCCTTCCCTGAAACGAAGACACAAGTTAGTATGCAACAGGTTTAAATATACATAGGATCACTGGCTTGATGCTACGAAGGGACGGGTTATAGTCTCAAGGCAAAGTGACGTGCAACGCGGGTGGCGAGCCCCGCTGCATAACACTTGCCGGGTAACATACGACTATACATACGTTCCGTCCGGATCGGATCGATCCCGGTGCCCCGGTGACCGTCCGCGGAACTCATAACATACCTTGTGCACAAGTCGTCCGTGATCGAGAATACTCATAGAATTTGTTCCATAGCATACAGTTTTGCATAGTCATCCTGACAGTTTATTTCATAACAAGCATACATTTCCATACTTAGCACGATTCATAGAACAGTTATAGACGAACTAGCATACAGGATGATAACCGTTCATAAGTTTGTTGACAAGCATAATAACCAAGTTATTCTCTTTTATCTTGGTTTCTTTTATTATTACTTGGTATCGTTTGATCGGGGCGAAGGAGTGAGGCTTGGAAGCAGGGCTAGCTAATCGGGTTGGTAGCCACTCACTTAGATTTTGGAAAGAAGAAGGAAAGAAGAAGGAAAGAGGCGCTTCACGACTCCGCTCGCAAGCCGCCTACTGCTCGTTCACCTGCACACGAACAGCTCGATTAATACTTCTTCCTCTCTTTCCAATCTCGAAATAGAAGTGCAAGTCAATGAACGAAAATAATAAAAACCATCGAAACCGTTCAAGGAAAACAAGCAAATCCCAAAACCAACTCAAAGCACGAAAGCAATAAGCGACATCGAAAACCGAGGCAATAAAAGATAGCAGCGGAGAGGTCCCTCCTGACTCTGCCGCTAAGCCGATCCTTGGGGCGCAGTCCACTGAATATGGGAATCGATTCCGAAGAAACAAATCCATAACGGGGACGAGTTCTTAATTCAATCTATTCCGATCGAACGATACCGTCTTGTGTTTCTTAGCCGCGCTCTCCGCACCGGGAGAACGGGGCGCTACATCCTACCCAACCAATTGGAAGTTTCGTCCCGAAACTTAAGAATAGAACCAACCGTTAGGGGTTATTGGGTTGAGGCATGAGCTTAGAGGGGAGTGGACAATCCCGAGCTACGTGGCCTTGCCCGCCATAGTTGAAGCATAGACCTTTTTTGCTGTAACATCTATCAGTAATGTGCCCACGTCTTCTACAAAAATCACAGTATGGTCTCTGGTTCCCTTTGTGGCGACCACCATCGTTATGTCGTTTTGCAGCATTGTTTCCTCCATCGTCGCTTTGGCGTTTGTGACTGGATGTATGCACAGCGCCGACAGAAACGTGAGGATATTGTAGTTCGAGAGATAGGGCGTGATTCATGACTTCATGCATTGTCCCGTACTGATTGTTGACCACGTGCGAATGGATGGCAGGACGGAGACCACCTTCAAACCTTCTAGCTCGACTCGCTGCATCAGGTAAATAGGCCCTAGCGAATTTGGAGAGTCGGTTGAATTCGGCGGAATACTCTTTAACTGTCATCCTGCCTTGCCTCAGTTGCACGAAGTCATTTTCCATTTGACGTTGTACTGGAGGGGGTATAAACTCCTCTTCGAACGCGGCACGAAAGGTCGTCCACGAGATCGCCTCCTCTCCGTGATCAAATTGGAGAGATCGTCGATGCACGTCCCACCAATCGTGTGCGTTGAGACGGAGCTGTAGTTACGCGCAGGCGACGCGCTTATCTTCGGGGACCTCTAGCAGAGTGAAGTGATCTTCGAGTTCTGCTAGCCAATCTAGAGCCACCACTGGGTCCTCGATCCCGTTGAACGGGGTGTTGCAGACTTTCTTGAAGTGTCCCAAGTGGAAGGCAGTCACGTCCCTCGGCCTTGGAATTTGAGGCGTCTCCACTTCAAGCACGGGCTGTTCCACCGGAGTCGTTGCTGTTGCGGCGGAATGGTTGGCAGCCAAAGTCTGAACGATTTGTTGCAGGGCATCGATCTGCTTCTGTTGGACTGAGAATCGGGTCTCTAGATTACTCTCGAGCTTGGCTTGGCGAGCATCGTCTCGTTGTCGTTGCGATTCTAACATTTGTATTACCCGCTCAAGCGGGTCGACTTGAGACATGCCTCTTTGGCTTCGAGAGTTTCCCGAATTGCCCGAGCTGCTCTCTTGTGTTTCGATCGGTGGTTGTGCTGCAGATTACGCTGGATCCATTCCTTCAAAAGAAGGTAAATTACATTAGGATCATAATGTATTATGGACTTATTGCATGAACGTATCTCATTTTGGCCTAGCGAGTTCAAGAGTTCGCACAGGAATTGATCGTTAAAGAAACTTTTTCAGCACGAAGTCTAAGGAACCTTGAATCTGTGCTCTGATACCACTATGTCACGCCCCGAGGCGTCCCCCGAGTCGTGACCGCCGTGCGGGCCTGGAATTGCGCCCGCACAAGGCTTTAATGATTTGCATAGCAAGCACATATTCAGAGTACGCAGATAAATTGAAACACAGATTTGAAACATAGAAAAGTTCTCTTTATTGATAATGTACATCTATTACAAACTCCTGAACGAGTCAGCTAATATGCCTAACGGCTTACAAAAGGGTTGACTCAAAATGAGATAGCAGTCCTGTACATTACATCCTTTTATAAACTCAAAACGATAAAGACCTCCAGGCTGGAGGATCGCTTTGCCACGGAGCTGCATTTGTGTATGAAGAGTTGCAGGCTCCTGACTCCAAAATGCTTCGGGGGCGCGGTGAAGATGCGCCAACAGTTGGACTGGATCGGGAAGACGACTTCGGCTCCTCGCTCGGTTCGCCTTGGTGCGGAGAACCTGTTTCAACGAGGGTCAGCATATCGAAACATGCTGGTGAAGGCGAGCTAGCCTGACTATACCAATCAACACATTGTTTAATGAAGCATGCATATTTGTGGGTTTCTATCTTGCCTTAGTTCATTTACAAGTAAGCAGCATATAGAATTTACTGAAATGAACGTGCCACCGTTCGGTGGATTTTACCTGACCGTCTGAATTACCTGTACAATACTTACCATGCCTTTCCTGAAACGAAGACACAAGTTAGTATGCAACAGGTTTAAATATACATAGGATCACTGGCTTGATGCTACGAAGGGACGGGTTATAGTCTCAAGGCAAAGTGACGTGCAACGCGGGTGGCGAGCCCCGCTGCATAACACTTGCCGGGTAACATACGACTATACATACGTTCCGTCCGGATCGGATCGATCCCGGTGCCCCGGTGACCGTCCGCGGAACTCATAACATACCTTGTGCACAAGTCGTCCGTGATCGAGAATACTCATAGAATTTGTTCCATAGCATACAGTTTTGCATAGTCATCCTGACAGTTTATTTCATAACAAGCATACATTTCCATACTTAGCACGATTCATAGAACAGTTATAGACGAACTAGCATACAGGATGATAACCGTTCATAAGTTTGTTGACAAGCATAATAACCAAGTTATTCTCTTTTATCTTGGTTTCTTTTATTATTACTTGGTATCGTTTGATCGGGGCGAAGGAGTGAGGCTTGGAAGCAGGGCTAGCTAATCGGGTTGGTAGCCACTCACTTAGATTTTGGAAAGAAGAAGGAAAGAGGCGCTTCACGACTCCGCTCGCAAGCCGCCTACTGCTCGTTCACCTGCACACGAACAGCTCGATTAATACTTCTTCCTCTCTTTCCAATCTCGAAATAGAAGTGCAAGTCAATGAATGAAAACAATAAAAACCATCAAAACCGTTCAAGGAAAATAAGCAAATCCCAAAACCAACTCAAAGCACGAAAGCAACAAGCGACATCGAAAACCGAGGCAATAAAAGATAGCAGCGGAGAGGTCCCTTCTGACTCTGCCGCTAAGTCGATCCTTAGGGCGCAGTCCACTGAATATGGGAATCGATTCCGAAGAAACAAATCCATAACGGGGACGAGTTCTTAATTCAATCTATCCCGATCGAACGATACCGTCTTGTGTTTCTTAGCCGCGCTCTCCGCACCGGGAGAACGGGGCACTACAGTCGCCACTCAAGAGGCCAGGGAGTGCCAAAGACTTCAAAAACCTCAGACCCTTGGAATTCTACGGAACTGAGGGCATTCTCTATGCCGATGAGTGGATAGAGAACATCGAGAGACTCCTGAAGACTGCTCGGGTCCCTGATGATCTCAAAGTGGAGTCCGTAAGCCTGTAACTGTTCGACATTGCTCGAACCTGGTTCAGAGATGAACCCCAACTATCTGCTCCTGACCTCACATGGGAGGACTTCAAAAGGCTATTCAAGGAGAAATTTTATCCCGAAGTGGCTCGGGAAGCTCTCGAAAGCCAATTCGAGAGACTGGAACAAGGTAACATGTCTGTTGATGAGTATACTGCTGAATTTAGCAGGTTAAGCCACTTTGCGGAGTACATGGTTCGTACCCCGGAGGACAGAGCCCGTAGATTCAAGAAGGGGCTATCTCCGGATATTCGCCTTGCTGTCACCACCAGCCAAGCTCGCACCTACGAGGAAATCTTAAACGTGGCACAAGGCGTTGAGAGAGACATGGGGCATAAGCTAAAGCGAGAAAGAGATACCGAAAATACGGGACCCAACAAACGCCCTTTTCAACAACAACAGCAGCAGAGGTCCCCGCAGCAAACCCAGCGTCCTCTCCCTCGAGCCACAGCACCCCAACACCAAGCTCAAGGACAGAATCAACGAGTTCCCACTTGTGGCTTTTGTCAAAAACAAGGTCACACCTAGCAAGTTTGTAGGAAGAGACTGGGTGCCTGTCTATATTGTGGATCAACAGAACACCAAGTGAGGGACTGCCCCACTGCTCCAGGACGCGGACAAGCTTACGTGATGACCGTGGAGAACGCGCAAACTCTGGAAGCAGCTAATGCGCGTAAGTGATTCGTAGATACCATTTCTAGCATTGTTTAGCTCATGCCTATTGGTTCGTGACCTCAGCCCCAACCTAGTAATTTTGAACTTGCTAAATACCTGGTATGCTTTTAAAATTTGATAACTGTTTTAGAGACTTTTTGCTATTGTGCTTATTTTGTGTTATTTTGTGAACTTCAATAATTTGTACCTCCTTTCATCATTATCTAGCGCACTTAAATTTTGCTGAACTTGACATATGCTGCTATTTTATAGCTTAGTTTTGCAAGCTTACCTTTATCGGGCTTGTTCAGGACACATGTATTACTGAGGCCTGATCAACCCCACTAATACAAGTGTCTACTCAGAATCAGTGTACTACGGTCTGATCAACCTTAGTGCATTTTGATTCGCACTTCGCACGACTACCTTACGTGGATTGAGAGATATAGTGACTAGTATACTTGCCCCTAAAAGTGTCCGAGCATATCGTATCAGTTACATAACCGTACTAATACGAGCATGCGAATAAATGATTACCAGAATAGAATCTCAATCCATAACCGCCTGACAATCCCCATTAGAATTCTTTAAACGCCTTGATCCCTATACCTCTGTTCTACCACCTCGCCCTTAAACTTTTATTATTGATCCTCGTCTTCCCTTACTTCGGAAAGACAAAATCCTGTGTTTGATATAAGTTGAATTGTAGTGTTAGACATACCCCTCAGACCGGTCAAATTGATGTTAACCCTTTATGACTAAGGCAATACCCTAAGTGATGTGTTTTGTGTTGCAGACTTAAAGATTCAATACCATAATTTATTAAGTTGGGACCTAGCTTTACTAGTTGTACAGCCTTAAAGGATATGGGTAAAATTCTAAGTTGGGTAGCGACCGCAATGTTCACCTAAGAGAAACCCGTTATACTGTGACCAAGTGAGTTTGGACAGAGAGAACCCTGCCATAATTTAAATTTCGAGGACGAAATTTTATAAGTTGGGTAGATTGTAAGCCCCTGATTTTTCAAAAATATTAAAATTGGGATTTTTCACAATTTTCTGGAATTTTCTGGAAATTTTCTGTAATTAAAATCAGGGTTTTGAATTATTACATAATTTTTAATTGATAATAAACAACATTAAAATATAGTAAAAATAATATTTTTGGGTGTAAAATGAAAAACTGGACTTAGGGTAATTTTTCTGGAATTTATTGGACCCCGGACCTATTTTTAAATACCTAAAAACTATTTAAACTAATTATTTATTTAATTAACTAATTATTATTAATTATTATTTTTATTGTTATTTTATTCCTTAAATCCCAGCCCACGGCCCATTGGGCCGGCCCGGCCCAGTCCCCCGCGGCCCGTCACCCTAACGGGTCGGGTCGGGTCCGCTTAAACCCGACCCGCCCGGACCTCGACCCGCTCCCCAGCCCTCTCCCCCACGACCCGCTCCCCGCTCCGCTCCCGCCGGCCGCGCCGCCCGCCGCTCCGCCCGGCCAGCGCCACGCGTCCCCGCGCCCCCGCGCTAGCCGCCGCTCCGCCCGGAGCCCCCTCGCCTCGCCACCCCTATTTAACCCCCCCACCGCCGTCGCTCTCGACCACGCCACCGCTGCCCGACGCCGCCACCGCCGCTATCCCTCTCCCCGGCCTCCTCCTCCACCGTGCCCGGCCCCCTCGACGACTGCCTCCGGCTCCCCCTCAGCAGCAGCGGCCGCAGCAGCCCGCCGACGGCCGCCCTTGCCGCCGACGGTCCCCAGCCGCCTCGCCGTGCCCCCCCACGCTGCCCCCGGCCCCCTCCGCCTCTGTCCGGCCGCCCTCCGCCGGAGTCCGGCGAGAAAACCCTAAACCCTAATTCTTCGTGTCGGACACAGCCTGTGTCGTGTCGGACACGACACGGACACGATTTCAGCCCCGGTTTCGAGCCCTGTTCAGGTACTCATAACTTTCGCCTCGTAGCTCCTTTTTCAATTCCGTAAATTGCGTTGTGAAGCCTGTATGACCCTCTCGGTGTCCGGACAAACTGTTCGGGGCATCGCGTCCTGTGGTGATCGCACACCGCGATCCAAAAATAGGAAAAACCAGACCCTGTTTCACCCCGGAACTGAGTGCGCCCCGCCAAACGGGACGACTTGGTCGCGTGTGGTCTTCACAGATACGTGCGCGTCGTCGATACGGATGTGTGAGATTTCGTGGAAGCTGATTCGGGTGTGCGTGCACACCGGAATCAACGCGTATCCGCGGACGTCGCCCCGTATCCGCCTTTTCTGTAATTCACCCTAACTTCGTGCACACACGTCGGATCGAGACGAAACTTGTGCCATCGGACTCGTAGCGATACGCTGGTCCTGTGGGTCAAGTTTGGTTCGATTCTGAGAACGTTGACGAAATCGCGTGTCGTGGGCCCCACAGGCCCCGCTCGACGGGCGATTTCGTGATCGGCTCATCGGAATCCAAATCTGGAAGTTCCGTTGGGTTCGCATCAGCGTTCCTGACCTGTTGACACTAAGTTTGGTGAATTTGGAGACCGTTGACCCGGACACGTTTTTCGGTGCAAAGCGGGCCCACCGGCGGACTCCGTTTTGACCCGAAACTGTCGTTTTTGCCCTTGTCTCCAAATTGGACCCAAGGACAGGCGTTTCTAGCTATTTGACATCTTCTGAGCGTGATGGTAATGTCTATTTCAGCTTTTGGACTCATCTCTGGAAATTTCCCTAAGAACCTAACTAATCAGATCCAAACAACAGGCAAGTACCTGCACTTCAAGTTTAACCTTTATATTGTGATAAATAAATTCCCTGCTTAATAGTACCATTGATGATCATATGTAGAGTTAGAACACTGGATTTTATGTCTTGAATAATATATTTCATGTCTTGCTTTTCATGTCGGGTGGGAGAATACTAGGAGGCATGTAGTTTACCTTTCCCCTTGTCGTGACTGCTAGCTGTTGGTACGCGACTGTACCATCAGCCTTATTCCTGATTGTTCCTGACTGCTAGTCGTCTATGACGGCCTTATTAGCCTTATAAACCCCTACATGCCAACTATGTATTCTAAATACACAAGTTCACGCACATAATTCCTATCTTGTTGCAGTTCTTGTTGTCTTGTTACAGTTACATTTCCTGTCACATTTTTCCTGTTTTACTCGTATTTCTGGTTTATAGCAATTAATCATACTTTACTTCTAGTCTTGTTTTATAACATTATTTCTCAGTTAATTTCACTATTTACTTACGCATATTCTCAACATGATGCTTAGTCAGTTATTTTCTACCTGTCACAAATATTTAGCTTAAATCTTGTTGTGCATTGTGTACTTTGCTCCTTTCCTGACTGGATCCGTTGTTTAGGCGATGATGAGAACCTTGCCCCTACCTATTATGGACCCTATGAGCCAGCAGGTGATACAGTTGCAGAGCCGGTTCCCCCCCAGGAGACTACTCCTGCAGAGTAGTTAGCATTAGTTGTTTATTTCCTTTCATCTTAGTAATCGGGTTTGTCCCCGATATAATCTATGGTTCTGTAATAAACTCTTGATCTGATTATCATATTCTGGTTATAAAATCTTAGCGTTCTTTTTCCTGCTATTTTTTTTTCCTTGCCTATTTAATTATTGTGAATGAGCTAGATTTATTACCTGTGATTATGCCCTAGACAGCGTACTACCGCCGACACTGCGGCGTAGGCTGGACGTACCCACGCACTCGTGCCCGAATTTCTGGGTGCGGGTCGTGACACGTGCCTTATAGGAAAGATGAATTGGCAAATGCTCCATAGAGTCGAAGAATCCTGGAGGAAACACCTTCTCGAGCTTACATAGTGTTACCGCAATGTCCCTCTCTTGTTTTTCTAGACGATCGACGAGCAACTTAGTACAACAAAGATCTCTGAAGAATATGCTCAGCTCTGTCAATGGGTCCCAAATGACCTGCGGTAAGAATTCCCGAAATGCAATCGGAATTAACCTCTCCATGAATACATGACAATCGTGGCTCTTCATACCTACTAGTTTGTTCTCCTTGAGGTCGACGCATCTTCTCAAGTTCGACACGTACCCGTCTGAAAACTTTAGACCCTGAATCCACCTACAAAGTCTACCTTTATCCTCTTTATCCAGTGAGAAAACTGACTTAGGTTGCTTTAACTTTCCATTCCCCTCCTCTATCAGATGCAATGCAGGACGTCTACATATGTCTTCTAAGTCCAACCTGGCCTTCGGATTATCTTTCGTCTTCCCTTTTACATCCATTACAGTATTAATTATGTTATCAAACACATTCTTCTCGATATGCATGACATCAAGGTTATGTCTGATCAGATTGGTGCTCCAATATGGCAGATCCCAGAATATACTCCTCTTCGTCCAGTTATGGGTGCGACCAAATCCATCACACTTGTACCCCTTAGCAGGCTCTTCGATAGCACTTGGTAAATCTTTTAACTCTTCCCATATCGTGCATCCGGGCCACCTTGGAGGTGGATTGGCCTTCTCCATAACTCCCGCACGAAAAGCATTCTGATTCCTCCGGTACGGATGATCCTTCGGCAAAAATTGTCGATGACAATCGAAGAAGCACGGTTTGCCTCCGTGTTTCAAATGGAAAGCCTGAGAACGGTCCATGCAATACGGACATGAGAGACGACCATGGGTGCTCCATCCCGATAACATTCCATAGGCCGGAAAGTCGTTGATGGTCCACATAAGTGCTGCCCTCATCTGAAAATTCTGCTTTCTAGAAATATCGTACGTGTTGGCACCTACTTCCCACAGCTGATTCAACTCATCTATCAAAGGCTGTAAGTACACATCGATGTTCCTCTTCGGATTGTTCGGACCCGGGATAATAACGGTTAGGAACATATACGGAGTCTTCATGCACATCCAAGGCGGTAGATTGTACGGAGTGACGATCACAGGCCAACACGAATACTGGGAGCCCGAAAGTCCGAATGGGGTAAAACCGTCAGAGCAGAGCCCCAATCTGATATTACGCGCTTCCTCGGCAAAATGTGGATACTCTCGATCAAAGTGCTTCCATGCTTCTCCATCAGATGGATGATCCAATACTCCTTCGATCTGTTTTCGCCTGTGCCAACTCATGTTTTCTGCAGTCTCCTTAACCATAAACAATCGCTGCAACCGCGACGTCAAAGGCAAGTAGTGCATCGAATCGGTAGGCTTCCTTGCACCGACAGACTTTCCTCTAACAGTGGCCTTGTAGCGATCAGCACCACAGAATCTACACGCATCTTCATCCTTGTCGTCTTTGTAGTACAACATGCACCCGTTGCGACATGCATCGATTTTCTCGTATCCCATCCAAAGCGATCTCACCATCCTCTTAGATCGATAGAAGTCTTTAGGCAACTTTGCACCCTCGGGCAAGATCTCTATAATCAAATCGAGCAGTCGATTATAGCATTCTTGCGACATGTTAAAATCGGACTTGATGCTCAATAATCTTGTAACCACCTCCAACGGTGAATGGTCCTCACAACCAGGATATAGTGGAGTCCTTGCATTCTCAAGCAACTCCATAAACTTTGCAGCATCGGCATTCGGTGCCTCCTCAGCTGCATCATAATTGTCTGGATTGAAACTAGGTCCTGCCGCATCATAATTGTCAGGATTGAAACTAGGCCCCGCCGCATCATAAACCATGTTCACCAACCCGTCGTCGTAAGCATCGTGGTCTTGGACATCCATATACGGCTCCACATAGGGCTCCGACTCCGATGCTAGAGATACAAGTTCTCCGTGCGCGGTCCACTGATAGTAATTCGGCGTAAAGCCCTTCGAGTATAAATGATATGTAACTTCCACTTCTGGATGATATTTCCTGTTGCGACATCTCACACATGGACACTTAATTTTGGTACCGTCCATGTACTGAGGGAACGCCTTGGCGAACTGCAGGAACTGCTGTACACCCTCAATGAATTCATCCCGCACACCGCACATGTCATCAGGATGACGGTTGTACATCCACGAACGATGACGCAGATAGTAATTCATATCCATTTCTAGATACTTCTGCAAAATTGACAGTATGTATCATATAAATCATTACATGCAAAATTAACTTCTGTGTCTGTGTCAGTGTCCGTTATGGGAAAAGCAGTATATATATATATATATATATATATATATATATATATATATATATATATATATATATATATATATAACATTATCCAAATAATATCTTAATACCACTTTACTACTATACCTTAACCCACTTCTGTGTCAGTGTCCGGATTTTAGTGTAGTAGGCTCCAGCCGAAGCCAATAAGTTTCTTGAGATGCATGTCCTTAATGATGCATGCTGCGATGATATCTTTGCTCCATTAGAGGCTCTTCATACTGCTAGCTAGTGATTTCAGTAAGTGTTGAAATTAATTCTTTATTTATTTAAGCTGATTTGTAAGTTTCGTTTAGCTAATTCAACTGTTATAGTCATATTATTTAGACCATTAGGCACTTCTTGAAACTGGCAGTAGGGTGAGAAACTGAGATACATAACTCCGCAGTACTTTGCTTTCGACAATTAACCCCTATATATATTGGGAGTGGAACGAGGAAGTAGCTAGAGCTCAAAATTCTTGGGGCACAATTAAGGACGGTTGCTTAGATCATACACTTCCTGGTCGAATAATTGGCGTTCTAATTAATTTGATCACATGATCAGTTGTTGTACGAATATTCAGGAATTAGTTCTAATTTGTTCACCCAATGTACGTAGTCATGACATATGAACATGGATTCAATAATAGCCATCATTTCTTCCCCTCCTCCATTGGACCAATGAATAGTAACCACAAAATCAAACAATTAGTATGTATGTATGTATGTATGTATATATGTATGTATATATATATATATATATATATATATATATATATATATATATATATATATATTGCAAAAGTGCAAATAAATACACTTATGTTCTTTCTTTCTTATTCATCGATCCATATTATTTATTTATTTTATACTTGAAAGAAGAAATTAAAATCTGATCTCTACATGATCGCACATGCATGAACATTGTCAAAAAACCTAACCCTAACCCTAACCCCATGTCAAAAAATCTAACCCTAACCCTAACCCTAACCCCATGTCAAAAAACCTAACCCTAACCCTAACCCTAACCCTAGGTCCAGATCAGTGTCTGTGTCAGTGTGTGTGTGTGCCGTGTCTGTGTCTGTGTCAGTGTCAGTGTGTGTGACGTGTTTGTGTCAATGTCACATGTGTCCTGTGAGAGAGAGAGAGAGAGAGAGAGAGAGAGAGAGAGAGAGAGAGTATACCTTGCCGGAGTAGTCGCGGTCGACGGAGCTGGGGGGGGGGGGAATTTGTTTTCGAATCAAAATTTCAACTGACGGGGAAAAATGAAACCGACCCCTAATTAACCAAATTTTAGCGACGTTTAGCGACGTCCAATAAAAAATGTCGCTAAATTAAATATTTGCGACGTAAAGGACGTCGCTAAACACGTTGCTAAATATTTTGAGTTTAAATGTCGCTATATACGTCGCTAAACGTCGCTAAATTAGACATATTAGCGACGTTTAGCGACCTTAATTGAACTTATAGCGACTTATCTTTTAAAATCGTATTAAAAGTCGCTAAACGTCGCTAAATGTCGCCATTTAGCGACGTCTAGCGACGTGTTTATAATGAGTCGCTAATTTATATATTATTAGCGACGTTTCTTTTGACGTCGCTAAAATACGTCACTAATCCCGCTTTTTCTAGTAGTGATATCCGTCTTATATTCTAGTACTGGGGCGTGACAAGTAGGTCCGATTTTATGTCTAAATTATCACATGCTAAAAGTGTACTACAAAGGAAGAAACAAAAATAATCTTCCCTATCAACTCAAGAATTGTCCTTATATTTAAATTCTTATGAAGAAGATGAATTTGCATCTTATTTTTAATTTTAGAATGGTGGAAGATACACGAAAAAACGTATCCTATACTTTCTTCTATATATAACATGCGATATTCCAATAGTCCCAATGTCCACGGTAGCATCGAAATCTTGTTTTAGTGCTGGTACAAGGATGCTAAGCAAAAAGAAGAACAAGATGCTGCCAGATATTTTGGAAGCCTGTGTCTGCGTTCAAAATTAGGTTCGTGCTGGAAAAAGAACTAAAAACTTACGAGATGAAAGTGCCGTCATCAGTGAGCGAGACTTTCAGTCTCTTATTTTGGATGACGCTACTGAAGGAGGAGCTGGACAATAAACTCAGATGAAAGACGGACAACGAAAAAGACAAAAAAAATACTTGTACATTTTTTTACAAAGTTTATCAAAATAAAATATCATTTGCAAGTTTTAATTTTTTGCTAGTTAATGTTATAATAGATTTAAATTTTATTGGCATTAATAATTTTTTTTTAATTTTTTTCTTCTTCTCAAATTTGTCCCTCAATTATGTGTTTTTATTAGTTAATGTTGTTTACATTTAACTTCTATATAACTTATAATTTAAGCTATATAACAAAAAATAGTTAATTGTGCCTCAAGTTTCAATAAATTAGTTAATTTAACTTACATAATTTAAGTTATATAATCTTAACTTTTATATAAAATTTTTATTAAAATATACTAACAAATAAATCATATATATATATATATATATATATATATATATATATATATAATATAACTTATATTATATATAATGGACCAAAAAAATATTTCATGGGCCGGCCCGGTCTGGCCCAACCGTGAACCGGTCCGAACCCAAATCGATTCGGCCCGGTCCGTCTCTGACCGGGTCATGGGTTCGGACTAGATCCATAGATTTCCTGACGGTGCTGGACCGGTCCGGTCCGACCCGCTTCTTCTCATGGGTTTGAGTCATGTCCAGATCGAACCCGGTCAAACCCGATTAGCACCGACCGCAGGACCTTGAAATTATAGTCAGACTACTTTCTCTCTCTCTCTCTCTCTCTCTCTCTCTCTCCTACGTTGATTTTATTTTTTATTGGACACTATTTTCTAATTAAAATTAGGTTACCATATATTTAAATGGCTATGAATATTTATGAATTTTATGAACGACTAATTAAAGTCCCGGGGCGGAGGTAGAGTAGCACCAGCAGCCACTCTCAAATATTCTAAATCCACCCCTTATCGTAATGATGCAGCGACAGCAACAACATCGGATGAAGATGATGAATGGCCATGATCATGACAGATGTATCAGTCAATGATGGCGTACACTAGCCACAATGCAGAGAATCTACGTACTTGTGTCGCCATAGCACCAGAGCGAGCCCTACACCAACTTCTTCCTTGTTGAAAACACAAACTGCTACTCTATCATGTGAATGTTCTTCGAAGTCATCCAGTGACCAAACAAAAATTCAAAACCAAATTAGTTATTTAATTTTTTTCAATTAAAATGGTCGATCAGGTTCTTTTGTTTTTGGACTTTAAGGTTAATTAAGGCATACTCAATGACGGACGTAAAGTATAACAGAATGCTATTGTAACAATGTTGTCAAGGATGATGTCTTGAAATACTTTCAAGATATAAAATCGTGTAGAATGTTGTTGTAATTTTTTTCTTCTTTGTTTGCTTGTATGAAAAAACTTCTAGAATTATGCTTTCATTAAAATATTATATAATTAATTTTTTGCATGTAAAATTTAGTCCTTGTTTTTACATTAAACTGTGTTAAAAATTAAAAGTCAATTTGATCCACACTCACTGTAAAATCTGGACCCGCCACTGAATTAAACTTTGTTTTCTTTTCAGGTTTATGTCCTGAATTATGAAAACCATTCATGTAATTTTAGGAACTTATTATCAAGTTAAATTAAATTAAATATTTGTACTCCATCTTATCTAAATGTAAATATAACCAGCTAGTTTTGTTCCAAATATATTCATATTAATTAGGTCTAATTTCACGTGTATTAGGTTTATTCAGAGGTATATATAGACGCGTAGACAAAGCAGGAGATAAAGAAAATAGAAAATTTTCAAAAAGATAACAAAATTTTATAAATAAGATAATAAGTATGTAAAATTACAAAACAACAGTGTCTCCAATATTTTTGGCAACATGAGCACTCATGTCGCCAATAGCATTGACGATATGAACGCAATTTTTTTTTCCCTCTATGAGAAAAATGTTTCCGAGAGCAAGATTACAGAAAAAAAAAAAATTCATCACTAAAAGTTTAATTTCGTCATTAACATTCGTCACTAAAATCTCCATTGCGTCACTGAAAGTCCAATTTCGTCACTAGCATTTGGTCACTAAAAATTTCGTTCCAAGACGTCCGTCACGAAAATAATTCCAAAAAATAAAATAAAAAAGTATTCATGTTGCCAATGTTATTAGCGACATAAGTGCATGCACTCATGTCGCCAAAGTAATGCCCACACATTACCTGTTTTGTAATTTACATACTTATTATCTTATTTATTATTTAATTAAATTTTTTTATCTTTTTGAAAATTTTCTGTAAAGAAAATTAGTGTGTGTATGTAGGAATTACATACGACAAAGGAAACCTGTGGTTGTGGATGATAACAAGTCTATCTAGTGAAGAAATCTCAATATATGTTCACAAGTTTGATTTATCCTACAATTTTGCCGATAAACAATGGCTCACTATCTAAATAACAAAAATCTTTTATGTGCAGCCATAAAATCAACGCTAGCTAGAAAAGTTGCTGGCAATATGCTCAACTGCAATGGAGTTCACCCAATTTCAAATAAATTGGACGTAGTAAATCAAAAAGAAGAATGAAGAAACATATTGAGCATTGACCATTGATTAATCACAAGTTTACAACTCCTACAGATATTAAGACTTCCCAGTTCAATTACATAAATCTTCTTTGAGAGGAAAAAAAAAAAATCAGAGTCAGTGCAGGCTTTTGCCATAAAGATCAGCGCCCGACTGCTCGATATCAAAGAATCAAACTTCAATCAATTTGCATATTAACAGCTATTTTACATATACTGCCATGGTTGATAAACGTTCTCTAGCTTCATCATATCCCTGCAAAGCCTACCAATCTGGAAATATCTAATTCACTTCTGTACCAGTGCACTTTACACTATACTGCAACAATCTATCCAAACAAACTGGGAAACCTGGAGGAGCCTATGAAAAGTGATTCCCAGGACCAAGCCTACAACACAATTAAACAAAATTACCGTGATGAAGAGGAAAAGAAAAGGAAAAATAGAGAGAATAAGATGTGACTTCATATATGCGCCGTTTACCTAACCAATAAGCCAGGTCTTGTTCTTAGGTTCGGTGGAATTTTACCATTCAGATTATTGTTCTGCAAGAATCTGGAAGGTAATATGGGAAAAAAGAAACCAAGAACACCATCAGAAAATGTCACAATCCACATGATTACATAAACACACTAAAAAATAACAACAATAATAACCGAAGTATAGATATCATAGTTTGCACTGTCGGTCGATACCAATTCGATACGGCCAATACCGATACAGTTTGGCATGTCCCGATCCGATACCGACCGATATCCGATACTGACCGATACCGACATTAGGAGTCTATTTTTTCGATCAATTCGGCAAAGAAAATTGAACGAAAAAGACCGATCAACAGGGGTGTAAAAACATACTAAAGTTGTAAAAGAATACAACTTATCTATCGCATTTAAACCAATCGGCAATGGTGACTACTATTCATTCAATTTCAAAACTACTAGAAACAACAATGGAAATACTTAAAATTATGCCTAAATGTATAAAATATATTTTTAAAAATATTAATAATTATTTTCTCTCCGATACCAAACAATCCAATATTCCGATCCAAAACCGTAGATACCGCCAATACCACCGATCCCAATACTCATAGGAATGGTCAGATACCAATTCCAATATCGACACAACAAACCTTGATAGATACACAAAGAACAAACTACAAGAACAAAAGCATACGTATTACTGTAGGTGATACTTATGAAAACAAGGAAATAGCTAACAATCATTAATGTTAGAATATGACAACCAAAGAATGTGTTCTTTCTATTAAAAAAAATAGACTCATTGGTTGAAGCAGAGGAAGTTCAACAGAAGTGAGAAAGCAATTACGCAGGCATTAAAACAGAATAGCAAGTTAGCGGCCCTAGATAAAATCAAACCTGTGAGAACTAACATGACAATTTGCACGAGAGACAGCAGCAAAGAAGCTACCAGGAAATATGAATCATTATAGTTGTTGATGAGTTGCAGCTAGAACTTTAGTACGATAGTATCAGAGAGAAGTATATGTCATAAAATCTTACATCTCTTGTATATTTTTGAGGTTCCCGAGTGAATCTGGAATAGTTCCATTCATCTGATTATCCTGCAAATGTCTTCAAGTGAAGATGGTGGTCATCGAATCAATAATCATACTTAAAAATAAAAAGAATAACACAAGTCCTCCTAGACTACGTTACTTACAATTTCTCGAGCATCCTCAATCTGCTGAGATCAGGAATAGGTCCAGAGAATGCATTATCCGCAAGCGAGCTGTGTGTACAATGTTCATCACCTAAGGTTACTACATTTATGACTATTGTATAGATATTGAACCAAATTACTTAACACTTACAGATATGTTAGTGCAGTCAGATTGGCAACATTAGGTGAAAGATATCCCGACAGTCCCATACTTGACAGATTCCTGGCATCAAGACCAACCCATAAATTCCTCAACGACTACAGAAAGATCAAAGAGCATGTTGCAGTTTATTTGAATTTAGTTATTAGTGCCCAGTTATATAATTCCATGTTGAGGCAAATCCCAAGTGTGTGT
This sequence comes from Iris macrosiphon, assembly GCA_036927795.1. Lineage (NCBI taxonomy): Eukaryota > Viridiplantae > Streptophyta > Magnoliopsida > Asparagales > Iridaceae > Iris > Iris macrosiphon. The sequence continues at coordinate 268,995,154 of JAYESA010000005.1, read as the reverse complement.
ATTTCAATATTTGGGCTATCATTTATTATCTTGTACACATGAGGTGTTAGCTCAAATAATTAAGTATGGTGGAAGTTTTTCTAATGGGTAAAGTTCAAATCCCACAACAAACATTTGTTTTGTCACCAATTTCATAGAGAAATCCCTTTGGAGCTAGGCCCTACGGACTCAGGGGTGGGCGAATGGTGCTTTTGCGCTTCGTACGCGGAACTTCACGAAAGCATAGCAGCACGGAGCTACGGGCTAAGCTGCAATGGCACAGAGATGGAACGCTTATGCGCATCGTGCGTGGAACTATAACAGGAGCTTTGCGAAAGCGTAGCGGCACAAAGGATCACGGAACTGTGCAGGCAGCACCGCAAACTGCTACTCTTTCTTAGCGCTGCAATTCTCCCGCAGCTAGTCTATTTTGTTCGTAAATGTCCTATTATTATGAAGTTACTGCTAGTAATTGCCCTCTTAATTAGGGAGTTACACGTTGGCCTTCCGTTCATGTATTTAGTAGGCGGATACAGCAGATCAAGGGATTGTTCCTCTATATATTATGTGTTCCAGCAGTTCTTAGTGCTCACACGAAAGAAGAGAGAAGAATTCTCTCCAGCAGTCGAATGTCTTTTTTGTTCCGAGTGATATTATTACAGAACCTATACACGAAGGGAGATCACAAAGAGTGTTCCAGAAATTCTTCCGAACTTGCTGGTTATTATAAGCGGATCAATGGAGACGGTCAAATCTCGTTTTGAGTGACGGTGATTTTTCATCACCCCATCAAGCCGTAGTTTTGGTTGCTATATTTCAACATCTTCAGTGCTAGCTGTTAGCGGTTCTCACCGTTGTCAAAACTAATAGCAAGTTTCCTTGCTGTTTTACCACTTTGTTGGTTAAGTTTTCACAAGACTTCTACAGAAATTCTCAAACCTCCACAAAAGAGCATATTGATCATATATCGTAAAGTTCCAACTCACAGAGAAATAACCCGGATTTTTGATCCTTCAGAGCATATAATTCCAGACCATGAGTATCCTCGGGGCATACATGGATCACCAGTCCAGTCAAGGGGTGGATTCTGGATACCTTTCTTTACTCTTTCTAGCGCAATTGCTGCAAATACGAATGAACACATGTTGTAATGAATTCGACAAAAAAATATTGCTAATGTAAATATTTAAAAGATTATTGACCAATATACCATCTCGAGTATGAGTCGTTCCTCCGAGTGGGAAAATTCCAAAAATCTCGCCGGCATTGATTATTGGAGAGAAAGCAGATGTGGGAGACAGAATAATCCTTGTCAGGCCAGACAGGTTCCATTTGGCTGCAAAGACCACGAGACCAGATGATGTAACCTGTAGGTTATTGTAAAAGCTATAGCCGTTTATATAAACATCAAATGCCCTAGGCTTCTCGAGCGATGTATCTGCAAAATAGAGAGCAATGTAGTAGCTGGAGTTCACAAGAGATATGGGAGGCCACTGCAACTCCATGAGATTATATTGATGATCAGTCGTCAGCGCAGTGTCGAAAATATTTGAAGGAGGGAGGTTCCAGAAACTTGATGCAGAAATTTTCTGGCTGTTGCTCGCCGTTCCTGTATTATTGCTCATGAATGGCTGCCAGTACCTATTAAATCTGTCATCTGGGTACCTAATCTTCCACAAATTCGGAACATTATAAATGTAAATTTCCAAAGGAAAAAAAAGATGAAGTCCATACAGCAGAAATCAAATACAGAATGCTAAAATCTTCTTATTTTTTAGAACAAGAAAATAAGGATACTCCAAAAATTGGTGCCCTCATGTATCAGACACAATGCGGACACTAGAAAATACACAAGCATGCTCCAAATATCACTATGTCTTTAACGTGTTGCGTCATATTCGTGTCCATGAAATATAGGTTCAGAATGACTTCTTAACCAGCAGTCAAACAGAAATTCAGATAGATGAATCCAGTATTCAGAAAGCATGTTGCACAAAAACTTCTAGGTAACTATAGGTAAAACCCAAAGTATGTCAGAACTAACAATGTTCACTTACACTTGGTAAATGATCTATAATTACAGATTCAGTGGGTTGTTTGGCAATATTGGCAATTAACAGAGTTTGTCTTTTGTTATTTTGGAAACAGACAATAAGTATCTGCTGAGCTATAAAATGATAATATTCATTGTAATAGAACTAAAACGAGTAAATGGATCAAGAACTGCGTGGCAGTCATCAAATTGACAATGAGAATGATATAACGGTAACAAAGCCTTCACTACTGGTCATTGGATTGTTGCCGCAGAGGACAAGAGTAAGAGATTGCTTCAAAATTCTCCACATAAAATGAATCCAAAATTCGAATGCCAGTGGATATGCAAGGGGTCTATACACACTCTAGACATAGGAATTTTGAGTCTTTAGGATGGTGAGGTGGCCTAAACACACTGGGTCAAATTATGAAGGAAGTTTTCTCATGTTACGATTCGGATATTCAAAACGAGTGTTGCAGCAATGGTAAGAGGAAGATCAAGATGTTCAGTAACTTCCTATTGACGAGAGTGATGGATTCTAGTCATGGTAAGCTTCGACAAGGATTGTTTCAGGGTTTTCCATTAGAGTTTGTATCTTATACCATTTTCCTTTGCCCGAGAGATTTCTCCTCATACTAGTGTCTCTGTCTTAATAGAAAGAAGAAATCAAAGACAAACAGAGACATAAAAGTATGTGCTTGTTGATTCTATTCTAGTTATCCTCATAGCAAAAAGGCTACCTTATGGCTCTATCTAAAAAATATTACAATGGGAAATATACTATCCTGTTTGGTTCGACAATAAAATTTATTTTCTAAAGTTATGTCCAGAAAAAATAATATTATCATGAATCATATGAAACCTATTACTCTCAAATAGGTGGGTAGATTAATTTTTTTATGGAAAATAATTAAATTGGATCTAGCTCAAGTTTGAGTTTGGGTCTAAGTTTGGGTTCGAGTTGGGTTTGGTTTGCGTTCAGATTTGGTTCGAGTTGGGGTCTGATCTGGTCCATGTCAAGTTGGATTAATGGTCTAGTCGGGAGTACTTGATTAGGGTGATGGTCCTATCAGTTGGGTTCATGTTGGAGTTCGTAAAAGTTAATTAATGAGTAAAAAATATAATATAAGTAGGAATTGAACCATGTTCTCTTGAATACAAATCTACGTCTTAATCAACTAACTATAAGAAGTTACAGAGAAAGAATAACAACTATTAAATATATTTAATCAGCAAAATTGCTATATTTTGTTATATGAACTATATATGCCAATAATATTTATATACACACAAAAAAAATTCATACATTTAATTATATGAGATTTAATTTCCGAAAATATAAAATTCCCATTTTTTTATAAGAATATTTACATATTAATCCAAGAATACAAGTTTTCTATAAATTTAATTACACGAGATTTGATTTCCGAAAATATAAAAGTGATGCTATACACATCTTCTGCTTACCAAACAAGCTTAAGCTCCATTCCTTCATACTCTAAATCCTAGTAGACATGTACTAAGGCCTCCTTTGGTTCACGGAAAGGAAAAGGAATTTTTTTACTCTTTTCTTTCTTTTGAAAAATTGTAATTTTTATTAATTTTTATTTCGAAAATGTCCCAAAATTGGGAGAAAAAGTAAATAATTGAAAATAGAAAAATGAATTCATGGCATTCTTGGAATTAATTTTTTTCCTACTCATTCATTTTGGCATCCAAACACAAACTTTTCTTTCTCAATGTCCTAATTCCGCAAACCACATAGCCAAGAAAATAAAGGGAAGAATTGAATTAAGAAAAAGAAAAAGAGAGAGAGAGAGAGAGAGAGAGAGAGAGGAGAGAGAGAGAGATCTCACCTCACGGTCGGGCCATCGTACCCGAACCTGCTCCTGGCCACGAGCCCCATGGCATTCTTCCCGAAATCCGTCGAATTGTACACCGAGTCCTCCAGCATGACCATCTCCACCGCGTTAACGAACGGGTCCGAGTCCGTGTACCGGGGATTCCCGGCCACGCAGAGCCTCACGAACTTGCCCCTGGCCATGAACACCCCTTCGTAGCTGGACGCCATGCCCCTCCCGTTGTCGGCCCTGGTGTCGACGACGGTCCAGAACGTGCCGTCGACGAGCTGGTCGAAGACGGGCGGCACGAGCGAGCCCGGCCCGCCGTAGAAGTAGGTGGTGCGGAGGAGGTAGCGGGAGCCGCGGGCGGCGGGGAGGGAGTAGCAGAACTTCCGGGGGCGGGCGGCGGAGGAGGGGGCGAAGGGGAAAGGAAAGGAGCGGAGGGTGGAGAGGGTGGGGAGGAGGCCGGGGACCGGGAGGGACTTGGCGGTGCCGCCGGCGGAGACGAAGGGGGAGTCGGGGACGTAGGGGAGGCCGTTGAGGTCCATGGGGGCGTCGGAGCCGCAGTTTAGGAAGAGACCGTTGATGGGAGGAGGGGGTTGGGAGAGTGTGGGCGTGGAGAGCGCGAGGAGAAAGAAGAAGAAGAATGTTAAATTTAACAATAGCAGTCTCGTAGGTGCAGGTGTTGGTAGAAGAATAGCTTGGTGAATACGCATCGAAACCATAACTGAAAACACACCATAGACGTTGTTAAGCACGCAAAGAAGAGGAAGACATTATTGAAGAAGAGGAAGAAGTGTGTGTTTGATAATTGAGAAGAAGTGGAGTTGGAGAAGAAAGGAAGAGGTCAATAGTGGAGTTGGTCTTATTATTAATTTTGTGAGGTTTAGTTGGTACAGACCAAATAATAGGAGGAAGTGGCGTTGAAGGAAATTTTTTTTTTTTTTAAATAAAAAATTGCATGTAGATCATCGTAGTTCTCCTTAATGGTATAAAATTTGAACAAAATTTTAACTCAGTTCCAATATGTTCTTCAGAAAGATGACGGTAAATTTTTTTGTTTCTTTCATAATTTATGTCCTTTTGAACGGTGTATATTTTATATTTATGTTTTATTAATCTCGAATGGTGGTCAACTTTTGAAATTTTTAGTGACAAATTTTAACTTTCAGTAACAAAATTAAATTTTCAGTGACAGGACTCTTAGTGACAATTTTCAGTGACAGGACTTTTAGTGACAGAATTAGTGATGAAATTAAAATTTTACTGACGAATTTGTTTTTTTATATTTCTAAATATACAAAATCTACATTCTTTAAAATGAGTAAATGGTAAAAAAAAATATGTTATTGTAAAGAACGCTATCGTAAAGAACGTATTAGGACTGAATTTAAAATTTGTCTAAATTTTATGTCTATTGTACAGTTAAATATAAATATGATGTTTTATATACAATTTTTTGGGAAAAAAAAGAAGAGAAAAAAGAAGAAAAAGTGACGGCCGTCATGTGCGGTGAGAATGTCAGAAACTGAATGTGAGATAAACGGATTGCAACTGTCCTTTTCTTATTAGAATGATTCTATTAAATATCCTGATCCAGTCTAGAATCATGCGCTAAAGACAGGCTAACTTTAGTATGCTAGTAATATTCCCGCTTAAAATATGATTATTTACTATTTCCATCATGATCTTGGTTAAAATAGTAATTAAAATGTGTTTGGTATCCTTTACTTTTGTTAGGCCATTGCCAAACACGCTACATAACATGTTAAAGCACTACAAATTTTGATACAATTTTGACCATCCTGAAGGTAACATGACTGTCACAGTTTTAAATATAGCAAGGACTAGGATTAGAGGTCGGACTCGAGCTAGATTTTTGGAATCGAACCGGACTTTCTGCAAAAGGTTGGATAGTGAAATCCAATACAGCTCTCGGCTAGCAGAATTCGTACTTCAACGAATCTTGTACATATGTACAAAGACAAACTAGCCAAATGTGAGAACCTTATAAACACCATTATGTTTTAATTGGTAAAAGTGGAAATTGGAAGAATGAAGGCAAGTGGGATTGAAAAGTTGGTAAAAAAAAATTCCCCTTCTTTTGCCCCTTGGAGGGATATTTATACCATCAACACTTGGTGCCCAAGTTTAAATATTTACTTTTGTTAGACAAGTAGTTGTCCCCTATGGGTTCATTTATTTGCGATTTGGATTTGGATTTGGGCCAACAAAATTGACCTTTGAATTATATTCATCAATTTTTTTTTGACGTAAATACATTTTTTTTTTTACTTTCTTGTACGTTGTACATTACTAAAATATAGAGGAATAATGACATCCTCATCCATCGTCAAAATGTCACTATTCAGTATTAGCGACTACCTGGCGACTGAAATTAGATAGAAAAAGACCGTCGGTAAATGCCACGTCGCTAAAAATATTTGTCGCCAATTAGTCGATTCCTTGACTATTAACTGGCGTAATGGCGCCATCATTTTCGTTGACGTCTATGCAACACTTCAACGACGAATTTATATGGCGGCGCTTTAGCAACGGATGTACGACAGTACTTTAGTTTATAAAGACGTCTATATAGCGACGGATTTGCGTCAACATTAGCGTCATTTTAGCGACATTACTTATGTTTCCGATATTGAACAAAAATCTGATACTCAAGTTGGCGATGAAATAACGACATTACTTACTGTCGAAAAAATTGCCTTTCCATCGACGTATGTCGGTAATCCGTCGCCAAAGGAACTTTTTTTACTTGGCGACAGTTTTATCCGTTGCTAGATAGTCGCAAGTACATCGCGGGTAGTCGCTAAGTTGACGGATGTCCGTCGCTAATATGCACATAACTGAAAAAAAAATTAAATATAGATATCCCAGCATACATGATTTATATAAAACCTGTCAAGCACTATCAATATATCAACCATCCAACGCAACCCGCTGTAGAATTCTCGTCCAATCGGACCTTTAACGGCACAGACGCACACTGAAACACACACATGAAACATAATTCAGAAAAGACATATAGTTAACATAATAAAATTAATCGCATACATGTCAAAATACAAGTCCAAATAAAATACTCAAAGTACATGTCGAAAAAATAATCAAAGTAAATAAACAACATCCATAAGTCCACGAGTACTACAACACAAATAAATAATATCCACAAGTCCGCGATTACTACAACACAAATAAATATCAAATATAAAGAAAATCACCGATCGGGCGGTGTTCCCTGGTCACGCATACATTCAATGACATCCGAAGAAATTTTATTCACTAATTCAGATGGTAGTGAACTTAATGCCTCCGGCGATAATAAACTTAGGAGCCTCATCACTGTGCCAGTAAATAGAATAGGGCCAGAAGCAGCAGCGGGAGGAGCAGAGGCACCAGAAGGACCAGATGTCGTGGCGCCATGAACAACAACGGAAGGAGCACAAACACCAGAAGAACCATGCACCATGGAGGCCTGCTTGCTGCTGATCGACTCCTGCACACCCACCACTGTGGCCTAGAATATGGTCATTACCGTAACAAGTTACTCCATCCAATCAGGTTGTGCCGCAGCAGAAGACGCCGACGGTGGAGGTCTTGAGTATATTGACATCTGCGACGCCAAGGAGCCGGTGCTGTAGACGCGTCCGCCTTTCCCTCTTCCACCAGCGACATGTATAAAAATGTCGTTCATTTGAGCGGCCATGAAAGAGGACGTGGTGGCGGACGAAGACTCAGCGACACTCTCTTCCACCCCATCCAAAGTGGCCCGAATGGCGCTCCCAGTCTGCAAAGATGGAACACAGCCTATCTAATGGCCCGTGCTTAATTTCCTAATGGACTTCAAACTTGTAATATAAATTCTAATACCTCATATTAATTTAACTTATAATATAAATTGAAATACTTACAACAGTCTTGTTGGCCTTCTCGTCCACGAAGCTCCCGTCCTCCCTCCTCTTGTGCGTATACTCAAAAATATCGGTGAAGCTGATACTAGAGGGATCTTCCCCCTCCTTCGCCAGCTTCTCCACCTGTGTACGAAACGTGTTCATAGTGACGAGGTATGTTTTCGTGATAAGTAGTTTGTGACAAGTGTAAAACTTGTCACTGAAAGGAATATTTCTGTGACAAGTAATTTTTGTTGTCACTTATAATTTGATTTTGTGACAATATTTGTATATTGTCACACATTTAAATCATTTAGTTACTATATTTTTAGGGCTTTTTGATATTTTCTCCTATTAGATGAAGGATATTGAGAATACCCCCTGTTGTTTCATAAGTTGAGAACCTCCCCTGAAAGTGTCGTTATTGAGTTTATTTTATTCTTAGTCAAAGGCAAACGTGACACTTTCAGGGGGTGTTGTAAACCCCCTCAATTAATTCTATAGATAGTCAGGTATGGGTTAGAAAATTTTGGTTAGCAGCAGATGTTGAGGTTTAGAGTAGGGTTACATATATCTGTTTATTTATTAATTAAACCCTTGGCGCGTCCAACCATTGTTGAATTATTCGGAGCCCAATATCAGCCCATAAATTCTATCGGACTACCGTACTTCTGACTTGACTCGCCAATTTAGGCACTGGACTTTTCCGTCACTCAAAATTAAATCCGTTGTGCCCTAAATTAATTGTAAAACTTACCGTATCCAAAATCCCATAATTAAATTCCGTGTCGGACACCTGTGTCGTTACCTTCAATTTTGAGATACTAACTTAACCCGTTGAGCCGGACCAACTTAAGGGTCCAAGACTGACTCCAAGCCCCCACCATTTTTGACCTTTGTGTCATTTCCAAATTTTGACCCCAAGTGCCCCATTTAATTTAAAAGCGCGGGACACTTTAATTCTATTTAAATCAGGGATACAATTTTGACTAATCCTATTTTAATCCCCATTTAATCCCAATGCCCATTTAATTAAGTCCATGCCAAACATACAATACCCCCTCACCCTACAAAACACAAAACACCAATTCTTCCACAATTTTTGTATCATTTTATGTGTTTGTGCAATTACCCAAATTTAAGGGGCTTAGTTGCAATTATTGAATTAGGTGTTCTCACCTCATTGGCCAAGGCCAAATGGAGAGGCTACCCCTTCTTTGACCGTAGTCAACCCATCTCCCCCTTATTCTTCATGAAGAAACCTATTCCCTCCATGTAAAATCCTAACCCTCCATTTGAATTGGGAGCATCACAACCATCCATCCTCCACACAACCCCCTATATAATATCCTTTCACCCCTCTCCCCAATGCAGGCCCTAATCCCTAGGCACATTGGAAACCCCCTCCTCTCTCTCTCCCCTCTCTCCTCTACATGGGAAACCGAGCCACCCCCCTCCATATTTATTTTCTTCCTTTCTTCTTCTTCCTTTCTTCTTCTTCTTCTCCTTCCATTCTTCTTCTCCTCCCTCGGAACCGGTGCTCCGGCCACCGACTACAGAGCTCCGGCGGGCCACTGACAGCTTTACCCCACGGGCCGCTCCGCCACTCCCCGAGCTCCGGCATTCGAACTCTCCTCCGGCCGAGCTGTGCACCCGCACCTCTTCACACCATTGCACCATCACCTCCACCACCTCACCCACTCGATCATCACCGCCGTCAGCCCGCTGTCCGAAACAGGCACCCGACCACCCGAGACCCCCTCTGGCTTCATCTCCTCCACCAGCACCACCTCAAGCAGGTCCCCCCCCGCTTCTACTGCATCTTCAACCTCCTTCTTCATTAAACCAGCAGCCGGCCAATTTCCCCCCAAACTCCGGCGAGCTACTGCGTCCCTCGACCGCCTGCCACCGACCTCGCCGTTCCCGCTTCCATCTTCTCCGACGACTGTACCTCAGGACAGACCACTGAGCACAGCCGAGCTTCCCCTCGAGCCACCAACAATCCGACTTCTCTCCGGCGAGTTCCACCCTACCGACCACCACCCTGTTGACCCGCTGTTCTTCGGCCAACCCCCGGTCGATGCCACCTCATCGAGGTCGACTCTCCCCCCCCCTCTTGATTATATTCAGATTTGTGATATTTTTTAGCTAGGGTTTTATTTATATATATTCATGTGAGTTATTTTAGCTAGGGTTCTATATGTCTGGTTGGTATGGTAGTGTTGATGATGAGGTTTAATGTTTTAGGGTTAATGTTTTTAAGGTTTATGAAGGTGTAGTGTAGATTATTGATCTTGTGTTAAGGATGGAGGATTATGTGTTATGTAGGTTTAGGTTTGTTTTAACATAAGAAATTAAAATGATTTTAAAATATTTTGCATGGAGGTTTAGGTTTAGTGTTTGCTAAATAAACTATAAAAGTGAGGTTAGGGTTTGATTTTAAATAAATGTCCTGGATATATTACATGGTAGGAAATGCTAAATAAATTAATGAGGATTAAATTGAGAAGAAATAAGATTCTGATATATTTGAACGTTGATGAACACCGAGGAGCACGTGGTTGATTGAGGATTAGTGTGTAGTGTAAAACCCCTAATCGATAATTTGGGGACTGGAAATTAAAGGTGGTTAATTTAGAGTAGTACTTTGTGATTGGTAACAACGATATAAAACGAAGGGTTAATAATCATTAATTGTGTTTTGAGGATGGTTTGATGATGTGGTACAGATGACTAGATGATTTGACGTATCGTACTGATAGTCAACTGTGGTCAACCCCCCTAGCGCCTTGTCCCTGTGAGTCGTAGCTGAGACTGAGCTTAGGTATAGATGTATGTCGCATCCCTGTTTGCCGTGTGATAGATTATTTATTGGGTTTGTATATCATCTCTAGGTACTACGGGACCGGAGGACTTGGATGTGGTACCAGATCCCCGTCATCAGCAGCCGGACGCAGGCAAGTGTACCTTGCCACCCTGTATTTCAGATTACAGATATTTATTGTTTCTTTATGTACATTATGCGCGTAAGTTTGGTTACGATCAATACTTCGCATCCGGATTACAACCGGGTGCAGACGTTCGTCGTAATATCTTAGAGTGATTGTTAGATGTTCATAACACCTCGATGTACGTACCTGAGTATATCGACACCCCATGACACATTCATACACTATGATCGTGCCAGATTCATGTATCCTGATACTGACATCATGACCAGAGACTGGGACGACCTTAGCGTCGCGTCTGTTGAGTTATTTTTGTGTGTCGAGACTGTTAGATAGAGGTTGAAGTTCAGCGCACCATCGTTGACCGCTTGGGAAGGGGAAGACAGTTACTAGACGTTTGGGCTCCTCTGCACGCGCTTATATATATATGTACTGTTTCCGTAGTGATCCTGTATCTAGTGTTATTGTATCACCATTGTGACTCTTTCCCCGGAGCTGCGGTACGTCCCGTGTGTCTCCGTGTCCGGAGCTGCGGTTTTATTTGGACAACCCACGCGTCGAACATTGTCTTCAAACGTTGTCTCACTTAGTTGGTTATGCTAGACTACACTGTCGTTGCACTTGTACTTTCTGCTATACTTTGGCATGCTGTATTCTTGTACCTTGTTACGTCCCTCTGAGGACCTGGTTCCCTGCCAGTTTTATAGCATAGACGATTGCGGAGCATTTGGAGTTGCTGACGGAGTGGCATGTCTTGCGGGCATTGTACCAGGTACTCATATTATTCTACCGGCATTGTGGTTACTTTATTAATATTGATTATTCATCTGCTGTTATAGCCTAGTTTTTGTAGACTCATCTCTTCTCGAGTCTATTCGAGTTTGTATGTTATTGGACGGCCGACTTTAGCACATATAGCTCTTTCTTGTATACTGCTGTACATTGTGGATTGAGACATAGAGGTTTACATTTATGGGATATCTAGATAGTGCCCTTTATATTTTACAGCTTATACGTATTCGAGTCAGACCAGAGTCTGGTCGATTGCGTAGCTGGCGTATCACGTGTTCCTGGTCCTACGTATTTTGGGACTGGGGTGTGACATTTTTTTGTGGTGGCCCATGCAGGTCTGATTTAAATCATCTTGGTCACCTGACTGTGCCAAGCGAGCCTGTAAATTAGGAATAGATATTATGATTGTTGAATAGGATCTCAATCCATAATCGATTTTAAAAACTCACTTTGTATGTGATTATCGCCCTTGGACCTCCAATTTGTATTCGTTCAATTTCCGTCAATATCGTTATCATTGTTTCTCATCCCCTATTAATTCAAAAAGACGAACGCTTGCGCCTGATGGTTTCCTCCAGAAGAAGATCTCAGTTCAGACGGTAGAAGACGTGATATGTGCAATAATTGCTGAGAAGATTGTTACCCTGAGTAGGATAGATTGATAGGTTCTTTTGGATTCTAGAACTAGTATGGAAGGGTAGCAAGAGAATTGGAACCAGTAGTACCCTATTCGTACTTGAGATAGCAGTGATCTTGGAAGTACGGGGAGCTGGAAGGATTGTTGATCATGACCTAGAATAATTTATGGAAGTGCATAGCCCGATGCTAGAAATTAGTTGTTGTAAAAGATAGCGATACCAGGAATGATATTATGGACTAGAGGAGATAAAATTTTAGGCTCTCACTTGGAAGATAATGATCTGATTCCAGAAATTCTAGTATGTGCTTGAGTGATACCATTAATGTACTATATGATTTGAAGAGATAAATAACGAAAAGAAGAAATTTAAGGAATAAAATTTTAGAGAAAACCTTGAGGAGAAGAGAAATTATACATTAGGCGAGGAAACATTTTTTTTTGAGAATTGATGTTGAAAACATAATAGAAGAATTTATCTTGAGGTTAAAGTCTAGACGATGACATCGTCCTAGCCTGAGTTGGTTGAGCCAATACCACGCGGCGCTGGATTATCGACGTGGTTGCTTTATTTTTTTTAGGCCACCAGATTACCTAGGGTTGAGTTTCTTCAGGGATCCCAGGAGCATGGGGCCCATCTACCTTAGGGGCACACAATGCAAAGGGTGAACCAGTGTACCCCCGCATTATATCGAATTTGAGGATGTGTTACTAGAGAACCTTCTGGGCCGGCCACCTGACAGAGAGATAGAGTTTGCTATAGAGTTGACTCCAAGAGTCGAGCCGGTTGTTTTCCCGTCTTCAGACTAGCACCGATAGAGTTGGTTGAGTTGAAGGTCCATAGTAGAGGGTCACTTAGACAAGGGTTTCTGTCGGGCTAGTGTTTTTCCATGGGAAGCAACCATCTTATTGTACCAAAGAAGGACGGGACGGTACGTTGCATAACGATTACAGGGCGTTAAGGGCTATAACGATAAAGAACAAGTACCATATGCCGCACATCGATGATTTATTTGATTAGCTTAGCGGCGCATATATATTCTCGAAGATCGATCTCAGATCAGGCTATCATCAGATCAAGGTACGGAGAGAGAACATTCTGAAGATGGCTTTTCGGACGTAGTATGGACACTATGAGTTGCTAGTCATGACATTTGGTTTAACCAACGCGCCAGCAGTATTTATGAGCCTGATGAACAGTATTTTCTACCAGTACTTAGATAAGTTCATGGTGGTATTTATCGACGATATCTTGGTATATTCCAAGAGCCAGGAGGAGCACGAGAGACATCTCAGGATCATGTTGGAGATGCTGAGACAGAAAGGCTGTATGCCAAGCTCAACAAATATGAGTTATGTTTAGATAGAATAGATAGTCTATGTATCAGGACAACTAAGGGTTCATGAGAAGGACTATCAGACGCATGATCTAGAGCTAGCTACAGTGATAATTGTACTAAAGTTATGGCGACACTACCATTATGGAGAGCGTGTTGAGATTTATACAGATCACAAAAGTCTGAAGTATGCCTACACGAAGAAGGAGCTCAACATGAGACAAAGGTACTGGCTAGAGTTGATGACAGATTATGATATCGAGTTGCAGTACCACCCTGGCAAGGCGAATGTAGTAGCAGATGCCTTAAGCAGGAAGCCCATGGCATATTTTTACGACTCATCGCTGGTTGTTAGAGGATCTTCAGGATTAAGATCGTATTGCCAGGCATGGATGGACAGATGGTCAGTCTCGAGGTTCAGTCTATATTGATTGAGAGGATCAAGGCAGCCCTGCCTACAGATGCGAGATTTTGACGACTGCAAGAGCGGATAGAGACTGGCATGCAGATGGGACTCAGGATTCATGAAGACGGAACGTTGAGGTGTGGAGATCGCCTATACGTTCCGAGTGGCGAGCTATGCCAAGAGTTGATGACCGAGGCTCATAGCTCAATTTATTCTATTCATCCCGGGGGTACGAAGATGTACCGAGACTTGAGACAACATTTCTGGTGGCATGGGATGAAGAGAGAGATTGCAAGATTCGTGGCGAGATGTTTAGTTTGTCAGCAAGTCAAGGCTGAACATCAGAGGACTGCAGGACTAATACAGCCGCTTCCCATTCCCGAGTGGAAGTGGGAACACATTACCATTAACTTCGTCACAGGATTCCCGCAGAGCCCTAGCGGGAAGGATGCAGTTTGGGTTGTCGTAGACAGACTCACCAAGTCTGCACATTTCTTGCTCTTCAGAGTTGGACAGTCCACGAAGATATTAGCTGACATGTATATAAGGCAGATAGTACGACTACATGGAGTGCCTGTCAGCATCGTACCGGATCATGATTCCAGATTCACATCACATTTTTGGCAGAGTATGCATGAGAGTCTAGGAACTCGTCTCAAGTTCAGCACTGCATATCATCCACAGACTGATGGCCAGTCAGAGCGCACGATACAAATATTAGAGGATATATTGAGAGTGTGCATGATTGATTTTGGAGGATCTTGGAAGGACTATCTACACTTGGTAGAATTCTTCTACAATAACAGCTGCCAGGCTAGCATACAGATGGCACCTTATGAGGCACTGTACGACAGAAAATGTAGGTCACCAGTATGTTGGAGTGACGTGGGAGAGCGTCAGATACTTGGTCCAGAGTTGGTGACACAGACAGTGGATAAAGTCAAGCAGATTCAGAGCCACCTGCGTACAGCACAGGACAAACAGAAATATTGGGCAGATGCGCATTGCAGACCTTTGGAGTTCAAGGAAGGTGACCATATATTTTTGAAGATATCGCCTACTCGTGGTACCATCAGATTCTGAGGCAGAGGCAAGCTGAGTCCGAGGTACATCGGACCTTTTGACATCTTGGAACGAGTTGGCGAAGTGGCTTACCGTCTTGCATTGCCTCCATCATTAGAAGAAGTGCATGACGTATTTCACGTATCGCAGTTGAGGATATATGTGGCAGACCCTAGCCACGTGCTTGATCATTCGGAGATTACAGTCGGGCCCAGTCTATCTTACGTAGAGCAGCCAGATGAGATCCTCGATCGCAGTGAGAAGACTTTAAGAGGGCAGACTATTCGACTGGTCAGAGTTGCATGGGAGCATCATTCGCCAGGCGAGTCTACCTGGGAGTGTGAGGATTTCATTTGACAGCGGTTCCCGTATTTATTTGAGGAGCAATGTACTAATTTACGTACCGTATTTCATTACTAGCTTGTTTTTAAATTCTCTTAGCTATTATCTTGCTTTACTTTTAATTTCGGGGACAAAATTTTTCTAAGTTGGGAATGATGTAAACCCCCTCAATTAATTCTATAGATAGTCAGGTATGGGTTGGAAAATTTTGGTTAGCAGCAGATGTTGAGGTTTAGAGTAGGGTTACATATGTCTGTTTATTTATTAATTAAACCCTTGGTGCGCCCAACCATTTTTGAATTATTCGGAGTCCACTATCAGCCCATAAATTCCATCGGACTATTGTACTTCTGACTTGACTCGCCAATTTAGGCACTGGACTTTTCCGTCACTCAAAATTAAATCTGTTGTGCCCTAAATTAATTGCACAACTTACCGTATCCAAAATCCCATAATTAAATTTCGTGTCGGACACCTGTGTCGTTACCTTTAATTTTGAGATACTAACTTAACCCGTTGAGTCGGACCAACTTAAGGGTCCAAGACTGACTCCAAGCCCCCACCATTTTTGACCCTTACGTCATTTCCAAATTTTGATCCCAAGTGCCCCATTTAATTTAAAAGCACGGGATACTTTAATCTATTTAAATCGGGGATACAATTTTGACTAATCCTATTTTAATCCATATTTAATCCCAATGCCCATTTAATTAAGTCCATGCCATACACACAACACCCCTTCATCCTACAAAATACCAAACACCAATTCCTCCACAATTTTTGCATCATTTTATATGTTTGTGCAATTATCCAAATTTAAGGGGCTTAGTTGCAATTATTGAATTAGGTGTCCTCACCTCATTGGCCAAGGCCAAATGGAGAGGCTACCCCTTCTTTGACCGTAGTCAACCCATCTCCCCCTTATTTTTCATGAAGAAACCTATTCCCTCCATGTAAAATCCCAACCCTCCATTTGAATTGGGAGCATCACAACCATCCATCCTCCACACAACCCCTTATATAATATCCTTTCACCCCTCTCCCCAATGCAGGCCCTAATCCCCAGGCACATTGGAAACCCCCCTCCTCTCTCTCTCCTCTCTCCTCTACATGGAAAACCGAGCCACCCCCCTCCATATTTATTTTCTTCCTTTCTTCTTCTTCCTTTCTTCTTCTTCTTCTCCTTCCATTCTTCTTCTCCTCCCTCGGAACCGGAGCTCCGGCCACCGACTGCAGAGCTCCGACGGGCCACTGACAGCTTCACCCCCTGCTCTGCCACTCCCCGAGCTCCGACATTCGAACTCTCCTCCGGCCGAGCTGTGCACCCGCACCTCTTCACACCATTGCACCATCACCTCCACCACCTCACCCACTCGATCATCGCCGCCGTCAGCCCGCTGTCCGGAACAGGCACCCGACCACCCGAGACCCCCTCCGGCTTTATCTCCTCCACCCGTACCACCTCGAGCCGGTCCTCCCCCCCCCGCTTCCACTGCATCTTCAACCTCCTTCTTCATTAAACCAGCAGCCGACCGGTTTCCCCCCAACTTCGGCGAGCTACTGCATCCCTCGACCGCCTGCCACCGACCTCACCGTTCCCGCTTCCATCTTCTCTGACGACTGTACCTCAGGACAGACCACCGAGCACAGCCGAGCTTCCCCTCGAGCCACCTATAATTCGACTTCTCTCCGGCTTCCACCCTACCGACCATCACTGTAAACCCCCTGATTTTTCAGAAATTTTTTTAAATGGATTTTTATATTTTTCTGGAATTTTCTGATAATTTTTCTGTAATTAAAATCAAGGTATTTTGAAATTAAATAAATTTTAAATAATGTTAAATAATATTAAAATATTATGAAAATAATATTTTTATGTGTAAAATGAAAAATTAGACATAGGGTAATTTTTCGGAAATTTATTGGACCCCGAAAGCATTTTTAAAGACCAAAAAAACAAGTTTTAAATAAACCAATTAAACCTAATTAAACCCTGAATTAAACCCGATTTTTTACCCAAACCAACCGAGCCGAACCGGACCTGGTCTAGCTGAACCAGGCCCAACCCTAGCGGGTCGGATCCGGGCCCGTCAGCCAACCTGACCCGACCCGCTTCGACCCAAACCCGGCTGCTACAGTGCACCCTAACCCCTCTTCTTTCCCGACCCTTCGTTCTCCGCCGGCTGCCGGCGCCGCTCCGGCTTCCTGTAACCGTCGAGTAACCCCCGCCGCTTCGCCTCTGCAACCTCCTCCTCTCTCCGCCTGTGCCCTAACCCCCAGCCACCGCCTCCGTCGTCCCCGACGTCTCCCCGACTGCGGCCTCGACGAAACCCCAGCTGTCTGCCTCCCTCTCTCCTCCAGCGCCGTGCCCATCCCGACAGCAACAGCAGCCGCAGCAGCCCCGGCCGCCGTGCCACCTCCCCGCAGCCTCGCCTGAGCCGTCCCCGGCCGCCTCCGCCCGAGCAGCCCACCCAGCAGTGCCTAGCCGCCTCCGGCGAAGCCACCAGCCGCAGCACCTCAGCAAAGCCGCCTCCGCCTCCCTCAGCTCCGGCGAGTCTCCGGCGAGTGACCGAAACCCTAGAACTGTACAGTACCGTGTCCCCTTGTGTCGTGTCGTATCGCGGACACGAGAATTTGGTTTCCACGGAGCCCTGTTCAGGTAGCATTTTTTCTCTCCTCGTTGCCCCATTTTTTGTCCCGTCTGTTGTGACGCGTAGACTGTGTGACCCTCTCGATGCCCGTACAACCCGCTCGGTGTGTCGCGTCCCGTGGTGATCGCGATCTGCGATCCAAAAACAGGAAAAATAATACCCTGTTTCCCCCGGAAGTGAGTACGTCCTGCCAAACCGGACGACTTGGTCGCGTGCGGTCTTCACCGAAAGGTGCACGCCGTTGATACGGACGTGTGAAATTTTGCAAAAGTTGATTTGGATGTGCGTGCACACCGAAATCAACGCGCATCCACCGACAACGCCCCATATCGGCCTATTTTGTAACTCGTTGTAACTTTATGTACACACGTCGAATCGAAACGAAACTTACGCCATCGGACTCGTAGCAATACGCTGGTCCTGTGACCCAAGTTTGGTTCGATTCTGAGAACGTTGACAAAATCGCGTATCGTGGTCCCCGCGGCTCCACTTGACAGACGATTTTGTGATCGGCTCATCGGAATCCAATTCTGAAAGTTCCGTTGGGTTCGTATCATTGTTCTGGACTTGTTGACACTAAGTTTGGCGAATTTGGAGACCTTTGTTGCTGACACATTTTTCGGTGCAAAGCGGCCCACATGTGGACCCCGCTTTGACCAAAAACTGTCATTTTTGCCCCTGTGTCCAAATTGGACTCAAGGACCGGCGTTTCTAGCTATTTGATATTTTCTGAATCTGATAGTGATGTTTATTTCATCAACCGGAGCAGTACCTGCAATTCTCACTGAGGTCAGAGCTACAATTGGAGCCAAAACCCCAGGCAAGTGTACCTTGCCCAATCTTGCAGTTCTTGTTACATATTTTTTTGACTTATTTATCTGTTGTATATACTTAACCTAGGACCGCGTGACTTTACTTAGCGTCCGATTAATAGTCGGATGCCAACCCCGTACGCGGAGTTGTGTAACGTCACCTAGAGATGGATATCGTGACCCTTTATATTCTCGTACTTGCATTATCAAGTACGTTATAACCCAGGACACCTGACACCATTCATGAGACAGAATCTTCCTGAGATATTCATGGTGATTCTGTATAGGATACAGGTTTATGACATCTACTTTATATATGCTTAGATTTTATTATGACTTGCTGCATTAGATATGATCTTGCGTGTCATGGACATGAGACGTGTGATTACATTGGGTGGGGAGAGTATTACCATAGCAAAGGCTGATTATATTACATATATTATTATCTTGAGGTGTCTTAGTCTCTGACACAGAGCTTTGACACATGTAATGGAGTTATAAAACTAATACTGCTATGGGTTTCTCCGACACCGATCCTATAGTAGTCTCAGCCCGAGTATGATTAAAACTCTCACTTGCATATCACTTAGTTGGTTATATATTTACCCTATTATTTTATTTATTGCTGCACTGCATTTATTTTGGCATGAGTTATTTTGTACCTTGCTATGTCCCCTGAGGACCTGGATCCGGATTATGTCCCCAGGATTAGCAGAAGATATCTATCCTGCGGTGTACGGAACAGGAGCACTTCTCGGAACAGTACCAGAACCTGAGGACGAGATGATCGCTGAGGATTTTTCCTGAATATCTGCTTCTTCTATGCTCATTCTTGCTGCTATTAAACTCTTTTATTTCTTATTTAAATGAACAATTGTAACAGACTTAATATCGGGTTGTTTTCCGATTTTATTTACTTGTGGATCTGGATTATGTCCCCAGGATTAGCAGAAGATATCTATCCCGAGGTATACGGAACTGGAGCACTTCTCGAAACAATACCAGAACCTGAGGACGAGGTGATCGTTGAGGATTTTTCCTGAATATCTGCTTCTTCTATGCTCAGTCTTGTTGCTATTAAACTCTTTTATTTTTAAATGAACAATTGTAACAGACTTAATATTGGGTTGTTCCCCAATTTTATTTACTTGTGACTGGATGATGTTTTATATCCTTTTGATGATATTGATGTATTTATTCTGTGGATGAGATTAGTAGACCCTTATTGTTGTACTATAGCTTAAGTATGCCCCGATGGATCCATTAAATTGGGTTTGTCTATCGGTGTGTGCTGCTGGCCATTGCCACGTGTCTAGTCCCTTGATATTTTGGGACTGGGGCGTGACAACCACCCTGCTGACCCGCTGTTCTCCGGCCAACCCCCGGTCGGCGCCACCTCGTCGAGGTCGACTCTCCCCCCCTCTCTTGATTATATTCAGATTTATGTTATTGTTTAGCTAGGGTTTTATTTATATATATTCATGTGAGTTATTTTAGCTAGGGTTCAATATGTCTGGTTGGTATGGTAGTGTTGATGATGAGGTTTAATATTTTAGGGTTAATATTTTTAAGGTTTATGAAGGTGTAGTGTAGATTATTGATCTTGTGTTAAGGATGGAGGATTATGTGTTATGTAGGTTTAGGTTTGTTTTTACATAAGAAATTAAAATGATTTTAAAATGTTATGCATGGAGGTTTAGGTTTAGTGTTTGCTAAATAAACTATAAAAGTGATAAAGGATTTTCATGGAGGTTAGGGTTTGATTTTAAATAAATATCCTGGATATATTACATGGTAGGAAATGCTAAATAAATTAATGAGGATTAAATTAAGGAGAAATAAGATTCTGATATATTTGAACGTTGATGAACACCGAGGAGCACGTGGTTGATTGAGGACTAGTGTGTAGTGTAAAACCCCTAATCGATAATTTGGGGACTGAAAATTAAAGGTGGTTAATTTAGAGTAATACTTTGTGATTGGTAACAACGATATGAAACGAAGGGTTAATAATCGTTAATTGTGTTTTGAGGATGGTTTGATGATGTGGTACAGATGACTAGATGATTTGACGTATCGTACCGATAGTCAACTGTGGTCAACCCCCCTAGCGCCTTGTCCCTGTGAGTCGTAGCTAAGACTGAGCTTAGGTATAGATGTATGTCGCATCCCTGTTTGCCGTGTGATAGATTATTGATTGGGTTTGTATCTCATCTCTAGGTATTACGGGACCGGAGGACTTGGACGTGGTACCAGATCCCCGTCAACAGCAGCCGGACGCAGGCAAGTGTACCTTGCCACCCTGTATTTCAGATTACAGATATTTATTGTTTTTTTATGTACATTGTGCGCGTAAGTTTGGTTACGATCGATACTTCGCGTCCGGATCACAACCAGGTGCAGACGCTCGTCGTAACATCTTAGAGTGATTGTAGATGTTCGTAATGCCTCGATGTACGTACCTGAGTATATCGACACCCCAGGACATATTCATACACTGTGATCATGCCAGATTCTTGTATCCTGATACTGACATCATGACCAAAGACTAGGATGACTTTAGGGTCGCGTCTATTGAGTTATTTCTGTGTGTCGAGACTGTTAGATAGAGGTTCAGGTTCAGCGCACCATCGTTAACCGCTTGGGAAGGGAAAGAAAGTTACTAGACGTTTGGGCTCCTCTGCACGCGCTTATATATATATGTACTATTTCTGTAGTGATTCTGTATCTAGTGTTATTGTATCACCCGTGTGACTCTTTGCCCGGAGTTGCGGTACGTCCCGTGTGTCTCCGTATCCAGAGTTGCGGTTTTATTTTGGACAGCCCACGCGTCGATCATTGTCTTCAAACGGTATCTCACTTAGTTGGTTATGCTAGACTACACCGTCGTTGTACTTGTACTTTCTGCTGTACTTTGGCATGCTGTATTCTTGTACCTTGTTACGTCCCTCTGAAGACCTGGTTCCCTGCCAGTTTTGCAGCATAGACGATTGTGGAGCATTTGGAGTTGCTGACAGAGTGACATGTCTTGCGGGCATTGTACCAGGTACTCATATTATTCTACCGGCATTGTGGTTACTTTATTCATATTGATTATTCATCTGCTGTTGTAGCCTAGTTTTTGTAGACTCATCTCTTCTCGAGTCTATTCGAGTTTGTGTGTTATTGGGCGGCCGACTTTAGCACATATAGCTCTTTCTTGTATACTGTTGTACATTGTGGATTGAGACATAGAGGTTTACATTTATGGGATATCTAGATAGTGCCCTTTATATTTTACAGCTTATACGTATTCGAGTCAGACCAGAGTCTGGTCGATTGCGTAGCTGGGGTATCACGTGTTCCTGGTCCTACATATTTTGGAACTGGGGCGTGACAGGTGTTCTCGACTTATGAAAAAAAAGGGTATTGTAAACCCCCCACCCAAAATAGATATTTTGTGTATATTTTATATTATTATATTTATTATAGATTATTTTAAATATTGAATTACTTTAGAGTATTCTCTTAGTTAATTAGAAAATAAATTTCTTAGTATATTTACTTATGTAAATATTTATTTAGAATTATTTTTAGGCTCTTTTAGAGTTTTGGAGATTTTTCTAGAAATTTTTGCTAATTAAAACATAAGGAACATAAATTTCTAGGACTTTCATGATTTATAATGAGACCATACTTGCATATTATTCCTACCAAATATTTATTTTAGGTTAAAATATTTAATTATATTTTTCTGTAATTTATTTAGAATTTTAAGAAATTTATTTAGATTTTTGAAATTATTTAGGATTTATTTGGATATATATAGTCTTAATATTAGATAGATGCTAATTTATTGTTAATAGATATTAATATGATTATATATAAATTATTTGTATTATCTTTAATTCTATTTAAGATTATAAATTATTGAGATAAACTCAAACTCTATTTTAAATTAATTCAAATCCTGAGCCTACTAGGAAAGCAATTTCATGCATATCCTATCCTTATTTAAACTAATCCTAATCATATCCAAATTAGCAAATTCCTAGCCGTATTATATTAAGTAGTCTCAACAATTATAAATACCTATTAGACTTATGGAATAAACTATCTTTCATAATTTTCTTTCACAAACTCCTCTCTTTTTCGTCCAAAAACAGTCAAAATTCGTCATAAATTCAGCCCCATTTTCTAGTAGTTATGATGACTTAAAAAGACGATATCTCCTAACTCCGGACTCCAAACGCGCTCCAGTTTTTTTTTGTTAGAACTATATCAAGTTAGTTTTCTAAATATAAAAATTACTTTAATAATTTATGAACCTATTTGTCCAAAAAATTCTAAAAGTGCC
Source organism: Iris macrosiphon (assembly GCA_036927795.1). Lineage (NCBI taxonomy): Eukaryota > Viridiplantae > Streptophyta > Magnoliopsida > Asparagales > Iridaceae > Iris > Iris macrosiphon. The sequence goes on along the minus strand of JAYESA010000005.1, from coordinate 268,972,068 downwards.
AGTTGTCCGAAATCAGATGCGTTTCCGTATTTTCGAGATTTTGGGAGATCCCAAATTCGGAATTATGAACCGTTTGAACTTTCAGAAAGTCGACATTATGACCTTGCATAAAATAATATTTCCAGAATTTAACATATAAGTTTAATTTACTGTAAAATTTGTGCAACGTAGAGGTAAATAAAAAATCACCGAAAATTATCATCTGTGCGCCCTTGTGGACATAACTCTTTACCGACTTGTGATTTATGAAACCGTCAATTCTGGTATTCATGTAGCACTGAAATCTATAGAATTCTACAAACAAATCAAGGATTTAAGTCGGTTGACTTTTTGGTCAATGGATTGCCTCGATTTGCGTGCCACGGATCACACATCCGTAAAGTTGACTTTCTTTGGACCAAAATTAGGGTTTAACAATAAAATCATATTATAATAAGATTAAAATACTATTTTAGGATATTTTATTTATAATTAAAATAGATTAAAATAGAGGAACCTATTCACCCACTTTTGTAACCTACTTGTTTAATTTATGTGACGGGTAGATCGGACGACGCCTTGAGTTGCGACTTCATCCCTTTTCAGACCAGGTAAGATACCTTGCCAAATTATTTATAGTAATTTGCATGCTTATTATATTTTTATATATTCATTGCATATGTGTTTTCTTTCAGTCATAATTATATACTATATATATGTTGACACACACTTAACACATAGTATCATGGGAGGGGAGGACAATCAGTAGGCGTATGGGCTATAACCACTCTGGTAAATCGTAGTAACTAGCACGCTCTACGGTAGTTGTGTCGCGTTGGTCGCTACCCTCGAGGTATGTCGATTTCTGGTATCGCGATGGTCGCTACCCTCTAGGTATGATGGCTTCTGATGTTCATGGACGTGTGTGTGAGTTGTGAGATAGATAGAGTAGCCTATCCATGCCCATAAGTCGAAAAGTTATCCTCATTATGCATTTCATATAGATTGTCTAGTACAGCATACTTATATATTTTTTGTCTATTATGCATATTTTACTGTATTCAATTGGCATGCTTCTATGTATCTTGTTACGTCCCTCTGAGGACCTGGTCCCTTTCCAGGTGTAGACGATCATGACTATTTGCAGGAGCATGGATCAGGACTTGCTACTCCATTCTCTTTCGAGGAGGTCTCTCTTCGAGTCTCATTATTCATTAGATATACTTATTTTTGTTCCTCTTATATTCTAGTTGGTAGTGGATTTGTCTCCGCCCAACTACTTATTCTTATCAAGCATTTTATATTTGATTCAGTTATATAGTTGATTGGTTATTTGATTATGTGGATGAGATCTAGTTATGCCCTGTGACTTGTAACAATATAGATATACCACATGTGAGTTAATATTCATAATACAGCGTACGTGTGTATTATGGTATCCATATATTGGAGTTGCTATATACATACGGCTGGCATGCTTACGTATTCCTAGTCCTACGTATTTTGGGACTGGGGCGTGACAGGTATTCTCAATATCCTTCATCTAATATGACATAATATAAAAAAACCCATATTTTTATTGGTCGTTACTCAATATTGTCACTAAAACAAAATATTATTTTTTATGAGAATCAAAGACGAGTTTTATGTGACAAGTGAAAATACTTGTCACTTAAGGTGTATTCTGTGACTTCTTTACAGAATTATAACAAGAAGTTCTATATGACAAGTAAAAATACTTGTCACTTAAGGTGTAACACTTAAGTTGTATTATGCGACTTCCTTATATTATAACAACAAGTTCTATGTAAAAAGTCAAAATACTTGTCACTTAAAGTGTATAATAATTGTAACACCAAGTTCTATGTGACAAGTAAAAATACTTGTTATTTTGTGTATTATATGACAAGTAAAAATTCATGTTACTTAAGGTGTCTTTTGTAACTTTCTTAAAGAATTGTAATAACAAGTATTATGTGACAAGTAAAAATACTTATCAGTTAAGGTATATTCTTTAACTTCTTTAAAGAATTGTAACAACAAGTTCTATGTGACAAGGTTAAAAAAAATTCAAAATTATTTTTATAGAATAATAAATTTTGGAAATTTTGGTTGAAAAAATATTTTTGAAAACAATATTTTCTAAAAAATATTTCGCTAAATAGTTTGGCAAAATTCATATATATTATTATTTTTATTTAATAATATAATAGTTTTGGTGTAATATTAGCATGTTTGATTCCGGATTAGAAGGTTGAGTGTTCGAATCCCATAGGGTTCAAATATAGATTTGTTAGTTTTATTTTTTATTCTTTTGACAAAATATTTTTTTATTTTAATTTACAATAATATACTATTTGTGACAATATTGTGCGTCACTTATAAAATTTATAGTGACGAGGTATGTTGTCACGAAAAAAATACTATCAGTGACAAACTTTGCTTGTCACAGTTGAAAACCTTCGGTGACGCCATATTTTAGTCGTCACTTTGTCTTTTAGCTACAGAGGTATATGCAACCAAAGTACGTCGTCACTATATTCGTCATAGAAGATGTGATGTGACGAGTTTTATAACTTCTGTGACAACTTTACATGTCACAGAAATCCAGTTTTCTTGTAGTGAACATTAAGGAAACATATTAGCTTGATAATTAATGTTATTGAACTATATAATGAAAATATTTTAGTACTTTGAGTTACCTTACCAGATTTTGATGGTGCATAGCGATGGGGATTGATCCACCAGTATGCAGACCCGCACGAGATTGCACATTCTTTCCTTGCTCGGACCTCTTCTTGAACTCAGGAGTATCGAGCTCTTTCTACATCTTCTCCCAAAAATCATCATGGATCCAAGGTTTCTTGCCATTTTCAATATTTATCCTTTTTTTCAAATCATCATTTGTATCCCGCATCTTCTTGTTACAGGCACCGATATGTCTTCCTGATCTTCGTATCGCGATGCTCGGACCACTAGTAGATTTTCTGACATACAAATTTAATTAACAATTAATATAAATAGATAAAAAAATAATTACTAAATGGAATAATGAAAAAGATCAAATATACCTTCATCTGGTCAAGCCATATATACTGCATGTCGGGCGACACATCGGAGAATCTAAGGTAGGGGTCATGGTAGTTCCCCCTAATAATTTTTCCAAGTGCTAGAGTAGCACTGTAGGAAAAAAACCTACAAAGAAATAACATCAAAATTTTAATTTTAATAAATAAATAAAATATATAAAATTGACTGCTTCAGATAAAATATATGAAATAACTTACAGCTCGTGGGTCACGGACCAAAGCTCATTTCTGAACTGCCACTCTGGTATCTCTGGTTGTGTCGGAGGACCACCAGGTCGGGGGACATACTGACCACTAGCATCATACTCTAAGTCCGAATACTCCGGGGTCCATCGTACAACTGTCGGAGTATCTAGTGGATGAAATGACGATGGGGTACCGGGATCTTCATCAGATGATGATGAAGGCATAGATGCCGATGATGGAGCACCGAGGTATGTGACAAATGACGAAGTATCTGCAGTCGATGAAAGAGTGGAGGTACCTGCAACCGACGAGGGGGTATCGGGATCACGTGATCGAGGGGATAATCCATCCCCGGGTAGTATAAGATCACCACGACCACGATAACGATCACCTCAATCACGACCACGACCACGACCACCAACCATCTATGATCATGATTTACATATATAATAATAAGTATAATAGACATCTAATAAATATAACTAAGCAACATTATAGACATCTAATAAATAGAACTAAGCAACAAAATAATTATAAAAACTGATATAGAAGTATTTTCAGTAAGAGATAGAAGTATTTTTAGTAACAAAATCAAACTCCATCTCTAGGTACATCATGTAGACAACATAGGTAATCTAATCATCATCATCGTCATCATCATTATCATCCTCATCCTCGTCAAGTTCTTCTTCTTCTTTTTCTTCTTCTTCTTCTTCTTCTTCTTCTTTCTGGTCGTGGACAAGGCCAATTATCTGGTTGTGATCTAAGTCTTGTATATCAACCTCTTCCTCCCCTCTATTTTCCTCGACAATAGTTTCAACATCCATGCTATCAACGTCGCCTTCTTTCGAATATTGTCCCAAATAAGGCTCTTCGACCTGGTCCTCATGGAATGCTGAGTCTCCAATATTGAACATATTTCTAGCTTTAGTCTTACATACCGCCCACAGTCAAATCGATCTCTATAATGCCTTGGGTAACTTATATAGTAGACTTGAACATCTTGACTTGCTATCACAAATGAGTCAGACCATCTATATCTCCTTCGCTAGTTTATCAACAAATCCAAAATTGTTTATTAATTTTCCATCATTGATTTGGTATTATGTCGAACCAATCATATTTGAACATCACAATATTCATGTCATATGGGGCCAGATATTGCAATTTTATAATATTTTGAAGCACACCATAATAGTCAAAGTCTGGCTCATCATCGTAGATGGCCCCTCTTATACAAATATCAAAATCCTTTGTATTTAAGTCGTCAACAAGAAATTACGTATTTATAGGATTTTGAGTTACTTTAAACTTGAAGTCATTAATGACATAGCTTGGCCAAGTCCTTGCTTCCTTAATTGATCCCAATGCGAAATAATGAAGGCTCTCATTTACGAGTGTTATTTTAGACAAGAAAACCTGTACACACACGTCGATAATAGACATGTTATTAGTGACATATATAGAAATGGTAGCGACAATATATTTAATATATTATCTGAGTTGCTTACATATTTTTTAAATCAGGACGTAAAGTTATAATTGTGAGACCCGTCTCACAGTATTTGTATTGGTATATGGATACATATTTTATATTATATGTATTGTGTTTTATTGGATCTCGTGGAATCTCAAGATTTTTTTCAAAAATGAAACTTTACTACCTGACCGGCATACCGGCGGTATATTTTAGAATACCAGCGGCATACCGTTCGACAGATATTTATTTTTCTTTTGAGATATTTTTGAGATATTTTCGTGAGATATTTTCATGAAAAATATTTGATACTTTCTATTATCCATTGGTTTTTTTTGAGTGGTCGAGATTGATTTAACTCGTGATGTAGATTACTAATGAGTTAGATCGGACGGTCACGATTAAATTACCTCTTATATATATGAATTGATTTTCTCTCTCCTATCTTTTTTTTCTTTTTTTCTTTCTTCATTGTCTCTCCTTTTCTCGTGAGAGCTAGGAGCTTGGTCTTAATGCCAAAGAGTATGGTTTCTTAACCTCTCTTGGTAGTTGAGTTGAAGGTTAAGACTGGGAGCTTGACTACAGGCTAGTACATCTTGCCAAAATCATGAACGACTTTACTTTACTGCGATTTTTATTTTTCTTGGTAGTTTATGCTTAGAATTTCATGTTAGTGGTTTTGTTAAATATATTTCTCTAGTGATTTTCAACCCTCTGCATGTTTCATAATTTGTTTTGAGCTTATTTTTGACGTTTTCGGTGAAACCCTGATATTTACTAGTTAGGTAACTCAGTATCGAAAACGATAACCGTAGTGATTGTCATGAGGCTTGGTATATATGCTATATGAGACTTACCATTAGACTTGACAACTTGCCGGGCCAATTTTTGTTAAGTTTTCAAACGTATTTTTGGTTCCGAAAACCCATCCTTCTATGACTTTTTCTAGAATTGCATATGAGAATTGTCATACCGACGGTATACTGGTGTATAACGACGATATACCAATTTAGCCCGACTTGGAATCCTAGAACTTGCTGTGACCTGGATCGGCATATCGACGATATATTGGAGTATATCGACGGTATACCGATTTGTTGGAATCGAAAAGAATCCCAAGAAATCCACTCGAGGATTGAGCCGAATCCTGCATTAAATAGAGATTTGACAGCCTGGCAAAGACTCATCCATGCAACCAGCCATCCATGCGGCCCAAAGTTATCTCCTCCATGCATCTTATTCAAAGTATCCCAAACTTATCAGTTTAAAAACTTTGAAGGGGGTCTTGTAGAAGCATGAAAAATCTGGATCCATACGTCCAACAACCATGCGCCCCACATTATACTCAGAAGAAACCAAGCCACATAATGACCACGCCGTAGAGAAAAAGTTGCATCCTTGTAAACCAAACAATGGTAGTATAAAGGCCCAACACAAGGATTATGTCAGATACGAAATCCTGAAAAAATGGATTTTCTGAACTTTTGGGAAAATGTGAGCACAATAAGTGACAAGAAGCTCTCATCAGACTAATAATGAGTTCTGATAAGTGTACAATGGCATGTGTACGATGCCACACGTATCTTAGAGCATATGCATCTCTGGTCCCATGCGTCCCAGACTCCATGCATCCCATGCGTCTCTGGCCCCATGCATTCCAGACTCTATGTATTCCATGCATCTCTGGCCCCATGCGTTCCAAACTTCATGCATTATATGCGTCTCTAGCCCCCTGTGTTCCAGACTCTATACGTTTCATGCGTCTCTGGCCCCCTGCGTTCCAGGCACCATGCGTCTCTTATGACAAAATCTTTCTATTGCGACTGAAGCGATTCTCTCCAACTAAATACGGACCATGTGTCAAGCTGACCAAGTCACACAAACAGAAGATGATAACCGCCATGATCTCCGGTAACAACAAATCATAATAAAATATCCACGTGGAAGCCTGTCCTGGACTCAACCCTTACTATGAGTCCACAGTTGCAATCGTATTATGTTGAAGGATTCCTATGCGGCCACCAAACAGAAGGACATGCGACACATATAGCCCATCAACATGATGGCTATAAATAGGTACAACTTGGACGTCACAAAGGCCGAGTTTTTATGCTTCAGAGAGAAACCATACCCTTCCAGAGAGCTACATACATACACACAAGAGAGAGAGAGAGAGAGAGAGAGAAAATATAAGAGAGCACCCTTCACTCACTCGTCGGACCATCAACAGAGTAAAGGAGCCGCCATAGCGCTCGATCTCCACCGTCATACTACCTAGATTAAATATTGTACTTAGATTGTCTGTTTAATACTTCTTTGTACTTTTTGTTTGTTATTGAACGAGGAAAATTTTAATGGAAAACAGAGGATACTTGTTCCGAAGTGTCTTTATTGAGTTCACGGTAGTCGATGCACAGCCACATCATACCGTCTTTTTTTTAACAAATAATACCGGAGATCCCCAAGGTGAAACACTGGGGCGAATGTATCCACGATCCAATAATTCTTAGAGTTGGAACTTCAGTTCCTTTAATTCTGCGGATGCCATCCTGTACGGGGCTCTAGAGATCGATCTTATATTCAAAAATGTATCAATGCAGAACTCATATCTCTCGGTCCAGTTTTATTTTAGGTATCTCGTCTGGAAACACATCAGCAAATTCGGCCATGACTTCAGTGTGAACTGGGTTGGCACCCTCCCTGCGTGTCTCGAACAGAAACCAAGTATCCTTCGCAACCAAAATGTAACATCCGTCGGGCCATGGCTGCTAAAATTACCATGGATGGCTTGGTCAATGTTGTACCATACGAGTACGAGAATTCTGTCTCTCCTGGTAGAAAAAATATAACTCTCTTTTTCGTGCAGTCGATCATTGCACCACATGCACTAAGCAAATCCATTTCCAGAATGATATCGTAATCCTTGATGTCGAGAACAAAGACATACAGTGACAAGTTCCTACCTCCAATACATATATAGCCCATCCCTATATATCAAATTAGCAGCCATCTTCATACTAGATGGAGTGCTAACACTAAGTTTTATATTTAGTACAAATATTATTAGTTTATGTTCTACAACTTAATCAGCCGATATAAAACTATGGGTAGCACCAGAGTCAAATAGTACACATGTAAAAATGCTATTAAATAGAAGTACACTGTTTGATGATAAACAAAAGAATGAAACTAGGTTTATACGAAACTATTTCTTTGTTTAGAAATAAGAAAAAAGAGTACAATTAATCCTATACAAGGATGTTAAGTACAAAAAAAAAATTCTGGAGAAAAATTGCTGTAGGAGTCTGATCTGCGGTCGATCACTTTGTCCCTTGGACCACACGATGATGAAGAAGTGATGTAGAAGAAGAAGAATCTTCAAAGGTTGCAAGTGGGATTGAATTCTCGTTGTCGAAGTTGTCAATCGACACTCTCTGTCTGTGCTCTCTGCTCCTCTTTCTATCCCCTCTGATCTTGATCTTTCTCCCGACCTTGATCTCCTGTGACCGGAGGTCTCTATTTATAGAGATCAGTCACAATAATTGTCCAGTCGGCGTAGAAGCCAGACTGTGAAGAGAGTTGCACCCTTTACGCGGCGGTTATAATAACTGTTACCCATGTTTGAATGATCTCTTGAATTCGCGTATGACGCGTGTCCCATTATGAGGTACGCGTATAACTGCTCCTCGAAGATCACGGTATGCAAGCCACGTAGGCAACTGCCCCTCGCGTAGAGATGGTTGGCATAAAAGCCAAATAACTGTCTTGTTGGCGTAAAAGCCAAATAGCTGTCTTGTTGGCGTAAAAGCCAAATAGCTGTCTTGTTGGCGTAAAAGCAAAATAGATGTCTTATTGGCGTAAAAGCCAAATTCTGTGTAAAGCTTGATAATGCATGAATAATAGATAATCAGCGTAAAACTAGCCAATTATCCTTCCTAACTGAGGTCTTGAGCGTATTCTGGGCTAAATAGCCTTATCACGTACCTTTGCAAATATAGCCTGAGTTGGCGTATTTCGAGGAGATAGCATATGGCGTACTCCTATAGTTGAAAATAGCCTGGTTGGCATAACATGCAAGGATGATGATATGAGCGTATTAGTCACAGTTTTAGCTCTCACAGTCATTAAAAATAGAACAAAATCTCGTGCATTAAATGCAGAGATCTGCCCCCATCTCGTGCATTAAATGCAGAGATATGCCTCAAGCTCTGTACGAGAGACAGCTTTTGACATGGCATCTGATTTTGTCTCATCTCGAGCGTAAAAACTCATCTCTGCCTGTGTAAAATAGGCAGTGTATTCCTTGAATGCGTAAAAATGACTTGTATCAAGGATATATCACTAAACGACAGCTTGGGCCTCTGTGCAGAATCATCATTACAGCCGTCCTCTCGATCGTCGTGCAGTACTTTTGTCAGGAGTCAGGTTCACTGTTCTATCTGACAGATTCATTCGAGGAATACAAAGAGTTCATCGTACAACTTCACGCCGCATTAAAAGCAAACGTATTTTACGCCGGAGGGAGGTGTAGCAACCTTTTACGCCAAGACAGCCTTTGAGTGCTGCTTTACGCGGGCTGTTCTGAAGCCAAATTTTATGCCACACAGCGCTGAAGCTCTGTTTTACGCGAACTTCATGTATGTTGGGGGGTTTTACACGTATAATTCCTTAGCGTATTTTATGCATCTACCAGACCCCCTTCAAAGTTTTTAAATTTCTCGTAATTTGAAATACTTTGAATGAAGCATGAAACGGTCAAATTTGACTCATTTCTGCGAGGCTGATTTTTTGGAGATATTTAGGAAGTTGTTGGAATTTGGTATGTTCTCTTCTGCCTATATAAAGGCAAGCGAGTGAACCTGTTTTTCCATACTTCCTTCACCACGAAGATGGCTGCTGAGATTCATTGGGCTAACCTGAGAAAGAAGAAGATCATGCTCTTCCAGTATATAAGAAGCCGTAAAAAGAGGCATCTTCGAGCAAATATCCTCTGCAACGATGGATCATGGAAGGATATCATAGCTTCCTTTGCTCGAGATAATCAACAATTTTATATGGCGATTCGTCAAAGACAGATGAAGGGTCGCATTAGACCACACAGCTTGCTAGCTGTATTTTCTCCTATTATGAAGCTGGATCCTGGTGGGCAGCTTGGTCGTGTCTTCCAGTATTATGTTGGATCTGAATCCCTAACACAATTCTAGGCATGGCCGCCATGGCGTATGGGGGGCTTTATACAGGCCCAGTTCTGTATCCTCCCGCCATTTATCATTTTCTTGTTCATCGGCCGAAGAGGCCGATGAAGTGCCGTAGAAGAAGAATTGAAGATCTCCGTCAGACGAGAACCTAGCGTGATAGATTCCCATCATGATCTTGAATATTAATGAAAAATCCTTTGGAAAAATGGACTTCCATCATATATAATCATGATTAATAAACTTTTCTTCTTTTACGCCTCTTTGATTTGCCATATTGCTGTGAGAAAGTCTGATAATACGCAGCTTCAGCATGCTTGAGTAATTTTTTATACTGATTCTGACAAATATGCTTCCCGTCATGCTCCGACTTTTATGCATAGAGGAATATGCATAAAAACTCTTCAGCATTAAATTGTCTTGAAAATCCAATTGTCATGCTATTTTTTGGACGAGGAGTCACATAGAATTCTGAACTGTCACTTCTCTAATACGAAGAATTTCTGTTCAGAACATCATCTTCAAGAATGGCCTTCCAAAAGTTTCTCGAAATAGGGCAAGAAATGTCCGCCGAACAGGCCATACTTGAACTTAGATGTAAAGGATTCTGGCTAGACTTCGAATGAACTTCCAATGGCCAAGGAAGAAGAGTCATCTACAATGTTGACGAACATTTTTAGGGAACTCCTTGACCCTTCGTCTGATGAAGTCCTTCTGCCTGAAGAAGAGGAGAAGTTTACTGGATACTCGTCGTCTTGTTTGCAAATGCTGACATATGTGTGTTTTAGGTACTTGCAATATTTTGTAACCAAGAAGGAGCATTTTTTGCGAAAAATCCTTGAAATTGGCTTTCTCGAGTATAAGACCCAAGTTATCAAGATATACGCATATCCCGTCCTGCGTAATTTTAAGATATGCGAAAAGTCATAGATCCATAGCATCTGTAGCTTCTGAGCGTAAAATCGTAATCTGTAGCTTCTTAGCGTAAAAGCTTCTGAGCGTAAAATCATAGATTTGTAGCTTCTGAGCGTAAAATTGTAGATCTGTAGCTTCTGAGCGTAAAAGCTTCTGAGCCTAAAATCGTAGATCTGTTACGCAGCATGACTGTCCGCCTTCCTTTTCAAATGATCGGCTGACGTGGTCCTAAATCATAACTGATCAGATAAGATCGGATTCGGTTAAGGATTCGAAGAGTTATTTGAACTCTATAAATAGCCCTGGGTCATGAGAGAGAAAAATCCTTCATCTGTCTTTGCAAAACCCTTCGTCTCTTTCTGAGAACTCTTCGTCTTCGTCTCTTTTTTGAGAACTCAAATTCGCCATGGCACCAAAATAGGCCTCCGCGGCTAAGGAAAAGAAAGCCACTTCCTCATCTCCTCTGCTCAAGCACGAGCGACTCCTACTAGGCCAAGCGAGCCTCGTTCTGAACGAAGTGCTCTGTCGTCTAGCTACGCTCCGGACATCACAGGTAAAGACTTCGAGAGAAGAAAAATCCTTCACACACGTTGTACGTGTATGCGCCAATACGGCCACATTCCTAATGTGTCAGCGTAAAACTCTATATTTTTGCAATCTAGCGTAAAACTCAGACTGTCAAAATTTGGCGTATACTAAAAACCTTGTATTTTACACACTGGAGGTAAATTCCAGCGTAAAACTTAAATTTTTGCAATCTGGCGTAAAAGCTCAGATTATTAGGTTTTGGCGTATACTGTAAACTTTGAGTTTTTACGCACTGGAAGTAAATTCCAGTGTAAAAAGTCAAATTTTTGCAGTCTGGCATAAAACTCAGACTGTCAAGTTTTGGCGTATACTACAAGAGTGTAGTGTCTAGCGTAAAAATTGACTTATTTTCTTGCTTCTTGCAGTGGACCTACAGATACCCCCTCTGGCTGAAGTGATGGGCTATGCTGCTGGAATGCTGAATTCCAACTATCTGGAGGACTTGTCCCATGTGACATTCCCCATCTCTGGAAACGAGTATCCTTAAGAAAGGGGAACTCTGATCTCAGCCCAAGGAGAACGAATGTTGCTGAGTATGATCAGTGGGGAGCCCCTGACATACATAGATGGGACTGAGTATAAGAAATCAGCTTTCTTATTCGGGGATGTTATTGATAAGCAGTCTCAGACCAAGCCCAAGAAGGAAGATTGGGTATTTTCTGTTGAGGGTACGATCATGTATCTGCCAAAGATGCCTAAAGATTACCCTATTTCTGTATTCTTCCATGCCACACATCCCAGAAAGATGTCATAAACTCTGACTCCCGATCTTCATGGCCAGCCAGGGAAGATCTTTTATAAGAAAGGATTGGACCTGTCATGCCTTTCAGAGGATTACTGTCGGGTAGTGTCCCGAGTGAGGACACTTCACTGATCCAGCCGCTTCAAATAGCGACTTTCTGCAATGACTTTATGGGGCATGGGGGTTATACCCTAAGGTTAACCCTCACACTAGTGGATGGCTTAGCCCCCAGAGTCTTTGATGGGCCAGTTTAACTGCATGGCCCTGAAGCACTTTCAGGTGGAGCTGGAAAGTATTGGCTTGTTTGCTGCTGTGAGTGCTACTAGTGTTGGGTTGTCTCTCAACCCCAATTTGTTCTTAGATTTGATGGAGCGATATAACTCGCTCACTGGTACTTTTGCCACTCCGATAGGTGAGTTGGGCCTGGCACTTCATGAGATGGCAGACATCTCAAAGCTGCCAATGGGAGATACTCCTTATGAAAAGTACATTCCGACAAATAGGGAGCTGAAGGATACCCACCCTCGGGCAGTGGCAGTATACCAAGAGCTGATGAGCCACTACCTTGAATGCACCGCCTTCTACAAGGAGCCCTCTGATTTAGCCCATATCAACAAATGGGTATCCTACCTCTTCTTCCATCAGGCTAGAAATGTCAGGCAGGACAAGGTTATAGATAGCAGAGATAAACCCTTGAACCTTCTGAGCATTCTCAATGCCAACACAATCGACGATCTTATTGAAGATGCGGGGGCTTGAGATTATGTTCTCAATAAAGAGATAGGGGGCTATCCTACAGGAACCAAAGCCCACAGTTATATGAGGCATTGCCGAAAGCCTCTGTCAAGAGAAGCTCAACTGGCTGGCTTCCTTTCTATTTGGCTACGTCGATGGGTGGTTCCTGGCATCGTGTCTGCGGATCGCATTCATCGCAACACTTTATGGCCTGTAGTGTGTTTGGTGTTTAGAGCGAGATTGGGCCTGCTCTCTGCCATGGTGTGCAGGATTCAAGCTGGCCTAAGGGCCATTACTGAGGGACTGCTGGCTGATGATACACGGCATGAAGGATACCCCAGAGTGGAATTACCATTCTTATATCTGATGGGATGGTTAATCCTTCACAACACCAGAGTGATGTCTCCCGGATCGGCCGATGGTTCGGGCAATAACTTCCTGTTGAATTATAGAAATTCTTTTTGGAATGTGACTAGCGTCATAGACTGCTGGCTAACACTAAATTTTGTCCATAGTTGGAAGTTCTTCTGCATCGTCCCCCTCGTACATATCAATCAACAGGGGACAAAACTTCAGGATGCAGGTCAGGGAAAGAGTATTCTTTCTCCTGAAGCCTTTTACTGGTTGGTCTGCATTAGACCTTCCCATCTGCTGTACAGAAGTGAGGACCACTGCTACTTGGAGCCTTATCTGCCTAGCCGTTTCTCTAGACAATTTGGGTATGATCAGTTGCACGTGGGGAATCCCATCACCAGCTTCAAGTTCAAAGGTGGACTTATTGATGGAGCTAGAGGATGGCGGTACTTCATAATGGGTTGTACTGGAGCAACCTTTGTTGTGCCCGCGACTTCCTTCTCCACGGAGCTGCACATTCTTCACTCGTACGCGCAGTTTTATGTGTCCATCAATACCTTCCATCGTGATTTTGATGTTCATGAAAGTTTCAGGATGCCCTCACATAGGTCCACTGGGAGAGAGAAGATACCATCTGTCTCCTCTGATGAAGGTGATGAAACCACCGGTGCAGATGATTATTTGTTGATTTTACCGAGAGGCATAATAGCTCCGCCAGCAGAGCCTCTCATAATCTCCAATAAACGAAAGGCTTCCACTCTGAAAGAGCCTTTCCCCCACAAGAAGAAGCTGACTACCGGAGGTCCTAAAAGGACTTCCACCAAGGGGGCCTCTAGGAGTGAGCCTATTGTTTTCCCTGTTGGGGATGATTCTTTGAAATCCACAATGGTGCCCGGCCTCTGGTGGTGCTGATCAGGACGCTGCTGCTGCTGAGTAACTCTCTTCACAGCCTAGAGAGCCACTTGATGAGCATTCTCCATGTTCACCCTCATCATCTCTGTCTGAGCCTGATGTGCCTCAGCCTGCACTCTCTGGGCCTCTGCCGACGTCCTCTGGGCATCGACCATGCCCTGAATCAAGGCGAACATCTGTGCCCCATCGACGGGCACACCTCCTGGATGCTGAACTGGTGGTGGTGGTGGTAGAGGCCCCGTCGTAGCTGAGGGGACCCTCTGAACAGGTGGTGGAGGACCCCCGAATGCTGCAGACACTCCCATATGTACTGGAGATGTAGGAGGTGTTGCGGATGTCTGTCCGGCAGGGCGAGAGGTGGCAGACCTCTCTGAATCTGCTGCTCCGAGTCTCTGGGACCTCCTCGGCGGCATCCTGAAGACAGATCGAAAGATTTAATTAAGGCAATAGATACGATATCATCAAGGAAGGACAGTAAATTTCTAAGGGAAAATCATTAAGAGTAGTATCATAAGAATCAGAATTCCCTAATTGTGATTGAGCATATCCTCGGCCTAATTCCTATTTCCTAAAACAGGCTCGTAGTAATACTCTAAGCGAGCACCACTACGATATCGCTCTAATGCGAATCTATTGACTGACCTGCATGGGCCACCACTAAAATGTGTCACGACCCGCACCAGGAATTTGGGCATGAGTCGTGGGTACGTCCAGCCTACGCCGCAGCATCGGCGGTAGAACGCTGTCTAGGTCTCAACATATAATATATCCTGTCAATAGTCTCAACTCCGCACGGAGGACAATGATAAATAATCCACAATTCTATGATATACTCAATCACAAGCTAATAGAAATAATGGCACGATGAGAATAGAAAAGAGTTCAAATAAAAACAACCACAATAATCCAACTCAAATCCTGGGTCTAAATAACCTCACAAAGTCACAAAATAATAAATACAACTCAGTCTCAGTCTAAAACAATAAATGCAGAAAAAATAATCTAAGAACAGCCAGGTAAATTCTCCTCTAGGCTAGGCAACTCCTCTGGGGTTTCTGGAGTGAAATCACCCTCTAATCCTGGGCCGTAATGAGTGGGGCAAAGATCCTCCAGGTCCTCTGAAAAATATTATCCAGTCAGGATTGGAGTGAAGCACAAGCACTAACAGCAGTTTCATTAAATTGACAAAATCTATAAACAGTGTAAGAAATATAAGATGGAAATAAATGCTGGAAATGTAAAGTACTGAAGAAAATGGAAATAGGCAATAGAGCATCTAGCAATGAACAATAGACAGTGAATGCTAGAACAAGTGAATCTGAATAAAATGGACATCTAGCTAAGTGTTTGAATTATCAGTTTATTATGTGATCGGCTTGGGACTAGATCAGGCTGGTTATATATGATTAACTATGATTCTTGTAGGTCAGGCTAACCATATAGTTAGCTATGATGCATGTAGTGGTCAGGTTAATCATATATAACAGCTATGATGCATGTAAATGGTCAGGCCGCACCCGACGTGAGAAGTGGGGTGAGCTATGATGCATGTAAAGGTCTGGATATGATCACATAATCTACTAATAGTTCCCCATCCCCCAGCTAGCACGATGGATTCCAATCACGACTCCTCATGATGGGGATCTAGGGTGCTAACCCGTGTATCCATAGTGTCAAAATCAAGTATGTAATACAACTGAATTATAGAAATAATCAACAATGAAAACTGTCAGAGAATGTACTCGCCTGTGGTCCTGAGCAGAGTGTGAGGATCGATGTCCAAAGTGGGGATCACAATGACCTAGTTATGGAATTTTATGTCAAAATACTGAAATAAGGAAATAAACATGTTTAACTAATTAAATGCGAGGCTTCTAGGTCATGTCTAAGTCCATACTAGGTTAACTAGGACCATACTAGGTCTAAACCTTGTTACTCTAGGCTTTGTGTTGATACCAAACCATTTTTACATACTAGGCAATTAACATAAATATAACTCCCATATAGATCCTAAGGTATTACCTAAACTGTTAACTCTTAATTTAACTAGTTCTCAAACTCGAACCTCAACTCATACTGATACTCTAAGACTTTCCCCACTCCATGCCAAACTTACCCTTAACTAACATTACCATACCAATCTACCCATACCAGCATTCATACCAATACCTAATACTCTATTACCTACACTATACTTGCACTTACCTATCCCTCAAGAACTGGCACAGTGAACTGACACAGTTTCACAATTTGAAATTGTTGGTTTCACACATGCATGGCTTAAACCTTGAGGCAACATAATAGGTCACCCACACACACTGGTTCATGTAACACTGATGAACTTACACAGTTCATCCCCAAATGCACACACTAATACCCAACTGTGAATATACACACACTAACTCACAGACACCAAGACACACAGGTACATACATACCCAGCTATCTAACATACTGAAAATTACTGATACACACCTACTGAAATCCTCCCCTGACTGACACACATAATACTCAACTACACACTCTCTCCTCCAAATCTGATACACAGACACAAATTTAACAGGGTTGCACACACACACACACAGTTATCTAACACTAGCACTCTAGAACTAAACACATAGGCAGACATACTGAAACTCTTCACACACTGCTAGCTGCAGAAATACAACACAACACAATTCTCTACACTGCTACACACAGAATTTGTGACACAGTACAGCACAGCACACACTGATAACAGGTCTGAATACACAAATCTCACAGCACACACTCTCAGACACTCTGACACAATCACTGATTCACTCACACACAGGATACTCAACACTGTCATATTGGGTTTTATGATACATCACACAGTCACTTAAGTTCACTCTCACACACACATAGGCACAGTACAACACACTAAAATTAATTACCTACAAACACACAGAACCACACTGAATCTGGAATAAATCACCCACTGAATTAAGCATACTATTGAACCTGGAAATTTCACTCTACATACACACTGGATGTTAATTTCCTAACTCATACTCACAAGTTCTAATTAATACACACAAGGCTGAGAATTCACAGTTATACAACTCACTGAAAATGAGAACTCTCCACTCCAATACCTAGACACTGATGTATTGAACTGAAACTCATGATACTCACTGAACACAGGTATTCTCACACACAGTCCAGCATTCCCTCACAGTGAACCCGAATCTCAGTTCACTCCTCTAACACATCTACACAGATGCATACTGAACCTGTAATTTCCATACCTTACCTAATGATCACTCACACAGACATACAGGAATTATACAGGCTACACTCTCATAGGTTCCCATACTGGTACATATACACAGAGCCAATTCCTACACCATACTATCATACCCCTGCTGATGCCCGACTGCACAGAAAGATCCCAACTGTGCACAGACTATCCACAATGCAATTATATATATAAATATAGATAGGTATATCAATATGCAGGAATTAAAATACAGGGATAGGCAAAAACCCTAAGAAACGTATCACCAAACACCTTGTGTGCAGAAAAATGGGTATACTCAAGAACATCATGAATCCCCAATCAAAACCTAAAAACTGAGATCTAAACTCATACGTAGGAGGGGTAATGTGCCTACACGAGATCCCTAGGGTTTGGGTTCCAGAAATTAGGGAAAAAATACCCATAGGTCATCAAAACCCAAGTTCACCTAGGTCTTCATGTAGAGTCTCAGAAATCAAAACCTAAACATCAAGGTAGGTTTCCTAATGGCCAAAAAAAAAAGAAAAAAACAGAATATAATTGAATAAAAAGTTTTACCTATAGGAAGATGGTTCCCTATGAAAGTTCTTCTTCCCCAAGGTTCCTTGACCCAAGCTCCCTGTCCCCTTTGCCTTGAAGGAGGAAAAATGGGAACCCTAGGGTTTGATTCTGAATTTGTGGTGGAGGAAAGATGGTTTTTCTTATGGAGGCTAGGGTTTCTTCTTTCTACATGAAGAATGGCTTTGGGGAAGGCTCCCTTTTATATTATAGCTAGTTTAGGGTTTCCAGTGCATAGTTTTAGGTTAAACCCCCAGGTTAGGTCATGTAGAACCTAGTTAACTAAGGTTTAGTCAGTCTAGGGTTTGAGATCCAACCTAAAATCTAAATTCTAGGGTTTCTCTAGAATTGGTTTTCAATTTAGGGTTTAGTCATTAGGGTTTGTCCTAATGAGTTCTAGGGTTTGACCTAAAACCAAATATCACTTACAACATATATAATAGTTTATAAAACTCAACAAATTAATTAAATCCATAATTATTTAAAATAGTGAAATTACCCAAATGCCCTTATCTGGAAATGTGGTAGTGACAGGTTTTTAGTGGACCTATTACTTCTTGTGCACGAGAGTGTAAGTAATAAGTTTAGGACAAGGCCTGCCAGAGGTAATATGGACATGGCAGTTTTTGTGGACCTAACACCACTGGCGTACTTAGAGTTAAGTACGGGTGCTAAGTTGAGATGACAACCGATATCAGAGGTAATATGGACATGATAATCGATAGCCGAACCAGGAAGGTTTGTTCAGAAGTAATATGAACATGACAAACTCAGCCTGGGAGAAATATTATGACAGCAGTTCAGAGGTAATATAGACGTGAACTGATTGATAGCAACAACCTGGGAGGTTTGCTCAGAGGCCACTTGGACATGAAAAACTCTGCTGGGGAAAAAATATTTGGAGAACAGTTCAGAGGTAATATGAACGTGAACTCATGTCCGAAAAAAATTCATTGGGGATTGATTTATTGAGTGTGGTCTATGAAGATAGACCAGAGGATCGCTCCGCTGGGGATATTGATGGGACGATAGCTCAGAGGCAATATGAGCATGGCTAGCATCTAACTAGATAGATTGTGAATAGTCACGGCGGGAGTGTGTGAGTAGACCTAGGGACTCATCATCTGGTACTTCTTGAGGGAGCAAATTGCCACGTTGGAGTGAGATCAATTTGCAATGACCGTCTTCTCGTTTATAAATGCAAAGTGATGACTTTGGCGTCGATCAACTCCTGGATTCTCCTTTTCAGTACATAGCATACCTTTGTGGGGTAATGAATGTACCAATGAAAGAGACAATATTCTGGGTCATCGACCTCGCCAGTCCTTTTAGGGTATCTGATGTTGGGTAGCCGAAGCTTGTTTTCCTTCATCAATATATTGAAGATTTCAATGATGTCATCATCATTGAAGAAAAAAGTCCCCTTTGGCTTTCGGGCTTTTGATACCTGAGTCGTACGGTCCTCAGGGAAGATGGTCATAGTTGCATCATCTTCAGACTCAGAGGGAATTCTACCCCCAGCTTTGGATGCCGCTCTGTTTTGTCGAGGGAGACTACCCACAGACATGTCGTTGTCTGGTTCTTCTTCTTCTGTTTGTTTGCCTTTGTCCACAGAAGTTGATTTAGAAGGACCTGCCTCTGGTATTACAGGATCAGACTCTGGAGGTTTGGAGTTTGCAAGAGATGTGGTAAACCCTAACCCAAAATGATTTTGTTGACAGTAAGGATCACCATGCAACGGTATTCGTCTGCCTTTTCCATAATTGAGGCCTTGCTTCAACTTCAAATCATAACCCATGTTTCGCATAATCTTTAAAGCCTGTGGGCTATATTTGTGGATTTGTATTTTCCCAACATCAGACTCGCGAGATTCTTCTTGTACAATCGGTCTATTCTGCATTCGACCGAGGATTATTTGATGCTGATCGTTGCGAGTCGGTGGAACAATAAAGACAAATTCTTCATGTGGCCCATATGTCATGACGACATTAGATTTTGATGCTACTTCCCACATGATCTCCCCACGCTTGGTAGTTAGGGACACTAAATCTTGATTTTAACCCCTGTCTTTGCATTTTTGGATCAAGAAATCACGCAAATCAGGAGAATTAACAGAAAAAGAAGAAGAAGAAGAAGAAGGCTTATTCTGCCTTTTTACATCAGTGGGCCTATGGAGATTAGGAACCATAACCCTTTCTCGGTCATAGGAATACAGCAGTTCCCCCATGTGAGTAGCATACGCTCCATCATCCTTCTGAGGAGCGTATTTTCCCGTAAAATGGGTCTTCTTTACGCGGACCAGTTTATCCTGGCTTAATTTGGAGTTTGGCACTAGTTCGCATAAAACAGGAAAAGTCCTCAAGCGGCCTCCAGTGTCACGCATAATCTGAAGAGTGGACAACTTTTTCTCTTGTGGGCGTACGAGCCTAGCGGTTGGGAGATCCGCCACTCGTTTTCCCTTGATGTGATCCCAGGGTCTATCTGCCTTATCATAGATGGGAGATGTATTTTTACGCGCAGGGCACGTTTGAAATTTTTGTGCAGGCACTGAGGCCTTGCTAGGAATTTTGTCTGCCACGTCACAAACGGGAGACAAAGTTTTACGCACAGAGCACGTGTTAGACTTCTGGATTAGCACTGGAATATTGCCAGAAGTTTTGTCTGCCACATCACAGACGGGAGACAAAGTTTTACGCGCAGAGCGCTTCTGAGACTTCTGGATTGGCACTGAGGCATTGCCAGAAGTTTTGTCTGCCACGTCACAGACGGGAGACAAATTTTTACGTACAAGGCGTATTGGCCGTGTAGTCACAACCTTGTTGATCAGAGGAGGAGAGCTTGCAGAAAGGGTAGAGGATGTCTTGGGCATCCACACTTTATGCAGCTTCCTGTTGTTCTGGACAGAGAGGGAATGAGAGCTACCCCATGCATGAAGCATGTCTTCATAAGCAGATTGGTCGAATTGGACGACCAAAGTCTTCTTCGTCGATCCTATGGATACAGCATCGTGTTGAGCAATTGCTTTCTCGTCAGATGAGAAAGCTGTCCCCAGCAGAGTTGCCATCTTGTGTTTGATGATAAATAAAAGAATGAAACTAGGTTTATACGAAACCTTTTCTTTGTTTACAAACAAGAAAAAATAGTACAATTAATCCTATACGAGGATGTTAAGTACAACAAAAAATAATTCTGGTGAAAAATTGCTATTGGAGTCTGATCTGCGGTCGATCACTTTGTCCCTTGGACCACACGATGATGAAGAAGTGATGTAGAAGAAGAAGAAGCTTCAAAGGTTGCAAGTGGGATTGAATTCTCGTTGTCGAAGTTGTCAATCGACACTCTCTATCTGTGCTCTCTGCTCCTCTTTCTATCCCCTCTGATCTTGATCCTTTCTCTCGACCATGATCTCCTGTGATCGGAGGTCTCTATTTATAGAGATCAGTCACAATAACTGTCCAGTCGGCGTAGAAGGCAAACTGTGAAGAGAGTTGCACTCTTTACGCGGCGGTTATAATAACTACTACCCACGTTTGAATGATCTCCTGAATTCGCATATGACGCATGTTCCATTATGAGGTAACGCGTATAACCGCTCCTCGAAGATTATGGCATGCAAGCCACGTAGGCAACTGCCCCTTGCGTAGAGATGGTTGGCATAAAAGTCAAATAACTGTCTTGTTGGCGTAAAAGCCAAATAGCTGTCTTGTTGGCGTAAAAGCCAAATAGCTGTCTTGTTGGCGTAAAAGCAAAATAGCTGTCTTGTTGGTGTAAAAGCCAAATTTTGCGTAAAGCTTGATACTGCATGAATAATAGATAACAGCGTAAAACTAGCCAATTATCCTTCCTGACTGAGATCTTGAGCGTATTCTGGGCTAAATAGCCTTATCACGTACCTTTGCAAATATAGCCTGAGTTGGCGTATTTCGAGGAGATAGCATATGGCGTACTCCTATAGTTAAAAATAGCCTGGTTGGCGTAACATATAAGGATGGTGATGTGAGCGTATTAGTCACAGTTTTAGCTCTCATAGTCATTAAAAATAGAATAAAATCTTGTGCATTAAATGCAGAGATCTGCCCCCATCTCGTGCATTAAATGCAGAGATATGCCTCGAGCTCTGTAAGAGAGACAGCTTTTGACGTGGCGTCTAATTTTGTCTTATCTCGAGCATAAAAACTCATCTCTGCCTGTGTAAAATAGGCAGCATATTCCTTGAATGCGTAAAAATGATTTGTATCAAGGATATGTCACTAAACGACAGCCTGGGCCTCTGTGCAGAATCATCATTACAGTCGTCCCCTCGATCGTCGTATAGTACTTTTGTCAGGAGTCAGGTTCACTGTTCTGTCTGACAGATTCATTCGAGGAATACGAAGAGTTCCTCGTACAACTTCATGCCACATTAAAAGCAAACGTATTTTATGCCGGAGGGAGGTGTAGCAACCTTTTATGCCAAGACAGCCTTTGAGTGCTGCTTTATGCGGGCTGTTCTGAAGCCATATTTTACGCCACACAGCGCTGAAGATCTGTTTTACGTGTATAGCTCTGAAGTCATATTTTTATGCCACACAGCGCTGAAGCTCTGTTTTACGCAGACTTCATGTATGTTGGGGGGTTTTACGCGTATAATTCTCCAGCATATTTCATACTTCTACATATACCTGTCACGACTGTACCCGAAGCGAAGGCCTCATCCCAGGTCAAAGCATAGACTCAGCCTTGCGCACCGGTTCTCTGATTCTGATTTTGTCCAGCCTGAGGTGCCAGTGGAGCTTGCCCACTATTATGATAATTCTAATGTGGCGGCTGCTGGCACTGAGTGCCCTGATTAGGATTTCCTCTGGACAATCCCGAAGTCTATGACCTAGGCGACCACACTTAAAGCATCCTCCCTTGGGGACTTGATAGTTAGGGGCAGTGTGCCCCTTGTTGCGACATCGAGACAGTATGGCCTACCATAATTATTGCCTTGGAAGCCGTCGTTGTTCCAGTGCTTTAGGCTATCATACCTTCCCCTAGTATTTGATCTTTTATTGTTGACATTAAGTACTTGTGGGGCGAACAGAGCTGTTACAGGATAGTGTATATCCAGCTCAATCGCACAGTCGAAAGATTCCTTAAAGGTCTTATACTTATGAATCACCACTTGCGACTGTAGAGCAGGCCTAAGTCCTTGCTCAAAGCGATGAGCCTTGGACCCTTCATCGGTGAACTTGGTAGTAGAATATTGATACGGTCAGGAAAATTTTGCCTCATACTTCTTGACAGATATATCACCCTGTTCCAGCCAGCTAAAGTCCTGATCTTTCTGGCATTGTTCCGTTGAGGAAAAGTATTATTCCAGAAAGGCTTTCTTGAACATTGACCACATAATTTTTGTAGCCTCGTTCACTCTAGCAAGCGAGCAAGTCTAACTTTGGCACCAATAGTGCACATTGGACACCAATAAAAATTGCGCGTATGACACCATCTTAAGCCTAGTAATATTGAGGAGTTTCAGATGCTCCTCCACTTCAGCTAACCACTCCACTGCGACGATGGCTTCTTTGGTGCCCTTGAATAAAATATTGCAAATCTTCTTGAAGTCTGCAATATCCATGGTAAAACTTTTCTTCTTCGCCGATTGGGTGTCATCCGTCCCAATGATGTCCATTGTCCTCATAGTAGGGGCAATTGGGGCAGCTGCTGGCGTAGCGTTGGCATTATTGGCTACGACCGTCTGTAGCATCTGTTGTAGATCATTGATTTGCCTTTGCTACGCCTCTCCCAGCTTTTATTGCTCTTCTAGCTTACGAAACACCCTTTCCATCGGGTGTGTCAAAGGGGCCGATGATGCCGACACTCGAACTACTTGGGATTCTGTGTCCGAACTTGGTCATTTCTGTAAAACACAGAAAGAAAATATTTGTCTCATAAAATATTATGGACTTATTATATGGAGCATCTCGTTTCACGGCAACAAAAATTCAAGGCATCAAAACCAATAAACTCGTATCGTTTTCGAAAATCTTAAAACCAAAAAATTTTAAGAAAGTAAAACGTGCTTTGATACCAAACTGTCATGCCCCAGTTTTGCAGAACCGAATGTCCTCGCTTGGGCTTCCCACACCCCAGTTTTACAGAGCCTCCATCCTCGCTTGGCGTGATATCATACGAGCCCGAGGTTACGATTGTACAAGGCGTGCTCATGCTCATTTTATAAAATAGATATTTTAAGATAGAGTTTACAACATTCATAAATGTTCGCTATTAATGTAAGTTTGAGAAACTTTTGTTTAACAACAAACAAAAAGTACGAAGAAATTCTAGATAGATAATATAAGTATAATAGTTTTGATCTAAAAAATGTGACGATGGAGATCGAGTACTACAGCGACTCCTTTACTTCGTTGACGGTCCGATGAGGTAATGATGATGATAACTTCTTTTTTGTCTCTCATGAGCTTGTGTGCACGTACATAGCTTTTCTTATGGGGTATGCTAACCTGTTATTTATAGCCATCATGCTGACAGGCTATATGTGCCGCATATGCCTCTGTTTGGTGGCCGTATGGGGCTCCTTCAATAAAATATGGTTGCAACTGTAGCCGCATACCACGGGCATGCTACCATGTGGCCTCGGTTAGGATATGTTATTGATAATATTTTAGGGTTTTTTGTAACTATGTTGGGTGCATGACTTGGTATAGCATGTTGGCCGCATAACGTCTTGGCTGCATACGTACTTTCACTTGGCCCAGGCCTTCTGGACACATTGGGCATATAGAGGCAAGGCCACATAAGAGTAACTTTATGGCATTGTATGCCTGACAGGGTCTTCAATGCATTAATGTGATGTTTCTGTCTTTTGTGTCTCGCCGTCTTCACGGGTCTCGAAGTATCTTAGTGCAATTAATGTTGTGTCAGACATGTCATAATTGTTGTGGCAAGGATCCTATGCAGCCTCAAACTTCTTGGTTGTTCATGCCGCATGGTTGTTTTACAGGTTAGACGAGCCCCTTGGCTGCATAGGCTTTACGTGGCTCCTCTGCGACCTGCTTTTCCTTCAAGGGTGCATGGGCTCCATGCGGCCTTCATGATCTTTAGATTTTTCATGCTTCTGCAAGCCCCCCTTCAAAGTTTCCAAAATGATAAGTTTGGAATACTTTGAACAAGAAGCATGGTCGAGCACTTTTGGCCGCATGGTTGACATGCCGTATAGATACGTTGCTGCATAGATGCCTCTGCCAGGCTGTCAAATCTTCATTAAATGCTTTGATTTTCTTCGATCTTTAAGCAAATTTTGTAGGATTCTGAACTATCTCTTCACATGGATCCCGAAGTGACAGTTCCAAAAGGATATGGCTCTATCGTGAACCCAACCATTCGTTGTCATCATTAAGTGTCAGGGCTGATAGTAGGACATGGGAATCGAGGAGTTGCCACTATCTTTTTGTGACTTATAAATAGGGGTTTTGGGGGAAGAGAGAGAACTTTTGCTTGATGAGTTCTTCTTCCTTGCTGCCATGGCTCCCCCCAAAGCTTCCTCCTCCGTTGCCGCTGCCAAGAAGGCCCCCAAGGGAAAGGGCAAAGCCAAGGGGAAGGGTCGTGCTGTCGCGGTGGTCCCTCCTCCGCTTCCCACCGACGTTCAGCCCTCGATCATGGGTAGGTTATTTGGAGAAGACAAAGTTGGATTTTGATCACAGAGACACATGTATACAGTTGGACGCATGGATGAGTCTATGTGCTAACTTCTTATTGCCACATGGGTAGCCCAGCGACATGGACAACCCAGCCGCATGAACAACCCTACCGCATGGGTTCCCTGGCCGCATGGGTGACTCCGCCGTATGAACAATTTTGTCGCATGGCTAACCCGACCGTATGCCAGCCGTATGTATATGTCAACTCCAATATATGGAAACCATAACACATACGTATGTTGTATTATGAATAACAATTCATAAATGGTATATATAATGTCACAAGTCACAGGCAATACTAATCTCATCCACAAAACCAAATAGAAATAAATAACCAAATTTGGCAATGAACCAAGTATAAAATAATTGAAAAAACAAATGGTTGGATGGAGACAAATCCACTACCAAACTGGAATATGAAATAAAATCTAACTACTTAAAATAAATACACGAAAGAAAGAGTAGCAAACGAACGAGTCCATCAACTATGAATCAAATAACTCAAAGAGTAAAGCTCATCATGAAGTAGCAAATCATGATCCATGCTCCTGCGAATATTCATGATCGTCTACACCTGAAAAGGGACTAGGTCCTCGGAGGGACGAAATAAGATTCATAGAAGCAAGCTATATAAACTGTACTAAGTAAATAAATATGCAAAGGGTGTTCAAACGATCTAATGTGCAATTTAGAAGACAATCTTCGTGCGTATGAGTGAGATTGTTGGCTCATGTACATATAATAACAAGGTATCTAATAATATAATATCATCACACCAAGTTCCATCCGGAGAGTTGGCTTACCGATTTGGCTATCTCATACGCATAAGAATTGTCTTCCCCCTCACGCTCGCATTGACCAAGTCGCATACACAACATGTCCAGTATTGTATCTGTATGAGTCTATAATACACTAATCATATCAGTTATATTTCTAACCATTATACGTTCCGAACGTATTAATGTCCCGTCGAGTACGCCAGTTCATGTCATATATAATGAAACATCATTTATGTGTGTGTCATGGCCAAATGAGATATAAAAATATTCCATAAAAAGGAGGTAGTCCGCTAAAACTAAATCTACATGCATAAAATAAATAAAAGCTACGAAAGATGACGAACACTGTCGTTTGCACCCAAGTCAAGCTTAGACGCACAGTTTATATGAAAATTAATCTAGAACAATAAAATGCTGAAATAAAAGCAAACTAACATTAAATATAGCAAGGTATCTTGCCTGGTATCTGAGCAGAGTTTAGACAATGTCCTAGCAGTGTACACGTTAAGTCAATAGCAGCACAAAGAGGGAAAAATGTACGAAAATCTCCAGATGCTGAATTAAATATTACCAACATTCCTGGAATAAGCGAGATAGTAAAAAATACTACCCTTTTTTTATTTGGACACTGGAGCAAAACAGTAATTTCGGGTCAAAGTAGTATCCATATGTGGGCCACTTTGTACTGAAAAATATGCCAAGGCTAACGTTCTCTAAAAGAAACAAATTATAGGTCACACGAATCTTAATCGATGATATAAAATCAATGGTACGTCTAGTTTTGGATTCCGGTGAGCCGATCAGAAAATTGCTCGTCAAGTCGAATCGTGGGACCCGCAAAACGGTAATTCGTCGACTGACTCGGAATTGGGCGCAACTTGGGTCACCAAAAAGGTCAAATGCTGCGAGTCTAGTGGCGCAAGTTTCATTGCGATCCAATGAACGTACAAAAACTAATAGAAAAATTTATAAAATACTGATACGGGAAACTTTTTGCGGATGCGGGTTGATTTCGGCGTGCATACATGTCCAAATCAACTTTCACGAAAGCCTACACGTCAGGATATATCATACGCGCCTTTCGGTACAATTGGTAAGCAACGAGGTGGTCCCGTTTGGCGGGGTGTACTCTGTATCACAAATTTTTGGGTTTTAAAAACATAATTTTTTGTCGAGTTCTAACAGAAATAAACCAACAAATAAAGCAAGTTAATTAAAACTAAAAGAAGTATTTTAATCCTGGATATATTACTAATAAGTCCTTTTAAATAGGTTTTAAAAACATTGCATGGTTTGGAAAAAAAAACTAGACACGAACATGGGTACTTCGACTGATCTTCTGAACTATCTTAGAACCATTTTTTGTCCAACTTTGGATTAATTTTTCTTCCAATCTAGGACATCAAAAATTATCCTAATTGGAGAAAATCCTACAGGGTCATGTTGTGAGCGTGTATGAAGAAATGACTCATAAAAAGGATGCAAGATGAGAGAGAAACATTACCTAGAAGTGGTGTCGACCGGAGGACTACTACAGTCGGGGTCCGGACAGCCGGCGGTCTTGGGCGCGGTTCCGGCACGGCGAATGCGGTGCAAGGCCGTGCAGGTATCGGGAAGGAAGTAGTTAGGGTTAGGTTTTAGTTTTTGTGACTTATACATACGTGTATATATGTATATATACGCAGAGAGAGGGAGAGAAGTCACGGTTGTACGCGGGTTGGGTGATTCCATAGCGGGCTTTGTTGTTAGGTTATTGATTATTATTGTTCTATGTTGTTGTTGTTGTTGTTGCTGTTGTTATTTTTGGTTGTTGTGTTTATTTTATCATTTTTTTAATAATTAAATAAATATATTTATGTAACATATGTATATAGATGAGATTATAAAAATCCTAAAAATATATTTGTACACAAAATAAAGTCTAGAAATTTTATAATATTTGAATAGAATAATTTAAAAAATAGTTTTGTGATAAATAATTATTTAAGTATTTGAATCAACCAGTTTTAGCTACTCTCTAGCAAGGTAGTTAATAAAATCTAATAAACAAAATTAAATAAAATAAAAATTACTTACAATTGTAAATTAGAAATTAGGGGTTTATATTCTACCCAACTTATTAGAATTTTGTCCTCGAAATTAAAACTAAAGCACGATTTGAATATGCGAATGTCATATGGTAGAGATATTTCAAATGCGAGATGTCTTATCTCAAACTTGGAAGGGAAAAAATTTAAATCATGCGTTACTTCTAAGGGACGGTCTTGTCTGCTTTAAGCAAGGTAATATAGAACGAATAAGTTTTAGTACAAGAAGAACTTACACATGGAATTGAGGATACGAAGGATACGATAGAGGAGATGAGTAACCCAAGAGAGCGAGGTGTTGATAGGAAAGAGAATACTACTACTGCTACTCATTTCACCTACTAGTTTCGCGGGTATACCATCTAGTTAAAATATCAACCTATCATTAGAACTGCTAAACCACCATTTATATAATTATACATCGATATATTCTCCTATAATTTCTTGTCATAATGGGGTATATATCTAGTACTATCCATATGTCAAACTTCTGTCAAGCACGAGTGTTCGTCTTTCTGAAATAGGGGAAGACAAAAACAATAATAAGGAGTTTAAGAAAGATACGATTGAATACAAACACGAGGTTTAAGGGACATGGTAGAATTCAAAGGAGAGTTGTCCAGAAAGTTGTGGATGTGAATCTATTTTGGTAAATTCCTATTTGCAGGCTCGTATTAGTACAGTTACGTAACCAATATGATATGCTCGAAACTAACTAAAGGACAAGTATATTCGTCCAATAAGCTAAGTCAACTATATCTTAATCCACGTAAAAATTTTATATGAAGAGCCAACCAAGTGCACTAAGGTTGATCAGACCATAATACATTGATTCTAATTAGACAATGTATTAGTAGGCGTCCCCAATAACACATATGTCATGAACAAGCTCGATAAAAGAATAAGTTTACAAAAATAGGCTATAATAGCATCATAAGTTAAGTTAGTCCAAAAATATAAGTACGTGGGATTATGATTGTCATGATCCGTACCCGAAAATTGGGCATGAGTTGTGGGTACGTCCAGCCTACGCCGCAGCATCGGTGGTAGAATAATGTCTAGGTCAATATAGCTATTTATGAATCTCACACAAATATAATATCATAACCTGTCAACGTATCTCAACTCCAAACGAAGGACAATGAATATGCATATTACATCAACTCGTAATATACTCAATCACAATAACTATAAGGTAGATAAATGGTACGATAAAGATGTAAAGAACCACGAGAGGCAAATAACATATATATAACTCTAATAAGTTAGAGTCTAAGAGTCTAGCTATCTCAACAGAAAATAAGTCTCAACGTAATACAACTCATAGTCTCAAAGTTTGGATCAATCCAATACATAAATAAACTAAGTGTTAACTAAGCAACTGCGGGTAGTATCTTCTCTACAGGGAGTTGCTCCTCCGGAAGCTCCTGGATATAACCATCATTTACTCCTGGTCCATAATGAGTGGAACAAAAGTCCTCGGGATCCTCTAAAAAATATTATTCAGTCGGGATTGGAGCGAAGCACAAACACTAACAGCAATTTTATTTATATTAATAAAAACTATAAAACAGTGTAAGAAAATACATGATAGAATAAAATACTGGAATGTAAGAAAAAACTATAGATACATGTAATCATATCATAGAGAAATAACTAGCAGTGAAACGAGATAGATGTGAATACTAGCAATGAATGAATTGGAATAAGGGAATAGGAATACTGGCTAAGTGCCTTAAAATATTAGCTTGCTATGTGATCATTTTGGGACTAGATCAGTCTTGTTATATATGATTGGAAATAATACATGTGAGGTCAGTCTAATCATCTAGTTAGCTATGATGCGAGCAAGAGTCAGGCTAATCATACATAATAAGCTATGAGGCGTGTAATATGGTCAGGCTATACCCTATGTGATATGTGGGGTGAGCTATGATGCATGTAAGGTAGGGTATGATCACATAACTTGCTAATATTTTTCTATTTTCAAATAGTACGATGGATCCAATTATGAATCCTTATGACAGGTATCTATGATACTAGCCCATGTATCCACTGTGTCGAAATCAAGTATACACTACAACTAGAATCATAATAATGATAAAAAATAATAGAAACTGTCAGAGAATATACTCGCATGTGGTCCAGAATAATGAATGTCAAACTATGTCTGTATTGTTGCCTCAAGGACCTAAATAGGGAATATCATATCAATACAGTGTTTTGCAATGATAAAGAAGTTAAAACTAGTTAATTTCTAGGTCTCAAGTCTTTTCTAGGTCAAACTAGGTCAATATGGTCAAACTAGTCCAATAACTTGCTTATCTAGGTTTTCTAAGTTATACCAAAGTATCTTAACTGATACTAGTCATCACCTACTGATACCAAGTAATACTAGTAATATTATACTGCACTAGGTAATTAAGATACAATATCCTATATTATATAAATATAGTTTCTATACTATGAATAACTAATATAACTTAGCTATACTCTATTACCTATTGGTATCACAACCAATACCAACTTACCTTATAATACCTTAACATTGCTAATACCTTAGTATTATTTACCCTAACCCAATACACCTTACTTAACACCCTTATATAACTTCATATACATTAACCAAACTTAACACTAGAATACCTTAGTACTCTAAATCAATGATACATGAGTATCACTTGCTACCCAACTAGTGTATCTCATTAATTACTATCCGCCCTCACACATACACCATTACATATCTAAATCCCAACTCGAGCCATACTTACTGATATACTTGCATTAGTACACACCATCTTCTCACCCCCCAAACTTTGATACTGCTGCTATTGCTGATGCTCGAGCTCCTGCTACATTGGCCACTTGCTGCTGCTGCCTTTGCTGCTCTGTTCCATCCAACTGATATTGCAACAACTGTTCTTCCTATCTATAATCCGATCCCCCTTAGCTACCAAGTGAAAGCAACACATGCATCAAACCCGACTTTGCACATCACAAAGCCCCTTCACACATGGTACAAGTAAAATCACTCTGATTGACACTCACCTGCAGTTCAATGCATTCCCTAACTAATAACTGAAACACCCCACTACTAAAATGGTTGCTACTGCCACCTCACACTCTATACTTGAGCTTCCCACACTGATACTCTCACTTGGAAACCACTGCAATACCCACTGCAATTTCTTCTTCATGATACCCTTAGGTCTCAGTTCCCCCCTGATAAACACAAGTCCTACTCACACTTGCTGCACATGCTTCACTATTGATACCCTTTTCTTCATTAATTCATAACTCAAACAACTGCAACCAGTTGCTGTAACAACACAGCAAGGAGCCACACCTCACAGGAACATATACTTTTCTTTACACCAACTGCTTCTATCACCTAATCTGTGACCCCAAATCTCCCATACACCTACATATAAAGCAAGCACACACACACATACAGGCACACTCATACACACACACACTACTACTTAAGTAGGATCACCCCCCCACTGAAACCCATAGTTCCACTGCACCTCATGTGGACTGCCCAATGTGCAGTCAAGTGCACAATGCCTCATTCTCACTCTCCTACATCCAATACTTGGACCAACTGCCACTGCTACTGCAGTTGTAAGATTACTGCAGTTAGCACCCCAACTTTGCATGTCCCTGCACTTAGTATACACACAGTGCACACTGAACCCGTCCCATCACAAGTGCACCTCATAATTCATGTGCACTGTCACAGTGCACTATCACTCCTCCTCTCTTGTATATGTACAAACACATACCACACACCAAAATATATGTGTACACTAATATATATATATATATATATATATATATATATATATATATATGCATTCAATAACATATAAAATTATCACTTTAAATAGGTTACACCCTCTATTATTATTTTTAACAAACACCTAGTGCACAAGTAATAATACTCTATGACACACCACTAACCAACATGCCAAATTCTCTATTACTCAACCAATAGTAATTATACATATTAAATACAACTATGTATATTTATTATGATTGGTTACAATAAAGAATGGAGGGAAAATACTCCAACAAGAACAAAACCCCTAATATGGACACAACACCATGTAGAAATAATAATAAAAACCAATAGAAACTCATTCTCCTCCCTATGGTTATTCCTAATCTATGGGTGGGCTCCTAATTGTCAACCTCACAATAAAAACATAATTTAAAGAGAGATTTCAAAATTTTACCTATTGGAAGATGGATTCTTAATGCAAAATCAAAGAGTTCCTAGCCAAACTCCTTCTCCAATGCTCCTTGAAATCTAAGCTTCTAGGCCTCTTAGATGATTGAAATAAGAGGGATTGATATTAATTTGGAGGACTTTGGTGGAGGAATGGATTACTTTGGGGAAGAACTCAACTTAGGATTTTCATGAACAAATGAATGAACTAGAGGGAGGCTCCCTCTAGGGCTTGGCTAATGTAGAATATCCACAATGCC
This sequence comes from Iris macrosiphon, assembly GCA_036927795.1. Lineage (NCBI taxonomy): Eukaryota > Viridiplantae > Streptophyta > Magnoliopsida > Asparagales > Iridaceae > Iris > Iris macrosiphon. The sequence goes on along the minus strand of JAYESA010000005.1, from coordinate 268,939,041 downwards.
CCCATGGGTTGTCATGAAGAGGTATCTTAATTAATGGAAGCTTCTATCCTAATGAAAGCTTAATCTAATTTCTAATTAATGAAGAGGGGTGACTTAAGTTGGGTCCAAAAGTGACTAGCCTAAATGTTGAGTCCATGGTCATGTCAAGTCTAGTCTACTAACCAATAATATTAATAATTAAAATATATACCATACACATAATATATAAACTATACACAATATATATATATAAATATTGCAATTGACAAAAATGCATCTATTCTAAAAATGTGGTAGTGACAAGCTAGACCGTCTCTCTCATCTGCTACCTTTTCGTCATATGATGGCTTCTTTTTTTGGTCAAAGGCTTATCGAGGAAGACTGTGCTTAACGCTCTAACTGTCATCTTAGGACCCGTCAGATGACGAAGACCAGATAACATAAGACGCATAATGGTCTATTGTCTACCCTCCATAAAATAATTTCTTTCTCAAAATTAAGCTAAACTAGCACAAGAACACAAACAGAACAATAAGAACAATACCTCAAGGCTCGAAGAGAAATGGGTACAACTCGCGCATTTTATCCTCCCTCTCCCATGTTGACTCACTTGGAGAGTGATGTCTCCACGCGACACGAACCAAATAAATGGTCTGGTTCCTCAATACCTTCTTCCTGCGATCCAAAATCTCTACTGGCTGCTCTAGATAGCAGAGAGTTGGACCAACCTCGATTTCTGAGTGATCTAGTATATGACTAGGATCTGTCGTGTACCGTCTCAGCTGCGACACATGGAATACGTCATATACTCCCTCTAGTGCAAGCGGTAAGTCTCGTTTGTAGGCCACTGCACCGACCCTCGCAAGAATACTATAATATTCTGATGTACCATAGACTAAGCTTCCTGTCTCCACCAAAGCTAATTGTGTCCCATGTCGGAGAAATCCGCAAGAACACAAAATTGCCAACCTAGAACAAAATACAGTCTTAACATACAATCTAAAAAAAGCACTCACAAGAAATTATAACAAAACCTATACCTCAAACTCCAAAGATCTCCGGTAGCTGTTATCCCAATGGCAATGTCTGTCATGTGCCACTCAAAGTCTATCTCTGATGAGCTTCACCTTCTCAGCTGCATCCACGACCATCTCTGGTCCCAACAAGGCTCTCTCATCAACATCATCCCTAGATAACGGAGTACAATATCTTCGTCCATATAAAGCATCGAATAATGATATCTCAATGCTGGCCTGGTAACTGTTATTGTAAGCAAACTTTACCAGGTACAGATGATCTTCTCAAGAACCTCTAAAATCCAAACACAAGTACGGAGCATATCCTCGATAGTCTGAATAGTCCTCTTTGATTTTCTGTCTGTCTGGGGGTAATATGCGATACTAAACTTGAGCTGAGTGCCCAAGCTAGCCTGTAAACTCCTCTAGAAGTGGAAAGTGAAACAATTATTCCGATCCGTGATGATGCTCACAGAAACTCCATGCAATCTGATAATCTATCGTACGTATATCTCTGCTAGCTTCTCCGTAGATGTACCCACTTTAAATGGCAAAAAGTGGACTGATTTGGTCAACCTGTCTACTATGACCCAAATTGCTTCTTTCCCTCCTGGAGAACGCTGAAGTCCCGTAACAAACTCCATGGTCATAATCTTCCACTTCTACTATGGGATGGGTAAAGGCTGTAGCAATCCATCTGGCCTCTATCTATCTTCCTTTACCTGCTGGCACACTAAATACCTGAATAAGAAGTGAGCCACCTCCTGCTTCATACCATACCACCATTCGTGTTCCCTCGGGTCTCGATACTTCTTGTTGGAATCTGGATACATCGAGTACTGAGAGCGATGCACCTCCTGCAAAAAAAATTTGTGCAGCTCCCCACACAGCACACATATTCCAGTACTGTGCCATAACGATCTATCATCAGCAATGGTGAAGTCCTCTGATAATACTGTCCAAACCTGTGCCCTGATACTCCTCTGAGCCTCATCATTATACTCCGTAGCTCTGATTCTATCCATCAACTCGGACTGTATCTGCAAATCCCATATCTGTATCTCGATACTAGAAACTAGCAACTCAATTCCCCAGCTCTCAAGATCGGCCAACAAGTGTCTGTCTGTCATCAAGTACATAGCCATCGGATACCTACTTAAGGCATCGGCGACTTCGTTGACCTTCCCTGGCAGGTACTGCAATAAAATATCAAAGTCCTTCATAAACTCCAACCATTGCCTCTGCCTCATGTTCAACTCTTTTTACGTAAATATGTACTTCAAGCTCTTGTGGTCTGTGAAGATCTCCATATGCTCTCCGTACAGATAGTGTTTCCACAGCTTTAGAGTAAAGATGACCACTGCCAGCTCCAAATTATGGGTGGGATAGTTCTTCTCATGAGGACATAATTGTCAGGAAGCATAGGCAATCATATTCCCGTATTGTTGAAGAACGCAATCCAAACCCTTCCCTAAAGCATCACTATAGATAGTGAATCCACATGTCCCCGATGACAACGTTAATACTGGATATGTCAACAATCTCTTCTTTATCTCATCAAATGCGGCATGACAATCCTCCATCCAGACAAAATTCACATCCTTTCTGGTCAGCCTAGTCATCGGCTCTGTAATTTTGGAAAAGTCTTGTACAAATCTACTGTAGTAACCTGCTAGTCCCAGAAAACTTTTGATATCAGTCACTAAACTGGGAGTAGTCCACGATTCTACTGCCATGATCTTCTTTGGGTTAATTGAGATCACGTCACCTGTCACCATATGCCCAAGGAATTCAACCTTGTCAAGGAAGAACTCACACTTTGAAAGCTTCTTGTAAAGTTTCTCCTTCCCGAGAGTCTCCAAAACCATTCTCAGGTGATCCTCGTGCTCCTCTAGGGTCTTCGAATACACAAGAATGTCATTAATGAACACCATAATAAACTTGTCAAGGTACTAGTGGAACACCTTGTTCATCTGGTTCATGAATACCTTCGGGGCATTAGTCAACCCAAATGGAATCACCATGAACTCAAACTGGCCATACAGTGTCCAAAAAGCTATCTTCGGAATGTCTTCCTTCTTCACTTTCACCTGGTGGTATCCTGACCTCAAGTCTATCTTTGAGAATACCTTCGCTTCGCTCAACTGATCGACGAGATAATCTATTCTCAGCAGCAGATATTTATTCTTGATAGTGAGGTTGTTTAGAGCTCTGTAGTCAATACACATGCGTACCGACCCATCCTTCTACGGTACGAACAATACTGGAGTACTCTACGGTGATGAACTGGATCTGATGAAGCCCTTATCCTATAACTCATCAACATGCTTCTTTAACTCTGACAGTTCACTGTTGTTGATCCTATAGACGTGCTGTGATATTGGCTTTGCATCAAGTCTATAGAGAATTCAACATCTCTGTCTAGCAAAAATCTTGACAACTCTTCTGGAAAGACATCCAGGAATTCAGCTATCAAAGGATGTGGTAGCTTCTTCTCTTCCACCATGGGTCCACAAATAATACCCTCGCTGCTTCGCTACTCCTCTAGCAATCTCTAACTTTGGCTCTCCTAACGGTCAAAATAACACTTTGCCTCTACGATAATCTATCCTAGCATGGTGCCTACTCAAATAATCCATCCTTAGTACAATATCATATTACGGAAGTGGCATTACGAGTAAGCACGCACTCAACTTCCGGCCTCCCAATATAACTCTTCGATCCTTGCAAAAATTATTAACTAGAATAATGCCACCCCCAGTCATGATCTTGCAAGTCCTAGCCAAAGTTTCAGCCTCTAAACGATGCTTAAGAGCAAAAGATACATATATGAAACTATGGGAAGCAACGGAATCAAATAAAGCAAATCCTGAAATAGAATCGAGAAAAACTGAACCTGATATCACGTCTCCTACTGGCTCGGCCTCCTCGATCGTCATGTCATATGCTTGCCCTGGGGTGAACCTCTCTATTGTTGCTAGTTCTGGGCAAATCTTTGCTCCTGTGAAGTGGAGGTCCCCACTGCTAGCCTCCTGCTATGGTAGGTACTTTGGCAGGTCCCCTCTGAGCGGCTGCTCCACCCAGACCTGGACGAGTCTAAATAGATAAGCAATCCCTCAATTGGTGCACTGATGATCCATAAGACAAACAGGTATCCAGCCTCTTCCTACAGATGTACCTCGTGTTTTTTGTCTTTCTACAGTATGCACACTGAAGAGCGGGCTAGGTCTGCCTCTGCGGCGGTCACAGGATATGTCCACGAGCTAGTGCCTGATACTGATACGACCTCTATTGCTGCTAAAATTGGGGACGCTTAGCCAGTCCCCCGCTGCCACTAGCACCTCCAGAAATATCGCTTCTTCACTTAGGCCTGAGGTTCAGGTCATTCTCAGCAATCTGGGCATCCATCAGAATGCACTCGAAGGTAGTAGTGCGATGACCAGAAGTATGAGACTTGATCTCTCTCATCAGCCCATTCCTAAACTTTCGGGCTCGATCTCCCGGGTCCTGAATCATATACGGTGCAAAATGGCTTAAACTGTAGAACTCTGCGACGTACTCTTCGACCGACATTTTCCTTTGAAAAAATTCATGAAACTGACTCTCCAAAGCTCCCAAGGCCACGTTGGAAAAGAACTTCTTCTTGAAAAGCTCCTTAAAAGCCTCCCAAGTAAGTCCTCGAGTGGTAAGCCTTGACTCCGTGCGATACCATATGAGTGCGATATCTTACAGCTGGCTGCCGGCTACCTCGATCTGCAGGCTCTCTGAAATCTAGGCCAATCGTATGATCATCCCTATATCCTCCAACCAGTCGTCGGCGTAGAGTATCCCCTCGGTACCCTTAAACTCCTGAGGTATCATCCTCTTGAAGTCCACTATAGTGCCTAACCTCTGCTACTGCTGCTACTGGCCCGGATGTTGCTGGGCAACTCTCTCCACTGCCTGTACAGCCGACTGGTGAGCATTCTCCATGCTCTCTGTCATCAGAACCGTATGCGCTTGGTGCCCCTCTTCCTGCAACCTTTGCGCCTCAGCCTAAACACGTTGAGCCTTTGCCGACATCCTCTGAGCATCCACCATGCCCTAGATCAAGGCAAACATATGTGCCCCGTCAACCGGCACACCTCCCGAAAAAGAAATCTGTGGCGGTGGCGATGGCGGAAGGTCCTCCGCTGCAGCTGGGACAACCCTCTGGAAAGGTGGGGGAGGAGGACTCCCTAAAGCTGCTGAAACTCCTACATAAACAGGTAAAGTAGGAGGAGCAACTCCATCTGTCCAGGTGGCAGGTCAAGAGGTGGTAGACCTCTCTGAAGCTGCGGGTCCTAATCTATGCGATCTGGTCGTTAGTGGCATCCTGAAGACAGATCGAAACAAGAAGAAATCAAATAAGACAAATGATACGATATCATCAAAGAAGGACAATAAAATTTAAAGGAAGCAATTATTCAGAATGATAAAAATATCAAAATTAATAGATTGGAGATTTTTTCTAGTTTTGATTGAGTGTACTCTCATCCTATATCATATATCCTATAGCAGGTCCATAATAGTACTTTAAGTCTGAGCACTACTACGATATCGCAGTAGTTATAACTTAGACATGACTGGCATGGGCCACCATAAAAATGTGTCATAACCCGTACCCTGAAATTGGACATGAGTCATGGGTACGTCCAGTCTATATTGCAGCATCGGCGGTAGAACGCTGTCTAGGTTAATATAGCTATTTATGAATCTCACACAAATATGATATCATAACCTGTCAACGTACCTCAACTCCAAACGGAGGACAATGAATATACATATAACATCAACTCATAATAGACTCAATCACAATAACTATAAGGAAGATAAATGGCACGATAAAGATGTAAAGAACCATGAGAGGCGAATAATATATATAACTCAAACAAGTCTGAGTCTAAGAGTCTAGCTATCTCAACACAAAATAAGTCTCAACATAATACAACTTATAGTCTCAAAGTTTGGATCACCAATACATAAATAAACTAAGTGCTAACTAAGCAACTGCGAGTGGTGTCTCCTCTATAGGGAGTAGCTTCTCCGGAAGCTCCTGGATATAACCATCATTTACTTCTGGTCCATAATAAGTGGGACAAAAGTCATCGAGATCCTCTGAAAAATATTATCTAATCAGGATTGGAGCGAAGTACAAATACTAACAACAATTCCATTTATATTGATAAAAACTATAAAACATAGTAAAAAAATACATGATAGAATAAAATACTGGAATGCAAGGAAAATACTAGAGAGACATGTAATCATATCATAGAGAAATAACTAGCAATAAAACCAGATAGATGTGAATACTAGCAATAAATGAACTTTCCTTAAAGGAATAGGAATACTGGCTAAGTACCTTGAAATATTAGCTTGCTATGTGATCGGCTTGGGACTAAATCAAGCTTGTTATATATAATTGGCTATGATACATGTGAGGTCAGGCTAACAATCTGGTTAGCTATGATGCGAGCAAGAGTCAGGCTAATCATATATAATAATCTATAAGGCATATAATATGGTCATGCTACATCTTACGTGATATGTGGGATGTGCTATGATGCATGTAAGGTGGGATATGATTACATAACTTGTTAATATTTCTTCGTCACTAGCTAGTACGATGGATCCGTTACAGGAAAGTCACCAAACTAGAGAGATACCATGTTGGCGATAGCTGTCATGTCCTCAAATTCTAAGGTGAGGGTCTTAGAATTAATCAGATGCTGGATGTATCATTTTAATGTGTATCAATCCTTTGTTGAATGGTAGACATACCGATGGTAGTGGCAGTACTTGGGGTCATTGACCTTGTCTGCCTCCTCAGGACGTTTAATGTCGGGAAGCCAAAGCTTGTTGCCCTTCATTAGTATATCGAAGATTTCTATGGCATCCTCATCTTCGAAAGAGTAAGTCTCTTTCGGTTTTGGAGCCTCTGCAGGCTTCTGCTCGGGCTTCTTGGTTAGATTGGCAACAAGGGCCTGCTTTTCTTTGCCGTCACGGCTGTTGTTGTTGTTGTTGTTGTTGTTGTTGTTGTTGCTGTAAGGGTGTTTTTCCCTATCATCAGCGACAAAAATTTGTATGCCCAACAGTCGGGCGTCATTTACCTTCCTCTCGGCATCGATAATATTTGTGATGATCATCGTCCAGTCTTTGAACTGAGTGTCCCCTATCCAGAGCCTGACTGCTGGCAGTAGATTCCTCCGGCATGTGTTTATCAGCGTGGACTCAGGATTGCCAGAGGGCAACTTTAGTGCAACTTGCCTGTATCATTCGATGTACTCCCGTACAGACTCTTTTTCTTTTTGCATGATGTCCATCAGAGAGGACATCATCATGTCGTTTCCTCTGACATAAAATCGGGTGAGGAAAAGGCTTTTGAGGTCGTCAAACGACGAGATACAATTATCTTGGAGACTGTAAAGCCAGTGGAAGGCTACTTTCGATAATGCATCGACAAAGAGCTTGGTGAGAATAACATCATTGCGAGGTAGACGCCCCATCACGGTCTTGAAGTAGCTCATGTATTGACGGAAAGATGTCTTCTCATCAAATTGAGTCATATTGAAGGGCTTATACTTGGACGGGAATGGAAAATCTCTCTACTCGAGGGAATATGGTTGTCCTATCCCAAGCTCGCACAGTGAGTCCCGATTGCCCATCGAGTCCAGGAGGGCTCAAAGTTCTCGTACCTCCCTTATTGCTTCCTGGGCTTCATCTACTGCAGAAGGTGTCACACCCCAATCTCCCGCAAGCTCAAATGTCCCTGCTGAACGTGAATCACCATGTTGCAGCTCTCCCGCAGGACAATCATTCTCATTGGGATGTGATGCCGTACGAGCCTGGAGTTGCGCTCGTACAAGGCAATGTTGTCAAACACCAAAGTTATCATCGAAATAACCAAGTTACAGCGGAAGTCATTTTGTGTACCAAGCACACATCAGAGTAATACGCAGCGAAGCTCTCGATAGGGTCCAAATAGAATGCCCCGAAGGCAATGCCACAAAGGCGCCACAGAGACGATGAAATGCTCTTGCTCTTTTCTCTAGCCCACAAAGGTACTTACAGTTCATACATCATGCCTCGTATATCCAAGCGGTGCCACTACGCCTGTGTACCTGAAATATTGCCCACAAATATGGGTTAGTACACAACCGTACTGGTGAGTGGGGTAACCCACTCGTCTAAGCCGACACTAAGTAAAATAGTGAATAAAAACAGTTATATGGTGATCTTTTTAGTAGAATCCTAGATTCGTTTCATGACATATGGATGACATATTAAGGAAAGCTGTAAAGCAGTTTAAGCATGCAAGCATTCAACTCAAACCAAACGACAAGCATTTATATATATCCAACCCGAAGTAAACTAGCATGCAACCCGTCCTACTCAATGCCATCTCTTGCACGATAACATATCTAACCATCAGTCTCGCCTTAATATCCATCCTCAACCAAAGTTTACAATCCAATCTCAAGTGCACACTCTTGCCGAGGCAAGGTGGCCGCGACTACACGATGCACAAACCAACAAAAGTAAAGCAAGCCAACATTTATTCTATATGAAGTCACTGGCCAGAAGCCACGGAGGACATTGATCGGACCAAGATCAATAGGGCAATCCTATCCGATCCAGGGTTGGGCAGCTACTCCCGCCTGGTGGTATCGGACTACCAGTACTGCGCCCAATCGCGCGATGTCCATTGTTTCCTCCATGGTGGAACGGTTCCGGTGCCCCGGTGCCTCATCCCGTTCCAGGAAACCAAACCCTGTGCCACGCAGGTTGTCCGTGACTATGCAGACACGTAGGTATGACGAGAGGATCGAACATTCTCGCCCCACCAAGCGATCCTAGACTCGTTCAACCGATATCCAACCAAATATCCATAACCATTCTTTCAACATATCCAACCAAGGAATCCAAATCTCGACCTCAATATATAGCCCAAGGCACAAAATATCAAGTGTTTCATAGGTACAATGCCTCTTCTCAACACAGAGTCCGAATTGGTGCAACACCCATGCTCAAAGCAAATCCCATTGCCCAATGCCGTTTCAGTGGCACAATGCCCCATTCGTGGCACGATGCCCCATCAAGCGGCACAACGCCCTCGCCGATGCAGTTGTTCGATTTCGAACCACAACTGCTCGCTTTGCAAGACAAAGCGACCAAGTGATACCCGCGCACGGATGCATGTTCGCTCGTCCGAATTTCTGATATTCCCGATTGCCTCATTGTATCATTCCAACTTGTATAATTCCAACTGCCCAAGTATAATCCCAATTATCCAACCAAACTGCCTCAAATGTATAATCCAACTATCCAACGCGTAAATCATTTCAAGCTACAATCCTACCAAGCCAACGATGTACACTCTAAGCACGCCTCAGTGTAGTGTTTCCGAATGTTTCAGCCCAAGTATTCAAGCCTTTACGTGTTTTCCATATTATTAGGCATGAAGGAGTAGAGGAGAAGGAAAAGAGCCCACTCACCTATGTTTGATCCCGTTAGGCATCCTGTCATGCCGATACGGCCAATCCCTTGAACCTGTGGTCCGATGCAAGCGCGATCTACTCAACTGGTATGACCGTGCGAGCAGGTCGTGCTCTCCAAATCATCCGACCGATTAGATTAAGGAAGACGGCATTATCGCTCCCATCCAGCTATTCAGTACTGTTCTGAACGAACACCTGATTTCCATCGAACCTGCTAGCCATCTGCACATTGAAACCAACTCGATTAATCCTTCTTCCCAAAATCTAACATTTTAAATATAACCAGCATTTGATTCATTCAATCTGACTCAGCGTAACGCTCCGAGCGGTTGCGGGGCGTTACATAATATACCACTTAGAATCAGGCTCATCCACGAACCGTGCTGGTACTCATTCCTATCACATGCCACAATCCAATTCCATGGATCTGCTCTATGCAACTCACATATTCACGATTCTGACTCAGCATCTCGTTCTGCTGAACGCTCGTACAATTTTTACGATTTCCTACATCCTCCTTGCAGCTCAATACGAATTCTTCATATCGCTTAGTTTTAGATCGATACATATATTTAAGGTGTCCCTAAAATACATGCATTTCAGTCGAGCTTTACGATAGCAAATTTGAACAAGTTACAAGGGTATCTTTATGTTCGAGGCATCCATTTGCTTTACTCCCAATTGAACCAAATCACCATTTCTATTCCAACACATTCGCTTGAGCACTATTCTCAAATATGATGATTTTTCTACCGACTCAATGAATTCGCGTTCCAACTCAATCTATCAAACTATTTCTGAATCAGCACTAGCAACATCTCCAAATATTAACAAGTGCACCGATCGATCAACTCAACTGATACTACCCCATCTAGGCGACTTACCCAAAATATCAAACTTGCTTTGATCAGCTCAGTCCAACACCTTTCCTCAATCTCAATACCTCGCTGGATGAACATCTATATTGAGGTTCGTATGATCCATGAAGATCTCGCCGCCACGCCAAAGGGATTGTGTCGCCACGATTTCAACGTGGACACACTCGCCACAATTCCTAGGTTGTGCATGGAATAGTTCTTCGCGCTGCTTCCACTGCCTCGAAGCATTAGGATATCACCTTTGCCTTCCGAACGAGCACGCTTTCCAGACTAAGTTCCGAGACATCTTGTAAATCTGAGGCAAATCTGTCCCTTCCAGTATTCACAAGAATTTGATCTGAACGAGCCGCTGCTTTAACTTCACAAGCTAGTTTCACAGTCGTCAATTCATATGAATGCTATTCCCTTCCAGGGCATGATGAGTCAGAGGCGATAACATCGATAAAAATCTACGATTCTGAATCTCATCAGTTGACTTAGGCCAATCCCACCATCGCTTCGATCTTCCGGCTGCATCTTCAGCTGAAGACTATCCCAAGGGTCTCTCAATTCCAACACTCAGTCAATAAGCCAAATCTTATTGCTCACATCTGCCCTCGACGCATTCCCAAATACGCTGCCTCAAGGGTCATTCTATGGGTCTACCCTATTCATATCCGATTCAGCGGACAAGTCGCTTAGGGTCAGCTGTCCCGAAGCTACGCTCGATAATTGTAATCATCACGATGGACAGTTACTATGAACCATGCTATATCTCATCTGCAAATCCGAATCAAAATTCCAGCCATTCATCCGAGCGAAGTTTCCGAATCCGAGAACCGCGCTGGTTGAAACCGTCTTCCATCAATCCGTCGTTCTGCCCTGAATCCATCAAATTTTCGAATTGCCATGTTCCACAATGCACGTCCAACTTACTCGAGCAGCACAGTGATTTGTTCCGACGTTGCTCCCACATTTAGCTATCTTTAAAAGTCTGTCCGCCATAATCTTTTGCCTTCTGTTGTTGCCACAATCCGTTCACGTCTTTCGAAGAATCCGTCTACCATTGTTGCACCATTTTGCCCAAAATTCTATTTTCGCTAAACCTGAGTCGACTTCTCGAGCAGCAATATCCAAAATCTTTCAAGTTTGTGTGAATCTATCGCATTGCCCCTCCAAACCAAATCGTGTTTCATTACTCAACCAACAGCTCCAATGTGTTGTCCAAAATCGTAGTCCGTGCTCGCTATTATTCGATTCATCCATCGCTCGTTCAAGCGTATCCCAACTGTTTATTCCGAACTTGTCCATCTCTTAAGTCCAATGATACTTTCATTTGCATCAGTCCGTTCTCGATATGCTCAACTCAATATTCGCTTGCTCTATTTTTATTCTTCCCAACTCAACCGACGTGCACCAACCAACTTGTATTTCCGTTATCCGAGTCCGTTCAGGCAATTCCCATTGATGTCCAACCAAAAATATTTTCAATGCCTTGCTCAATATGTGGTATCCCATATACCACTCCGAATCAAGTCGCTACTCGCATTACAATTTCTTCGCACTTATCCAAAATCCATTCGAACCATCCCTCATGCGTGATCATGCCTTTCCCAATTCGAGTTTGACACAAAACTCAGGCAGTGCGTGAATTATCCAACTATTCCCATAAATCTTGCGATGCGACTCATGCTATGTTCCATTCTCGATGCTTCCAGCTATTCTCAAATGATTGCTACTTTCACTACACGAGCGACTCGTGCAACGATCTTTTCCAAGTATTCCAACCCAATACTCAATGGTTCCACACATTTGTTATACGAGCAACTCGTGCAAACTTATCCTGATAATCCCAAGCCTAACTCAAGCCTGCTCAACCGATGCGCCACAGCCAAACTTCCAACTTCTATCTAACACAATCGCTAAACGAGCAACTCGTGCAAGGATCCATTCTCATCGAATGTTTCTACTCAAAACATGCCGCATAACCAAATTTCGTATGCCAACCAACTAGTCCATTGAGGCAATCAGAATCTCCCCGAACGATAAGCCAAGCCAACCCAACGGAAGCCCACAACTTATTGCACAAATGCAACAACGCCTAACGAGGCTAAGCGATCCTACGAAAACCAACCAAGGTAACACAACCAAGAATAACATGCAGCCAAAACCAGCAATAAATAGACTTATTGCATGAAATATCCGATGCGGCACTGAGTAGAGTCAAGAGCTAAACGACACGCGGAAGCTATTTAGATTTTGTGATGAAGCGAAGGACCAAGTCCGAAGAAATGAACCGGGCGCTCTGATACCAATTTGTCATACCCCAATCTCCCGCAAGCTCAAATGTCCCTGCTGAACGTGAATCACCACGTTGCAGCTCTCCCGCAGGACAATCATTCTCATTGGGACATGATGCCGTACGAGCCTGGAGTTGCGCTCGTACAAGGCAATGTTGTCAAACACCAAAGTTATCATTGAAACAACCAAGTTACAGCGAAAGTCATTTTGTGTACCAAGCACACATCAGACTAATACGCAGCGAAGCTCTCGATAGGGTCCAAATAGAATGCCCCGAAGGCAATGCCACAAAGGCGCCACAGAGACGATGAAATGCTCTTGCTCTTTTCTCTAGCCCACAAAGGTACTTACAGTTCATACATCATATCTCGTATATCCAAGCAGCGCCACTACGCCTGTGTACCTAAAATATTGCCCACAAACGTGGGTCAATACACAACCATACTGGTGAGCGGGGTAACCCACTCGCCTAAGCCGACACTAAGTAAAATAGTGAATAAAAACAGTTATATGGTGATCTTTCTAGTTGAATCCTAGATTCGTTTCATGGCATATGGATGACATGTTAAGAAAAGCTGTAAAGCAGTTTAAGCATGCAAGCATTCAACTCAAACCAAACGACAAGCATTTATATATATCCAACCCGAAGTAAACTAGCATGCAACCCGTCCTACTTAATGCCATCGCTTGCACGATAACATATCGAACCATCAGTCTCGCCTCAATATCCATCCTGAACCAAAGTTTACAATCCAATCTCAAGTGCACACTCTTGCCGAGGCAAGGTGGCCGCGACTACACGATGCACAAACCAACAAAAGTAAAGCAAGCCAACATTTATTTTATATGAAGTCACTGGCCAGAAGCCATGGAGGACATTGATCGGACCAAGATCAATAGGGCAATCCTACCCGATCCAAGGTTGGGCAGCTACTCCCGCCTGGTGGTATCGGACTACCAGCACTGCGCCCAATCGTACGATGCCCATTGTTTCCTCCATGGTGGAACGGTCCCGGTGCCCCGGTGCCTCATCCCGTTCCAGGAAACCAAACCCTGTGCCACGCAGGTTGTCCGTGACTATGCAGACACGTAGGTATGACGAGAGGATCGAACATTCTCGCCCCACCAAGCGATCCTAGACTCGTTCAACCGATATCCAACCAAATATCCATAACTATTCTTTCAACATATCCAACCAAGGAATCCAAATCTCGACCTCAATATATAGCCCAAGGCACAAAATATTAAGTATTTCATAGGCACAATGCCTCTTCTCAACACAGAGTCCGAATTGGTGCAACACCCATGCTCAAAGCAAATCCTATGGCCCAATGCCGTTTCAGTGGCACAATGCCCCATTCGTGGCACGATGCCCCATCAAGCGGCACAACGCCCTCGCCGATGCAGTTGTTCGGTTTTGAACCACAACTGCTCGCTTTGCAAGATAAAGCGACCAAGTGATACCCGCGCACGGATGCACGTTCGCTCGCCCGAATTCCCGATATTCTCGATTGTCTCATTGTATCATTCCAACTTGTATAATTCCAACCGCCCAAGTATAATCCCAATTATCCAACCAAACTGCCTCAAATGTATAATCCAACTATCGCTCCAACTATCCAACGCGTAAATTATTTCAAGCCACAATCCTACCAAGCCAACGACGTACACTCTAAGCACGCCTCAGTATAGTATTTCCGAATGTTTCAGCCCAAGTATTCAAGCCTTTACGTATTTTTCATATTATTAGGCATGAAGGAGTAGAGGAGAAGGAAAAGAGCCCACTCACCTATGTTTGATCCCGTTAGGCATCATGTCCTGCCGATACAGCCAATCCCTTGAACCCGTGGTCCGATACAAGCGCGATCTACTCAACTGGTATGACCGTGCGAGCAGGCCGTGCTCTCCAAATCATCCGACCGATCGGATTAAGGAAGACGGCATTATCGCTCCCATCCAGCTATTCAGTACTGTTCTGAACGAACACCTGATTTCCATCGAACCCGCTAGCCATCTGCACATTGAAACCAACTCGATTAATCCTTCTTCTCAAAATCTAACATTTCAAATGTAACCAGCATTTGATTCATTCAATCCGACTCAGCGTAACGCTCCGAGCGGTTGCGGGACGTTACAGAAGGAGCAGGAGACCCGGGCAAGGTGTGATTGCCGCCAGTAGGTGGAGCAGTTGCGTTTGAGTCTTCGTTGGTCCCGGGGTCCAAGCTCACCTGGCCTGAAGCCCTTTATAGCTGTGAGGCCACGTTTGCCTTGATCTCCAATATTTTCTGGGTTAAGGCCTATATTGACGCGCTCATGGTTTGCATCATGGCCTCTAGGGTCTCGAGGCACTGTCGATTGCTGGGGCCCTCGTGATCGTCCCCTGCCATGTATATTATTCTTACAAGGGAGAGATGGATGGGACAGTGGACATCGCGCTTTTCGCCTCGGACTCTTGCAGTGAATAGTCCTCAGGAAAAGTTGGCAGTGATAATGATGAGGATAGGAAGCTGCATCTTCTTTGATGAGGGTAGCTACCCCCAGGGGTCTCAGTGTCTGTTTCTTGGAAATCATTGTCTCTTCGGAATGTCGGGTTGTTGTAGAGTTTTGAGGGATCATTACCCCCATCTTGCAGAGCTATCTGGGTTCTCGAGGAAGGACTACCCCCAGTAACTGATAGTTTCTTTTTCGAGCGCATACCCAGGAATACTCCTTCGGTGGGCCTCGCTGCTTGCCTCCGGTTTCTTGATATGTTGGTTGAGAGTGAAGGATTGGAGGCGCTAGGCTTCCATCCTTCCCTTGTGGAGGAGAATTTCCTAGCGGAGTAACATGAAGCTAAGGGAAGCTCCTCCTCCTCTGGTATTTGTATCTGCTCTCTGGGATGCTGCTGGATGGGTGCTCTTTGTTGCAGTCGTTGGAATGCTGACTGCCTACCTGCATGTACTGCCACTTTGGCACAGTAACAGTTGATGACGATGTTGGCACAGTGATGTCCTGGAGATGACACCTCACATTCTGTAGTTATTTCTCTCGCTTTGCGCTTGTGATTGATTATGTTGCACAAGTCAACGAAGAGTGATTCACCTTTACACCCTCCTTATGGGCACGAAAAGACCGAGCACATGGGTGTGTAGGCGTTGTCTTTGCTCCCTAACATGGAGTTCGTATAATAACTTTTTCCAGGTCATTAGTGGAAGACTTTTGAAACCGACCATGTCTACTTGCCATTACGGGTTGGACGTATGGGTCAGTTTTGTACATCTTTCTGTCAGAGACACGTATAACAGTTAGCGGTGTCTGCTGACGGTCATTCGGATGAGCAGTTGCTTGAGCTTGGCGAGCTCGCACTACCCTAAAACTCCTCGTTCTAGCACGCGCTGGGGCATAGTATGAAGAGTCCAAGTTTAAATCTTCCCCTTCCTCAGCATGATGCATAGAATCAGTGCTGCATGAGATTTGGTCGAAGACTAAGCTTTTGTTGCCGTCGGGGCGACATACGACCTTCTGCCTGCGGTTGGAGTCCGATGCCGCATGGGCCTTCTTATGTGGCATTTGATGTGGCTGCATGACACGTGCCTTAGCACTCAAACTTCTGACATCGTAGTATTTTCCTCTGCTAGAGCTCAAGTGTTGAGCACTTTCTTTGTCAGAAGAGGCTGCCTCATGTGTGGGGACAGACTGTGTGGACGCATTATGTACGTCTCTTGCGGCATAGAGAGAAACAGGGAGTGCATGCTTCGCAGTTGGGTGGGACGCAGCGGCCTTGACTATCCATATCCTACGGGTCTTCTTAGGCTTTGCCAGCCTAGACGAAGCACTGCCCTTGGAGAGCATTTTCTCGAAGGCTTGCTGGTCGAAGCGTACCATCAACATCTTCTGGGTCGAACCCAGCTTCGACGCGTTGGACTGTGTCATGACATTCTCATCAGAGGAGAAGGATGTCCCTATGACGCGTCCAGAGTTGTCTCTCAAAATAAAACAAGACCCAAATCAAGAAAATACAGCAAATATGATACACAATAAAATATAGGACACAATATAAATACATTCTTAGAAAAAAATTAATATCGAAAATTCAGAAATACGAAATCAGGGAACGAATGTGACGTCCCCTTAGAGAAAAAAATTTGTCCGGGACGTAACATATGGTATTAGAAAAATAGCCAAATCTAGCGTGAGACTTTTTTCGATCAGAAATTTAGGAAAATATTTTAAATAATAACAGCTTAAGGGATAAGTTTTAAAAAAATTCGTATGAGACGACAACTCGCCAAACCAGATGGCGAGATGGAGAAATCGCCAACTCACTTGACGAGTTGTCCATTCACCGTCAAGTTTCGCCAACTCACTTGGCGAGCCGATATTTACTTTTGGCTCATTTTTTTGAATCCAACAAAACGATGAGTATTAAAAGATTAATAAACAAAAGAGTTGGTATTAAAAGATTAATAAACAAAAGAGTTAAAGGCCCAACTCTGTGGAGCCCAACAAATTTGAGAGAATGATATATTTAAGTAAGGATCCTAAATATTAGGACTTGGCATCCAAGTCTATAAGATGAAAAGACGAAGGTCCATGCAATTGTAATCTAGAATAGCATGACAGTTTCAATCTATTCGCTTACATGGGCAGGTTTCGTCTACAAAAGACGTAGGTGCACATTGTTTCGGATCGTCCGGAATAACTATTGACCATGTTACCATTAACTTCGACTATGGTTAAAAAAAGAATGAGCCAAAAGATATTTTTTGTACTATAAAATAATTTTGCAACCAAGTCGCCAAATAAGTTAGTAAGACTTGACAGTGAATGGACAAATTGTCAAGTCAGTTGGTGATTTTTTTATCTCGTCAGCTAATTTGACGAGTTATTTTCACATACAATATTTTTAAATTTTTTTTTTTTAAACATCCATAGTGAAAGATGTTTTAATGCTATTTTTTGACTTTAGTCTATTTTTTTAGTCCTTAAAAGTTGTAGTGAGCATTTGTCCATACTTAATAATTGCTAGAAAGTCAATAGACACTCCAGATTTGAAACATGTCATAGTTCATCTATATTAATTTATGGGCTCACCAAAATTAATTATTTTTAACAAACAGAAAAAGAAAATAAAGAGAGAAAAGATAAGAAAAATCTTGAAAGAGAAAAAAGAAAAAAAAAAAGAAAGAGAAAATTAATTTAAAATATTTGATTTCAGTGAACCATTATGTACCAATATTAAGAAGGCACTAAAAAAATAATAATTTGTATAATTTTTAATAATTTAAATTATATATTTAAAATATTTTTACTGTAGATGTTCTTAGCTGTTATTATTTAAAATATTCTCTCTCCGTATGAAAATTTCAGAACTTATTATAAAACGTCATTATTACTGCATAATTACGCATTCCTCGTATCCCAAACTATCCCTTTCTCCCTTGCCACTCTATCCACCCAAACTACTACTCTCACTTTTTCCTCTCCTTCTTCTTCTTCTCCAATTTTCAATGGAGGGGGAATCCGCCATGGCTCAGCAGAGGAAAGGCCAGAAGCGGAAGCTTGACGAGGTCCCCTCTTCGTCGGCGGCGGCGTCCACTGTGATGGAGGTGGAGGACGAGATCTGCCCCCACTCCGAGCAGAGCCTGGGCATGGAGATCGGGGCCCAGGTAGAGGTCCTCAGGAGGAGCTTCTCGTGGCGGGAGGCCGATCGCGCCACGGCCAAGCGAGCCACGCACGTGCTCGCCGAGCTCGCCAAGAACGGTGAGGAACGGGGGACGGACAGATCCTCCTTGGTTTTGCTTCCATTTTTCTAGTGTTTTGTGTGATGGATCGTTTGGTTTTCGGATTTGCGCAGAGGAGATCGTGAACGAGATCGTGGAGGGAGGTGCGGTGCCGGCGCTGGTGATACACCTGCAGGAGCCGCCGCCGCCGCCGGCGGATGAGCGGCCGTTCGAGCATGAGGTCGAGAAAGGGAGTGCCTTCGCGCTAGGGCTTCTTGCGGTCAAGGTGAAAGTCTTCTTTTCGTTAAATTTGTTTGATATTTGAAGCGCTATACGTTTCTGCATGTTTGATTCCGCATAAAGGAAATCTAGGGGTTTTATTGGTGATTGATATGGATGGTTCTTCATATGATTATTTTTGCCTGTTAAAGCGGTACGGGTGAATATAGAACTTTAGACCAGTGCTTGATGTGAGAATTTTGTAGTTGTTTAAGAAAATTGATTATGACTATTTGGTGATTACTTATTGATTGATCAAGTATATTGATGTTCTAAAGAGTCTAGTGCGAAGAATAATCTAGAGAGCAGCAGAAGTAGAAGTGGAATGATTGCTGTAGGAAAATACATTCAACACCGTAATTCCAATTCTCCACCAGAATTATCTGACTGGAAGTCTGGTGTCCAGGACTGTCAATATATGTCCGTTGCTTTTAATAGGTCTGGTTCGGATCAATCCAGATACTTTGGATGATTATAGGCATTCGGCCTATAGGAATTGACTCTATATACATGTAGAATGAAACTATTAATATGTTTCTTTGGTTTATACAATCACAATCCTTCATTTATAAATGAGAATGACCCCGAAATTGTGGAGACATTTTGGTAAATTTTCAAATAGAGATCTTCAAGCTCCTCTGAAACTTGATTGTAATTTCCAATTTCCATGTCTACACACATAAAACTCAATAATCACAATTTTCAATTTCTGAGTTGGCAGTTAAATGGTTGACGAGAGGTGGTTTTGCCTATGCAAGGTGAGTTAATGTTTATGGTGATGAGCTTGTATATGTTTGTATATATACAATTCCTTTCACGATCTTTCTCGTTCTGCATAGCCAGTTCATTCTAAACACAGAAGGTTTGGATAGTGATGATGAGATATAATGTATGTCCTTCTAAATTGTAGATTGTTTCATTGTGACATGATTTCATTGGTTCAGTTGTTTGAGTGATCACCTTTTACATGATGGCTTCTAACATGTGGTTGCGAAATTGGTTCTGAAGCTTTTGGATGATTGAATAGGAGCTAGGATGACCCTATATGATTTTCAAATATCTTTATTTAACCCAAGGTTAAAACTATCACCTCATAGTGGTTAGTGAGTACTTCTCTTCCACTGAAAACAATCATTTTACTTGGTCTTCTGATCTCGCACAATTCTGTCATCTATATAACCTAAAGATGCACCTAGTGCGGAAATCCCTTTGTAATGTCTGGATCACGTCTTCAGTCCTGGAACTCAGGCGCAAGAACCAAAGCAAAGGAAATCTCTCTCCTCGGTCATGCATCTTTCATGAAGCACTCTCTTCATTATGTATAGTTTGACTTTAGCCAAGAATACTAACAAGAGCAGTACCAAGAGAAAGAAGGAGAGCAGCACCAGGAAAAGTTGGTTTCATAATGTGTCCAGCAAGTGGGTAAATAACAAAAAATTCCAACTAGTCAAGTGAGGGTCAGAAATAAAACCTGAAGAATGTATAGAGGATACATCAAACGAACATAGGGAATATGTGCAATAAACATCATTTGATATACTTGAAAATATGATATTATACTGTTCATACACAAATTATCAGCATAGAATTGGAGATATTTTTATTTCCCTCCTTTCTAAAGTCGGAGCAAAACAGGGAAAAATGCATTGGAATTTGGAGATACTGGGAAACAGTTCAATGTTTTTTGCTATAAATGTAGATGCATACCATGCTATAGGTGATTGTGTTTTTGGAAGTATTTGCAGCAAGAATTAATTTGTAGCTTTAGGATTTTAGTTGTACCTATCACTTCTTGCCACCTCATTTTGTCGTCACTTCATCACTGTAAGCCGTCATGTTGGCAGCTGAGTCAAAGATACTATTTTGGCCCCTTCCTGTTTCTACTCTGGGATGGGGATGCATATTGTGTTTTTTGAGTCCGTCATCATTTTTGATTAAAAAAATTGGATTTAACATGTAACTTAAGTTTTAACATTCAACACATACATTCATTAGGCGAAGTCTTAAAAAAGACTAGAAGTTTCATTACCTTTGTATTCTATTCTAGAATTCTATAAGAATAACTAATTAAGTCTTGACATCACAAATTTCAGTACGCTTTATAAAGAACGAACATATCAATGCTGCTAACCTCACATGTTACAAGTGGAAATTAAGTGCAAATTCGTCGAGATGCAATTGAGAAATGTTTCTCGGTACATAGTGGTTCATACATTAGTTATTGACATATTTTAGATGACTAGATTTACAATTTTTTTGAAAGCTTAGGATTGATTATTTCGTCATAATTGATTCATTGCCCAATCCAAACTTCAAAATGTTATAATATTTGATATCTAGCATAGTTTATTTGGTTATAGTTTAAATAAGATTTGGTTAGGTTTATACTTTATAGACATCTTACAAATAACACTGCTTTTTACTGATAGCCTCTTTTTCTTTGAGCAAGAGCAACACATTAGAAGATTCACCATTGTACCTTAATAATCTATTTAGAAAGGAGATTTGACATCACTCGCACAATATGCAAATTCCCCAATCACCTAATAAATCATTCGCATTTTGTTTTGTTGTTGTTTGGTTTGGTTTGGTTGGGAGACGTGGTGGTGATTATTCAAGTTGGAAATGGGTGGGTCCATTGGTGTGAGGCTAGATGACCAACTTTTACCTTAATTGATATTTCTTAGGTACACGTGACTTGAGCTTATGATTTGCAAAAGTATGACATATTTGTTATTCATTTATTTTGAAGTTTTTTAAGATAAGACTTGATTGGCTGTACACAAACAAATTCAAAAAGCTACTGGTTTTTTGCTCTTAGTGAGTACCAGTGGCTTGTTGTCACTGCCCATTTTTGTGATGTTGCTAAAAAAGGGTCATCAATAAGGAAATATTACTGCTGACTTTTGTTCTTAAGTAGTTTTTGGGCACTTGTTACCCAAGTTATGGAAATGAGCATTTGTTTGCTCTGCATGTACTTTTTGTATAGGGAGAGAGAGGCTCAATGTGCATCATGCCAAAACAAACAAGGTATGCCAAAGTTTGTGTATTCTCCGTCGCTATCTCTACATAACTTTTTGCCCTCGTGCACCATAAAGAATCGCATTTTCATTGTCATAGTTTAGTAAACATTTACCTGTTAAAAAGAAGAAAAAACTTGTAGGAAATATAAACCTTATCATTCATAGTTCATTTGTCATGCAATCTAGAATATATCGACTTGTAAAAAAGAGCAAAAAGTCAAAGTACATAAGAAAACCAAAAGCCAAATAAAGTAGACAAGTTTTACATACCTTAACCAAAAACCCTACCTTGTCCTCCATCACGATGTCGAATGAAACTATCTATGGAATCATGCACCGTGTGAAAGGTAGATCATCGTGGTTCTTAATCGAGACTTTGGTTAAGATCCGTTACGGAACTGTCGTGGGGTTAGAGTAAAGCATCCCGAGTTTGGCACATCTCGAAGAAAAATATTTTCCTAATGCATTCTTCACTTTTTTTATGAAACGATAGAAATTCTCAAAGCCATCGTAGGATAACATATTACGCATATTACGAGTGCCTTCTCCATCGGCCGATCTCCATATGATTGATGTTTTACATTAAAAGTATGATGTCCAATAGTTATCACTTGTTTAAAAAGTGGATGCAAGCTCATTTTGTGGGAAATCATAGTTCACAAGTTGCAGCAATCTTCTGCTCTTGATTGTCTTATTCAGATTTTTTTTAAATATTGAGAATCTAGTCATTAGATATCGTATGGTGTGTGGAGCAATTTGCAAGCGAGATTGTGTGATTTTGTAGAGATCAGTTGCAGGATAGAACCTGACGTTAACCTTTTATTGAAAACACCTTTGATTTGATTTTTCTTTCTTGAAAGCTACTTTGCTGCTATCGGCAATTCTGTTAAGGTAGGAGACATGATATGCTTGTGAAGACCATTGAGACATTATACCCATCATCTAATAGTTATAACAGGTAATCATTTATATATATCTATTACTAATACAAATATTCAAGTTTATCAGAAGTACTATTATGTACAGCAACCACTATCCTTCTTTCTTCTCCCTCATCACCACTGTCTTCATCCTCTTTTTTCTATCATTTCTTGCCACCATCATTCACCGCCTAGGATGGTGGCTGTCACATCAACGACCATCTCCTACACCCTCCCCCTTTCTTATTTTTCTTGTTTCTTGTGAGCTCTTTCCATCTGGGTATTGAAGTTTAGTTTGGGGAGAAACTGGAAGTAATAAATGATAACTTACATGGTGAGCAGGGATTTGGAGGGGATTATAAGCTTACTGGAGTACACACTTGAGTTATGCTTGAGAAAATTACCGATTTTGTTGATAGATAGTGTTTCCGCATTTCTTGATTATGTGGGTGAGGACGTCAATGGCAAGGGTAAAATTAGGGCAAGACAGGTCTCCTCCTTGTCGGATACCACAATAACATTGCATTTTTGTTACCACTTGCCATATAGCCCATTAATGTTAAAAATCCTTGAGGTGAGTAGCAATTTGAAGATTTAAGATACCAACTTTCTGACAATTGAATGGGTGTATTTTTTTTTTTCCTCTTCTTGTCATGTACAATGCTGGAAGGGTCTCAGATAATGACCTCTTGATATGGACCAAACATTCAAGAAAATAATGTCAGGGTGGATTTTTTTTTTCTTTTTTCAATTGCTGGTAAATGTGTGTTTGTGCATGTCGGGGGAGGAGGTGTAATGATTTACTCTTTCTGCAGTTGGATGAATAATTTTATAAGATATGCTAAGCTTACAGTATTCTGATCTCATGCTTTTGCAGAACTGGCAGAAAAAAAGACCCTATAATAGGGGTAAAAAAAACTGGCTTAATATAGAATTTATTACAAAATTTGACATTTCTTATACGTCCATTTTAAATATGGATACAAATATGATTTGTACTTTAAATCGGAATTACCCAAATAACATCAAAGCCAATTAAAACTGTATCTTGAACTTAATTACCTTGTAATTCCTTACTATTATTTAGTAATAAATGATATGTATCCATATGCGGTCCAACTTTATATCTTCTTTAGTCAAATATGGATAGCGGTTTAAGTCATGATATCTGTATCTGCAGCTGTCTTCTGAAGAGACATACAAATAGCACACAATGTATTTCTCTATATCCTCTCTGTTTGTGCCCCTAGGTTATTAACTTGTTCTAATTTCCTGTTCCTGGTTAACTTGGGATGCTCAACATTTAGTTTTCAAGGAATGACAATCTGATTGAAGAGTTCCTCCGAAAGATTTCCATTTTCAACGAATATTTTTCTTTATGTAAAGCATCTTTTGCGTCTTGCATTTTAATCATGTAGTATTTGAAGGTTCCAATTCAGTAAGTTTATCAGGTAACTGATATATGACAATTTTCCTATAATTGTGATTTTTTTTCTTTCCAATTATTATTTTGGTGAAATAGGAATTACTAAGCTACACCAAAATTAAGTTGACTTACCAGTATCATCTTTGCATTTTGGAGTTTGCTCCACGTTTTTGGTATAATGATGCTATCAATGGCATATATAACTTATACATTTCTCTTCATTTGGATGCATTTATCAGTTTCTGGTGATTATATCATTATAGACAAATTGTTTTTACTGTAAAACTGGCTCTCTGTTTTGTGCTACTATCTTTGATGATTGTTCTGCTTTATTCCAACTGCTGAGCATACATTTTATTTTCATTTCAACAGCCAGAGCACCAACAACTGATAGTCGACGCCGGTGCTTTGCCTCTTCTTGTTAGTCTCTTGAAAAGGCATAAGAAAGGTTCAAACTCTAGGGCAGTTAACAGTGTTGTCCGCAGAGCAGCTGATGCAATAACCAACCTTGCTCATGAGAATAGCAGTATCAAAACCTATGTTAGGTATATTACTTTCTGAATTGGAATATTAAGCATAATTTCTTTATTGTGATTTACGATCATTTCCTTCCTGAATTCAGGATTGAAGGTGGAATTCCACCTCTTGTGGAACTCCTGGAATTTACAGATCTGAAGGTACAGAGAGCCGCTGCAGGTGCCTTGCGGACTCTGGCATTTAAAAATGATGAAAACAAGAACCAAGTATGTGGGTTCAGTGTTTTTTTTTTTTTGACATTTTATTCAAAATCTGTATTAACTGTCATAGAATTTGATTATTGGATTCTTTTCTGTATGCAGATAGTAGAATGTAATGCTCTTCCTACCTTGATTCTCATGCTTAGATCTGAGGATGCCGCCATTCATTATGAGGCAGTAAGACACTTTTCCTCTTTTGAATGTGAATTGAGGACCAAGTTTTATAAGCTCATAACAATTATTGTTGGTATTGATATGTACTAGTGTAGGTATTGGATTTCAATAACAAAAACATGTGGTAAATAACGATCCTGACTATGTTCTTTAACATCCATAGAAAATAACGAAATATTGGGTAACTAGATTCTGATTGCACTTCACGACAAATTTAGTGTATTAGGAGCTGCTTAATTTATGTAGTAATTTTGGATACATGTAGCTGAAGTAATTGGTATTAATAAAGACTGACAATCTTAAATAGAGCAAGACAAGTTATGGATGATAAAAATCAAGTAACGCTCCAGTGGGTCCAAAATATTCAGCTTCCTGTTAACAAGATGAAGCTGCATTCAAAATTAAAAGAGACTGGTAAATAGTTTGTCCCAAAGAGTATCAATCATAATATTTTATAAAGCTCAAGCACCATCATTGATCATACGATCCATTCATATACAAGAACTGGGATGCTGGATATGTTCATGAAAGCACATTATTTGGTGGATTTATTTCAAGCCAGCTACAATAGTGAAATATTAATTAAGCACTAGGAACCATTTAATTGATGTTTGGTGCGAAGTGGTATGTAGGCCGTCTCACTATGAAGCATGGACTTTAAAAATCTGAACTATCTTGGAGGACACATATCAGATACAACCCTGACACTCGAAAATACACTGACAGAACAAATAGGTGTCGTCTCTATGTTGTCGTGTCAAATCTGTGATGTGCAACATAGTGGCATCAATTAGATCAAGATATTGAGTTCGATCCGATACGGAGTTAGCATTAATAAAATGTAAATGTAATTGGATCACTGGAGCATTAATTACCTTGCAAGATAACGATATAAGGCGCAATGTGGCATTAGAATTATAAATTGTTTGAGCAACAATACCATTAATTGATCATACAATCTATTGATAAGAAAGAACTAAAAGGCTGAATGATGCTAAGATTTGTGGGATACATGCAGTTGCTAGATTTGTTTGAAGTTTGACCAAACTTTCCACATTGAAAAGGTTCAAAGTATCGGAATCGGTATCGGTATCGGACCATTCCTATGAGTATCGGGATCGGCGGTATCGGTAGTATCGGCGGTTTCGGATCGGAGTATCGGATTTTTTGGTATCAGAAAGCAAACAACTATTAGTAAATTATTAACATTTTAGAAAATATATTTTATACATTTATGCATAATTTAAAGTATTTCTAATGTTGTTTCGTAGTATTTTTGAAATTGAATGAAATAGTAGTCACCCTTGTTGATTGATTTATATGTGATAGATACGTTTTTCTCTTTTATATGCTTTTACAACCTTACTATGTTTTTTCACCCTTGCTAATTTGTCTTTTTAATTTAATTTTCTTTGCCGAATTGTCCGGAAAAGAGACCTCTAATGTCGGTATCGGTCGGTATCAGATCGGGACATGCCAAACTGTATCGGTATCGGCCGTATCGGATCGGTATCGGCCGATACTTCAAACTATATTTGAAACTGTAGAAAGTTAGGTACCAGTTACTTTTTAACTTCAATATAGTTCCAGTTACACACTTGTATAAATAGGGTCTAACACTAAGGGGCTCAGAAGTCCAAATCATTATACTCTTGGCAGGTTGAAAATATTTGTCAAAACCGAGGAAATTTCCTCAAGTGGCTAAGTGAGAGGGAAAGATGCAAAATATGTGTGATTTGTTAGTGAGATATAGTTACCAAGAAGTCATTAGTTATTGGATCAACCTAATGTGGAGTTACCTACCTGTCTGATACTGATATTGCAAACTTCCAGCTAAGAAAGATATGATACTGATACTGCAAACCATTGTAAAATCATATATCAAAGGAGAGAAGATTACAGCTAAGGCATTTGACAATTCATATCTTGTATGAAATTGTTTCTTCTTATTAGCTTGATTATGTCTGTAAGGGGGGCTTTAAAATCTTGAAAAAGTAAGGAGATGTAACCAATACATGTCTTTGAAGTACCGGAGAATATTCTCCTATCTCACATGAGTTCGACATATTTGTTAAATTAATAATTTGAACTTCTAACATACTTATAGTATATATTTCTAATATGTGCTTGTATATTAGTTCTATTATGGCCCATGTCTTCGATTACCAAGAAATCCTGGAATCTGGATTTATTTACCTATTTTTTTCTTTTCTATTTGGGGTATTTGTGCCTGGACTGGTTTCATCATATCTCATGAAATATTATTTATCTGTTAGGTTGGCGTGATTGGTAATTTGGTCCATTCTTCACCAAGCATAAAGAAAGAAGTTCTTCTTGCAGGAGCTTTACAACCTGTTATTGGATTATTAAGGTATTTTTTGCAACTATTGGCCTCTCCTTTTTTTAAATAACACATCATAAATGGGATTTTAGGTATTTTACTTTTCCTTTCTTCATGTAGTTAACTGATTGTTTATTTAATTAATTTTCTATGTAGTGCAAACAGCGGAGCTTGTTCTTTTACTCTTGATCCATTCCTTCTCTTTTTTGGGAATTGTGTTATTCTTAAAATACTTATAATTCTATTTGCAGAGAAGTAATATTTAAAAGCTCCTGAATCATGTACAAGTTATTTCTGACCTTTTGTCTTAAAATGGTGATTTTTAATCTCCAGAAACCTCGTTCTGGCTTATGGTATATAAATGTATACATGAAGTTATTCCAAAGCATACAGGACTTGAACTATAACATCTGTTAAACAACTAACTTTAGTGAATACTTATATTTATTCTTGTAGGAGCTGAGAAAGTTCAATTCGACTCCAAAAGTTAACCAACAAGCTTTCTGAACATTAATATTCCCTCAAGATATCACATTTTGAGAATGCTATGCTCGTTAAAGGATTCACTTTGACTACTAGATGTGTTATTTGATGGCTTCTAGTTAACCATTTATGTCCTTATGGGTTCAATGCATTTCAAGCATATGATATAAGATGTATAGTTGTCTGATTTTCTGTACTTATCTTTTTGGACGACAATTATGAGATATTTAACCATAACATAGGCTCAGGGCCGGCCCGGGTGATTGGGTTGCCCTAGCCGGAGCTGATTTTGGTTGCCCCTTGACCTTATTGATTTTTTTTTTCTTTACAATAAAAGCATATAGATAAAAAATTTTGATAAAATCAAGATTACATTGTGTTTTTAGCTTGAACTATACCAAATCTTGATTACAATGATTGATGGTCTAAAATCAAGATGATAATTGATTGATGGCCTAACAAGTATTTACAGTCTGTATGTATTGTTTGATATAAATTAAATTTTTGTTAGTTTTCAGAAACATATTATCCCTACTTCAGCAACTATCATGACAATGACCAGTGTCAAGTTTCTTGACAAAGTTAGTTTTAAAACACTGAATCAAGTGATCATCTCACTATAGGGCTGTAAAAAAAAGGTAAATAACTACTTGAGCAAACTTGGGAGTGAAGATGAAACCACTGATAATGTCGATATCAAGATTAGGAGGAAAATGGCTTTCTTTGGTGCCATGGAGAGCCAAGACTGGCAAATTTTGTGTGGTTTGCTTTCCTCTCCTTCTCCCTTCTTGTATAGAAGGAAATGCAAGGCATTCTTTATATGTGTCACTGCAAATTGAGCTAAGTTTTATGATTTTAAATTTAGAAGAGGGAAAGAAGAGGGAGAAGCACTATCAACTGGGCACCCTTATTTCAGTCGGCACTGTTAGTGCATTGATTGGATATTTTTTGATGTCATTCCTAAAGTAGTACTGGAAAAAAAAATGTAAAATACTTTGTACAAAGTTCATATATTAGACACTACTAATTAATGCCAATAGCAACGTTTATATGAAACTATAATCTTGTGACAAACTAGATAGAATTATTTAAGTGTCAGTGCAAATCTATTCAAAATCTTAGCAAAATTCTGGTACTGGGTTAAGAGTCCATTTTTGTTCACCCACCAAAACCATGTGTTTGTTCACCCTCCAATAAAAACTTATTTGGCATTAAACCATTAAATATTCTTTGGCATTAAACCATGGTGTTTGTTAACCTATTTGGCATTAAACCATTAAATATTCTTCAGCCTTGAGCCTAATTTTAAACCATTAAATTCCATCTCTTCAGCAAATTTTAAATTCTGGTACTGGGTTAGCCTAATTTTAAATTCCATAATATTAGAAAAATTCTTCAATCTTTAGCATTAATCTTTGGTGTTGACGAGTTTGGATAGTGTCATAGTGTGGTCTTGATTACTGATTTTGGAAAAGTGATTACTGATTCTGGTACTGAGGTATTGATTACTAATTTTCCGACTAAAACTAGACTGTCGAGTGCCGCCTCCGTGGATCCGACTAAAACTAGGCATAGAGAAAAAAAAGTGAAGACACCAAATGAACAAAATTATCTAACCTAGGTACAGAGAGTCTCTGCCGACGCCGTCTACTGCCTCAGTATTATTGAAAAAACAACAAAAAGCTAGAAACAACAAAAGAAATTTATTAGAAGAAGAAGTTAGAAGAGTATTATTGAAAAAAGAAACTGACCGGTTGCAGCCTCCAGGGGGATCAATTGTGTTTCTTCAGCCATGGAGGAGAAGCCAGGGAGGGATTAGATTTTTTTTTCTTTTCTTCTTTGGCACAGGGATTTGAGATTTTTGGTTGTCTTTACTCCTTTGGATACAGGGCTCTCACATGGAGTACTGGTGGGCTGCTGGTATTTGCTCGGGAATTTTTTTTTTTTTTTTTTTTTTATAGACTGGGGGGTTGCCCAAGCCCAAGATCTTGCTGGGCTTACCCACGGGCCGGCCCTGCATAGGCTTAAACCTTGGTTCATAATTGAAGTCATTAGATTTAGATGGTGGAGTATAATTTAATACTACCGAGTAAGTTTTGATGGGCAGGTTATTTACGGATGAGTTATTTGATATAAAAGGCTAACTAGAACATTTCGTTTTCATGACTTTGGTCAGGAACATTGCTTTTTTACATGCTGCTTGTTTAGTGTATACGTTAAATATGTTGTTCTGTTTTCAATTTCTGAATGGCATGAAAAATATTTTGTTGGTATTTAATGATTCTTGATACAATTACTTAAGCAGAAAATTGTTTGGATGGATAATAATTGCTTATTTACCTTGTAATCTGGTGTTAATTCAATTTGTTTGTCTGTGAATATTTTCTTGACTGTTAGATACCTGCTTTGGTTGACTGATTTTCTGTTACTACTTGTGGCAAAAAAAAAAGAGACGACATTTGCAGATCAAAAACATTATTGTGAACTTTTTATCTTTTGGAGATGGCATAGGCAGATTATGATTGTATCTTTGTTAACTAATATTGTTTCCGTTTCAACTTACATTATAACTAAATACATAATATATTTATTCTTTAGAGTTTGTTGTTGGCACCATCATACTCTCTCAATATGATCACCATGCAAGCCTCCTATCAAGCTGGGGTATCTATATGGAGAGTAAGAAACCACCATAAAAGATTTGACAAAGTTTTTATGACTGACTGTCTACATGATGTTAACCCTCTATATTGGTGTCAATTTTGTAGCCAAGATAGTTATGAGCATGGCATGAGTTATGCCATAAAACTAGACTCTTTGGCAGATAGGTAGATCTACCTTTTTGGATATACAGTTTAAGATCACACAACCAAGGAGCACCCTTTTGTTCTCTTAGACTATAACAAAGTCTAGACTCAGATGTAAGATGATATAGGAAATTGCAATCGTCTCTAAGACACATTATATATATATATATATATATATATATATATATATATATATATATAAGGAGGGATCAGGATCTCTGCTCTTAAGCATTTCCAAATATTCTCCGAAAAAACAGTCGTTGGATTGTATTTTTTGACCATTCATATTAGGTCAAAATCTCGTAAGAAATATGGTAGTTTTAAGGATCTAATCTGAACTATCAAAAAAATGCAATTCAATCGCCCGTATTTCGGAAAATGTATGAGAATGCTTAAGAGCGGAGATCCTGTCCCCTTCTCTCTCTATATATATGGTATCCTACGAGCAGGATCTTTTGGCGGCTGTCCCTATTTTGGTCATGTTTTCAAAGCTTCTACTTCAGCTTTGGAATGGCCATGCACTCCATAAGGTAGCGAGCGTTATTGGCACTCCAATCCGGATTGACCCGGCAACTGCAAATTGTTCGAGGTTGGCGTATGCCACGGTCCTAACTGAAGTTACGACATCTCGTTCCCAGCCTACCGCAGTTCGGTACGCCTTCCTGATGGTCAATGGTTTGAACATGCAGTTATTTATGAATGATGGTGACCTGTTTGCAAGGCATGTCGATGTATTGACCATAAGGAAGTCCATTGCTCGAATCTTACTCAGGATGTCATCCGGAAAGAGCGGATGGAAGTCCTGCGTGAAGGAACGGTAGTTGTCCCGACCTCTACCAAGTCTAGTGGAGGAGAGGTACTTTAGATAGAAATATTCACTCAGATAATCTGCCTAATCACTCGTCACTCGGGCCGTCCACTCGGACCAGCTCTATTGATCTTGGTGGTAGCTCGGGAGGAGTTGTCGTAGCTGGGATCTCTTGGATAATTTGCCTAATTCAGGCAATGATGAGGGTGGGGGTGATCTTGGTTGCGGGAGGGGTGGCAGGTTCCCTGGAGAGATCTCGGCCATGACGAGTCTCCCTGGGAGTCCCGACCACGAGGAACTGCCAGGAGACGGACTTAATCTGAATATGGCGCAGACCCGTCACCATGAGCTCCATTCAAAGGCTGCACGTCACCATGTTGCCAAAATCTGGAGCTTTGCAAAGAACGCGACGATGAATCCGTTGAGGAGTCAGAGGATGATACAGAGGAGTGCCAAGATGGGATACTCTAGTTGACCAAACAAAATGACAAGGGGCTAAAACTTCTTCAGGAGGAAGTCTCGTGTTTGTCGCAACAAAGGGCCGGGAGGAAACCAGGACATCCCGGCCATCTGATTTCTGTTCGAGTTAGGTCCCATAGTACGAAAGGGATGCATAAATATCTATGGGGACCGATTACCATAGATTGAGTATGTAGTAGGTTACTGGGTTGAGAGTTGAGTTGTGTTAGGGTGGAAGGCAGTTGAGTCCTACCCCACCCATCAATACCTATTCTTTTATTACTGCAATTACCTTTTTCAATATATATATATATATATATATATATATATATATATATATATATATTTTCTTCAATATGTTCGTTAAGAGGAATTAGCACTAACCTTTAGACGGAACATGATTGTTGAATGACAGTTCATGCTGTACGGAGAGCCAGAGGGAGGCAGCTTTATTACTAGGGCAATTTGCTGCAACTGATTCAGATTGCAAGGTGATGTGGACATAGTATAATCCCAGTCTTAATAATTATGGACTTTTTGCTATACTTGTTTCCTCTTAATTTTTTGAATTTTTTAAGTGGGAGCTTAAATTCCTAACACAGAAGTTTAACTTCCTGCAGGTGCACATTGTACAAAGAGGTGCTGTGCGGCCTCTAGTTGAGATGCTTCAGTCTCAAGATATACAACTCAAAGAGATGTCTGCCTTTGCTCTTGGGAGACTAGCCCAGGTAGCACTTGTTATACTGTCATATTCTATTGTTGCTAATATGTTAATGAATATAATATGCCAATTTTGGGTAGAATGTCTCTTACCATCTTGGTTTTGTATTTCTTTCAAAGCAATGATGAGCTTCATTTTGCTTTATTGACTGAAATATTAATTAGTACCTGAAAATTTGGCCCTTCATGTGCAGCAAATTGTTTGTGTTTCTGGCCATCATGTGCTCCTTTGTTTCCATACTAAAAGATGACACTGAGCTGATTTTTTTTAGAACAATTCACATTGATCTTGGGTCGTTGACCATGCCTTATTCATATATTCTGGTCCCCAAAAGTTTTTCATTCATAACATCATCTCATTTTGTTGCCAGTTTCCCCATGAATTTTCCACAGGAGTTGAGGATACTGTCACTAAGTACTGGTGTTCATTTCTGTGGGATGCTCTTGTGCCTAAACATAATGAACTATTATTCCTATCTCTTTCGTAAACTTTATTCTGCTGTGGTCTTCCATAGATCTTCGAAAGCAATCTATGAAAAACTACAGACTTATGAGGAGGTATACTAAAAAGCCATGACCTGTAATGAGTTAGAGAGGAGAGGGGGTCGTGTGTGTTGGCTGTGTAGTTGCCTGTGTTGTTATGCTTGGCATGTGCACTCCTAAATTGCTATCATATCCATGTCATTCTGTGTTCAGCACATATCAGATATGTTGCTGCCTCAAAAATACAGGACACTAAAATCAGTGCCATGTCTCCATGCCAATGTTGTAGTATGGTACTGCTCGTCATGAAACAGAGGATATCCTTGTCTGGCAGATGATAATTAAATCCTTCAGCTATGAGATTACATATTTCATTCTTGAAAACACTTGTAGTTATGTTGATTTCTGCAGCATCTGTCATGAAGAAAACTAATTTCTATTTTTTACCCTTTACATTTTGTTTTTATTGGTATATGCTGAACATAATGACAGCAAGCAGTAGCCAGAAATCTTTTCTTGGTACCACATTTCATTCCTGTCTGCGTACTCTTTTTCTAGGATACACACAATCAAGCTGGAATAGCATATGATGGTGGTCTGGTGCCTCTGCTAAAGCTTCTTGATTCCAAAAATGGCTGTCTTCAGCACAATGCAGCATTTGCTCTATATGGTATTGCTGATAATGAGGTAGTTTCAAAACTTGATTTTTTTTTTCTCCAGCGAGAGTGCCTATTGGTCGCTAGTTTTTGCCTTTTTTGTACTCTTATAGTTAGCTTGATATAACTGTCCTGTTTCATGTAGGATAATGTCTCTGATTTTATCAAAGTGGGCGGCGTTCAGAAGTTACAGGATGGAGAATTCATTGTTCAGGTGTTTTCTTTTGTACCCTCGTGTTTATTTTTTGTTTTATTTGAAGACCACTTCATGTTTTATTCAGCTTGTCTATAAGTGTACAGGCAACAAAGGACTGTGTAGCCAAGACATTGAAACGATTGGAGGAGAAGATTCATGGACAAGTGGGTTTTATGTCCTGCAATTTTACCTTTTCAGCTGCAGAGTCATTGAAATGATATTCCTTCGTTGTGAAAGACATGTTTTACTTTTTCCTGTTCCAGGTTTTGAAACACTTGCTTTATCTGATGCGAGTAGGAGAGAAGGCTGTCCAAAGACATATTGCTTTAGCTCTTGCTCACCTTTGTTCTCCTGAAGATCAACAAACAATTTTCATTGATAACGATGGTATGGCCTGGTGCTAGAATATCTGATGTTTGTTGATTGCCTTCAGAGTAGATGCGTGTCAATTGTTACTTGAATGACCTAATAGAACCGAGTTATTGTTTTTCCCCCTTTCTTCAAAATATTTAATAGAAAAACAAATATGGTTGAATATAGAGAAAATGGCATTTTAATCAAAATAATGTTAGAAGAAGCCAGTTTTTGAAATGTTTCTTAAAGAAATGTCCTTAATATAGATAACATTTTGAAGTTAATTATTAAGTGTTTACTACTATGGAATATAGGAAGTTTCTTTAGTACCATTGTGAGGACCATGTTTGTAGGTGTTCTATGAATCAGCTCTACTTGTATAATTCGCATTATGAGAGTATATGACTACTTGTTCTAATGATATATTATCCATATAGGGCTTGATTTGCTTCTCGTTCTTCTTGCATCTACAAATGTAAAAAAGCAACAAGATGGTTCTGTAGCATTGTACAAGTTGGCTAACAAGGCAATGACCCTTTCTCCCATAGATGCAGCTCCTCCATCTCCAACACCACAGGTTTGTTCTTTGGGGAAGATCAAACAATATCACTCTGTGTGATCTTCATTTGGTGATGTTCATTTCTTAAAATAGCATATACTAAGGAAGTGAACTGCATGCACATAAATCTTTGTGATGTTCATTTTGTTAACTATCCATATTAAGCTTGTCTCAGCTTTCTAGTTTTGAGGATTGAAAAATGTCTCAGATTTTGTATAAAATTGTAGCCTTTGTAATTTTGAAAAGGTGGAAATGTTAGGATTGTCTTTTATGATGACAACACAATGGGCCTGGCATATAAAATCTGTTTCAGTTGATACCCAACTGAAGTAATATATATTATCTGGATGCTAGCTGTGTTGTATAATTAATGTCTTTATGTTCCTACATTTGGAAGCTGATAGATGCAATTTGCATATCCTCAGTGGGGAGTTCCACATAGAGGCTCTAAAGATGGGAGTTACACATTTGATTTGTCATAAACCTTAAAACATGTTCTCAGTTTTGTTTCTTTTGGCCATTGAATGGATTGTGCTTTGCGTCACCTAAACTGTGTAGATATTAGTCTTGGAGGCTGTGCATCTGTGTTGCACGGACACAGATGCGACATGGATCCTATTTTGGTGTGCCCTAGTGTATTTTGGAGTGACTGGGTTGTGTCTGATACATGTCCAATGCGACACGACTTAGAGTTTGGAGTGTCCATGCTTCCTAGCTGCACATGTTCATAGTTTAAAAGAATGATAGGAAATGTCTAGGCATAATTATTCCTATTAGAACCAAATTACAGTGGTTGGAAGTTTCTAGGACAAAGTTACTCTTTTGTGAATATCTTGTACGTATTTAAATTGTTTACATTAGGTGATAGTATAATCCATGGTTCGAGGAATCCATGTCATACTCAATGTGAACTACTTGGCTGATGCAATTCAAATTGGCACAGCCTAAACCAGCACCTTGAAGCTATGCATGCATCTACACTGACAACCAAGCTTAAATTTGGCCACACTTTCCTTGAAGAATGAAACCGATCTAATCATGCTCTGCAACCTAAGCCCATTTCAGTTAAAAGTTATATATGGTTCAAATGGCATTCTTTAGTCTATTTTTATGCCATTTCATACTTTCTGGAGATAATCTGTAAAATTGTATGGCTAGGCTGGACCAGTTCAACTGAAACTCCAAATGCTTTGTACCACCCAAAAAGATAGTTTGATAAAAAAAATATTATGCAACTTGATCAGTATGTAACACCCTTGTGTGAAACCCATTCAATCAACATTGTCACTGGGGCTGATCTATGAACTATCCATCTCCTATACCCAAATAGGTAGAATCAATTGCAAGTAAATATCAAAATTTTAGAACAAATACATTAAAATAGGCCTGTATTCCTAACACATTGCCTTGTTTATCTCTGTGCAGAAGCCTTTCACTGCTGCATCAACATTAGCCTGTTTTAATCTGTTTATATTCTCTCTCCTACTTGGGTGCATATTTTAGCACGTTGTTTTGTCCTTTTTGAATTCTCTCTCTTCTCTAAAATTTTGGCCTGTGAAGCAAATGACTATTTTATTGATATCTTTAGCCCATCTGATGCTTTTGCCTGTAGAATGATTATTGGGAGATTGCATTTTCTTGTACAACACTGAATATTTTTCCTAGGATTATATGCAGTTTTTCTATTATCGTTCAATTTAACAGGCTCCCAGATAGTGCCTGCAAACCCATATATCATTTTGTATGGCAGCATTGGTATTTTATTAGTGCTATAATTATTCTAGTGGTGTTCCTGCTCTTTGATTTTAAGTATTCCCTAGCAACATGTTAAACCATTTTATTTTGTTGAAAACTTGAAATACTGAGATGGTGGATATTGCTTTTACATGTTTTACAAGCATACCTTTTGCAGGTTTATCTGGGTGAGCAGTATGTGAACAGTGCGACTCTATCTGATGTGACCTTTCTGGTTGAAGGTTGTACATTGCTCCTTCAAGTTACACTTTTATGTTATGTTTTGTTCCCTTTTTGTGCGTGTGTGTTTTGGGGAAGGGAGCTTCAATCTTCTCTTCTTATCAGTAGGTATGCAATATGTTTGTTGATATATCTTTTCCTTTATTCAGGTAAACGATTCTATGCACACAGGATTGCTTTGCTTGCTTCTTCAGATGCATTTCGTGCAATGTTTGATGGTGGATACAGGGTGAGTTAATTTTGAGTAACCAAGTTACAGAGCCAAAGCTATTTCAATCTGCCTTCATAACAATAAGTTCTTTCATGTGACGAACTTCCAACTTATCCTGAGATACCTGTCAAAATCATACCAGGAAAAGGAAGCGAGAGATATTGAGATTCCGAATATAAGATGGGATGTATTTGAACTGATGATGAGGTATGTATACAGTTTACCTGATCATTTCGGAAGGTTCCTTGCTATTGGCTTCTGAGTTTTGACAATCTATGCCTGTTTTGTTGTTGATAGATTCATATACACCGGTTCTGTTGATGTAACTACAACTATAGCGCAAGATCTCCTTAGAGCTGCAGATCAGTATCTGCTAGAAGGTTTGAAGCGTCTATGTGAATATGCAATTGCTCAGGTGGATGGATAAATTTTTGTCTACTATCTGCTGTCTGATTAATAGTTGTTGCTGATATGCTATTTGTTTACAAATTTCTTCAGGATATTAACCTGGAAAACATCTCCAGCATGTATGAGTTATCAGAGGCCTATCATGCAATGTCTTTGAGGCATACCTGTGTCCTATTCTTCTTGGAGCAGTTCGACAAAATCATCACTAGACCAGGGTATTCTCAGAGTCTCTCAATGACCCCAATCGTCAAATAAATTCTTAGACATGGACTCGATTGAAATTTCAAAAGCTAGCAATTCATAATTCTTATCGAACTATGCTGTACTGCGGCAGCAATGCTCTGTCCTTGAAGCTAATAATGCTAACACAATTATTTCTGTAGCGTTGCTGTTGTAGTATACCATAGTTTTTCCCAGACTTGATAAAACCAAAGTATTTAGTTCATGGTAATATCTGTATTCCGTAGCACACTATAGTTTCTCCATTCTCCTGACAGCCACAACCTAGGGTGATTCTCATTGTATATGTTGTGCGCACATAGTAATATATACCTTACTGTAGTTTCTTTTCTATCTACTTTGGAACATACCTTCATTAATTCCCTTTGCAGGCACTCACATCTGATTCAACGCATTATACCAGAGATCCGTAGTTACTTTTCTAAAGCTCTTCGTCCTGACCAAAGGAGTTGTCCTCTGTGAACATGCATCGCCAACATTATAAACTAACACTGGTTGCGGGGGGAGTTGTACAGTGCACTTTCTGGCGTCCAAATTTTCTTTCTTTTCTTCACATGGGGAGGGCTTGGGTTTGGGGATCTTACGTGGATTGTGGAAAAAAAAAAAATCAGCTCTCCGGAACTCAGCTTTTGTTTGTTCACCTATTTTCAGTCAATACCATAGTTTTACTGAATCTCTTAAAATGGTACTAAAGTGCTGTATCTTTTCTGAAGGCTATTACAAATCTTTGCCTAGTTTAATAGATTGTGTAATTGAGTCGGGATGCTTTCATATTTGATGTATTTAGAAAAGAGAACGGGTCAGTGTGTGTAAATCTAATATTGGCATCAACTGTGAATTTGGACAGGTAAATTGAGAGAATCAGACAAAGATTTAGCTAGTCTGTCGACACATATACAACAATCAGCAAACAATACTTTTTCAAGACAAAGGAAGAAGAGTCATCTAAAAGCGGAATTAGACTGACATCTCACTGACTTTTGGTACCCTGGTCCTCTTTGAGTCGTGATATGAAAAACCAAGAATTATTGGATGGGAGCTCATGTACTCATTCTCATTCAATTGTGAAATTGTCTAAATCATGGTTCCAATCAAAGAAATAAACAGCTTTCCTCATGTCTCGCTTATGTTCCCATCATAGAGCCTGCTGGAAACATAAATCCATCAATAATGCTGAAACTACCTCTGAACATTACGTAGAACTGGCACAATTAGAATCTTCACTACTTGGTCAATACATGATAAGTTTGCCAGTAACACACTAAAAGAATACATGCATATAGCGACGGAACAAACCGTCGGTAAGCAAATAGCGATGTCCAGACATGTCCAGACGACCAAAAATGATCGCCAACAAACAAACTGTCGCTATTCGAAAGGTGTCGTCAATTGGTCACCAATTCGAGTGGACATCGACGATCGTGTAACCAACGGATGGCGTCGACTCAACAACGCATTAAACTCTCCAGTGACCAACCTACGACTCACGGTGGTCACGAACATTCGACTCTTTTAGCTACAATGAATCAACGACATGGTGACTAAGGACCGACATCACGACGACAATCTTTCAACCTATCAATCGACGACGAGGCCACTAACGGCCGGCGTCATGACTATGAACATTAGACCCATTTAGCGAAGATAAATCGGCGACGAGGAGACAAAGGGCCAACACCACCGCGAGGAACCATGTTTTCTGATACCTGGATTTCATTTCTAACACTCAATCAACAACAAAACATAACATTGCCCAGACATCGTCTGTTCATTGCGTGGCGTCGCCAGTCCGTCGCTAGGTTGGGCTGATTTGAAAAAATAAATTAAAAACCAATCAAAGCACAAATACATAACAATGTATATGAGACCCGACAGAACCCACTATAGAATATTCGTTCATTCAGATCCTCGGCGGCACAAAACGCTCGCTAGAAACCCAGAAACACAATAATATAATATGTGAGACCCGACGCAACCCGCCATATAATACTTGTCCAATCGGATCTTTAGTGGCACAAAACACTCGTTGGAAACCCCAAAATGGAAAAAAAAACACAAATAGAATTGAACAAACAACCGAGACAAACCGTTAGAGAGTTTTCGTACAATATCCAACCATATGTACAAATACAACAAATTTACAATATATATACTATTCTATTTAGATAGGTATTTGATATGACTTATGTTTTGTGTTTGAAATTTCAATCTCTCTTCAAGCTTCATTTGTGGTACCACAATGAAAGATTGTAGTGAGGTAAGAGCCCATAAGCGAAACATAAATCATATCAAAAAACATAAAATACCTATTTAACAATAATAGCATATATTGAAAATAATAAATAAAATAGTAAGTGCATATAATTCCTCCATGGCAGTAAAGAAGAAGTGGATGATGGAGGTCTCGAGTACATCGATGTTTGCATCGCTCTAGATCCGGTGCCATAGATGCGTCCGTCTTTTCCTCTTTCTTAATATATTTGCATTATGTTTGCAGTTTGTCCCCTAAGAACTTGTGAAGAATATTTTCATGGACTATAGCAGACAAGGTTGTAACTTAAGTCACTCAATCGGCAAGATGCCATGTTGACTTCTACAAAGAAATAGAAGGCGCATACATAGGACAAAAAATAGATGGATGAAAGATCTGAACATGCATGCCTTATGAGAGTATGATTCATTAATCTTTTGTTACCATGTCCACGATACAAACAACTAATAAATTGTAATATCTGAAGCCATGTACATTGAGATCTTTCGTCCATTTCAAATATCATGTCCCGGTTCCGCAAAACTGAATATCGTCACTGGACATGATGCCGTACAAGACTAACTTGCGTTTATACAAGACAAATAACAAAATGATCGATTGAATAACTAAGTTACAAAGTAATAGCAGCAAAAATGCTAAGCATAAAAGTTGAATCGACACAAGATATATAATAAGAACTTCTCTTTATTTATATTGCAACAAAATTACAACGGCTCAAAGCCAAGGATAACTCGATTACAAATCACTCTATATCTCTCTCTCTCAATACAAAGAATCCTGTCATAAGGCTTACAACTCAAGAACTATACAAACAATGATGTTTCATACATTATGTCCTCTATATACAAAAGAAGGCAACGTCTACGACCTCAACGCTTCAAGTGCCAATCGAGCTCCAACCGAGTTCTAACGCCTCAACTCGTCCAAGCAGACTCTGCACCTGCAAAGATCTGGTGGGGGTCAATGCATTGGGAATACACTGGTGAGTCACCTCTAGCCCACTGGACTAAAACCAATATGTTATTATAGTGAGTGCAAGCAATATATGTGGACATTCTAATCTTTCCTTAAGTCAGTATTATAGCATAAAATAAGTGTCTCAAGCATAAATATGTCACGCAACCGAGTTGAACTTACTCAATACTTATCATCCTATCCTTCTGTATCAGTACAAAAATATCAATCAAAACTATCTATACTCAAGGTGTCACAAGTGTCTCTGCAGAAGACAATCATTAGGCCCATAAAATATAGAGTGTGCAATGCACTTATCTCTGTAAACAATCTGATAGACCTACAAGAAGATTGACGTTAGCATGCAGTCTAACTCTATCTGAGGGTTACTGGCAACATAAGCCATCTTGGACTGTAGCTTGGTTAGATGCGATCTTTTCAGCATGGTAGCGAGCCTACCTAAAAGTTCTCGAACCATCCGTGCTAGTACGTCAGCACAACTATCACACTAGTATGTCATTGCCGTTCTCCCGGGTCGACACGATCACAGTGCCCCTCCGATCGTTCGAGAACTTACCTTGTGACAAGTTGTTCATGACCATACAAATGCGTGAACATCTAGACTATACACAAATGCATGGTTAAAATTGAAATAATCATACTACATAATCTTTCTACTCAACATTACCATTATTTCTTGAGCCATCGCTCGCCTCAAACTTTTTAGTCCAGGGATTGTCTCCTCTACGCAATTCCCACTCCAGGGATTATTGCCTTGGTGACCCAAGGTCCAAAACCCTTTCCGTGTTTCCTTATCTCTGAAACAACAATTTGATAGTTTTCATGTCTAAAGCAGCTATACAATATTTTATATGAAATCTAACGACAATACAATACTCCATATGATAGCAAGTTGATAATCCATTTGCTAGGATAAAATTAGGTCTGCTTAATACAAGTCTAAAATATCAATTTAATAATTCGATGTTCTATAGCAGCAAGATACATAAATGAGATTACTCTCTTATCTATGTGGGTTCTTGTCACCCTCACATTTTCATCCAAGGGTAGTTTGGTAATTGTCAATGGGTATTAATTATTTTAGGATAATTTAAATTAATATTTGTGCATTGCATGATTTAATTATTTATTGTATTATTATTGTTGCTAGTTGTAGATTTGTTTTATACTTGTGTAGTGGACCTAACCCATTTAATTAGAATGCATGAACCAACTTTTAGTTGAGTCCATGAATTAGGCCCATGGATTAGGAGGCTTGATTAATTAGTGAAACTATTAGACTAGAACCTTCCCTACCTAATTAAATTCTTCATGAGAGGCCCCAAGGGATATTTGTGTTATTTCACATTGTTGGAGGGGTGTATATAGGCCGGCCACTACAAGGAGGAGAGAGAAAATTATTTTATTCTTTCCAATTCCTAAAATTCTAGATCTACATTCTTCCCTCTCCCAATTCCCTCCATTTTCTCATCAATTCTCCACCAATTCTTCACCAATCCCTTTCTAAATTCATCATTGAGGTTGCTACACCAAGGATCTACAAGAAGGAAGTAAGGAGCAAGAAGGAGGAGGCCAAGATCTACAAGGAGAGGAGCTACTTGGCCATTGGGGACTTTTTATTGGGAATCCATCTCCCAATAGGTACAATTCAGTTTTTTTCCTTCTAATAGACTCTAGATATGAGATTTTACTATAAGAAACTAATCCACATGCATATGCTACCCATAGGATTTGGTTTTGGGTCAATCGGAGACCTACGG
The DNA here is from genome assembly GCA_036927795.1 of Iris macrosiphon. NCBI lineage: Eukaryota > Viridiplantae > Streptophyta > Magnoliopsida > Asparagales > Iridaceae > Iris > Iris macrosiphon. Next base: position 268,896,402 of record JAYESA010000005.1, on the reverse strand, counting down.
TGGAAGTTATGACCAATTTGGTGCCAATTTGGGAGGAATTCCGAGATTGGCACATGTAGTACTTATTATTAGATCTAATAGATCTAATTGATACTTGATTGCTTGTTTGTGACTAGTGTCGTGTCCACAATTGGATACGTGTAGGCCGTATCTCGTCAATTTGACGAAACGGGTTGATTTGGGAGATTTTCTCCGACACGGGGCTTTGTGCATATCACATTATGACACGGACACGTAGACACACTAATTACTATATGTATTATTCATAATTTAGGTGTTAGACTTGTTCGTGTCCTCCGAAATATGTTTGGTTGTGTGTTGGGGCCGTATCGCAAGCGTATCATAGAAAAAGTGTGATACGGGTGCGATGCACTCCATGTGTTTGATGTTTTGTTCTTCTCACTATATGTGCATGTGTATTTATATATATGTGAGTTATCTATATAATTTATAGTGAATGTAATAGTGTATTTAGAGTTTATGTATAAGTGTGGGACTATATATATATATATATATATATATATATATATATATATTGAGTTATATGGTGATACATATATGTATCTATATTTTTTTTTGTGTTAGATATATATAGGTTTATCTAGTAGTAAGGGTTGATGTACATTGATATATGTAAGAGAGGTATATTGATGTGTTTTACTGTTATATATATATATATATATATATATATATATATATATATATATATATATATATATATATATATATATATATATATATATACTTGTGTTGGGTTATATACATGTTCATATATATGGGGGTAGATGTAGATACATAGCTATTTATTATTATGTTATGTGTATATAGTATATACCTAATGTTGATACATATTGCTAGAGGAAGTATATAGTTATTGCTTGTTACAATTTTGTGTGTGGTGAAGGACTCGATACACACAATTGCAGGCAGCTAGTATAGCTGTTGTGCAGCAATACAAAACTCATGAAGGGAACATTAACAGTTTGGGGAGAATTTATTGAATCATACTGTGCAGTATCTTACTGCACAGTGTATACGAGAACTGCTGTATTTAGCAGCCCAGTTCCCAGTGCAAGTACATCCGAGTAGGCAATGCTACCAACTAAAACAGTGATTCCTCGGGCCAGTACACTGGGAGTTAAGTACAGTGAGGCTCAATGCAGGCAGTGTACATGGGACCTTGAGCAGCAGGAAGAAACTGCACACCTAGCTGCAGTTGATGTGTACATAACGCGCACAACAAGAAAGTCAGTAGCAGCAACCAGGTCTATACCACCTGCAGTTTACACACGATTTTGGAAGAGCAGTAGGGTACTAGCAATCGGGTTCCTCCCTGTGTGCAGTGTGCTCACAGTTTGGGTGAGTATCAGCCACCAGTATCTGTAAGTTATCAGTTGAGTTTCAGTTGGGTCTTGGGTATGTAAGGTAGTTAGTATGTGTATATTATATATATATGTATATATTTGTTAGCATAATTATATATGTATGTAGTATCTATTGTCTATATAAGTATCTATACAGGTGATTAGTTGGAGATAGTTAGTTAGTATATGGATAACTTAGTTAGAAGGTATCAGTTTCATCAGGTATCAGTCGTTTCAACAGGGTATCAGCACTGTGCTTGAGCACAGCTTATTGATAGTGATCTGGGTCAGTTTTTCTGCTGGCTAGTAGCATCAGTATGTGGGTAAATACATTATAGTGTTAGCTAATTGTTAGTTGAGTTTAGTTGTTAGTTGATTTATTAAGTTAGCTAGTAAGTAGTTAGCTATATGTATATATATATATATATATATATATATATGAACTTGTTTTAGTTGTTATTATTATAAGTTAGATACTTTAGTATTTAGTTATATATGTAGGTTTGAGTTGGCTTAGTGTTGGGTTGCCTTGAGATACCAAAGTATCATCAAGGTATTGGGTCGATACCCAGGGTATTGAAATTTGGGTATCGAGTTAGGTGCGATACGCATTGGTGCAAGGCCAAGGTATCCTATTTAAATTATTTTGATATAATTATAATGTTTGACTTGAACATATATCTAAAACCTTATTTTTCATATTCAAAACTTGCGTATCATAGGATACGGCTCTTTGAGTGCTTTATTTATTCTTAGCTTAGCTTGTATAGCATAGCTACATAGTGTATCGACTTAGTGACTTAGCATTAAACTCTTGCAACCTAGAATTCATTGGTTTGACTTAGAAATGGTGTATTGACCTATAACTTCATCAGCTTTACTTATTTTCATTATTGAACCTTATATTGATACAACATACCATATATAGGTTGTGAGACACTGGCTTGGGCATCGAGAGACACACCTTGCTCAGGACGTCAGGCGAGTACATTTCTCTGATTGTTTATAATTCATAATATTGTATATATGCATGTTCTAGAATTGTATACATTGATCCCGACACAGTAATTTCACGGACTGGTGCTATATGGATCCCGTCATGAGATGTTATCCCCTACCGTGTTCAGCGGGTACTCGTGTACATTGTATGCCATCGTGTATATTGGGTATTGATGTTACTTCGTGTTCACACACTGCTCGTGTTCAGTGTGCTTATTCGTGTACACCCACCGCTCGTGTTCGGTGGTTATGGTATTCTTGTACACCCACTGCTCATGACAGTGGTTATATTTCGTGTTCGTAGCGTGTCGTGATTGGATCCATGAGGAATTAGTAGATTTGCTCACTTTCTTTGGTATTAGTTGGGGGTAGAAGAGTAGGAGTTGATTATGTGATCAAAGCCATTGTTATAAATCGTGTACATTATGGTTACATACCTCACTTGTAATCCATCTTACCTGATCATGTTCACCCAACCCGATCACATAATGAACTCATATTCTGAGGCACATTAGATAGTTTAGATTACAGTTTACTTCATCATATTGCTGATATTCATATTGTTGATCTATATTCTCGTACATTACCTGTATATATCTTGTTCATCATTCATATGTTTAGTGATCTTGTATTTTATTTCTATATCTGTTTATATGCTCGATTATGCTATTGAAACTGCTTTCAGAGGTATGTACTTCGCTCCAATCCTGACTGGATATATTTTTCCAAATGACTGGCTTCTAGAGCAGTGTCCCATATTCTATGGGCCGCAGGACGGCGTACCTATAGAGGAGACTCTTATTGACCAGGGAGACTTAGTAGCAGAGCCCGAGGAGGTCTAGTTACATTGTATAGGATTATATTAGACTATTCTTTTGGTGGTTTCACACCTTGTATATTATTCAGATTGTGGATTGTACCTTTATTCTTTCCTTCGCTATTTTCATTCGTGCATTATTTCTTCCTTAGTTTGTTTTATGATTGAGATTAGATATTCATGTGAGATACCATATTGCTCCTCCATTTGGAGTTGAGATGATTGACAGGTACCATTTCATACACAGTACAAAAAATGGGTTCTCATATTATATTGTTGAGATGTTAGATAGTTAAAAATGACCCAGACAGTATTCTACCGCCGATTCTGCGGTGTAGGCTGGGCGTAACCACGTACTCGTGCCCGAATATTCAGGTGCGAGTCGTGATAGTTCTCTTCTTTTATTAGCATGCATCAATGCATCAATTCATAGTATAAAAATCTAACATACAACATCTGTTTTATTACCGTGAAAGTAAAGGAGAGAATGATCAAGACCACCCACCTGGAGAGACAACGATCTGCCTCACCGAGCAAAACTCTAAAAATTCTCTGAATGAACCCAAGTCCAAATGACACTTCACCAACAAACCATCTAAAGGCACCAAGCAGAGTAGGGCATTACATTTACTGCTATGTATATGCCTTATAAATCTTGTAGAAGTCAACATGACTATCTTGCCATTGGGAGTGACTAAAGTTATAGTATTGTATGCACCTAGTCTACGAAAATATGCTTCGCAAGTCGTTGTGGGACTAAATGCAAACAAAATACAGATAAATTAAGAAGGCGGTGTGTGTGAAAGCTAGAGAAGAAAAGAGCTTGACAAGTTTCTTAGAGAAACCGGGCAACAACGAACAAAATAGACAATAAACTGTAGTATAAAAGAAGATAAGTATTGAGTTAATTTATTAATTTGCGATTGATAAACCTCAACTTAAAATTGTATAGTTAATAGTATTGGCCTAGAAAATGAAGTTGGTATAAGATGAGAATGACATATATATAATTGTGTAAAAAATTTACATATATATATATATAAACTGTTAAATATAGTCATCATCTTCGTCATCCTCGTAATCATCATCATATTCTTCTTCTTCTTCGGGCACCTCTTCTACCTGATCTGGGACAAAGCTAATCGTCCATTTGTGATCTAAATCTTCTATATCAAACTCTTTGTCACCCCTATTTTTCGATCTATAATAGCGTCTACCTCTATACCATCCCCTAACGCCTTCATCTGACTGTTGACCCATACATTGAGATTTCTCGACCTCATCCTCCTAGTATTCTATGATGCCTTGGATAACTTGTATATGTTTTTGAAAGAAAAGAGTCTAACATTTTTTGGCACGACCCGTACCTGGATGATCAAGCACGAGTACGTGGAAACGCCCAACCTACGTCATAACATAACGTTGAATGATGTACTAGGTCAACAATACTATCTATCATATCTCACAATATCAATACCATAACTTGTCAATGATAACCTTATCTCCATAAGGAGGTCAAGAAGAATATAATGGCAATATCATTACTCAATCACAATAAAACTATAAGAAAGATGAATGGCACGATAATGATATAAGTGAATCAAGAGAAGTCTAGAAATATACATCATAAATCATCAATGAGTCTAGTGTCTAACTATCTCAATAATAACATAAGTCTCAAATATAATACAACTCAAAATATCTCAAAGTTGAAAACAATTCTAATACAACAAGAAGTGTTATACTAGCTAAGCCACTACTAGTGTCTCCTCTACTAGAACGGGATCCTCCTGAGCCACTATCTCCGACTCTACACCCACTACGTCCTTAAGTCCATAGTGTGTAGGATACCAGTCATCTAAATTATCTAAAAAATATATCCAGTCGGGATTGGAGTGAAGCACACCTCTAACAACAGTTCTAATAAATGATAAAGACTATGTAACAGTAAATAGAGAGAAATACAAGATATATAAAACAAGAACAAGAAATATACAAGATATAAAATATTGTAAATAAATACAAGGATACTGAGCATCATATACAAGAGTCAAGAAATACAACTAGCTAAGTGAGTGAGTACTAGCTTCAACATATGATCGGCTTGGGATCTTGAACAAGGATTTTGGCCTAGTTAATCATACGTACAGTGTATGATTAACACTAACAAGGAATAAGACATGTACAAGAATGGTATGATCACATATCTACACTAACACTCTCTGCCCCCGATTAGTATAGTTGATCCAACCATGACACGCTATGACACAAAAATCTATAAGAATATAGCAAATCTTCTCATGAATCGGTGTCTATATAAGTACAAGTACAAGAACAACAAGACTTGCACAAGATATACCAAGATTCACAAGAAATAATATCTCATGACAGAATCCGAAAAATACCAATCCGTGTAACTACATGTCAAAAAATCAAGTATAACTACACTAGATACAAGAAACATAAAAGATATCATAAACGGAAAACTATCAAAGAATGTACTCGCCTGGAATCCGGGATAAAGTATCAACGGTATCCGTAACAGTGCCTCAAAGACCTAAATATATAATATCATATCAACACATGTTTGGAAATAATAAACAAGTTAAATTAGTCAAATTATAGGTCTTTAGTCCATCTCTGAGTCAAACTAGGCCAAAACAGTCAAACTAGGTCGACTCTAGGTCAAAGTAGTCAAACTTGGTCAAACTAGCCATTTCTAGATTGTATTAGCCTATATCTAAATTTCTAGGTTGATATCTTGATGATACTAGTTATACATTCTAGCACTAGGTACTAGGATACCCTATAATACCAATATATATCTTATACTAACTATTAATACTAGGTAATAGGTTACCATATATAATATGTATATCTAATATACATACTAGTTAATATATATCAACATGTAATATATATATATATATATACTAGTTAATAATACTAGGTAGTATATACAGGTATACCTTATACTAATATAATTACTAAAATCTATATTACCTAGTATCAATACCCATGACCTTAATACCTTACCTACTAACCAAATACCAATACCAAAACCCATAATTAATACACATACACTAGTCTAATACCTATATCATAACTAGTATCTTAATTTAGAACTAGTACCTTGGTATCACAATTGATATAGCTAGTATCAACACTTACCTTATTCACACTACTCAACACATTGGTATATTGAGATACTACCCAATACCAATTACCTTACATTCCTAATACTCCCTATCCCTTAACTTACCAATAATACTTTAGTCCCAAATAACTGGTACTCACCCAAAATCATCCACCCTAATGAACACAATAATACACCCAACCCGATAGTCCTTGCTAACCCCTACCCATTGTTGCTACTAAAATAATTGTTATTGCTGCTCCTGACTTCTTGTTAACCCGACAACAACACCACTACCAACGACAACAACAACAACAATCACAACAGCAAGTATACTGCTGCTGCTGCTGCTCCTTGCTGTTGCAGAACCCGACTGGTATCAAACCCCGCCTCCATGTTGTTGTTGTGTAAGTCACAGTGTACTCCCCCCCCCCCCCCACCTTCATTAGTCCATGACACAATGAGATCACCCTACACTTCCTAAAATTCACTCTCAACAAGTTCTACACCCATCACACCACACACACTAATATACTCAAGATACACAACACACTCAAGCTAACAGTCACCCCATAAATATATGTAGACACACACATATACACTAATGATATACATATATATATGTATCAAGCTTATAAATATATATATATTGTTACAACACTATAATATATATCAATATAGCAATTAGAATACAATAGGACACAAAATATATTAACATGGCAATTACTCAAACACAAGTGGTGCATAACCCAAATATCATAATACTCTATGATACTCTTGTGATACACCATTGATACTGTCACTACCATATTTTTTACTAGGAGTATTTTGGTCATTTCATAATTATTTAATTATTGTGCATATTATATATTAATTATTATAATTGTTAATTATTGTTAGTGGCTATATTAATTATTGGACTTGTGTTAATGGACCAATTTAGACTTGTCATCAATAATGAACCATGAACCCAACATTTAAGGTCAATTAGGCCCAATAATTAGGCACAATTAGTTAATTAGTATTTTAACTAAACCTTCCATTAGGAGTAGAAGCTTTCCCTTAATTAAACCCTCTTTATAACAACACAATAGGGGTATTATTGTTTGTACAATTACTTGGAGAGGGAGCCAGTGGACAACCTATAGAGGGGGAGAAAATTCTCTCTCCTCCTCATTTTATTTTATTTTATTTTATCCCAATTTAGTATTCTTCCCCAAATCAACCAATCCCTCTACCAAATTCGCACCAAATCACTTTCAATTACTCCCATTTTTTACCATTAGTAGATCTAGAAGCAAGGAGGAGACAAGGAGCACCAAGGAAGAGAAGATTGCACAAGTTGAGCCATCTTTGTGTCCATTTGTAGTAGTGCATTAGGAATTCATCTTCCAATAGGTACATTTCAGAATTTTCTCTTTAATTAGGTTCTATTTATGCAATTTGATCATTAGGAATTCACCTATAGACTATGGCTACCTATAGGAAGTAGAATTAGCCTCTAAGGACCCCTATTGTGAATGTTATATTGGGTTTTGTGTCTAATTTAGAGAAAATCCGATATTAGTGCACTATGTATTTGTCAAATGGCCAATTAGACCAAATTGACACTAGATTGGTTGTGCAGACGGTACGCTGGTCGCGTCGGGGCCGATCCAAACCGGTCAGGAAAATTTCAGATAGTCGTTGCTTTCGACAGGAAGGCGTGTAGCGAGGCTCACTACCTGCATTGTATTCCATTCCCGTGCCGAGACTATACCTTATCCATGGCGGCTCGTCAGGCCATAAGACCAAGTTTGTGTCTTTAGTATATTGCATATGTGACGGCAACCCGCGTATGGGCTCGTTAAGAACTTGTTGCAAGTAACGGATATAAAGTAGCCTGAAGCTTGAAACACAATTGAGTAGTCTGAGTAAAATATGCTTATACAAGTATAACATGCCGGTGTAAAATGAATATAAGACATCTAAGTAATCTGCACAACCTGAGTCACACAAAATGATAAGAGTATTGTAAACTGTGCATATCGTGCACTTGGTTTAGAAAAATGCTCGTAGCATACATGTGTTCGTTATGTGATCTTGGAATTTTATATATCTATATTCGTGCTTAATTTAACTTGGTTTTATACTTGGACAGGGAAGGACAAATGGTAAGTTGGTAAGTATCGTCGTATTTCTTGTATATCGCACGGCGCACTGCCACACGAGATAGGCTTTGTATCTTATGCATAAAATTGACCCTAAGGCAAGAATAGCAAGATCACTTAATAGTTGGTGCAAGGAACTAATATAACGTGTTGGATTTGTCGAGCGGACGAGAAGCCTTCCCACCAGTGCATTCATGTACTGATAACCCACCAAATTACTTGCAGGGTGCGAGAGAACCTCGTTCAGTGCAGAATGTTTTCTCGTACGCGCTAAGGCGTAGAGTTCGCTCTTGAGCCTTAGAGTGTTGCGTCCGGAGCCGAAGCACATATACAGGACATAATATTGGAATATCGCCTATGTATCATCCTAAGTTGTAAGCCGCTTGGCATATCTTTATTCTTAGAGAGAGAGAGAGAGAGAGAGAGCTTGAGCGACTTGTAATCTCGGCCTAGCGCCGCTTGTAATCTTATTCATTATCAATAAAGAGCTATTTTGTATTCATACTTGTGTTTATTCTATGTTTTCGCTATATCAACTTGGTGAACCAGTTATCGACGGTCGTTTTGGTATTTTCCTTGCGTGGGCGTAACTCCAGGCTCGCGCGTTATCACGTCCCAATAGAAATAATCGTCCCGCGGGGGCGCTGGCGCGGTGATTCGCGCCTAGCCGGACGGCCGATTCCAGCAGAAGATCGGGGCATGACATATTGGTATCAGAGCATGGCTTTACGTCCTTGGACTTCTTATTGATTCTCTCAGTTTTGAAAGCTCGTTCGTGGGTTATGTTACAGACGCTCTCTCTCAAAGTTCCAACGCGATGTTCCATACAATGAGTCTAAATATTTTTGAAAGGTGTATGTGAATGATATGATTGCTTGATCAAGATTTTGATGTGAAGGCCTTTGTACCAATCTGTGTCAGACTTTGTGAAATAGACTTATGTTAGAATCTGCAAGTTATATGTGAAACCAAATGCCTATACGAGAACACCAAGCGGGTTAGTGTGCGAGACAGAATACCATTCAGACAGTTGCCTATGCACACAACCTTTTGGCTAAGTTGTGTTGAGTATCGTGCGCCAAGACCCTTGGTGCTAGCGAGTTGTAGCAAAATTTGGGTATCGTTCGATTGAGAATAAAGTTGGACTTAGAAGGAAAATCGATAGAGACGTTATCGGAGCACCGCTAAGGCGAATAATGGAAATCGTGTTTGGATTTTTGAGATATAGTTGAACGATTTTTCGTAGCGATAAGTTACGATTCAGAACATAGTTTGTATGGAGGACTATCGATAGAGGTACATAGGAGACTAAGATCGTTAAGGCAACGAATAAAGACCGTGCTGGAGTTCTAAGGAACAAATTGGATATATGAGTGAACGACGTGAACGCGATTCAGGAGTTAATAAGATGACTCAATTTCTGAGTGGTGTATTCGATAGTCTCATGATCGAGTAAGCGAATTGAGAATAAAAATAATCTATAAAGATTCATAGATATAGCTCGAATCCTGAGTGGTATATTGGTCGACTTAGAAATGTTCGAACGAATCGTGAGTTTTGGAGTATTAAATGGGTCTAGCAGCAAGCGACGTAATCGTATGAAGCCTTAGTATAAATAATGCCTAGTAAGTAAGCGAATTCGAAGGAATCATGCATGATTTGATTCGAACAAGTTAGAATGAGTTGAACATAGGATAAGGCTTACATCGAATAGGAATAAAGAGTACTTGGAATTGATATAATGGTCGGGAAAATATAGTGGATCGTACGAGCAATTTTGAATTGAATCAAACAAATTAAAACTTGAGTTGAGATAGAATAATCGGAGATGCAATCGGAGTTAGTGCAATTGAAAATAATGGCGCGAACGAATGATAGCGCACGTGGAAATTTTAGATTTGAGTAGGATATCGCTCGATAGAGTTCGGTCTGAGTACGAATACTATGATTTTAAAATTTAGAGACTTATTATCATATCTATGGTTGGAAGATAGCATGAAAAAAAATACAAGTTAGAAAATCTTGGTTCAATGATTAAGGTGGGTGATAACGGATTTAATCTTGACTTGGACGAACGATCTTGAGTCGAGTTCAAAGGTAACACTTGACATCAGGCCCAAACAAGATATATTATTCCGCGGGAGCGCTGGTATGGTAATTTTACGTCTGGCGGGGATGATCGAACTCGCAGGGACATGTTCGAAGATTTTACAAACGAACTCAATAAAATAGAACGTATCGAAAGTGAATAGACTTGGGTTTGGGATTTTAAACTTAGTTATTTGAGGAATGCTAGAAGTAGACTATGGATTTATCAAACGGAAATATTGAAGTTGGATAATTTTGCTAGACGAATTATAATCACGGCATGATCTGATATAACTTGATAGATAAATATGTATAACTTGGATGGAACAAAGTAAAATGATAAGGTATCTCGGTCGTTTTGATGATAACCATATTGTTCGATGTTCTTGTCTTGTACAAGCGTAACTCTATGCTCATACATGCGTCACGTACGGATTAGGACGGTTATCCCGCGGGAGCATTAGCGTGGTGATTTCACATACGGAGATGATTGAACTTGCGGGAGACCGGAGCGTGATAATTAAAGGATCGTCTTGACTTGTGGTTCGACACGATAAGACGTGTTTCAGGATACAAATGAATCTAAGTATTTTTGGGGAGGAGTTAGTCTAAAACATGCAATAAGATATGCTGGATGGTTTTATGAACGGATACGTAGATCGTGTTGGACGACTTAGAGTTTATCATATACATCGATGATTTAGAATGGGATTGTGACTTGGTGGTCCAGGCAAAGAAAAGAATGGGTAGGTGGATTCTATCAAACATAATGGAGGAGATAGACTATACAAATCGATGGTTAGACCTATGATATGGATATATCATAAAATTGATTGAACAAACGTGTCTTAGGAACGGTTTTACCAACGGACATGGATACTGTACAAATGAGCGTGTTGATATGGATAGAATAATTTGTGCTCGATGTTTAGAAATCTGAGTGAAATGAGCTTAGGTAGAATACCCCGTACGGAAGAACAATGGTTTGACCTTAGGAATTTGGGGCGAGTATCGTGCAACGAATTTGCTCGATAAAGAATCGTGAACTTAAAATGTACCTATGACCTTGTGAGCTAACCTAGCGAATAGGCAGACGACCCTATTCCTTGAGTTGAACTAGAGTGGCTGACTTCAGAGTATCGTTCAGGAAAACGTTAGAACTGGGCAACGAGACTTAAATTTAGGACTTGGAACTGGAAGTGTATACTAGAGCCGTTGGCGTTGAAACGAACGCAATGGAATATAGGACTTGAGTGATATTTGATTTGGTCGGATAAGTTATACGACGGTAAGGAATAAGACGGTATTAGAGAATTGTCGGACAGAACTCTTAGGATTGGAATTGGTGATATTCGAGATAAGTTGGCATAACAAGTTAAATCATTGCTTGGAAGAGGTACATTGCTAGTAATGCAATACTTGAAATTGGGTGAGATTGGAGTAGACGATAACTAAAATGAACCAGAGTTCGGTTATTCGGATAGCGAAGCGATCGACGATTCAAAAGATTTTTATGAGTAGCTTGTCCGACTTAGCGATATGCATAACTCGAATGCAGCTGCAAATAAAAATATTCGAATTCGCATGGACGAGTATAGCAACAAAAGTAAGATTGCCTCAGCCCTAGATCATCATTTGTGATGGATTATAACATACTCCGCATTAAGCGATATATGTTTCACGCTAAGTTGTCGTACAGATCGAGTCAGAAGTTGGATTGAATGATAGAGCCATTCAATGAGGCAGACCCCGCACACACATGACATGGAATGAGAAGCGAGTAGGAAATTATGTTCGAACGGATCTAATGATACATATTGATATACTTGAGTTAGATTTCATAGTGTGCAATAGAATGATTTGCGCTCAGGAAGTCTCGAGGACGAGAATTGTTTTGAGTGGTGTATAATGTTTTCAGACTTAGACTTTCAGAGGCTCGCTCGGAGTATCGCTCGACCGAGGTGAATCATCGCTAAGATCGGTGGTTACGATAAACTTGTCTTTGCTTAGCCAGCACACTTAAAATACGGTTGATATATGCTAGTCGCTAGAGGAATCACCCCTTGCATGCTAATAAAGAATACAACACATCTAGCTAAGGGAATAATCCCATCTGATGCATCTTTGTATAGAACATAGAAGTAGATTGGTTGAACAGAATGGTAGGCTCGCTTTACAGTTCTTATAATTTTACTTTATAGTGTTGCTTTTATTCCTTATATGTTCTTTGAAGTACATTGCTCTATATGTCTTGAAATGCTCGTCATATAGATACGGCCTCGATACAGAAGCACAACATAGATTCTGGTTAACTTACCTGTGGAAGAAGACTATCAAAATAGTTATTCCAAGCCAAACAATAGAAACAGAAAAAGTCTTCGGGACCGTTAGGTCGCCAAGGCAACTCCCGAAATGGGAACTGCAATAAGTAGTAATACGGCAGCATAAATAATACATGGAATGGAGCACACCAAATCATGAGATCTCTGAACGAGTAAAGTGTATAATCACTGTATCAAGTAGCTATGTTCATTCAAGGTCTTAAAGTGTTGCATATAATAAAATCTTAGTATTGATCGTCAATGGTCATGGACAACCTATGCACAGGCTTCAGGTTCCTGCGGACGGTATGCTGGTCGCGTCGGGGCCGATCTGAACCGGTCAGGAACATTTTAGATATTCGTTGCTTCCAATGGGAAGACGTGTAGCAAGGCTCGCTACATGCGTTGTATTCCATTCCCGTGCCGAGACTATACCTTGTGTAGTGCCCCACTCCGCGTCAGTACTATGTACAATAAATATCGATTTGCTGACTCAAAAAAGATATCTTCCTTAAAAGCTCCTTGTTGAAGCATGAGGTGACTGATCAAGTTTACTTGTTCGCAGGTGCTGGATCATCCGAGGAAGCGATAGGCGTGCCTCATCCCCAAGACCCAAAAATCTGGTTTCCATGCCTTGAGCTGTATCGATTGCTTTGAGCTGCTTTCGTATAAAGGGGCATAATATATGGAACTATCCCATTGTATTCAGAGAACTCTGTGCCTCGATTTGCCCTATATACTCAGATGGATAAATGTGCTGCAACAATGTCCCTCCGCTGCTTACTCGATAGATGCGATGATAGCCAAACTTTAACGATGTTGCCTTGTGCGGGTGCAACCCTAAGCTCGTACGACATCATATCCCGGTAGCAAACGACTATACATCCCGCGGGAGCGCCGAGGCACGATAATTCGCGTCTGGCGGGGGCATTGGTCGGGACCTTCGGGATCGGGGCGTGACATAATGGTATCAGAGCGACTCGATTCTTTGCCCATTCTGTTGCCTCCGACTCTGAGTTATGCCCTATGTGTTGCAATGAACGTTCCATGCAATAAGTCCATAAATATTCTTAAAGATGCACGCAAAAGTTTTCTGGATTTGATTCGTTGCTTAGATTTGTGCTTTCGTGCTTGTGTTTTGCTAGAGTTTTCGATTGAGGATGGTAAGGGATGAGGACTATCGCTGCTCTGGATTTTATGAGTTTCTCCTTGAGTTTCGAGGACGAAACTTTTTATTGGTGGGTAAGTATGTAGTACCCCGCTCCGCGTCGGCACTATGTACAATAGATATCGATTTGCTGACTCAAAAAGGATATCTTCCTTAAGATCTCCTTATTGAAGCAGGAGATGACTGATCAATGTGAGTGGGCAGAACTTCGTTCTTTGATTCTTGCACGCCTTAATAATGAATTTGAGTTTTCGAATGCTTGTTTGCTTAAGAAGATAGTTTCATAAGAAGAATGATAGAACCTGCCTTGCATGTAAATAAGAGAACTCATATAACTTGTCTTTGAAACAAACTTGCCTGCTTAACTAGAGAACTTGAAACAATTGTCTAAGAGTAAGAGATTGCTTGAACATGTTTCACCATCGCTTGTGTTTCGAGAGAACCATATCGTGCTTAAACTTGTTCAGAGAGGGCGGCTAGTCCGCACAGAGATATATGGTCTGCTGGTTCACCTCGTCTGCATCTTAGAGTTTATCTGATAGTATTTCATGCATTCGTATCGGTCGAACAATAGCTATTGGTGAAGAGCTGAACCTTGGTTATGGCTGCTACCATGATAGTGAAGAGCAACCATGAGTTACAGCTGCTAATAGCATTAGATAAATGAGTCATTGGTTAGCTGGATTACCACTACCGATCCTGAGTTTCTCGGGGACCGAAAAACATATAGATAGTTCATCGTGTTGGCTTGATAGAGGATAGTTCCTAGATGTGCAAGTCCCAAGAGCCTTTGTGTAAATTTACGAGATATGATGCGCACACCCGGATTGGTACATCGTGCTTGAACTGTTTGCCTCGATTGTTTAGTTGTATTGGATTCCGTTTTCAAAGATGTTTCCAAGAAAAAATAAAGATAGTAATATGACTCCGTCCCTCCTGTATGTAATGAATCTAGGTAAAACTAGCAAGATCACTAGTAATGTAATATTTTGCCACATGCTTACTTAGTGTGGGTTTTAGGGGGTGTTGCTTCTGTTCAGTTATTTTATCTCACCAGTACTTTCTCCAAAGTGCTGACCCACCAACAGTTTGCTTGTTCTCGGGTGTTGAATCTTCCGATAAAGTGATATGCGTGCCTCATCCCAAGGAACCAAAAATCTGGAGTCGATGCCTTGAGCCGTATCAAGATTGCTTTGAGCTATTTTTGTATAAAGGGGCATAATGTATGGAACGGTGCCATTATAATCTAGAGAATGATATCTTGAGCGAACTGTAACCTCGGCCAAGTGCCGCTTGTAACACTTTTGATTATCAATAAAGATGCTTGTTTTCATATTCCATTGTGTTCTTTACTTTTCTGCAATATATATGTCGCTGTTCCTGACTTGAATAGCTTACTTGCCCTTGTTCAAAGCTTTGGCCTTGTGCAAGCCCACCTTAGGCTTGCACGGCATCACACCCGTGCGAGAACGATCAGTTCTGTAAGGACCAAGCGAGGATGATAGGATCCTGCGGGACCGGGGCATGACATAATGGTATCAGAGCGACTCGATTCTTTGCCCATTATGTTGCCTCCGACTCTGAGTTGTGCCCGATGTCCTGCAATGAACGTTCTATACAATAAGTCCATAAATATTCTCAAAGATGCGTGCAAAAGTTTTCTGGATTTGATTTGTTGCTTAGAGTTGTGCTTTCGTGCTTGTATTTTGCTAGAGTTTTCGATTAAGGATGTTGAGGGATGAGGACTATCGCTGCTCTGGATTTTGTGAGTTTCTTCTTGAGTTTCGAGGACGAAACTTTTTGTTGGTGGGTAAGTATGTAGTGTCCCGCTCCGCGTCGATACTATGTACAATAGATATTGATTTGCTGACTCAAAAATGATATCTTCCTTAAGATCTCCTTATTGAAGCAGGAGATGACTGATCAAGATAAGTGGGCAGAACTTTATTCTCTGATTCTTGCAAGCCTTAATAATAAATCTGAGTTTTCGAATGCTTGTTTGCTTAAAAAGATAGTTTCATAAGAAGAATGATAGAACCTGAATTGCATGCAAATAAGAGAACTCATATAGCTTGCCTTTGAAACGAACTTGCCTGCTTAACTAGAGAACTTGAAACGTTTGTCTAAGATATGATAATATATATATTATAATATACATATATACATATAAGTATATAGTATAATAATAATAATATATGATAATATATATATTATATATAATAATATATATATATACTTAATAATATAGATATTATATATATTACATAATATATATTCATATATATATATATACATTAATAATAATATATGTACATATATACATATATAATATATAATATATATATAATAATATAATATATAATATATACTGTATTTATACTAATAATACATAAATTATACACACACACACACACATACACACACACACACACACACACACACACACACACATACATATATATATATATATATATATATATATATATATATATATATATATATATATATATATATATATATACGTAGAGGGGGGGGTGGGGTACCTGACGTGTCAGAGGGGGCCCACGGTCGTCGTCGCCGACGGGGGGGCGGAGGTCCGGCGCTCGGAGGTGGGGGAGAACTGAGGTGGGAGTGGTGAGGGTTTGGGTGAAGGGGGGGTGTATATATAGGGTTTTAGGGTTAGGGCATTTAGGTAATTTTAGGTTTTGCTTTGAATCGGGACCCATTTGGAATGTACGGTTGAGAATCACCCTCTAATGGAAGGAGGACACCTCGCACATGAAATTTTGTAGATAAAACCCTACAGTTTCACAAATTGCACAAAAGTCCTATTAAATTGGGAAATTACGTAATTATGAATTTGTTTGAGAAAAATACCTCTTTCCTGAGGGTGCTGTAATGCACAAAAATGAGGAAGGATGTTCAGTAAGGGTCTAGAGGGTGTGGGGGTGAGTCTGGGCAAGGACTGGGCCTGGTTTTGGGTGATGCGGGTCACCGTATTAATTTATCAGAAATTAATGCGCACGGTGTTTTCTAATTATTTAAAAATAGGCAGGACCAGAATTTTAGTGCGGTATAAATATACTAAACATAGTATACTCAGAGTAGAATAATAACGTATTTTTGTTTGGGCAAAACAGGTGCCTGTTGGCCTCTAATTCTGATTGAAAGGGACAAGGGTACAGGTATAGAAATTAATTGATAATTAATACGGACGTTTGTAACGATATTTGTGCGACTAAAACGAGACTCATGCCAGCGTATTTCTGAGCTGCACAAAGTTCAAAATAGCAGACTGGCATGTCTAGGAGAGGTATATGAACTTTGTTTGGGGATAACAGTCAGTGTAATGCTCTAATTATTTGTGTGATTGACAGGTGCACAAAATAATAGGATATGTAAGAAAAATAAATTTAAAAGCTGCAATAAATCCTAATTTGCTAAAAATAATCCTAATTTATTATTAAATGCTAAAATCTGGTCGAGGGAGTTTATAATACTTATTCGTTCAGTATGTCAAGGCGGTCACATCTGTATTGGGGGAAGGAAAATCTTGCTAGATGTGTTAGTCCTAGATGTTCAGGATTACGACATCATCTTGGGGATGGATTGGCTCGGCGCTTGCTCGGCAACTATCGAATGTGCAGAGAAATGAGTCATCTTCTGTCTACTTGGAGAGGCCAAATTCTGCTACACAAGTGGTCCAACAACAGAAGCGTCAAGGACCTGCATGGTGATTTTTGCGATCTCAGCTCGGCAGATGCTATACTCTGGATGCAAGGGATACTTAGCGTCGGTTCGGGATACACAACTAGATTACGCAAACGTTGAGTCTTCTTCCATTATGGCAGAGTTCACTGATGTGTTTTCGAGCGAACTACCTGGCATGCCACCCGACCGAGAAATTGAGTTCACCATTGATACCTTCCTAAATACACAACTGATTTCCAAAGCCCCATGCCGAATGGCCCTTGCAAAACTAAAGGAGTTAAAGTGCCAACTACAAGAACTGCTTGACCGTGGATATATTCGTCCGAGCGTGTCTCCTTGGGGCACGCATGTACTTTTTGTAAAGAAGAAAGACGGAACGTTGCGACTCTGCATAAACTATCGGAAGCTAAATAAGGTCACTATCTGAAACAAGTATACCCTGTACAGGATCGACGACCTCTTTGATCAACTACAAGGAGCGTCGGTGTTTTTGAAGATAGACCTTTGCTCTGGCTACCACCAATTAAAGATCAAGCCAGAGGATATGTCGAAGTCAGCATTTTGGCCCCCGCTATAGCTATTATGAGTTTTCTGTCATGTCGTTCGGACTGATAAATGCTCATGCCGCATTCATGGATTTGATGAACCATGTGTTCCGACCATTCCTCAATAAGTTTATGGTAGTATTCATAGACGACATCTTAGTATACTCGAAGAATAGGGATGAACACGCAGGACACCTGCGGATGGTGCTTCAAACTCTTCGAGAGAATAAGTTGTTCGCAAAGCTGAGCAAGTATGAGTTATGGTTGGACAACATATCTTTCCTCGAACACATTATTTCCACGAAGGGCATCTCAGTTGACCCAAAGAAAGTTGAAGCCATCGTGAAGTGGAAGAGACCTGAGTCGGTCAACAACATTTGAATCTTCCTTGGTCTAGCAGGCTACTATAGGAGATTCATAAAAGATTTTTTAAGGATCGCTTTGCCTCTGATTCATCTCACTCGGAAGGGAGTAACGTTCTCATGGTCGAACGACTGTGAAGCTTTATTTATGGAATTAAAGCAACAACTCGTCTCAGTACTGATTCTTATTCTTCTGGACGGACCCGATGATTTTAAGATCTATAGCGACACTTCAGGAAAGGGTTTAGGATGTGTCCTTATGCAGAGGGACAAAGTGATAGCCTTTGCGTTGAGGCAGTTAAAGCCTCGCGAAAGAAACTATCCAACGTACGATCTGGAACTTGCAGCGGTGGTATTCTCGTTGAAGTTATAGCGGTATTACCTCTATGGCGTACCATATAAAATCTTCACGGATCACAAAAGCCTCAAGTACCTCTACACTTAAAATAATTTAAATTTATGGCAACGACGTTGGCTTGAACTCCTTAGCGACTTTGACTTGATGATCAGATGTACTGAATTAATTTTGTTGGGAGCTTAGCTATTGATAACAGGCTACGAAGGGATCTCAAAAGTTTAGGCATTACACTCTGAATCAGGTATTAAAAGGGGGCACATGTGGCTCAGTTGCGCCTCGAACCAGACTTATTGAAGAAAGTTAAGTCCGCTATGAGGGACGAACATTTCCTAGAGAAGATGCAAAATCTTATCTCAGTAGGAAAGGCAACCGACTTTGCGGTGGGCACGGATGGAATGATGCGGGTAAAGAAAAGATTGTGTGTTCCTAACGATACAAACCTCAAAAAAAAGATACTCACTGAAGCCCACTATACGAGTTACACTTCACATCCAGGAAGCACGAAGATGTATCGTGACCTTCGCACGATATTTTGGTGGCACAGCATGAAAAGGGATGTGGCATTGTTCGTGTCACAATGCATGGCTTGTCAGAGAGTAAAGGCCGAGCACCAAAAGCCGGACGGAGAGATGCAGAACCTTGCTATACCGGAGTGAAAATGGGAACACATAACGATGGATTTCATTGTTGGTTTGCCAAAGACACAATGAAAAAATGATGCTGTTTGGGTCATCGTCGATCGACTCACCAAGTCGACTCACTTTCTGCCTATCAAAGTTACTTGGAGTGCCGACCGTCTGACGCAGATCTACCTCAACGAGATTGTTCGACTCCACGGTGTGCCCGTATCTATTGTCTCCGATCGAGATGGACGATTCTTACCACGATTCTGGGAGAGCCTTCAGTCAGCAATGGGGACGAAGTTAAAGTGCAGCAATGCCTACCATCCTCAGACAGACGGCCAAACAGAGTGGGTAAATAAAATCCTCAAAGACATTCTACAGCTCTGCGCCTTGGACTTGAAGTCAAGTTGGGACATGCATCTACTGTTAGCCGAATTTGTATACAATAATAGCTATCAATCCAGCATCCAAATGGCATCATATGAGGCATTGTATGGGCAAAAGTGTAGATCCCCTATCTGTTGGGATGAAGTTTGTGTACGACAAATTCTTGTCCCAAAGCTCTTAGAACAAGCTGTCCAAAATATCCGGTTGATCCGCGAACGGCTGAAGATAGCACAAAGCCGTCAGAAAAGTTACTCAGACGCATACCGATGACCTATTGAGTTCCTAGAAGGCGATGGTGTATTTCTCAAAGCCTCGCCCATGCGAGGAGTTACCATATTTGGAGCAAAAGGTAAGCTAAGCCCAAGATTCGTCGTCCCGTTCGAAATACTTAAGCGAGTCGCCCCAGTCGCGTATCAGATTGCCCTGCCACCGTCATTATCTGAAGTGCACGATATCTTCTATGTTTCATAACTTAGGAAGTACGTGTACGATCTGAGTCATGTGGTAGATCTTGATCAACTGGACTTGAAGGCAGACTTGATGTATGTTGAACACCCTGTGCGGATCTTGGATCATAAGGAAAAGCAGCTTTGAAGTCATTCGGTTCCTCTCGTGCACGTGCTTTGGAGAAATTATTCGGTCGAAGAATCGACCTGGGAGCTTGAGTCTGAGATAAGGGAAAAGTTTCCTTCATTGTTTCATAGTGCTAGATTTTATTCCTAAGTTTCGAGGAAGAAACTTCCTATTAGTTGGTTAGGATATGGTGCCCCATTCCCCCTTTTTGGGGAGCGTGGCTAAGAAATACTTTCGGTATCGTTCGATCAGGATAGATTTAATCAAGATATTTTCCTCGTTATGGATTTGCTTCTTCGGAATCGATTTCCATATTCAGTGGACCATGCCCCAAGGATGAACTTAGCGGCAGAGTCTAGAGGGACCTCTCCGCTGTAAGTTTTCTTGCCTAGTTTTCGTTGTCGCCTTGTTGCTTTCGTGCTTTTGAGTTAGTTTTCGGATTTGCGTTTTCTTGAACGGTTTGATGGATTTCATTACTTTCGTTCATTGAACTACATTTTATTCCGAGCTTGAAAAGAGTAGAAGAGGTATTGATCATCTGTTTGTGGCAATGCAGGTGATCGTACAGTAGACGTCGTGTGAGCGGAGTCTTGAAGCACCTATTTTCTCTCCTTTCTCCAACCAACTAGTGGTGGCTATAATTTGATTTAGTTGACCTTTCTTCCAAGTCTTCACATCTAAATCTTGCCTTCTTGATTGTTTCGATCAAACGATACCAAAATAACTAAAAGATGTCAAGATAAATTAGAATAGACTTGGATTACCTTATGCTTGTCAATCAACTTGTGAACGGTTACCTTATTGCATGCTAATTCGTTTAGAATGTTCTTTCATCATGTTTCAATTTTGGTTAGAATATATATATATATATATATATATATATATATATATATATATATATATATATATATATATATATATTCTATTATTGAGCTGTGTATAGAACACATCTTGCTATGCAATAAACTGATCAGGGAGACTATGTAAAAATAGATTATGCCATGTTACTTGTCTCGTGCTTGTGTTGCCTTAAACCACCTCGATTGATAACTTAGTAAACTTTGCTTGGTCACGGACAACTTGTGCACAAGGTCTTAGTTTCTGTGGACGGTCGCTGAGGCACTGGCACCAATCTGATCCGGACGGAACATCATGTTCAGTCGCATGCTTCGGGCAGGAATAGGTGTATTGTCCCATGTTCCTTGCATTGCACACCATTTCTGTCCAGGATGGGATGGCATGTAGCGATACATGTACCTCAGTCATCTTCGTCCCGAGACTATAACTCGTCCACTATGGAATCATGTCAGTGACCCCTCCCTCGTATATTTAAACTGTGCAAGCTAACTATGTCTTCGTGGCAGGGAAGGTCATAGTAAGTATTGTGCAGGTGGTGCAGACGGGCAAGTAAAAGTCACCGAACGGTGACATGATTATTTCAGGAAACTTTCATATCTAATGCTTGCTTGTAAAATAAATTAAGGAAAGATAGGAAGACTACATAATAACTTGCATACTTCATATAAATAACGTGTTGATTGGTATAGTTGGGTTAGCACGCCTTCACCAGTGCATTTTGATGTACTGACCCTCGTTGCAACAGGTTTCCCGCATCAAGGAGACCCTGCAAGAAGCTAAAGCTACTTCCCAATCCAGTCCACCTACTGGCACGTCCAGTTCGTTACTCGAAGTATGTTTTATAAGTTTCAGGAGCTCGTACACATAACTTATGCAGCTCCGTGGAAAGTCGATAGCTTCGTCCGAAGGTGTCTATAGCTTTGAAGTTTTAGTAAAAGGATGTAATGTACATGACGATTATCTCATTTTGCGTCCACTTTTGTAAGTCCGTGCGAAAATTATCTGATTCGTTCAAGAGTTCGTATAAAGATGTTCATTATCAATAAAGAGAACTTTTTCATGTTTCAATATTGTGTTCAATTATCTGCGTACTCTGAATATATGCTCGCTGTATAAAATACCTTGGCATCGTGCGTTGCACAACCTAGGCACGCACGACATCACGCCCGGGGGACGACTATCGATTCTACGGAATTGGGGCATAAAATTCATTCTCTGACAGTTTTTCGTTTATGATATCTTCTATGTTTCTTGTATCTAGTGTAGATATCCTTGATTTCTTGATACATGGTTACACGGATTGGTATTTCCGGATCCCGTCATGAGATATTTTTCTTGTGTATCTTGGTATATCTTGTGTGAGCCTTATTGTTCTTGTACTTGTATAGATACTAATTCTTGAGAAGACTTGCTACATTCTCATAGAATCCTATGTCGTACCGTGCCATGGTTGGATCCACTATACCAGTCGGGGGCGGAGAGTGTTAGTGTAGATATGTGATCATACCCTCCTTGTGCATGTCATATTCCTTGAATAGTATTAATCATACACCACACGTATGATTAACCATGCCATAATCCTTGAATCAAGTTCCCAAATCGATCACATGTTGAAGCTAGTACTCACTCACTTAGCTAGTTGTATATCTTGACTCTTGTATATGATGCTCATTACTCTTGTAATTATTTACAATATTTTATATCTTGTATATTTCTTGCTCTTGCTTTATATATCTTGTACTTCTCTCTATTTACTGTTATATAGTCTTTATTATTTATTAGAAATGTTGTGAGAGTTTTGTGCTTTACTCCAATCCTGACTGGATATATTTTCAGATGATGATGTCGAGGTTGGTATCCTACACAGTATGGACCTTAGGATGTGGTAGAAGTAGAGTTGGAGACTTTGGCTCACGAGGGACTAGTACCAGTCGAGGGAGATGACACATTAGTTGTAGCACATCAGTTAGTTGACTTCTATTGTACTGGACTTGTCTCTAACTTGAAGATTAGTTATGTTATCATATTTTTGAGACTAGTATTGACGATAATAGCTCTTAGATTTTTGTGAGATGTATCTTGACTCTTATGTTGATTCTCTTATATCATATCGTGCGTTAATTCTTCCTTATAGATTTTGTGATTGAGTATTCATATTCATATTGATATTGTAATGATATTATATATTATGGATTATTATTGCTAAATAGAATTGTTGACCTAAACAGCGTTCTACCGCCGATGCTGCGGCGTAGGCTGGACGTACCCACAGCCCATGCCCGATTATTCAGGGACGGGTCATGACAGATACTCTATAAAACCATCACCCAACTCTCCATAAGGATCATGAACAAGTCAAATATCATAATTAAATCCTAATTAGAGTTATAGCTATCTAATCTAGTGCTTGTGGCAAAATATGACTTGTGTATCACCCGTATCGAAGGAAAAACCTCTAAAATTATCTTGTATCATAAAGTATCATGATACGACTTACTCATATCCAATTGTGGACATGTCACTAGTCTCACACAAATAATCTAGTATAAATTTAGTCAAATTGACCAATTGACAAATACATGGTGCACCAATCTCGAATTTCTTTTAAATTGGGCACAAACACCAATGTAACATTCACAATAGGGGTCCCTAGAGGCCAATTCTTCTTTCTATAGGTAGCCCTAGTCCATAAGTGGGTTCCTAATGATAAAATTGCATAAATAGAATCTAATTAAAGAGAAAATTCTGAATTTTACCTATTGGAAGATGGATTCCCAATGTACTTCTCCAAATGAACACAAAAAAGGCTCAACTTGTGCAATCTCCTCCTCATTAGTGCTTCTTGCCTCCTCCTTGCTTCTAGATCTACTAATGGTGAAGAATAAAATTAATTGAAAGTGATTCGGTAGAAATTTGGTGGAGGGATTAGTTGAATTGGGGAAGAAATCAAAATTGGAATGAAATAAAATGAAATAAAATGAAATGGAGAGGAGAGAGAAACTCTCCCTACTAAAATGGGTCGGCCGCTCCTTGCTCCCTCTCCAAGCAATGTGTAATGACTCTACTACCCCTATTGGGTTATCATGAAGAGAAGTTAATTAGGGAAAAGATTCTATTCCTAATGAAGGGTTTAGTTTAAATACTAATTAATTAAATGGTGACTAATATTAGGCCTAATTGGGTCTAACTCAAATGTTGGGTTCATGGTTCATGACAAGTCTAATTGGGTCCACTAACACAAATCCAATAATTAATCTAGCCTACTAACAATAATTATTAAATACAATAATTAAATATATAACATGCACAATAATTAAATAATTATGGAATGACCAAAATACTCGTAGTGAAAAATATGGTAGTGACAATTTTCTTTAAGAAAACTTTTGTTACTAGTATAGAACAAAGAATTCCTATTACAAATAATGTAATTACATAAAAAAATTGAAGTACAAGCTTTGAGATTCTGAAGAGTGTAGCGGTATAGGCTCGATTGACACGTGATCACTATGCTCCGTTAACTATCCGACGAACGAATGAAAAGGCTAAGGGCTCTCGGTGCTCATAAATATTATTGGACAGAGTGATCTTGGAAAGAAGATGTTGAATGCTCTGGATGCTGATAAGATTGCACACAAATTGAGACTAATTATAGCAAAATATATAAAAATGGCTAATTGTTGAGTTCTTTTTTGGAATGGACTGAATTCTGCACATTCGGTTCAGTCTCGTGGGAGATGGCTTCCCGTGGGAGGTAACGTCCTACGACGCTTTGGTTCCATTCTGCGTAACATCTGCTAGCATGACATACGTTCATACGGGATCGAGGAGCTCCTGACACGTCGTTGATGTTACAACTGTCTGCATGACACTGTAAGAATGACAGATGCCGCAGTAATGAAGACACCTTGAATTCTAAATATTTTTTGACAAATGTAGTGTCTTCTCGTATTCCAAAACTCCTGCATTGATGCGTGTGCATACGACACATTAAATAACATTCATTCGAGTCATACAAGAAGGTCGCTTCAGCGGGAAGCCCCTTCACATTAGAAGGAAGCTTCCAGTGTGGAGCCCCTTACCCGTTCATGCTGAAGGGTGTTTCTCGCGGGAAGTCTCTTTACGCTGAAGAGAACTTCTCACGGGAATCCCTTTTCCACTGAAGGGAACATCTCATGGGAAGTCTTCTATTAATGATTTCTTTTATGCTTCTACAGTATAATAGACTTGAACAACTTAATTTACCATCACAAAAGAGTCATACTCTCTATATCTCTGTCAAAAGTTTATATTGACAAATCCAAACTATTTACTAATTTTTACCCTTGATTTGGTGTTGTGCCGAACCAAACACATTTGAACATCAATATTTTTATGTCATAAAGTGTCTACAATATCTCAAAGCACACCATAATAATCAAAATCTGATTCATCATCATAGATGGCCCCCTCACACAAACACTAAAATCCTTCGTATTGAACCCATAAGTAACAAATTCATCATTTATAGGATTTTGAGTTATTCTAAACTTGTATCCATTAATGGTATAGCCACGCCAGATTGATACTTTCTTAATCGGCCTCAAGGTGAAGTGTAGGTTTTGATTATTGAGTTCAATTTCAAGTAAGAAAGCACACAATGATACTTGATTGGTTAGTAACCATTAATTGAGTAAAAACATCAATATCAATTATGGTATAATTTAGTTGTTTACATATTTGTGGAACTAGGACCCAAATTTAGTGTCAATCTCTAGTTTGCACAATGTGAAGACAATATTCTCCTCAAGTTGAACCATATGTTAACACCACTAGATTACTTGAACAAATATCTCTGAAGAAGTATGATGTCTCGACTAACGTAATACATACAACAGAAGACAACATCTCTCTCAGAGCAATCGGTAATAACCACTCCATGAACACATGAAAATCATGACTCTTCATACTCATAAGTTTGCATTCATTGTGATCAACACATTTAGACAGATTCGAGACATAGTCGTCAAAAAAATTTAAGTCTGCTACCCACTTCCACATTATTAATTTATCTTCTCTCGCTTAATGTGAACGACACAATTGGCTTCATAAATCCACTAGCTCTACTTTGTTTTAAGTTTCAATTCAGATGCTTTCATATTTCTACCATGTCTTGTCTTGCTTTAAGATTGTCCTTCGTATTTTATTTTAATGCCCATAATCATATTGAATAGATTATCAAACACGTTCTTTTCGATATGAATGACATCAAGATTATTTCTTATGAGATTGTCTCTCCAATAAGGTAAGTCCTAGAAGATATTCGGTTTGGTCCAATTATATCTATATCCGCAAGGTCGGGCCGGGGGGTTGGGTTGTCCTAGTCGAAGCTAATTTTGGTTGCCCTTGTCCCTTGACTCCAGAAAAAGATACCAAAAGATACAAGTTGAAAGCTATAAATGCGAAACTGATATTAACTTTTGGAGATGTCTCCGATTCTAGCGATAACGTGGAGCTCGGATTCGCAGTTCCTCTCCCGACTCTTGAGCTACTCGAGGTCTTTCCAGTGGGATCTCAAAAATTCAGAATTAGTTTGCTAGTTCAACTGACATGGAGGAGTTGGAGTGGGTCGCGGAGACTCTATTGACGGAAAGGTGAATACTTATGTGCACGGGGATTATCCTAACCATAGGGATTGTCCAAGCCGGAGGACTTGTCCGACTTACCCCAAGACCGGCCCTATATATCCGTAACCTTCCTCACGATGGTCCAATTTCAGATCTTCTATCTCGATCGACAAATTTTATGCATCTTTCTAGATATCGTATCTAGTCAACCTCGAAGGTGGATGGAATAATTCTTGTTACTAGCTCAAAAAATGAGGCCAAGGCTTCCCCTCGATTCATTTTTAAGTTAAATTCCTCAGTCTATTATTGCATGCATTGATGGATTTGTTAATATTTTTTGAACGGGATGGGGACGGACATTTAATTTGAGCATCCTAGAACTAGTTAATGCCAATATTGAAGTTCTGATGTATTTTTATTTATTTTTACATGCAACCTAAGCTCTTATATTATGTATTCGAGTTATCTATAGTTATGTTTGCGTATCTAGTTTCTTTTCAAGTTCTATTTATAGTCTTATGAAGCCTATTAAGCGACTCAAGACTCCATTAATATCTCAGTTCATATTTTCATTCAACCTCAAGATCTTGTTATCATTTGTTTCCATAAATATAACATATTTTGGAATTTTTTTAAGCTTGTAAACTTAAAAATACACAGGTCCCGCAAAGATTTGTGACTTAGTCCGTAAATCGGTCCGGTCCGGTCCGGTCCGATCTGATCCAGTCGAGCCTGTAATCAGTTTGTTGGATTTGCTAAGAAATTTGACATGAGGCTCATGGATTATGTTTTTTTTTCCTTTCTTTTTCTACCTTTTAACCAAGTTATTTGCATAATAAGCAAGAATCACAACATTGTATGTTCTTGATTATCATAATTAGCTTGTATATGCCTTGTTTGTATAGTTTAAGAAGACCATTGATAAATGCACATTTGAAAATATTAGAGAATATTACGATTTTGATAGCTCACATATTCAGAAATATCAAAAATTTAAAAAAAAATTAATCAATTAACATCGCTAAAATTATGATACCCAGTGCAGTTGTGCTTTTAGCAATGACTTTTAAGAAATTTTTGTGTATTAGGGCCTTGTAAATTTGGGCCGAACCGATCAGTTTTTAATCGAACAAAGGACTGTACGGATTGACTCTAATTGGGTCGGTGGATGTTCCTAATAACCTAGCGGTTTGATAATAATAAAAGTCGATAAAATCAAACCAAACCGATCAACCGATGGGCCTTATATATTTTTATTATTTTATTTTGTTGTTTATTATTTTATTTTTAATCGTAAATAGAATGATGGAAATGAGTAATTGTGTTTGTTGAAAATGGAATGATAAAATGACATAAATGAGTTAT
Organism: Iris macrosiphon; assembly: GCA_036927795.1. Classification (NCBI taxonomy): domain Eukaryota; kingdom Viridiplantae; phylum Streptophyta; class Magnoliopsida; order Asparagales; family Iridaceae; genus Iris; species Iris macrosiphon. The sequence goes on along the minus strand of JAYESA010000005.1, from coordinate 268,867,971 downwards.
TAGTAAAAATGTAGCAAATAATTGCTCAAAATATTTAAACTTTTGTTCATTTTAAATTTGTTGTGTTCAAATACAAAATCGATCAATCGAGCAAAATCAAAGTCAAATCGAGTCAAGTCGATTGGTTTCAAAATTGAACTGACCAGTTAGTTGGTTTTATTCGCCGGTCATTATTTCATAGTCGAATAATTTTAATTTGACTATGATTGTGATCAAATAAGTCGAACACCGACTGATGCACAGACCAAGTGTGTATGTGAGTTGTAGGTGGCATGTCATGTGTCTTCCGATTAATGTGAGCAGCATGTCAAGGCATCACCAGCAATGCAAAAGCCTAGAGAGAATCTTTCTTTCAGAGCATCATTAGTAAGGTCCATCCCACATTCTAGATTCTAGATTCTAGATTTAAAATATAGGAGCTCATTTTGTATAATAGTAAGTCTCGTTTCTAGTTTCAATTTCTAGATTTTGGAACTCATTTCACCCATGAGAACTATAGGTTGGACCTCCCAATTTCTAGATTCTAGATTGTAGTAATCCATTTTGTAGAATAATAAGTCCCAATTTGAAGTCCAATTTTCTAGATTCTAGATTTTATATTTTGCTTTCCCACATCAATTTTTGACCACACAATCTTTGGGATCGGAGCTCACTTTACCATTTCCTACTATTCTTATACAAACCCAACCCATTCTACATTTACCTTTTTTTGAAATTTTGGGCCCCAAATTACATTGGAGAGTCCCAATTACTAATGATACTCTCACCAATGAAAGATAGATGTGCCTAGGTCATAATCTAAATTAATTTATGTAAACCCCCTGATTTTTCAAGAATTTTTAAATTTGAATTTTTCACAATTTTCTGGAATTTTCTGAAAATTTTCTGTAATTAAATTCAGGGTTTTAATTATTTAATGATTTTTAATTGATAATAAAATATATTAAAATATTATCTAAATAATATTTTATGGTGTAAAATAAAAAACTGGACTTAGGATAATTTTTCTGGAATTTATTGGACCCCGAAAATATTTTTAAAGCCCTAAAACAATTTTTAAAATTTTAAAATAAATAAACCCAAACGAACCGGGTTCAACCGAGTTCAAACCGGCCTGAACCGGCCTGAACCCGGTCCAACCGAACCGGACCGGTCCGACCGGCCTAGCGGGTCGGGTCGGATCCGCCCGACTGAACCCGACCCGCCTGTGCCCGAACTCGCACCCCCACGACCCAGCCCAGCTGCCCGCAACCGCCGCTCCGCCCGCACTTTCCGCCGTCCCGCCCGGCCACGCACCCCCGCGACCTCCGCCCGCCACGCCACATCGCCGCCTTGCCCGGCCTCCGCTGCCCTATAAAACCCTCGCTCCCCTCCGGCCAGTTCACCCCCACCAACTCCTCGCCTAGCCGCTCCGCCCGACGCCGCCACCGTCTCGCCGTGCCCAGCCAGACGCCGCCACCGCCTCGCCGTGCCCAGCCCCGCGTCGCCCAGCCGCCTCCGCCCCTCCAGCGGCCTCCCCGACAGCACCCAGCAACAGCAGCAGCGGCCGCAGCAGCGCCACCAGCCACCTGCCGCACGCCGCCGCCTCCGATTTTGATTCCGTCAGTTGCGTCGCGAACCCTGCGTGACCCTCTCGGTGCCCGTGCAATCCGCTCGGTGCATCGCGTCCTGTGGCGATCGCGAACCGCGATCCAAAAACAGGAAAAACAACGCCCTGATTCACCCCGGAACTGGGTACACCCCGCCAAACGGGATGACTTGGTCGTGTGCGGTCTTCACAGATATGTGCGCGTCGTTGATACGGACATGTGAGATTTTGCAGAAGTCGATTCGGGTGTGCGTGCACACCGGAATCAACGCGTATCCGTGGACACCGTCCCGTATCCGCCCTTTCTGGAGCGCACCTTAACTTTGTGTACATACGTCGGATCGAAACAAAACTTGCGCCATCGGACTCGTAGCAATACGCTGGTCCTGTGAGCCAAGTTTGGTTCGATTCTGAGAACGTTGACGAAATCGCGTGTCGTGGGCCCCACAGGCTCCACTCGACGGGCGATTTTGTGATCGGCTCATCGGAATCCACTTCTGGAAGTTCCGTTGGGTTCGTATCATCGTTCCTGACCTGTTGACACTAAGTTTGGCGAATTTTGAGACCTTTGACCCTGACACATTTTTTGGTGCAAAGCGGGCCCACATGTGGACCCCGTTTTGACCCAAAATTGCCATTTCTGTCCTTGTCTCCAAATTGGACTCAAGGACAGGCGTTTCTAGCTGATTGATATTTTCTGGATCTGATGGTGATATTTATTTCAGCAATCGGAGTACCGCCTGCCAATCCAGCTGAAGTCAGAGCTACAGTTGGAGCCAGAACCACATGCAAGTGTACCTTGCCAAACCCTGCAGCTTGCTACTTATTTTCTTGGCTTAATTTTGCATCAGTGGGCAAGTAGAGCTTGTCAACTCGCAGTGATTCCTGTTATAGTATTTTACTTGAGTTTCTTGTAGATTTCATATATAAACTTGTTTAACTGTTCAACCCAGGACCGAGTGACTTTACTTAGCGTCTGATTCATAGTCGGGTGCCAACCCCGTACGCGGAGTTGTGTAACGTCATATAGACATGGATATCGAGACCCGATATTTCTCGTACTTGTCTTATCAAGTACATCATAACCCAGGACACTTGACACTATTCATGGACATGATCTTCCTGAGATATTCGTGGTGATTCTGTATAGGATACAGGACTTGACAGAGATATTATATTTAAAGATACTATATGACTTGTTGCATTAGCTATGATCCCGCTTGACATGGATATGAGACGTTATGGTCATGATATGCGTGGTTACATTGGGTGGGGAGAGACACACAGGCTACAGGTTGATTATATTATGCCGGCGTCGTAGTCTCCCATTGTGAGCTAGACAACCACATGATATCACTGCTACCGGCTCCCCGACACAGAGCTTGTAGTAGTTTCAGCCTGAGTTCTAGTGATGCTCTCAACTTGCATATCACTTAGCTGATTACATAGTTTACCTTATTGTTTTATTTATTTCCTGCACTGCATGATTATGGCTTGAGCTTTCTTGTACCTTGCTATGTCCCCTGAGGACCTGGATCCGGATTATGTCCCCAGGTATAGCCGAAGAGATCCATCCAGAGATACACCGTACAAGAGCACTTCCAGGAGCTGTACCAGGACCTGAGGACGAGATCGCACCAGAGGACTTCTCCTGAGCATTGGCTGTATATAGTCAGTTATTTCTGTTTCTATTTCCAGTTCATTTATTTCCTGTCTATTTGCTTGATGTATCAGACTTGTTCTCGGATTGTTCCCCGAGACACTTATTTGAGATTTGCTTATTTATTCTATTGCATTTATTCTGGCATTTAATCTGTGATTATCTGTTGTGGATGAGATTAGTATAGACTGTGACTTGTAATAATTGTTCTATTTCCTGTTAGACTACAGCTTAAGCATGCCCTGATGGATCCATTAAATTGGGTTGTCCATCGGTGCGTGCTGCTGGCCATTGCCACGTGTCCAGTCCCTCGATATTTTGGGACTGGGGCGTGACAATTTATACAATAAACTTGGACATGACTTAAATTTAAAACGGACTAATTAGCATGTAGACCGTCTATTTTATCTCATTTTAGAGTTTAAGTCATAATATGTCTAATTAGAAAATTTTGATCCAAATTTTTTTTTTTTCATTTATATCTTCCTTTCAACATGTATTGTTTGTTGCATTTATATTCATGTTAAGGATAAAATAAAAATAATAATAATTAAATTAAAATTCAATATCTAAACTTTTCAATTTGACATATCAGGACAAACTCTAAACTGATATAAAATCCAGGATCTAAACGCTAATTAATCTATTTTCTGTAGGAGATTTACTATACAAGGTCCCTGCAGAAAAAAAAAAGTTTTATTCTAGCAAGTACAAGATGCTCAGCTCCGCACAACACTATTTCACTTTCTAGTTAGTTGATTCGATGTGAGAGCAGTCAACAATTGAAAAATGTAGCCTTGTGACTCCCATCGGAAAAGAACTCGAATCTGCCACTTGAAAAGCGAAAACCATCTCTCCCCTATAGCTAGCTAAACCATTCTTACCCAAACCCTCCCCTCCGGCGACATGGAACGCAAAAAGGGATTCGAGCAAATCCATACCTGACTTCACTCGTATTAGAAAACTTGTATATGTCGCTTGTACTTATGATGTATCACAAGCTTTATTTAAACTTGTAACATATTTACCTAGATTATCTTCTTGAATGGATGATGTTATCTTGCAAAATATTTTGGAAATGCATGGCCCTGAGAAGGATGGAAGTCCATCGAATTAAAAATCAAACGTGGAAAGGTGGACAATGTACCATTTAATTGATAAAAGAGGAACACAGAGAAGAAAAACAAAAAAGCAACTCAATTTGTCTCAAAAGTTTACCATTATGTGCATAATAATTGACAGTTTCTGTTCCGATCCTACTTATGTTATGGTTAACTACTATTTAAATATAATTTTTCTAATTATATATATATATATATATATATATATATATATATATATAGTCAATAAGTTCCTAGTCTAGTGGTAGAGGGAAGACATTCGATTCGGGAGGTTGGAAGTTCGGATTCCAGTGGAAAGATGAAAAGAATTAATTATCATGGATCAATATGTCTCTTTCCAAAATATATATATATATATATATATATATATATATATATATATATATATATATGAGCGGATTTGGAGTTTCGAGGGAGTTTCGTTTTCCTACACCATCGGATTGCGGGATCCTTGTGGGACCCGCACAATCCAACGGTTGGGAACGACGAGACTCTCTCGGAACTGCGAATCCGCTCCCATATATATATATATATATATATATATATATATATATATATATATAAAGCAACTCCTTATCTGTTTTAAAGTTGTCCTAAAATTGAATTAGGTTTTTAGTATCTATATAATATTTTTGTTAAGGTATTGTTACTAAATAACTTTTGAGATTGTTTTTGAAAAAAAAAAAAGCACAAACAGTCATGGTAAGGAATCCTAAATGCAGCGTTCGATGGTCATTTCAATATAAGTTGGAGCCTTCAAAATTCTAGAACTCTTGCTATTTTTCTTGCATTTCAGTTTTGTAGAAATTACATACTTCACCAGATTGTTTGAAAGTATTAGAAGAGATGGAAGCAATTTTATTGGAATAAATTTGGATGAATAAATCTTATTTATTAATTTTTTGGATGCCAAAAGACCACTGTAATGTCCTTAGAATATAGTTGTTATAGTAATATTTTGGTTATTTTTAGTAAAATAATAATAATAATATTTAATAAGTTTAAAACGACTAAGTCTGGAAGTATTTTGGTAAAAAAATATTATTTAATAAAATTGTTGTTAGGAGAATTTTTTTTTTTTTTTTTTTACCTAAATATCCTCCCAACGTAATAATAACGACTGGTAAAATATCATCCAAATATTTAATGAGGTGGGCCGAGGGGTTTTGGTTTGATCCGGTTCTGGGATTGGATTTTACTGAATCGTCGGCCGAGTCGTGCTTGACCGGACCGACCGGGTTGGAGAGTCGAACCTGATTCAAACCGAGGTTTGGACTGGATCGGACCTAGGGGTCGGCACAGTAAACCCAACATGAATCTGGGTTGCTCGGCCCACCAAGCTCAGTCCAGTCCGAATTTAATCGTGTCAGACCCGAAATAGAATCGGGACCGCCAGATCCAATGCAAACCTTGATTAAAAAAAAAAAGGGGGTCAAAGAAAGTCAAAATGTACACAATTTTAGACCCGAGTATGAAAAAAAAAAAAAACGTTTTGCACAGCGTCAGACGAGGATTGCATCTTTCCGAACCAGTTTTTAAAAGCACTGATAAAGTGATAAGAATAGTTTAAGTTTTTCTTTTCTTTTTATTACCAGAAAATTCCCAAATCCACGTCCTCACGCACCACCAGCAAGCATATAAAACTGTGAGGTGTGAGTGGATGTAGAGTGAGAAAGAAAGAAAGAGAGAATGAAAGAAGGAATAAAGTAGCGTCAGCTCACGCACATGATGTAGACATTGTACCAATGCCACATTTCATGTTTGTTTCTTACTTTTCTTTCAAGCGGCGGTGGACCTTAACCTTCCAATCCAACATTATTATATTAACACACACACTACCACATGCCAAAGCTGGTCAAACTGGCATCTAAATGAGGCATTTTGTATTTTGGATGAATATTCCTGTAGCAAAATGGTAATAAAAATATTATAATTATAACCAAAAATTTAATAATCGACTTACAATTAATTAAAAAAAATTTCCTCTTTTGATTGTAATTTTAGGATTATAGATGAAAAAAAAAAAAACAAAGAAAGAAAGAAAGAAACGTAGGAATTGAACCACAAGTTAGCAGAATAAAAAAAGTAACTATTATTTAGCCAAATTCTCGTACAACATGATAAAACTCAGATGTCCATGTAGAAGTTTATAGGAGGTTTTGTAAGATAGGCATGCAGAATCTTTGTATAGTTAGCCGATACATGAATATCTAGTTTTATGAGATTGCAAGAATTATTTTAATGATACATGCAGATAATCTAGACAGGTTATACACTTATACATCAGTTTGATTTTTTTTTTTTTCCGTACACACAGGGTTCATTCAGTTCGCAGAAAAAAAATGATAAAAAATTAATTTTCTACTTTTTTTTTAAAAAAATTCTTTGAAAATTTTCTATTTCCATCATTTTCTTTTCTATATTTGGAAAAGCTAAAAAATTGGGAGGAAAAGTGATTCCTTAATGTGAAAAAGTGAATTCTTTAGTGGATAGGGAAACCAGTTTTTGCATATATATATATATATATATATATATATATATATATATATATATTGGAAATTATTTTCTTTTCTTTTTTCTTTTTTTTTGCATCCAGAGTTAATGAATTATTTTTCTTTTCCAAGATTATAATTCCACGAACCAAACGAGACCACAAAGCCGTCTCAAGACATTTAGTGACCTTAAGCAAATTAAATAAATGAGATAATGGTTCTTCCCCTTAAGTAATGGGACCCTAGGTCAATTAAATAATTAAAATTTTTAGATAATTGTTGTTCACCTTAAATTAGGGACCCTGGGTTAATTAAATAATTAAGAAGATAATTTTTTGTATATATATATATATATATATATATATATATATATATATATATATATATATATATATAAGGTGGTTTGGAAACGACTCAAAATTAAGTCATCTAAGTCGTTTGTAAATATTCCATTAATTATTTAAAAAAATATAACTAATTATTTGACTAGTATGATGTAATTATGACTAAATACCTCTATCTCAAGTGGTTAAGGTGAGAGGCATTTTCTTTGATGACTTGAGTTTAATTTCTAGGAACCATATTATTTGTAATAAATTTACATTTAATTTTTTCAATAAATTTTTGTAAGCGTGTATATTGTATATACACGTTACTAGTGCATATAATATGTGGCTCCTAAAATTACGGGAGCCCTAGACACAAGCCTGAGTTGGTATCATAGTAGAGCCGGCTCTGTGTACACATACAAACATTAACACATGCACTGTTTTGAACAAAATAGCTCCCCTGCAGCCAGTCTGTCAATAGAAGATTGAAACTATTGATTACAACCAATGTAACATATTAGGGAGAAAAAAAAAAAGGAGGGTCTATTTTGATAATTTGAGTTTATAGGATTATTTAGTTTTAGGGGATTTGACTTGGGGTGGCTGTTAAATTTAGTTCAGGCCTCCCATAGTATTCAAAATGTAAGTTTGGTTTTAGAGTACACTATAATATTCAATATATGTATTTTATGTCTTCATTTTGGACGGTGATTCAAAATATATCGTCAGGACAATATTCAATTTCTCTTCTGAACAATATGAAGACTTGAACGTAAATTATAAATATTATACAATATTATAATGCCATGACTTGGCTGCTTAGGACATAGTCGATTGATATATAAAAAGTTTTGGTTAGGTTCAGAACAGATCTAGTTCTTGGTTTCAAGATAATGGAACAACAAGCAACAAACGATTTAGAATTTGAGCCATGTGCTACATCCTTGACCCCGTAAACCTGCAGATATCTTTGGATACAGGTTTCCTTTGGTTGAGCGACTCCACTGTGTTTGTACACTCCAAATTGGGCTAAAGTTTAGGAAAGTTTGTTTCGTTTACAAGGATTTCTATAAATGTGGGATGGCAATTGAGTAGGGTTGAAAAAGAAGAAAAGAGAAGAGAGGGAGTACATTTGTGTAGAATGTAATGTTATGGCACAGCACAGGTTAAAAAATTGGGACTGGTAAACATTTGGATCTGTTGTGTAGGTACCTGGCAATATTCTGCAAAAATCTGTAGAACGCTGGAATGGATGGAGTCATTGAAAAGCATCTGCCACATGCACACATTGTCTCTGGTGCACATACATACATAGATATATACATACATACATACATGCAGGATCGGTCCAGGGATAAGTCAGACAATATTTCAAATTTGGACAACCTCCACTGTTTAGGGGAACCCTTCAGACTCAGCGTGACCTCATATAAGTCGGGGTCGTGGGTGACACTCTAGGACCAGCCCACAATAAGAAAAAATGGACAACTAAAATTAGCTCCGGATAGAACAACCCAATTGGGCCACTGTCAATATTTTTATCAGAAAAAAAATCCTATGAAAAAATAATAATTTTGGTTAAATAAGTTTGACTGGATGTTGTCTTTACTACATAGATGGTATCAACATTTCTAAAATACACTGCACAAGTGTATCAGCCACTAGTACAAAACACACTCATAGACTGTTTGGTTCGCAGATTTGGAGTACGAAAGTAGCTAAAATTCGAATTTTTGACCACTTCTTATGCTTGTTTGGAGGATTTGCAGCAAAAACTTACTATAATTTGACATGAACAGTGAATATTGTCTGCGACGTAATCGAAATTTTGATATCGGAATTTTTTTTCTCCGAAGTGGAGCGCAGAAGTGAAAAATTCTTGTTTCTGCCTTGCTCGGTTGGTTGGATGGTCATTTCCTCTCTACTTTAACAAAAGAACTATCATGTCACTTCAACAAAAGTTACACTTTTTCACGCACTTCAATAATCAATCAAATACTAAATTTTAGAATTTTCTATTTCTAAGCTCTCATTCTTCAAATCACTAAAATAAAATAAAATTTACTTCATTTTATTTCACTCAACTTCACTATAATAAATACAAAAAATGTCGATTTTTAAAATTTTTACTTCATTCCACTTTGTCGAACCAAACATCTCTTGAGAGCATCTCCAACCCTATTGTGACTTTGAAAAAAAATTGTTGCCACATAGGAATTTTATGTTTTCATCTAAAAAGTTATTCTCCAATATAAATGTCAAATAAATTGTAAATGTGACATGATATGACATGACAAAGACATTGTGAAGTTGGTTATTTAGTTCTAGACAATACATTTCACAATAATTTTATTTTCACATCATCAATTATGAATAAAAAAATTTATAAAAAAAATTAAGAAGAAAAAAATTTATCTTGGGAGTTGAATTTTTTTTTATTATTGTTTTTTAAATATTTTTGTATTAAAAAATATTTTTCTATTTTATTGTTTTATGTGAATATAATTTTGTTCCATAAAGAAGACATTGTATCTCATGCTACATTGAAATCAGGGCACATAACAAGAGAATAGGGTTAAATACTCCTAAGTTAGTGTCAACATTTCTGTAATGCACTGCGTACGTAACACATGTACCAGCCACCAGTACAAAACACAAAAGTATTGAATGAGAGAGAGAGAGAGAGAGAGAGAGAGAGAGAGAGAGTGCCAACCACATCATACTTCACCAACAGTACTACTTTTTTTTTCCCTGGCTGGTTGGTCGCCCAGTCATCCTTTCCCCCTCAGCACAATAAAACAGGTAGGGGGAGGAGGAGGTACAGCCAGAAGAAGAATATAATCTCATCCATAAATCCATTATTTTCTTTCTTTCTTTCTTTCCAATTGTGGCATTATTAAGAAGAAGAAAAAAGGAGGCACAAATGCAACAGATGAAATATTAGCAGCAGCAGCAGTTGTTGTTGGCTCTTTCTTTCTTTCCGGTGGAGAGAGATTTCTCAGAAGTTTGTAATTGTAAGTCGATCTCTATTTCTACTTTTCTAACAGATATCTGAGTTCTGACTCCAGATTATTTTAGTGTTTGGGCCTTGTCTATTTCTAGTTACTTTGACTCATAATGGGCATTTTTCAACCATGGCTTCTGATGATGAGAATTAATTTGTCTTCTCCATATGCAATGGGTGGGGAGTGCTTGCTTGATTTCCCATAGATGGGTTGTATGGGTTTCTCAGATTCTTCAGCTTGAGAATTGGGGTCAGGTTCAGGTGTTTCAATTAATACCCATCAAGAATCACTCAGAACCTGTATGTTGAGTAGATCTGACTACTGGGTCGGTTGATTTCTGCTGTGGACTCAGATTTACAGTGTGCCTACAACATTATTTGGATTGGGTATATGAGCAGGGATCGGGATTCCCGCACTTAAGCATTCTGGTATGTTCTCCGAGATAGCAGGCGTCGGATTATCTTTTTTGACCATTCAGATTATATTCTTAAACTATCCAATTAGTCGCGAGATTTTGATCTAATTTGAACCGTCAAAAAAAATAATCCAACTTGTGCTATTTCAGAGAACATGCTCCCATCCCGATCCCTCCTCATATATATATATATATATATATATATATATATATATATATATATATATATATGTGTGTGTGTGTGTGTGTGTGTGTGTGTCAAGACTTGGTAGCTCAAGTGGCTAGAGTGGAGACCCGAGCGAGCGGTGTTCGAATCCCGGTGGAAGCGAACATAAATAATTACATCTTCCAATATATATATGATACTAGGATGAGAGTATCTACAAATGTAGAAACAAATTTTGTGTTAAGCTTTTTGTGAATTTGTCCTAAGCTCCTATATTGTATTTTCTCCGGTTCATTTCTTGACCTGGGAGTTCCCTCAAAAAGATCATAGAGTTCTTTGCATCTAACCATCCAATTACCTCGATCACTTTTTTACATATGAGAATGCCCGTTTTTATGTTCTATAGGTTTGGATTTGTATGCTTCTAATTCATAAAGAGTATAACATCCATCTGGTTTATTAGAACGTAGATGATCCGGGGAAATGTTAGCAGAGGAATCAAACGAATCATGAATCTCCTATTTTTAGCTTTCAGATCACTCATTAGAGTATAGTTTTCCAATATTAACTTGTCTACAGGTGTATGATTTCTATGCAATTTATTGAATTAATTTGTTTTTGTACTTGTTCGAGTTAAGTTTTTAATATATTTCATGTTATGAGCCTTTTTCTCCCTGTCGGATAAACAATAAAGATTTGAGCTGGTTTCAGCTACAGCTAGTTGTGAATTGTTCTATTATCTGTTTTGTTAGATTTTATTCCTTCTAGGTGGCTAGTGATTCTAAGAAAGGCCTATTGCTTATTAAGAACCTTCTACCATTTTAGGTTGTACTTTACTGCTCTATTGCAAGATACAAACTTGCCATTAAGACAAAGAAACTTGATGGATTTTGGATAACTGTTGGTTGTTTATAGACAAACATTGTTTTCTCCTTTTGAGATTATACAACTTAAGTTTAATGACTATGGTACTTGTTTTTTGTCAGTGCTGTCCTATCTCTTGTAATTGTTTAACATAAGTTCGACCTACCACTAGAGGACGTCGTTTGGCACGACGGTAAGACTTGTTGCTTGCATCCTTGAGGAGTAAGACTTGTTGCTTGCATCCTTGAGGATGCAAGTTGAGTCATGGAAACTACCTCTTCATATATATGGAGGTAATTTGCGTACATCTCGATCCTCTCCATACCTTGTGTAAGCCGGAGCGTCGTGGCACCGGGACACCCTCTTTTAAAGTAACATATCAGAAATAAAATATAGGATGGAAATGGCAATTTGATTTCACAGTATCATTTTGCACGCACACAAATATTGGCACGACACGGACACAGCCACATTGACACAGCATTTTGGTGTGTCAGTTTATATTTGAGTGTCTGTGTCATGTACGGCATGGCACAATACAGAAACTACATTGATTTTTTGGAGTTTCTGTGCTTCCTAGATGTCAAGACATTAGCCTATATAAGATAAATATCTGCCTGCTGAACTGTGGTAGTTGTGCCTCTGTTTTGATCATTTCCTTCACGACACACCACAACATCCATCAACTTAAGTTATCATTGCCATGATTGTTAGTGTAATACCAAGTTCTTCATGCATATTCTTACACAAATTACCATCGCTGAATCCTTATTCTTTCATCGAAATTCTGACTAGTTTCTGTAAGCACAAGTAATTTATTTGATCTTAACGATTCAGGATACTTCTACGGATCATTATGGGGTCACTCGTACATGATGGTGAGTCTGTAGCCCCAGTATCCCCAGAGCTTTATGCAACTTTGGGACTGAAAGAATCAGGAAAAGGAGTTCCTGAATTTCCACGGCTTTTCTCTCTTCTATCCTCAATCCTGGAGAAAACTACCCAAAAGAATGACAGGTTACTTGATTCGAAGAAAAGGAAGGAGATTGTCACAATGTTTCATGGTTTTAGAGCACCAAATATAAGCATAAAAAGTTACATGGAACGTATTTTCAAGTATTCAAAGTGCAGTCCTTCATGCTTTATCCTTGCACACATCTACATTGACAGATTCCTTCAGCGGTCAGATTTTCTTCTCACTTCCTTCAACGTTCACAGGTTGCTAATGACAAGTGTGGTCATAGCAGCAAAATTCATTGACGATGGGTAAGTAGTCTATATGCTCCGTTTTTAAGATATAATATCTGAATGAGTTCTTATTCTTAAACAGTAGAAGTTTGATTCTCTCTGTAGAACTCTTTTAAATAATGATGCGTACTCATTAACTCTCTATTTTCATTTCTATTTGATTGTTATTAATCTGAACTTGACAAATTTTTTTGTTAAATATAGCTGATTCTAACACTTCTGTTGACACTTAATTTTTATTTTTATTACTTGGTTTATTTTCACCCTTTCTGACACATTTCTTATGCTCGTAATATTTTCCCGGAAAACAACATGATTAGTGTATTGTTAAAAGTTAGTAGAAAAATAGACATCTTTCTACAGGATGGAAGATAACATCACTTTCAAGGTAGAACTCTTCCTTTTAGCTAAAGTATTTCTGCCAAGAAATATCCAAACAATGTGCAACTCCTCTTAATTATAAGTTATGGTAAAGCAACAAAGCTATATGGACCTGGGCATTTAACAATACCTTACGCTGTCCTCCCCAACATGACGTAAGAAGACACTCCAATTTACTCATCTATACCTTTGAGGTCAGTAATCATGGAATGGAGACACTTTCTTCAATGAACAATGTATATCACTTTGCAGTATGCTTCTATTTTCTTTATTTTCAATGAACAATGTATAATTCAGAAATCCAGTCTGAAATCTTGATTTTTGACATCTGAATTACACTTGATTATGTAATTTTCCAAGAAGCATTGTCACTTTGCAAAATGTGCGTTTCTCTGTGGATGAAGATCTCCTACATGTCAACAGGAAAGCACCTTCTATAGTCTCTCGAAGTGACATATAATCGTTGGTTCCTAATTTACCATCATTCTCTTGATGTAGCCAAATATGGCTCTATACCAAAACTCTTTCACCTGTCTCAAATTATGTAGCAGCTTTATTTCTTACAGCTCAAAACTAAGGATTTATAGGAAATCGCAAAGATAAACTGCAATATTATGAGGCTTTACTCTAGGAATTACATTGATCTCTGAGGCAGAATATAAAATCAGTGAAGTATGTTGGAACACTGCACCCCAAGGGTGTTTTAGTTTAACAGAAACTAGTCGTTTGGCTAATACTAGTGTTACCTTTGAAGTTACGTTTGTTAAAAAGAAATAACCTAAATCATTTTTAGTCTGAAAATTATGTTGAACCTTGTTTGATTTCTGAGTGGCTGAGTTTTATAGAAAAAAAAAAACACTTTCTATGTCCTCTTCAAAAGGTTCCATTATGGAACCTAATGCAATATGAGCCCATCAAGTGTCTTAGCAAATTGTTGAATTTTCTCTAATTTACTCAGTGAGGTGGATACTTGAACACAAGGTCAGTATCTAGTAGCAGCAACTAAATAGCAACTTGATGTATTAATTTCAAAGGATGCAGCAATTTATAATTTATGAAGATTTTTATTTTTCTCATCATATCATCATTGTTTGCACTACTGAGCATGGAAAATAGGCTTGTCCTACATCATTTGTTTTAATCATGATTATGTGTGAAATTACCTATCCATTTTTCTGGCTGCATTATTTTTCATCTAATTTAAGTTCAAGAAAAATATTTGTAATTTGATGTGAGATATGAGCTAGTAGCCACGGAGCTGATCACTTGTGTATTATGTAACGTTGAACTCTCTGCTTATGGTCAGTAAAATAGAGTTATTTCATCATCTTTTTTGTTTTATGATGTCATATTGATCGGTTGCACTGTTGACGTTCAAATCCAGGTTCTTCAACAATGCTTATTACGCCAGGGTGGCAGGAGTCAGCACCGAGGAGTTGAACAGAATGGAGTTAAATTTGTTATTTAGTCTAGATTTCAGGCTTCAAGTGAATATGGGAACTTTCAGAATGTACTGCTTGCAGTTGGAGAAGGAAGCCGTGGAATACCATGTCGAGAGGCCGATTCAAGTCTGCAGGCGAAAAGATTGGATCGACAACACCGAGGAGTCGAAGTGCCAATCAGCTCTCCAGAGATGTAGTTGTGGAGCGGTATGAAGATCAGTTAGCTTCTTAATTGTTTATATTTTTGCATCTGTAAAGAAAACAAGAACAAGTTGGTTGAATGAAAGAACATTTGCTTGATGTTCTTTGCTTTCTTGGTGTTTCCAGTCCTCTGATTATATTATATGCTAATTGCCTGACGATTGGTCAAAATATGTTTTCAGTATTGTTTATTGCTACATGATTGAATTCCGTACATCGCAACCGGTTAAGTAGGCCGTTGTTTCAATAATAATAATAATATAAGCCCTCGGGCAACCCATCGCAAGCAAGTTTGCTCGGAGGTGGGATCGAAAATCTATCCATTTAAAAAAAAGAGCGCTATACAAATAAAGAAGAAAAAAATAAGAAAAATAAAAATCTTCATCCTTCCAGGTATCCGAAAATTTTTATATCAGTTCTGCAGAGCCTCTGGAGCAGCAATTCAATCAAGGAAAAGCTCCTCTAAGAGAAGAGAGCCCATAACAAAATGACAGATAACTATCGCCAGGACCGGGACAGAGGGATCACTGCTGACATTGGTAATCCAGCATCTGAGATAAACCTCCCATTTTTGTTCTCAACCACGGATAGCCGATCATATACATCAACTTCTAATGCAGATGAAAGGCGAGCGAAGTGAGGTCGAGTCGCTAGCCAGGAAGCTTAGAGGAGCAAAGTGAAGAGGTAGCCTCGAGAAGTGAACTTCCGCACTTAGATACGGTTCAATATGCGAAAGCAGGCGGATAATCCGCGCCTAACCCCCAGTGAAATTGGATCTGACATTCCCTTTTGAACAAGAGGTTTCAGATGGAAAGGGTTGTATCACATCGAGATGTCGATTCGTTTTCCGCTCCAAATGAGATGGAAAATTAGTCACCTCTGTGCCTTGGGTCAAGGATTCCTACTGAGTAGGGTTTGGTGAGTCCCCAGTGGGAGATGAATTCTCTGATTCGAGAAAGTTGTGGGTTCCCAGAGGAAAACTTAAAAATGGGATATGAGGCATTCTATCTTATCCGTATAACTACACTACAATCCACTCGAAACCATGGATGTTGATGAATGATAAAAAAAATGGAATATAATTAGTTTGGAATAGACTGATACAAACTAGCATAGCATTCGACTTCTTCTAATTAAGAATAGGAAATTGAAGTGCTGTTGGTCTGTCAGTACAAGCAGTCTAAGCAGACAATTGTATTTCTTCTGTGAACAACATTCGGCCACTACTTGAACAAATTGGCATATCCGTTCACCACTACTGAGGGCCGATGGTTACCATTTGGAATGGCAAATACCAATTATTTAGTGACTCTGGACGTGGCAAAAGTGGCCAATGGAGGAACCGGAGAAATTGGCATTTGGGTCCGGGTCCGATGGGATCCAAAGCAGTGACTGGTTAGAAGCGTGTCACTGGGCTGGGGTGGTGTCTCTGTCCACCGTAGGCTTTCGCTTTCACAGTAGGATTTCTTACAAAGGATTCGATTTGGATTTGGTCCTGATGGCTAGAAATTGGCTACACTACCTCCATTTCTTTCATCACTGGGAAAACGAAACCTAAGGTGGACATGGACACCCCCAGTGAATTTCTAACCATATACACACTGCTTCATATCCCACAGAATCTTTTATTTATAGAATCTTTGAGATCGTAGGTTTCGAAAAAGTTATGAAATTTGTATTTGGATCTCCATAGTCGACCTAATTAGCATTTGGATCTTTAATCAATGGTTGACTCGATTGACTGGGTTGTGTTGTTGTAAGAATTTTTGTATCTACCTCATGGTAAATGCACATACCTACTATAATTTTATTTCTTCTGTGAACTAGTGACTCTTTCATCATTTGTGTACATAAACGACTGAGTCAACCATTGGTCCAAGATACAAATACTAATTAGATCGATTATGGAGACCCAAATACAAAATTTATAAACTTTTCGAGAGCCAAAGTCTAAACCCCTTATTTTTAAGATACGTGTATGATTATATAACTAGCAATTATTGGAGTTGTTCACCACAAAAACCTATTTTGTGGCATATGCAATCACACAACTTGCAATAGCCCCAGTGACTGCAAGACCATTTTAGGTGAACCATCTAACTTTTTACAGTGTGCCTTACTTTTCTGCAACTAATGCAACTCATGTTCTGTAGTTGATGTTCCCAACAAGGACCGGCTCTAGCCATCGGACTTGGACAACCTCCCTGGTTAGGACAACCTTTCAGACTCCTAAGTCTCCACCTCTCCCCAATAGCCACCCTAACTCTTTTCTGTCAGTTGAACTAGCAATCCACCATGCCAGTAGAGCCTCCATGGTCCACCCAACATTTATAGCTTTTAGCTTCATGTAATTTTTTTTTGATATCTTCTTTTGGAGTCAAAGCAAAAGGGACAACCAAGTTTAGCTCCGGCTAGGACAACCTAACCCCCGGGCGACCCTGTTCCCAACGAAACTTGATCTTTCAAATATTCTTCATCACAACAACAGGAAACCTCATATGTCTAGGAGAAATCACACAGTAGGAAGAGTTCCAAATTCTCTCTGCCCAGGAATGCTAGACATAACCATCCTTGACAAGTTTTAACACTAACCCACATCAAAAGCACAGAAAGTGAGGAACGCCAATATTTACATTGCTATTTTCTTCTGATAATCACGGGACACCTATTATAACCAAGGACATGACATTCTTTCCAATTATAGCAGAAAAAATGCAATAGCAATATGGAATCGCACATTGTTTGCTTTTCTGCAACAACACATGAAAATAAAAACTATAATTGCTTTATCAAAATATAAATAATTGGACGCAAGAGGAGGGGGTAGTAAAATCCCAACTGTAGAAAGGAGTACAAAAAGAAAATATGACCTTACAATTTTATGACTACAGAGTATACAAGTCAGTCATCGAGGCCTTCATTTTTGACATGGAGTTCATTTAATTCCTGATGATAGCTCAAGCTACAAAGAAGACCATCATGGTGGTATAACACAACAAAATGTTGGCGGATGCTGTTACATGATACATAAGATAGGAAATCAAACTAAAAGATGATATGCACACATTTCTCACGCAGACACTCGTCTCCACCAGAAAGGAAAGAGTTGTCATTATAAAATATTTCTCAAATCACAGACTGCCTACGGTTCTTGCATAAAACTCTCTGAGCAGTGCCAAATCGTCCAACCATTTCTTTGTCTCTAAATAATGCTTGATTACTGATGCTTGGTCCTGAAAGCATTGGGTACTGAGCAGTGCCAAATCGTCTAACAATTTCTTTATCTCGAAATAATGCTTGATTACTGATGCTTGGTCCTGAAAGCATTGGGTACCTTTGTTGAGCTGCAGGCGAGCCAACGACCACTCTCTTTTGCACACTAAAACATAACTTGTTGACCGATGTTGCCTTATTTGTGCTGCTAGAATTGACTGGGCTTGAAACGAGTTGAAGACTCTGGCGCGGTGAAGCAAAGGTAGGAATCTTTGATCTCCACGTTGCCTGCGAGTTCGGAGGGCTACTGTACTTGCTACTGCTGGACAAAAAGTTGATGAATCTCCTTCTGCCATCTGGCGTGGTTGCTGCAACTGGAGTTGTAGGCAAGGGAGTAAATGCTGCTACAGACCTCCTCCTTGGCATCCGTGATTGGGATAATCGATTGGTGCCTGTAGCATTCTGAAGTGGCTGTGCTTCAGTTTCACTGGGCAGGATGGCAATAGAGGCCCTCCTCTTGGGTTGCACTGGTATACTTCGGCCAATGGTCAGTGAAACTCTTCGAGCTTTCATTGGACCATTGACTGGTCTCGTTGTTGATTTGTCTCTCTCCAAAATGTTCTCTTTGTTTTCAAATGAGCACAAAGTAGCGGTACTACACCTGCCAAGGCCTGAAGGCGGCAAGCGGTTGGTAATTCGCCCCAAAGGCTGCCTCTCCTTGATGGGAGCGAGCGGGGGTTTCAAATATTTAGCAGAATCTCTGGTTCTCCCTTGAGTTCTGGAATTCTTATTATCAGCTAATTGATTCTCGAGATCTTTAATCTGTCATGTAACCAATTTATACGTGGCTATAAGCTTTAAGGGTGTTAAATTTATTGAATGAACATGGAAAGTATCTTATTGCATCAAGCCTACTTACTCATTTCTTCTCACCAAGGTATATGGTTAAAGAATTAAATTGTTAACTAAGAAAATGGTGTCTGTTTGCTTAAACATACCTTAGTCTGATAATTTCTGCATGTTTGCTCAGCCTCTTTAATCTGTCATAACACAGAAAATACTTGGCTGCTTGGTTAATTCTTTCTACAATAAAAAACTAGCTTTTGCACGAGAAGAACAGTTGAAAGGAAAGAAAGAAACTAATGTCTGGTGATTGGTTTGTAGGTCTATCTAGCTCCAGATAGAGGAACAAAAAGAGTAAGAGGCTCAAATGGGACTAAAAAACATCAGCAACTTACGGACTTATTTCTAATAATGATTTACCTTTTCTTGAAGTGTTTTGAAGACATTCTCTCGTGATGCATACTTAATATGCATCAACTGCAAGCTTTCATTCAATCTTGCAGATTCCTTCTCTTCCTGTCTGAGCTTCTCTGCCTTCAAAAGTAAACAATAAAGGTCAGCGAATAGACATAGGAACCATCTTCCTCCCCACAGATAGCTGGGCGAAAAATAATGAGCAAAAGAAAGATAAACTACCATCTGTTTAAGTTTAAAGCTTTCAGCTGGATATGCTTGTCTCCGAGCAGGACCATGCTCAATTCCCCTTACTCTACTGGAAAAGTTAAGAGTACAGAGAGTTTCTCCCAGGTCTCCTGAGCTTGGGCTGATTTGTGTAAACATAAGAGTCTTACAGTCTCCTCCTGTTTAGTTTAACAGACGATGCAAACTATAAGGTTAAATGTCACTCTAACTACCAAAAAATATAAGATTGAAGTACACTGCATCACAGGGAATTCAGTTAAGCGCAAAACAAATAGCTCACCAAGAGAGCTCTGGAGCAAATGAGTAAGCTTTGAGTTCCTGCAGAAAGTAATACCGAGTTAGAGTTTGAAGATACTAGATACATGTTGAGAGATGGAGGAGAAAGAAACCTGTATGGAATATGGGGAGTTCTGGCAGCAAGGGCAGAAATTACATCCCCAAGTGCAGAAAGGGACTTATTGATGAACTGTGACTCTTTCAACCTCTCTCCCTCAACTTCAATCTTGCCTACACGCTCGCTTCCAGCTAAATCGACTAGCCACAGGTGGCTCCTACTCCTCTGTCCACTTACTAAGTACTCTCCCTTAACGGTCACCCGTACCAAGCTGTAGAAAACATATAATACTGTAAATATTTATATGTACGAGAATATATTCTCATCATAAACTCTAACAACCATTAGAGAAAGACAACTATTAAAAACTAGATTATCTAGTCAAAAGATTCAAGAAGCAAATTCTGCTAAAAGAAACTATATACAAAGGCCGGAAGAGAACATATATTTACTATTATCATACCAGTGAGAACGGCTACTGAGCTCATTGGCATTAGTGGAGCCAACTGATCGGTTCTTTCCACCAGTCTTGAGCATCTCCCACACCTCACCTATGCTGCAAGTTTGAGCTTCAACTAGACCGGGGACATCTTGGGTTCCATCAGCCGCCTGCTTTATTTCCAGCCTTCAAAATAACATAACAAAATAAATTCAAGGAGCAAGCTCAGTAATGGAAGGAAATATTTAAAAGAAACATTCTGTTTAAAAAGAAAATAACTATTACTTCTTTGTGGGGTGATCTGAATTCTCTGCAAGAAGATCTCTGATTTTCTCGTTATAAACTTCTAACATGCTAACACAGAACTCGTATCTTACTGTAGAACTTCTCTCGGAGGAAGTTCTGAACAGCTCTTCCAGAGCCCTATAGTTGACACCTCTATTCTCTGGAGTACCCTCCATAGTGAATGTCTTCCCAGTTCCCGTCTGCCCATATGCAAATATGCAAACGTTGTAACCGTCCAATACTGATTTTACAACAGGCACAGTCTCGGCAAAAACAGCCTCTGTGAAACAGTAAGTCATCAGCTTTCGCAACCTCTAGTAGTATTGTGCTAGACTATCTTCACAAAATCAATGGAACAAAGATTTGTAATTGTTAAACATGCATGGATAATACTGCATGTAGATAGTTATTTAATTGAGATATCTATTTTGATTGAGCACTGACAAATTCTAACTAATTACTTGGGCAAGGGCAGCTCTCAGCTGCAT
This sequence comes from Iris macrosiphon, assembly GCA_036927795.1. Classification (NCBI taxonomy): domain Eukaryota; kingdom Viridiplantae; phylum Streptophyta; class Magnoliopsida; order Asparagales; family Iridaceae; genus Iris; species Iris macrosiphon. The sequence goes on along the minus strand of JAYESA010000005.1, from coordinate 268,846,815 downwards.
AGAGGCAGGGACATGTATAGATTAACAATAACAACTAGGTAACTCTACACTCTTCTCATAATTTAACAGCACATACTAGTAAGCTACACAACATGAACGAGACAAGCAGGGCCGGCCCGGGGGGAAAGGGGGGGGGGGGGGGGGGGGGGGGGAAGGGTTGCGGGAGGGTTGCCCTAGCCGGAGCTAATTTTGGTTGCCCCTTGACCCTTATTGATGGAAATATAGGTTTGAGTTGAGTTTGGATTGGGTCGGACCTTAGAAAAACAAATGGCTTGGTCGGTTGTCCTATGAAGGGGGTTGTCCAAGTCCGAAGTCTTGTTAGGCTTATCCCTGGGGCGGCCAGGAGACAAGAATTGTTGATTACATTAACTAAACACATGTACCATAACTGGAACAAACAGATAGTTGGACACAGTCAAGATAGTCGTCATGAACTAATAACTTAATGCTACACAAATGTGGTCAATAAGACACAAGTGCAATACTACTACAATATAAGAGAGAAATTGCATACTGACCACAGATGAGGACATACAAATTTTTACCTTGATTGGCATCCGGACCGAAAATGTGATCGAATTTGAACTGCTTCTTGGAGTTGTCAGAGCAGATGACCTGCAACTCAGAATCTTGGGCCGGATCAAACTCAATCACGGACGTATGGCCTCTAGAGACCTCATCCGAGCTCAAAGGCCTGCATCGGCAGAAAACCCTTATGTTTCCCCTTAACTCAATCAACTCATTGTAGAGCCGTTTTCTCTCAGAGCACTCGCGGGTGTACTTCTTCTTCAAATCCTCATATTTTGGCTCACACTCTTGGAGGCACTTGCTGCTCAACGATTCGCAGTCTGCCCGCAGTGACTTGACTTCAGCGGACTGATCTTGGCATTTCTTCACTAAGTTGTTGTATTTGGCCCCTACCGTGAAAACAAGAATGATTTAGGGATATATTAGCATCTATGTTCGTGTCAGGTTGTGTCAGTCACTACACAAAGCAGTCAATGGTGTCATATTGCCGTGTCCGTACTGTGTTGTCTCGTATGTGTGTCAGTACCACCATGCAACATAGATCAACATATAAGCAATTTTACAAAATTTACAAAAGGACATTACATACCAATAAGCTGAAGGGAATAAGAGAGATCAGGGCCGAAGAAGGATGCCGCTGCATCCCCCTTTAGTACTGGCGACGGTATGAAACAATCATCTTTATATTCCTGAAATTAAACCAAAATTAAAATTTTGCAACATGGGTCATTACAGAAGTCCCTAAATAGAAAGAAATTGACCACAAACAGAGAAAACCTAATTCTGTCGATAGAGCACCTGAAAGCTGCCTCCTTTCCCATCCATGTCCTCAATCGGAGCCATATTCTGGTCTTGATCAGAGTGTACAACTAAATCGCCCACAAAATAAATCCACCAATCAAGTTGGGGATCATTTCTTGATTTAAAATCTTAAAAATCAAGAAAAACTCTAGGGTTTGATATTCTTACCACGAGATGGAGAGTTCGGTTCCGCGTCCGATTGGAAATCTTGGGTATGATCTGAAACAAAGAAAATCCCGTCAATATAATATCAATAAAAACAAAAAAGAAACCCATAAAAATAGAGAGAGAAATCGGGAAGAAGAAGAAGAAGATGGAAACCTCGATTTTCTTGAAGGGGTTCTCCATTCTCCTCAACTGCTGCGGATTCTTTATGATGAGAGAGTGTCGATGGAGGAATGGATTCTCCGCCCATGGCTTCTCTGTGTGTGAGAAGAGGAGAGAGAGGGAGAGAGAGAGAGAGAGCGCTTCAACGGTCATGTGCTTCTTCTCTCTGTGTTCAAATTTTGAATTGGGGATGCAAGCAATGATGACCGTTGGATGTAAGGTTGGATCAATGGCTGAGATTTAAGGAGACTTTTGGTAGACATAACCAAAAATTTTGTTATTTTTTATACGTATTTTTAAAAAAAACTTGTTTTTCCCCTTTTTTATTCTTTTCTTTTTTAATATTTTTTCTTTTCAATTTTTGTTCTTTTTTTAATTTTTTGTTGGGTTTTTTGTTTTCTCAGTTTTTTTTTATTATCTTTTTTCAAATTTTTAGGAATTTTTTTTCCCTTTTTCATTTTTAAAGAATAAACCTTTCTTTTTTTTGCATTTGTAAGATTTTGTTGTTGTTGTTCTTTTCTATAAAATACATTATATTATGATGATTTGTCTAATATGCGTCACTCTCCTATCAGTAGGTCTCTGCCTTCTTTGTATGCTGGGTGTCGGGAGGTGACGAATCAAGCTTGAGCAATTATTTTATTTTGCCTCTGTATTCGAATGGACCTCTTACTCAGCAAGATGTACTCAATTTTATTTTTATTTTTTTGGAGAAATATTTTATATAAACACCAAACATAGGAATATAAATTTTCAAAAAAATTAATTACTTGTAATTTAATTTTAAAAAATAAAAAAATTTCTACTATATAGTATTATGCATATCAAACGTCCCCTAAGTTTCTAAGATTTGTTTAGATGTAAGATAAAAGGGGTAAAGTTACTTCTTGTATGAAAAGTGAATGCATATAGTTTTGATTTCTTATCTTATATGAAAGTGGTTTCTCGTTTGTTGAAATTATTTTTAATATTTGGATATACATAATCTATACTACTATATAATAGGAAAAGATATGTTTCACCGTGGAATTTTTTTTTCCAAATATATTCTTGCATATGTTTACTAACTAATATTGTTCACTAAATTAATGGAGGCAGTCAGGTAATTATAGAAGCTGTCTTTTAGTTTTCTTAAGTAATCTTAATAAAATTAGAATAATTATAACCGTTGTCTTTTAGTTTTCATAATAATAATCTATGAAATACGAACGCGCATACATATATATACTAGTATTGTAACTTAGAAGTGAGTAAATTCACATTTTCGGTTGCCTACTAAGAAAAAGAGAAAGTAAAAATTTGCATTATAATAATAGCAAAATTAATTAATTATCTAACAAACTTAATAATTATTGATAAATTGTATTATTTTATTTTTATAATTTAATAATTAGTTTCCATCAAATAATTTATTAAGTAATTATAATAAATTAAATAATATTGTTATGGTACATTATTGATTATGTATTTTAATTATTTAATTTTTGACTAAATTGATAAAATAATTAATGCTAAGCGCTTAATACTTAGTATTGTTTTAAATATTAAATACTTAAAATCAATTTAGCTAAATAGTAGTTATTAATTATTAAAATACTAACTATTAATAAAATATTTATTATTTATTAAATAATTGTTAATTATTAAGAAAATAATGAACACAAGTATTATTAAATAATTAAATACTAGACTAAAGTAAATTATATATCGAATACTAGTATTGATAATTATTTATAATTAACACTATACTAATTATTTAACTTATTAGAATTTAATACTTAATATTAACAAAATTATATACTTTAATTAAAAAAAAAAAAAGCAAAAACGTTTCTTCCGTTAACTTATACTAAAAATGGATGGAAGTGAAAGTATCTATTTTTCATACAAGACGAAAGAACATGAATTAGAAATTAATAATGACATCAAATTCATCTTCTCTCTTTCATGGTGCCCACCGTATCACCTCCGGACCACTGAACTGTGAAAATGGTGTCCATCGGACCACCTCCATCTACATTTACAATTTCTTGGCCACTTTTAGTGAGTGTAATCAATTTATTTTTTAAAATATTCTTTACTTCTTCTTTTCAAAAATTTTACTGTACAGAAAATATTTTTAAACAAATTAACTAAAACAGAATAATTTATCAAAAATTTAAAATTACGAAAGCTTTCGCCATCTCTGATGGCAAAAATATGAAATAATATTTTTTATTTATATATTTGTCGAATTTTCGTCAACTGGGTTGGCGAAAATCTGACAATAATTTTTTTTTAGTTTTTTTTAGTTTATTTTTTAGGTTTTTTTTTGTTGGTTGTTTTAAATTTTTGACAATACTAATTTAGTTTTTTTAAATTTTCTTTACAAAAAATATTTTGTCAGAAAATTTGTAGTACAATACTAATCAGAAAATTTGTTGTACAGAAAATATTTTTAAACAAATTAACTAATTCGAAATAATTTGTCAAAAATTTGAAATCACAATACTAATTTTGTTTTTTTTTTAATTTTCGACCTCCAAAAATTAGTATAGATAACTAAAACAAATAACAAACTAATTATCATTCATATTAGTATAGATAATAACAAATTAGTATAGATAATAAAAAAATTCAAAAATAAAATTATCGAAAGTAAAATTTGAAGGTCGAAACATTATTTTTTTTGCGATTCTAAAAATTTCTAAAGTCCGTCAAACGATGAAAGAGTTTATTCCGTAATACTTTTCGATACGGTCGTTTTGGCACAAATTGGACATTGTTTCGATCTCTCAGTCAAAAATTATGATACTTTAAAGTTTTAAATTTTAAATTTTTGCTTATAACATGTGCGTCTTGATTCTGATGAAATTTTTTTTCTACACGAATTATGTTACTCTCGTCGAAAACATACAAATCGACCTATTGTTTGGCGAAAAACGATTCAAAACAAATAGTTATGGCCGCTCGCGAAGTCTGCTCGACGGCAGACGTAATATTCTTACGGCAGATTTTTTATTTATTTTTTGTTGTTCAATGATAGCATATTTTATTTTGAATGTTAAATTTTATTTTATTTTAATTTATTTAAAAAATTATTGCTACAACAACTTAAAAAAAATAAACTAAAAAAAATAAAAACAAAAGGAATTTTTTTTAAAAAAAAAACCAAAAAAAAACTGAGTTGGCCCCCGTTTGTTTGTTTTAAAAAAACCAACACAAAAAAACCAACAAAAAAAAACCTAAAAACCAAACAAACAAAAAAATCAAAAAAAAAAAAAATCATTGTCAGATTTTTGCCAACTTGGTTGGCCAACCCAGTTGGCAAAAATTTGACAAATATAATTTTTTTTTATTTCATATTTTCTCCATCAGAGATGGCGAAAGCTTTCGTGATTTCAAATTTTTGACAAATTATTTCGTTTTAGTTAATTTGTTTAAAAATATTTTCTGTACAACAATTTTTTTGTCTTCTTTTTCATGTGGACGATCCCTCGTATCTTATCCAACTTTTCTTTTCTTTGTTAAGAATTATATTTTTACAAATTTGCTTATATATATGGACTGAAAGAGTCTCCTCCAACATCCCAATGAAGTGGTTATACATAGCGGCTTTTAGAACATCATATTAGTAAGAGCATCATTAATAGTTGGGACTTTCCAATGCAAGTTGGGGTCCAAAATTTTTAAAAAAAAAGTAAATATAGAATGAGTTTGGTTTGTATGAGAATAGTAGGAAATGATAAAGTGAGCTTCGGTCCCAAAGATTGTATGGTCAAAATTGATGTGAAAAAAAATATAAAATCTAGAAACTAGAAAGTTGGGCTCCAAATTGAGACTTACTATTCTACAAAATGGGTTCCTACAATATATAATCTAGAAATTGGGAGACCTAACCTATAGCTCTAATGAGTAGGATGTGACCCAAAATCTAGAAATTGGAACTAGGATAAGACTTACTATTCTACAAAATGAGCTCCTACATTTTAAATCTAGAATCTAGAATGTGGGATGGACCTTACTAATGATGCTCTAAGGCCTATCCCAATTTCTAGATTCTAGATTCAGAATGTAGGAGCTCAATTTATATAGGAAGAACCATCATAAGTTCCAATTTCTATATTCTCATGTCCAATCTATCCACATGAGCTATATGTTGGACCTGAGAATTTCTAGATTCAGAATGTAGGAAATCATTTTGTAGAATAGTAAGTCCCAATTTGTAGTCCAATTTTAGATTTACATTATTTTTTCACATTAATTTTTGACCACACAATCTTTGGGACCAAAACTCATTTTATCATTCTCTACTATTCTCATACAAACATAATGTTACGCTCCGATTCCGTAGAATCGATAGTCGTCTCCCGGGCGTGACGTCGTGCGTAGGTTGCGCAACGCACAAGGACAAGGTATTTTATATAACGAGAACATATTCAGAGTACGCAGATAATTGAACAAAATATTTAAACATGAAAAAAGTTCTCTTTATTGATAATGAACATCTTTATACAAACTCCTGAACGAGTCAGGTAATTGTCACACGGGCTTACAAAAGTGGACGCAAAATGAGATAGTCGTCATGTACATTATTTTACTAAAACTTCAAAAACTATAAACACCTTCTGGCGAAGCTATCGCCTTTCCTCGGAGCTGCATAAGTTTGTGCACGAGCTTCTAGAAACTTCAAAACGCTTCTTCAAATGCACGATCAGGACATGCCGGTAGGTGGACTGGACTGGGAAGTCACTTTAGCTTCTTGCAGGGTCTCCTTGGTACGGGGAACCTATGGCAACGAGGGTCAGTACATCGAAATGCACTGGTAAAGGCGAGCTAACCCAACTATATCAATCAACACGTTGTTTATATGAAGCATGCAAGTTATTTTGTGGTCTTTCTATCTTGCTTTAGTTCGTTTTACAAGCAAGCATTAGCTATGGAAATTTACTGAAACAAACATGCCACCGTTCAGTGACTTTTACCTTCCCGTCTGAACCACCTGCACAAATACTTACCATGACATTCCCTGCCACGAAGATATAGTTAGCTTACACAATTTAAATATACGAGGGGATCACTGGCATGATGCCATAATGGACGAAATAGTCATTGACGATGATGGTATGCAACGAAAGTACATGAGGTGCTATACGCCATCCCGTCCAGTACGTGAGACTAAACATGAAGTTTCGCCCAGATCAGATCGGTGCCAGTGCCCCAGCGACCGTCCGCAAGAACTATGACCTTGTGCACAAGTTGTCCGTGATCAACGACGTTTATACTAAGTTATCAATTGATGTAGTTTAAGGCAACACGAGTACGGGACAAGTAACATGGCATAATTTATTTTGCATAGTCTCCCTGATCAGTTTATTGTATAGCAAGGTGTGTTCTATGCATAACACAATTATACAAGAAGTATACATTCTAACTTGAATTAAAATATTTTGAAAGAATATTCTAAGCGAACTAGCATGCAACAAGGTAACAGTTTTCAAGTTGGTTGACAAGCACAAATAATCCAAGTCTATTCCTTTTTATCTTGACATCTTTTAGTTATTATGGTATCGTTTGATCGGAACAATCAAGAAGGCAAAATTTTTAGATGTGAAGACTTGAAAGAAGGGTCAACTGAATCAAATTATAGCAACTCATAAGTTGGTTGGAGAGAGGTATGGAAAGAGGTGCTTTAAGACTTCGCTCGTACGACGTCTACTGCACGATCACCTGCATTGTCACGAACAGATGATCAATACCTCTTCTACTCTTTCCAAGCTCGAAATGAAATACAGTTCAACGAACGAAAGCAATAAAATCCATCGAAACCGTTCAAGAAAACGTAAATTCGAAAACCAACTCAAAAGCACGAAAGCAACAAGGCAACAACGAAAACTAGGCAAGAAAAACTTGCAGCGGAGATGTCCCTCTTGACTTTGTCGCTAAGTCCATCCTTGGGGCATGGTCCATTGAATATGGGAATCGATTCCGAAGAAACAAACCCATAACGAAGATAAAATCTTGTTTCAATCTATCCCGATCGAACTATACCGATTAATATTTCTTAGCCGCGCTCCCTACAAAGGGGGAACGGGGCACCACACCCAACCCATTCTACATTTACCTTTTTTTTAATTGTTGGGCCTCAAGATGAAATTTTGAGCACCATCTACTAATAATACTCTTACTCGATGTTTTGTTGACTTCTTACTCATTATCCATCCGTATGTCAACGTGTTAATTGGACCGGACGGTTCAAAATTTGTCTCGTATCCGTTCGATCAAATTCGATCTAGGCCAGCTCGGGCTCAGTTGTCACGCCCCAACTCCGTAGAATCAAATAGTCGTCCTCCGGGTGTGACGCCGTACGTGCCTAAGTTGCACAACGCACAAGGCCAAGGTATTTTATATAACGAGCACATATTCAGAGTATGCAGATAATTGAAACACAAAGTTAAAACATGGAAAAGTCCTCTTTATTGATAATGAACATCTTTTACAAAATTCTTGAACGAGTTGGATAATTGCTGCACGACTTACAAAAGTGGACGCAAAATGGGATAACAGTCCTGTACATTATATCATTTTACTAAAACTTCAAAACTATAGACACCTTCGGGCGAAGCTATCGCCTTTCGTCGGAGCTGCATAAGTTATGTGCACGAGCTCCTGGAACTTCAAAACGTTTTTTCGAAGGCACGATCAGGACGTACCGGTAGGTGGACTGGATTTGGGAAGTCGCTCTAGCTTCTTTCAGGATCTCCTTGGCGCGAGAAACCTGTTGCAACGAGAGTCAGTACATCGAAATGCACTGGTGAAGGCGAGCTAACCCAACTATACCAATCAACACGTTGTTTATATAAAGCATGCAAGTTATTATGTAGTCCTTATATCTTGCCTTAGTTTAATTTTTATAAGCAAGCATTAGATATGGAAGTTTACTGAAATAAATATGCCACCGTTCGGTGACTTTTACCTGCCCGTCTGAACCACATACACAATACTTATCATGACCTTCCCTGCCACAAAGACATAATTATCTTGCACAGTTTAAATATACGTGGGGATCACTGGCATGATGCCATAGTGGACGAGTTATAGTTATTGACGAGGATGGTATGCAACGAAAGCACACGGTGTGCTACAAGCCATCCCGTCCAGCACACGAGACTAACATGAAGTTTCGTCCGGATCAGATCGGTACCAGTGCCCCAGCGACCACCCGCAGGAACTATGACCTTATGCACAAGTTTTCCGTAATCAAACGACATCTAATACTAATTATCAAATGATGCAGTTCAAGGCAACACGAGCACAAGACAAGTAACATGGCATGATCTATTTTGCATAGTCTCTCTGTTTAGTATATTGCATGGCAAGGTGTGTTCTATACATAACTCAATAATAGAATATATATATATATATATATATATATATATATATATATATATATATATATATATATATATTCTAACTAGAATTGAAACATGTTGAAAGAACATTCTTAATGAACTAGCATGCAGCAAGGTAACCCCGTTCACAAGTTTATTGACAAACAAAAGTAACTCCAAGTATATTCTTTTTTATCTTGATATCTTTTAGTTATTATGGTATCGTTTGATCGAAACAATCAAGAAGACAAGATTTTAGATGTGAAGACTTGGAAGAAGGGTCAACTAAATCGAATTATAGCCACTTACAAGTTAGTTGGAGAGAGAAAAGGAAAGAGGTGCTTCAAGACTCCGCTCACACGACGTCGACTGCACGATCACCTGTATTGCCACGAACAGATGATCAATACCTCTTCTACTCTTTTCAAGCTCGGAATAAAATTCAGTTCAATGAACGAAAGCAATAAAATCTATCAAAACCGTTCAAGAAAATGCAAATCCGAAAACCAACTCAAAAGTACGAAAGCAACAAGGTGACAACAAAAATTAGGCAAAAAAACTTGCAGAGGAGAGGTCCCTCTTGACTCTGCAGCTAAGTCCATCCTTGGGGAACGGTCCACTGAATATGAGAATCGATTTCGAAGAAGCAAATCCATAATGAGGAAAAGATCTTGATTCAATCTATCTCGATCGAACGATATTGAAAGTATTTCTTATCCGCGCTTTCCGAAAAGGGGGAATGTGGCACCACATCCTAACTAACTAATAGGAAGTTTCGTCCACAAAACTTAGGAATAGAATCTACCACTATGAAATAATGAAGGAAACTTTTCCTTCATCTCAGACTCAAGCTCCCAGCTTGATTCTTTGATTGAATGATTTCTCCAAAGCTCGCGCACGAGAGGAACCGAATGACTTTGAAGCAGCTTCTCCTTGTGATCCAAGATCTGCACAGGGTGTTCAACATACGTCAAGTCCGCCTTCAAGTCCAGTTGATCAAGATCCACCACATGACTTGGGTCATACACGTACTTTCTAAGCTATGAAACATGGAAGATATCGTGCACTTCAAATAGTGATGGTGGCAGGGCAATCTGATATGCGACTGGGGCGACTCGCTTAAGTATTTCGAACGGGCCGACGAATCTTGGACTTAGCTTTCCTTTTGCTCCAAATATGGTAACTCCTCGCATGACTGAGACTTTGAGAAACATACGATCGCCTTCTAAGAACCCAAGAGATTGTAGGTGCGCGTCTGAGTAACTTTTTTGACGACTTTGTGCTACATTCAGCCGTTCGCGGATCAAACGAATCTTTTGGACGGTTTTTTCTGTGAGCTCCGGGCCAAGAATTTGTCGTTCACCAATTTTATCCCAACATATAGGTGATCTACACTTCCACCCATACAATGCCTCATACGACGCCATTTGAATGCTGGATTGATAGCTATTATTGTATGCAAATTTGGCTAACGGTAGATGCATGTCCCAACTTGACTTCAAGTCCAAGGTGCAGAGCCGTAGCATATCTTCGAGGATTTGGTTTACCTGCTCTGTCTGGCCTTCTTTCTGAGGATGGTAAGTGGAGCTAAACTTCAACATCGTCCCCATTGCTGACTGAGGGCTCTCCCAAAAGCGTGATAAGAGTCGTCCATCTTGATCGGAGACAATGGATACGGGCACACCGTGGAGTCGAACGATCTCGTTGAGGTAGATTTGCGCCAGACGGTCGGCACTCCAAGTAACTTTGATAGGCAAAAAGTGAGCTGACTTGGTGAGTCGATCGACGATGACCCAGACGGCATCATTTTCCAGTTGCGTCTTTGGCACACCAATAATGAAATCCATCGTTATGTGTTCCCATTTCCACTATGATATAGCAAGGTTCTGCATCTCTCTGCCCGGCTTCTGGTGCTCGGCCTTTACTCCCTGACAAGCCATGCATTGTGACACAAACATCACCATATCCCTTTTCATGTCATACCACCAAAATGTCGTACGGAGGTCTCAATACATCTTCGTGCTTCCTGGATATTAAGTGTAACTCGCATAGTGGGTTTCGGTGAGTATCTCTTTTCTGAGGTTTGCATCATTAGGAACACACAATCTTCCCTTCACCCGCATCATTCCATCCGTGCTCACCGCAAAGTCGGTCGTCCTTTCTGCTGAGATAAGATTACGCATCTTCTCTAGGAACATGTCGTCTTCTGAGCAGACTTAACTTTCTCTAATAAGTTCGGTTCGAGGCACAACTGAGCCACCTGCGCTCCCTTTTTATATCTGATTTGGAGTATAATTTCCAAACTTTTGAGATCCCTTCGCAGCCTGTCATCGATAGCTAAGCTCCCAACAAACACTCGACTCAGTGCATCAGCTACAATGTTGCCCTTGCCTGGTGTATATCTGATCATCAAGTCAAAGTCGCTAAGGAGTTCAAGCCAACGTCGTTGCCATAAATTCAAATCCTTTTGAGTATAGAGGTGCTTGAGACTTTTATGATCCGTGAAGATTTTATACGGTACGCCATAGAGGTAATGCTGCCAAAACTTCAATGCGAACACCACCGCTGCTAGTTCCAGATCATGCGTTGGATCGTTCCTTTCGTGAGGCTTTAGCTGCTTCGACGAAAAGGCTATCACTTTGTCCCTCTGCATAAGGACACATTCCAAACCCTTTCCTGAAGCGTCGCTATGGGTCTTAAAATCATCGGGTCTGTCCGAAAGAGTAAGAATTGGTGCTGAAATGAGTCATTACTTTAATTTCATAAATGAAGCTTCACAATCGTCCAACCACGAGAACGTTACTCCTTTTCGAGTGAGATGGGTCTGAGGTGAAGCGATCCTTGAAAAATCTTTTATGAATCTCCTATAGTAGCCTGCTAGACCGAGGAAGCTCCGAATATCGCTGGCCGACTCAGGTCTCTTCCACTTCACGATGGCTTTAACTCTCTTTGGGTAGACTGAGATGCCCTCCGCATAAATGATGTACCAGAGGAAAGATATGTTGTCCAACCAGAACTCGCACTTGCTTAGCTTCGCGAACAACTTATTGTCTCGAAGAGTTTGAAGCACCATCCACAGGTGTCCTATGTATTTATCCTTATTTTTTTAGTACACTAAGATGTCGTCTATGAATACTACTACAAATTTATCGAGGAATGGTCGGAACACACGGTTCATCAAATCTATGAATGCGTCAGGAGCATTCATTTGTCCGAGCGACATGACAGAAAACTCATAGTGGCCATAGCAGGTGCGAAATGCTGACTTCGGCATGTCCTCTGACTTGATCTTTAATTGGTGGTAGCCAGAGCGAAGATCTATCTTCGAAAACACCGATGCCCCTTGAAGCTGATCAAAGAGGTCGTTGATTCGGGGCAGGGGATACTTGTTTCGGATATTGACCTTATTTAGCTCCCGATAGTCTATGCAGAGTCGCAACGTCCCGTCTTTCTTCTTTATAAAGAGTACAAGTGTGCCCCAAGGAGACACGCTTGGACGAATATATCCACGGTCAAGCAGTTCTTGTAATTGGCACTTTAACTCCTTTAGTTTAGATGGGCTATTCGGTACGGGGCTTTGGAAATCGGTTGGGTATTTGGGAAGGTATCGATGGTGAACTCGATTTCTCGGTCGTGTGGCATGCAGGGTAGTTCGCACGGAAACACATCAGGGAACTCAGCCACAACGGAAGAAGACTCAATGTTTGCGCAATCCAGTTGTGTGTCCTGAACTGACGCTTAGTATCCTTCGCAGCCAGAGTGTAGCATCCGTCGAGCTGACATCGCAGAAATTACCATGCCGGTCCTTGACGCTTTTGTTGCTGGACCACTTATGTAGTAGAATTTGGCCTCTCCAGGTATACGGAAGATGACTTATTTCTCTGCATATTCGATAGTTATCGAGCAAGCGCCGAGCCAATCCATCCCCAAAATGATGTCGTAATCCCGAACATCTAGGACTAACGCATCGAACGAGAGTTTTCTTCCCCCAATACAGACGTGACCTTCCTGACATACTGAACGAACATGTATCTTCGTGCCCGACGGGGTGCTAACACTAAGATCTAGATATAATGGTATCATTTTTATCTTGTTTTCTAGGGCAAAATTTGTGGATATAAAGCTATGCGTAGCACCAGAATCAAGTAGCACGCGAGCAAGTATGTTATTGAAAATCAAAATACCTGACACAACGGTGTCCGATGCTAGGGCCTCTTCCCTTGTCAAAGTGTACACCCGGCCTTGGGTTTGACGACGCTATTGCTGCAGCGCGGCTCGGTGTCACGCCCCAGTCCCAAAATACCGAGGGACTAGCCACGTGGCAATGGCCAGCAGCACAACTCCAATAGGCAAACCCAATTTAATGGACCCGTTAGAGTGCACTTAAGCTGTAAAACAAACACAATGGTCTAAGACACATGTCACAGTCTAATTCTAATCTTATCCACAGAAAGTAAACACAATTCAAAATGATAGACTAATCAATATAAAGAAATATAGCCCATCAACAAATCCCAATAAAAAGTGTCTCGGGGAACAACCCGATAAAAGTTAATACAATAATCCAAGAGTCAAGATATAGAATAACTGGAAGTAGAAATAATTGAGTATGTAACAGAATACTCAGGAGAAATCCTCTGGCACAACCTCGTCCTTTGGTGCCAGTACTGCTCCAGCGTCAGCTCCTGTCCCGTATATCTCGGGATATTCCTCCTATGCTGTACCTGGGAACATAATCCGGATCCAGGTCCTCAGGGGACATAGCAATGTACAAGAATAACTCAAGCCAAATGAAATACAGTTATAAAACCCCTAATCCTAAAAACTGTACTAACCTTTTTAATTAATTATTTAATTAAATTATAGTAATTATGAGCTAATTAGAGGAAATAGAATTTATTAAATTTTTTATTTTAGGTGTTTGTACATTTAGGAGATTTATGGAGTAATTATAAATTTTTCCTAATTAATTCCATGTAGGAGACCCTTTGGACAGTTGATAGCTTAATGGTATGCACTGATACAATTTTTAAAAATTTCTATGTATATATATATATATATATATATATATATATATATATATATATATATATATATATATATATATATATATATAGTTTAGTTAGGAATTGAATAAATTAGAAAAGAAAAGAAATTAGAAAAAGAAATAAGAAATAAGAAATAAAAAGAAATAAAAGGAAATGAAAAAAAATCCTTAATGGATTATTAATAAACCGAAACCCACTAGAATCCTTAAACCCAAACCTATATCAAACCCTATACCAGCACCCTTAAGAAAATATCACTAGCAGCAGCTTGTTTTCAAACGCGCGACCCGCTGAGCCCAGCCCCCATCCGCGTTCTCCTCTCTCTATATATATCTTCATTAACAAAACCCCAAACCCTAATCTCTACTCCTCCCTCTTCATGCCACGAGACCACCGTCTACCTAGCCGTGCCGCCCAGCCAGAGCCGCCAACCCGCCGTGACCGCACGTCGTGACCGCGTCAACGCGCCGCGACAGCTTTTGACTGCAACTTACCTGTGTTCAAGCCCTGTTTTTTGTCTTCTCGCTCAACCAAACTCGATCCCGTCTTCACCGGTATGTTCACGACTTAACCCCCTCCCATATCTGTGTGTTAGTTTACCTCGAACAACGCGTAAACCTAGGCGAAAACAACGACCAAGTTGGCAAAAAAGATAACTTTTGGGTATGGCAGAAAACTACGGTAACTACCTATGTTCACGGACTCGTATCTCTGACCACAGAGATCCAAATTCGGTTTTTCTTGTTGGTATACGAAGATCACCTAACCTAGTTTAATTTTTATTATTTATAATAATTTATTAGTTGCTGTGTGTAGAAATAAATTAGTTGGAAAATCCAAAAAATATACTTTTTACAAACTTTTAAAAATTACGATACAAAGCGCACCCCGCCAAACAGGACCGCCCCGTCGTGTACCAAGTGTACCAAAAGGTGCGCACAATATACCCAGACGTGTAGGCTTTCGTGAAAACTGATTTGGATGCGTGTGCGCGTCGGAATCAGCCCGTATCCGCAAAAATTCTCCGTGTTATAACTTTTGCAAAATCCTGCGCCATTTAGTGCACGCTCGTTAGAATGTGACGAAACTTGCGCCACTGGACTCGTGGTATCTCGCTGGTCCTGTGACACAATTTTCATAAAATTTTGAGATAGTTGACCAAGTCGCCTATTGGCGGGCCTACGGTTGACTTTTTGGACGAATTTGTCTTCGGCTTACCGGAATCCATATTTGGATATACCGTTGAGTTCGTACTGACTTTTAGAGTTTGTTTGACCTATAATTTATTCCATTTAGAGACTGTTACCCCTGGCACATTTTTTGGTACAAAGTGGGCCACACGTAGACCCTACTTTGACCTAAAATTACCGTTTTGTCCCTGTGTCCAAATTGGACGAAAGGGTAGTGATTTCTAGCTATTTTGTTGATTTCGAAAATATTGGTGATGTCTATTTCAGCATCCGGAAACGTTTGTTCGGAGCCATTAGTTTCTGATTCCGTATCCTTGACATTTGGACGCTTACACTTTACAGATTTATTGCCAAGCAAGTATACCTTGCCATTGTACTGTATTTACATTCCATATGATGCATGCATATTTTATTTTTGCTTATTTTAGTTCATTTATTTTAAACTGCTATATAAACTGAGCATCCAAGAAAGCTTGGGTGCAACGATGGTGTCGTCGTGTTCTATTTTTATTTATGTATATGCATTGGACCTACTTTATGAGACCACCCCATTATCATGAGACATCTTATGTTTTATTGGCCATGACACTATTCTTACATGAGTGTGAGTCACATGTAGGACACAAACTTGCGTACTCGGCTGGCCACTGGTACGTATAGGTCGTGCGAAGGATAGGGATAATTGCTGATAGAAACTTTGCATGGTAGTAGACCTGGCAGTTATTTAGAGGTTTCATCGTGTCATGGATGTGACATGCTTAGAGCATGGGATAGGAAGAACAACAAGTAAGACATTTTGGTTCCTTTGTACTTTCCTTTTTATGTAACTCGTACGCTCCGCTGGAGATACGCGGTCGTGATGACCCCTATACTACTTGGCGGCCTCTGCCGTTCAAAAGACGACATGCTTTATAGGCCCCTGATTCTCCGAGAGAGTCACACCAATCCCATTTTTAGCCAGATAGCCCACTTGGTGGAAAATTGTTCTCAAACTGCATTCACTTAGACAGTTAGGCAACCCTATTGGATGTTTATATTTCAGTACTTTATTGACATATTTCTATGTATCTTGTTACGTCCCTCTGAGGACCTGGTACCTTTCCAGATATAGATGAGCAGGAGTATCCGCAGAAGTATGGACCTGGACCTGACGCTACTTATCAGACCGATGAGGTCTTACCTTCGGATTATCTATAATTTATTGCCGCTGTTTGGATATTCTAGTTGCTATTCTTTTAGAGATATTTATTCTCATATTAGAGTTTATTCTCTTCTCTCTTTAGTAGTTTTAGTATAGTCGATTTGTAGTAGATTTGTTTCCATCCGACTATCATACTTTGATACTCATCTTGATATTCAGATATTTATTTCCATTTAGCTATTTATTTGTGCTGTGGATGAGATATAGATTGCGTGTGACTTGTTGTGACATTATATTACCACTGGTGGATTGGATATTCATGTACAGCGTACATGTGTATATGGTTTCCATATATTGGAGTTCGTATACATACGGCTGACGTGTTACGTATTCCTAGTCCTACATATTTTGGGACTGTGGCGTGACATGTTTTTAGTGGTGGCCCATGCAGGTCGAGAATATATTGTCTCGGTTACGTAACTGTACCGAACAAGCCTGCATATAGGAATAGAGCATAGGGATCTCATCCACGCATGACTAAAACTTATCCTTCCTATTTAAATGCTTGCATCCTATTTGATTCATGTACTTCTTCTAATCGTTTCGTACATCACCTGCAGAGAGATGGATATGCAAAATAGATGTACTGCCGCCAACGGCGACACACCTTCAGGAGTCAATGGTCAGACTCAAGGAGGGACCTCAACGATTCCTAGACTTCCGGGACCAGATGGACAGACTCACAATCCAATTCCATCTGATCTTTCCGCTTCACCTAATGTGAACCTTTCAGCTTTTTCAGCACCATAAGATGGCCAGACACAACTGTTCCAATTCTTCCAGATGATGATACAGGAACAGAGGCAGCAGGCAGCCGAGCAGAGGCAAGAATTTCTGGCCACACTTGAGAGGATGGCTGCACAGGCTACTGTACCAACTCAAGCACTAGCTCCAGTACCTCGAGCTAGAGTTGGTTCAGTAAAGGACTTTATACAGATGGGTCTGAAGCCATACAAGGGCACTGAGAGCCCGGAGGAGACTACCAACTGGATCACCCACACTCAGAAGCTATTGGAAGCGTCGCAGTTACCTACGGACCTATGGATGACAGGTGTAAGGACGCTTCTAGATGGTAACGCTCATCACTGGTGGGAATCCATGGAACGCCAGTTGGGTACATACCAGACTTGGGAGCAGTTCTTGGAGTGCTTTGAGAGGAAGTACTTCCCGGACACCGTCAGAGATGCATTGTACGATCAGTTTCTTCACCTAGAGCAGGGGAACAGAACAGTTGATGAGTATGATGCCGAGTTTAGTCGACTCAGTAAATATGGCACTGCCCTAATACCGAATGACTTGGCCAAAGCTAAGAGGTTTCATCGCGGACTGACTCAGGAGCTCCAATACTACACTAGCTCACAGTCCCGGATCTCTTATGCTGAACTATTGACAGAAGCCAGATTTTAAGAGACTATCAGTAGGGGAAAAGGAGTTCAACCGAGGACACAGCCAGTACCAGCAAGGACACAATAAGGAGGGCCTATCAGATGTCCCTTGGCACAACAACATCATCATCAGTAAAAAGCAGGACCGTATCAGATTCCAGAGAATCCCCACTGTAATTATTGTGGAAAACATGGGCATATTATGAGAGATTGTCGAACTCGCTTAGGACAGTGTATGAGATGTGGTTTCGGACAACATATTATGAAAGGCTATCCTATGCAACAGGCATTGACACTTCCACCATCAGTTCAGAGGCTAGCGCTTTCAGCACCGAAGCCAGCTCAGCAGATGACTGGACCGGGAGCACCTCGACCCCCAGCAGCAGAAGGATTTTAGAGAGGACCACCGCTACCTACTCAGGAGGATCAGTTCACGAGGGCCAGACATGGACAACCACAGAGGAACGAACGAGCTTTTGTATTGAAAGTGGATGACATGGATCAGGAGGTGGATGTCATAGCAGGTATTACTCTTGCTTTTACTTTTTTTGCTGTGACATTATTTGATACGGGAGCCACCCACTCAATCATATCATCTAGTTTTATTGCCAAACACAACATTGCCTTTACACCTTTACCTAGTTGTGTTAGAATTCTTACCGGAGGAGGAGTTGTACCAGTTAGCCGAATTTGTAGATCCGGTCCTATAGTGATACGTGGCAGAGAGATGAACGTCCGACTCTTAGTCCTTCCTATGCCAACCTTTGATATTGTGCTTAGAATGGACTGGCTAAGCAAGTACCACGCTTTCTTCGATTTCTTTGGAGGAAGCATCCTTTTTAAGTTACCAGGCCAGCGTGAACTTGAGTTTGCACGAGGATCCACAGAAATCATTGATGGTATGCAGCTCGCAATGGACGATATTGTCTATCACCCCATTATTTCAGAATTTTAAGACGTCTTTCCGGAGGAATTGCCAGGACTACCCCCAGACAGAGACGTAGAGTTTTTAATTGAATTAGCACCGGGAGCAGCACCTATAGCATCGCATGTTTACAGATTGGCGAAGAAGGAGATGGATGAGCTGAAGGCACATTTGAAAGAACTAGAAGAGAAAGGTTTCATCCGACCGAGTGCATCACCCTGGGGAGCACCAGTGTTGTTTTTACCAAAGAAGGATGGGTCAGTGCATATGTGCATTGACTACAGAGCCTTAAATGCAATGACTGTAAAGAATAATTACCCCTTGCTACGCATTGACGACCTATTTGATCAGCTTAGTGGAGCTAAGGTATTCTCGAAGATAGATTTGAGATCGAGATATCACCAGGTGAAGGTACGGAAGCAGGACATTCCGAAGATCGCATTCAGAACAAGGTATGGGCACTACGAGTGCTGGTCATGCCATTTAGATTGACCAATGCTCCAGCTATCTTCATGGACTTAATGAATTGAGTCTTCCACCATTATTTGGACCAGTTCGTGGTCGTCTTCATATATGATATACTTGTCTATTCGAAGAGCCACGAGGAGCACGAGGAGCACCTGCAGATTATTCTAGAGACCTCGAGGAGAGAGCAGTTATATGCAAAGCTTAGTAAATGTGAGTTCTTCTTGGACAGAGTTTTATTTCTTGGGCATGTCGTTACGGGAGATGGTATTTCTGTTGATCCAGAGAAGATCTCGGCAGTCGAGACATGGCATGTTCCTAAATCAGCATCGGAGGTGAGAAATTTCCTTGGACTTGTTGGATATTACCGACGGTTCATGGAGAACTTTTCAAGGATAGTTTAAACCCCCATTCCTAAAAACCGTATTAGTTATTATTTAATTAATTATTTAAAATATTTATTAAAGTATAATTCCTATTATACCAAATCCGCAACCCGTTAATCATTCCAGCGTAAACCTCACTTAGCGAAAACCTTACAAAACTCTTTCATGCATAAAAACCCAACCTGCCCAAATCCCTTTCTCTACGCACAAAACCAATTCCACACGTAAAGTAAGGAATTAACATCAGCAGTTCACCTCGCGTAAAACAGTCAATAGCAAACTCTTCACCATACCGCGTATATTTTCTCTGTGCGTAAATATCAAAAGCAATAGCAAACTACCCAGCGTAAACCACTGCCGCAGCAGCAGTAACTAAACCACCGCTTATTTACCCAGCATAAACTCTTCTTTTTTTTCCTTTGCGTAGAATCCAACCACAAATCATTAAGAAAGAAATATCTGTATCAGAAGCAAAACTCAACTTTGCTTTGCTTTGTTCTTTTACACGTGTAAGTTTCTCATTCCACCACTCTTTAGAAAATATCTACAGCCGCATACCTAAACTAATAATAAGAAGAACAACAGCAAGAGTTTTCTTAACCATTAAGTAAATTCCACCGCCCCCTATTCCTATATATAATTAATTACAAAGCAATAACTCCTTCCTCTGATCACAACAACAACTTTGGACGTGCACTTTACTTGGCAAGTATACCTTGCCATAACACTGTTATTTTACCTTTCATATTGGTACATGCATGTTTTATTCTCCCTATATAGATATTTTGTAGATTTATGACCTAATTATGAGACCACCCAGTATTAAAGAGCATCATTAGGTTCATTAACCATGACACAGTGGTTTACACGGGTGTGTGTCTCATATAGATCACGGACGGCGTGACAGGGATGGCCTCCTGTACGCATGGCCGTGCGTTAAGAATGACTGCTGATAGAAACTTTGTATGCTAGAAGACCTGACAGTTATTTAGGGTATTAGCATATGGTGGAGGCAACATGCATAGATCATTGGGACAGGGAGGATAACTCATAAGTGTACGGGACACCCACTTTCTTATGTAGTTATTAATTTTGTTTACCGTACGCCCCTGGGATAGGGGGCATATGTGGCATATACTAGCCAGTTGTCACGATTGGTGAATTACGTCAGCATATGTCTAGCCTACACTTTCTCTTACACTCAAAGTTGTCCTCAAACTGCATTCACTTAGATGGTTAGGCGACCCGATGGATGTTTATATTTCAGTACTTATTGGCATGCTTCTATGTATCTTGTTATGTCCCTCTGAGGACCTGGTCCCTTTCCAGATATGGACGATCAGGAGTTTCCACAAGAGTATGGACCTGGACCGGTTGCTACTTACGAGACTGAGGAGCTCCTACCAACCGAGTTTCTGTGATTATGATCACTGTTTTAGGGATTTTTGTGTCTACTTTAGTATAGTCGTTTTGTAGTGGATTTGTTTCCACCAGACTATAGACTCTATACACTTTGATATCTAGTTATATGTCAGTTTTGTTTCCACTGAGTATTTTGTGCTGTGGATGAGATATATAGATGGTGTGTGACTTGTTATGACAGTATATTACCACTGATGGATTGCATATTCATTTACAGCGTACGTAAGTATATGGTTTTCCATATACTGGAATTCATATACATACGGCTGGGCATATTACGTATTCCTGGTCCTACGTATTTTGGGACTTGGGCGTGACACATTTTTGGTGGTGGCCCATTCAGGTCAGAATATATTGTCTTGGTTACGTAACTGTGCCAAACAAGCCTGCATATAGGAAAAGATTTTAAGGATCTCATCCACACTTGACTAAAATCTCATTCATCCTTCCACCTATCCTATATTTTATTTTACGCCATCAACCCTTTACTCTTGTTAGCGTATATTTTATGCTCCAAGAGATTACCTATTTTTATGCCATAGTTAGGTTCACTCAACGCTGCAGTTATAACAAACTATTTTCCTACGATTCCTTAGTTTTTTTAAAAATCTGCGTATACCATGACATAAGTAAATAGCCTGATGATCCCTGAACCCAGCGTACTAGTTGATCAGGAGGATAAGCGTATTTGTCATTATCTTAGCCATTAAGAAATCAATCTTTGCATTAAATTCAGAGATATGCTCCGAGCCCTGTGTAGTAGCAGTCTTTGGCGTGGTGTCTGACTCTGTCAATAAACAACAAACTCAAGTTTCTGTGCAAATTATTATCATAACCGTCCTCTCGATTATCGTACGGTACTTTTGTCAGATGTCAGGTTTTCTGACAAATCCATCCAAGGAAAACGAAAAGTTTTTTCATACGACTTTACGCTGCCAAGTATGCTATACTTTACGCAGACATATTTCGAGCTAAGAATTATGCGCAGATCTTTTACGTATATTTATGCAAATTTTACGCCTAGACCTTTATACAGATAAGTTTTGAACTATGTTTTACGCTGACGAATTGAAATCTTTACTTTACGCCAAAAATTTCCTTGGAGCCCTGCTCTACGCAGCTAGCTCAGAAGTTACGTTTTACGCAGATAACTCTCCAGTGTAATACAAACTCATACCCTGTTTGATTCCTATACTTTGCCTAAACGATTATATACATTAACTGCAGAAAGATGGATATGGAGAAAGAATGTACTATCACTAATAATGACACAACTCCTGGAGTCATTGGTCAGACTCAAGGGGGGACTTCAACAAACCCTAGACCTTCCGGATCAGATGGACAGACTCATAATCCAGCTCCATCTGACTTTCCCATTCCACCTAATGGGACCCTTCCAGTCTCATCAATACCGCAGGACGGCTAGGCCCAATTGTTCCAATTCTTCCAGATGATGATACAGGAACAGAGGCAACAGGCAGCCGAGCAACGACAAGAATTTCTGGCAGCACTTGAAAGGATGGCTGCTCAGGCTGCTATACCAGCTCAAGCACTAGCATCAGAACCTTGAGCTAGAGTTGGTTTAGTAAAGAACTTTGTACAAATGAGTCCAAGGACGTACAAAGGTACTGAGAGTCCATAAGAAACTACCAATTGGATTACTCACACTCGGAAGTTATTAGAAGCATCACAGCTACCTACAGAGCTGTGGATGACGGGTATAAGAATGCTTCTAGATGATAATGTCCATCACTGGTGGGAATCCATGGAGCGCCAACTGGGTACATACCAGACATGGGAGCAATTCCTGGAATGCTTTGAAAGAAAGTATTTTCCGGACACTGTCAGAGATGCATTATACGATAAATTTCTCCATCTAGAGCAGGGAAACCGAACAGTAGACGAGTATGATGCTGAATTTAGCCGCCTTAGCAAATATGGCGTTGCTTTGATACCAGATGACTTAGCCAAAGCTAAGAGGTTTCATCGTGGACTGACTCAAAAGCTCCAACACTATACAAGCTCCCAGTCCCGAATCTCTTACACTGAACTACTAACCGAAGCCAGAGTGCAAGAAACTAACAGCAGAGAAAAGGGAGGACAATTGAGAACACAACAAGGACCAGCAAGAATACAGCAGGGATCGGTCAGGACACAACAAGGAGGACCTATCAGACGTCCTTTAGCTCAACAACATCAGTACCAGCAAAGAGCGGGACCATACCAGATCCCAGAGAAGCCCCTCTGCTATCATTGTGGCAAACATGGACATATCAGAAGAGACTGTCGAGTTCGCCTCGGACAGTGTATGAGATGTGGTTCTGGACAACATATCTTGAAAGATTATCCTATGCAACAAGCATCAACACTTCCACCACCAGCACAGAGGCTAGCACTTCCAGCACCAAGACCAGTTCAATAGATGGCTAGACCAGGAGCACCTCGACCTCTAGCAGCAGGAGGATTTCAGCAAAGGCCACCGCTACCTACCCAGGAGGATTAGTACCTGAGAGCTAATCATGGACAACCACAGAGGAATGGGCAAGCTTTTGCTATGGAAATAGACGACATGGATCAGGAAATTGATGTTATAGCAGGTATCACTATTGTTTTTACCTTTTCTGCTGTGACATTATTTGATACGGGAGCCACTCACTCATTCATATCATCTAGTTTTACTGCCAAACACAACATTACCACTACACCTTTACCTAGTTGTGTTAGAATTCTTACCGGAGGAGGAGTAGTACCTATTAGTAAAATTTGTAGATCGTGTCCTATAACAATACGTGGCAGAGAGATGAATACCCGACTCTTAGTTCTTTCTATGCCTACTTTTGATATTGTACTTGGGATGGACTGGCTGAGCAAGTACCATGCTTTCTTCGATTACTTTGGAGGAAGCATTCTTTTCAAGGTACCAGGCCAGCCTGAACTTGAGTTTGCACGAGGATCCCCAAAAATCCTTGATGGTATGCAGCTCGCAATGGATGACGTTGTCTATCATTCCATTATTTCAGAATTTTAAGACATTTTTCCAGAGGAATTACCAGGACTACCCCCAGATAGAGACGTAGAATTCTCAATTGAATTAACACCAGGAGCAGCACCTATAGCATCACATGTTTATAGACTGGCAAAGAAGGAGATGGATGAATTAAAGACACAATTGAAGGAACTAGAAGAGAAAGGTTACATCCAACCAAGTGCATCACCCTGGGGAGCACCAGTGTTGTTTGTACCAAAGAAGGATGGGTCAGTACGTATGTGCATTGACTATAGAGCCTTGAATGCTGTAACAGTAAAGAATAAATATCCATTACCACGCATTGATGACCTATTTGATCAGCTTAGTGGAGCTAAGGTATTCTCAAAGATAGATTTGAGATCAGGATATCACCAGGTGAAGGTACGAAAGGAGGACATTCCTAAGACCACATTCCGGACAAGATACGGGCATTACGAGTTTTTGGTCATGCCATTTGGATTGACCAATGCTCCAGCTATCTTTATGGACTTAATGCATCGAGTCTTCCACCAGTATTTGGACCAATTCGTGGTTGTCTTCCTAGATGATATACTTATCTATTCGAAGAACCACAAGGAGCACGAGAAACACCTGCGAATTATTCTAGAGACTTTAAGAAGAGAGCAATTATTTACGAAGCTCAGTAAATGCGAGTTCTTTTTGGACAGAGTCTCATTTCTTGGACATGTTATCATGGAAGATGGTATTTCTGTTGATCCAGGAAAGATCTCGGCAGTCGAGACATGGTCTGTTCCTAAATCAGCAGCAGAGGTGAGAAGTTTCCTTGGACTTGCGGGATATTACCGACGGTTTGTGGAGAATTTCTCAAAGATAGCAATACCTATGACTCGGTTGACTTGCAAAGATCAAGAGTTCATATGGACCAACGAGTGTCAAGCCGCTTTTGAGGAGTTAAAGAAGCGACTGACTTCAGCACCAATATTGGCTATTCCATCAGGATCAGGAGGCTATGTGATCTACAGTGACGCATCAGGAAAAGGTTTAGGTTGCGTATTGATGCAGCATGGCAAGGTAATTGCATATGCATCTAGGCAATTACGAGTACATGAGAAAAATTATCCAACTCATGATTTAGAATTTGCAGCAGTTATATTTGCTTTGAAGCTATGGAGACATTACTTATATGGGGAACGAGTGAAAATCTATATAGACCACAAAAGCCTCAAGTATGTCTTCACATAAAAAGAGTTAAATATGAGGCAACGTAGATGGCTCGAATTGATGAAAGATTTTGAGATAGAGCTATATTATCATCCAGGCAAGGCTAACATCATAGCGGACGCGTTAAGCCGGAAGCCAGCAGCTTACTTCTTAACAACGCAGAGAGAATTATTGGAAGACTTGCAAAATCTTGGCATTAAAGTGATATTACCCGAAGCAGATGGGATACTAGCCAATTTACAAGTACAATCATCACTAGTAGAGAGGATCAAGGCGGCTTTGCCTACAGACGCCAGATTCAGAAGATTAAAGGAAATGACAAAGGCCGGAGAACAGACCGGACTGCACATTCATGATGACGGGACACTACGATGTGGTAATCGTCTTTATGTTCCCAATGGAGAGATTCGACAGGAGATGATGACAGAAGCTCATAGTTCAATATATTCTATTCATCCTGGAGGCACCAAAATGTATCGTGATTTACGACAGCACTTTTAGTGGCATAGAATAAAAAGAGAGATAGCACGCTTTATAGCTAAATGTCTGGTATGTCAATAAGTAAAGGCAGAGCACCAGAGGACAGCAGGTTTATTGCAACCACTCCCGATTCTAGAGTGGAAGTAGGAACATATCACTATGGACTTCGTCACGGGTTTTCCCAAAAGTCCAAGTGGAAGAGATGCAGTATGGGTAATAGTGGACCGACTCACCAAGTCAGCCCATTTCTTGCCTTTTAGAATTGGCCAAACTACAGAAGCTTTGGCTGACTTATACATGAGGCAGATCATAAGATTTCATGGCGTACCAGTAAGCATTGTATCCGACAGGGATTCACATTTTATATCACATTTCTGGAGGAGCATGCAAGAAAGTCTTGGAACTCGTCTAAAATTCAGTACGTCTTATCACCCGCAAACAGATGGGCAGTCAGAACGCACTATTCAGACATTGGAAGATATGTTGAGGGCCTGTATGTTAGACTTTAGAGGATCATGGAAGGACCACCTACTTCTTGTGGAATTTTCTTACAATAATAGTTATCAGACAAGCATCCAGATGGCTCCATTTGAAGCATTGTATGGAAGGAAATATAGATCTCCTGTATGTTGGAGTGACGTAGGAGAATGTCAACTTCTGGGACCCGAGTTAGTAGTCAATACTATTGAGACAGTCAAGAAAATACAAGGACACTTGCGAGCAGCGCAAGATAGGCAGAAGCAATGGGCAGACCTTCATCGTCGTCCCTTAGAAATTAAAGAGGGCGATCATGTCTTCTTAAGGATATCACCTACCAGAGGCATCATCTGGTTTGGAGGGCGCGACAAATTGAGTCCAAGGTATATTGGACCATTTAATGTACTAGAAAGAGTGGGAGAAGTGGCATATCGACTTACGCTACCACTTTCACTTGAGGGAGTGCATAATGTATTCCATGTATCACAACTTAGGCAATATGTGGCAGATAGCAGTCATATTCTTGACCACTCGGAGATCACTGTTGGACCAAGCTTGACATATTAAGAGCAACCCGTCGAAATTCTTGATCGTCGAGAGAAGATATTGAGAAACCAGTCTATTCCCTTAGTCCGCGTGGCATGGAAACATGGCTCGCCAGGAGAATCTACTTGGGAATGCGAGGATGACATGCGAGAACATTTTTCGAACCTATTTTTAGACCAAGGTATGAATTACTTTGTTAAAATTATATCTTATACCATTCTTGACTTTCTACCCTGGCTTAGTTCTAATTTCGAGGACAAAATTTTTATAAGTTGGGTAGAATGTAAACCCCCATTCCTGAAAACCGTATTAGTTATTCTTTAATTAATTATTTAAACTATTTATTAAAGTATAATTCCTATTATACCAAACCCGCAACCCGTTAATCATTCCAGCGTAAACCTCACTTAGCGAAAACCCTACAAAACTCTTTCATACATAAAAACCCAACCTGCCCAAATCCCTTTCTCTACGCACAAAACCAATTCCGCACGTAAAGTAAGGAATTAACATCAGCTGTTCACCTCGCGTAAAACAGTCAATAGCAAACTCCTCACCATACCGCGTATATTTTCTCTGTGCGTAAATATCAAAAGCAATAGCAAACTACCCAGCGTAAACCACTGCCGCAGCAGCAGTAACTAAACCACCGCTTATTTACCCAGCGTAAACTCTTCTTTTCTTTCTTTTGCGCAGAATCCAACCACAAATCATTAAGAAAGAAATATCTGTATCAGAAGCAAAACTCAACTTTGCTTTGCTTTGTTCTTTTATACGTGTAAGTTTCTCATTCCACCACTCTTTAAAAAATATCTACAGCCGCACACCTAAACCAATAAGAAGAAGAAGAACAGCAAGAGTTTTCTTAACCATTAAGTAAATTCCACCGCCCCCTATTCCTATATATAATTAATTATAAAGCAATAACTCCTTCCTCTGATCACTGCAACAACTTTGGACGTGCACTTTACTTGGCAAGTATACCTTGCCATAATATTGTTATTTTACCTTTTATATTGGTACATGCATGTTTTATTCTCCCTATATAGATATTTTGTAGATTTATGACCTAATTATGAGACCACCCAGTATTAAAGAGCATCATTAGGTTCATTAACCATGACACAGTGGTTTACACGGGTGTGTGTCTCATATAGATCACGGACGGCATGACAGGGATAGCCTCCTGTACGCATGGCCGTGCGTTAAGAATGACTGCTGATAGAAACTTTGTTTGCTAGAAGACCTGGCAGTTATTTAGGGTAGTAGCATGTGGTGGAGGCAACATGCATAGATCATTGGGACAGGGAGGACAACTCATAAGTGTACGGGACACCCACTTTCTTATGTAGTTATTAATCTTGTTTACCGTGCGCCCCTGGGATGGGGGCATATGTGGCATATACTAGCCAGTTGTCACGATTGGTGAATTACGTCAGCATATGTCTAGCCTATACTTTCTCTTACACTCAAAGTTGTCCTCAAACTGCATTCACTTAGATGGTTAGGCGACCCGATGGATGTTTATATTTCAGTGCTTATTGGCATGCTTCTATGTATCTTGTTATGTCCCTCTGAGGACCTGGTCCCTTTCCAGATATGGACGATCAGGAGTTTCCACAAGAGTATGGACCTGGACCGGTTGCTACTTACGAGACTGAGGAGCTCCTACCAACAGAGTTTCTGTGATTATGATCACTGTTTTAGGGATTTTTGTGTCTACTTTAGTATAGTCGTTTTGTAGTGGATTTGTTTCCACCAGACTATAGACTCTATACACTTTGATATCCAGTTATATGTCAGTTTTGTTCCCACTGAGTATTTTGTGCTGTGGATTGAGATATATAGATGGTGTGTGACTTGTTATGACAGTATATTACCATTGATGGATTGCATATTCATTTACAGCGTACGTAAGTATATGGTTTTCCATATACTAGATTCATATACATACGGCTGGGCGTATTACGTATTCCTGGTCCTACGTATTTTAGGACTGGGGCGTGACAGATAGCAGCACCTATGACTCGGTTGACTTGCAAGGACCAAGAATTTATATGGACTGACGAGTGCCCAGCCGCTTTTGTAGAGTTGAAGAAGCGACTACCATGCCCCAGTCCCAAAATACGTAGAACTAGGATTACGTAACACGCCAGCCGTATGTATACGAACTCCAATATATAGAAACCATATACACACGTACGCTGTACGTGAATATCCAATCCACCAGTGGTAATATACTGTCACAACAAGTCACACGCAATCTATATCTCATCCACAGCACAAATAGATAAATAAATAGGAATAAATAACTGAATATCAAAGATGAGTATCAAAGTATGATAGTCGGATGGAAACAAATCTACTACAAATCGACTATACTAAAACTACTAAAGAGAGAAGAGAATCAACTCTAATATAAGAATAAATATCTCTAAAAGAATAGAAACTAGAATCTCTAATAGCTGCAATGGATCACAGATACTCCGAAGGTAAGACCTCCTCAGTCTGATAAGTAGCGTCAGGTCCAGGTCCATACTCATATGGATACTCCTGCTCGTCTATATCTGGAAAGGTACCAAGTCCTCAGAGGGACGTAACAAGATACATATAAATATGCCAATAAAGTACTGAAATGTAAACATCCAAGGGTCGCCTAACCGTCTAAGTGAATGCAGTTTGAGAACAACTTTCCACCAAATGGGCTATTTGGCTAAAAATATGATTGGCGTGGCTCTTTCGGAGAATCAGGGGCCTACAAAGCATGTCATCTTTTGAACGGCAGAGGCCACCTGATAATATATAATATATAAGGGTCATCACCGCCCGTATCTCCAGCGGAGCTTCCGGGATACAGAAGGAAAAAGTGCAAAGGAGCCCAAATGCCTTACTTGTTGTTCTTCCCACCCCATGCTCTAAGCATGTCATATACATGACACGATAATACCTCTAAATAACTGCCAGGTCAACTAGCATGCAAAGTTTCTATCGGCAGTTATCCCTATCCATCGCACGACCTATATGTACCAGTGGCCAGTCGAGTACGCAAGTCCGTATCCTACATATGATTCACACTCGTGTAAGAATAGTGTCATGGCCAATAAAACATAAAATGCCTCATGAAAATGGGGTGGTCTCATAATGTAGGTCCAATGCATATACATAAATAAAAACAGAATACGACGACACCGTCATTGCACCCAAGTTTCCTTGAACACGCAGTTTATATAACAGTTAAAAATATATGACTATAATAAACAGAAATAAAACATATATGTGTCATATGGAATGTAAACAAAGTACAATGGCAAGGTATACTTGTCTGGCAAGAAATATGTATGGTGTAGGCATCCAAATATCAAGGACACGGAATCAGAAACTAATAGCTCCGAACAAACGTCTCCGGATGGTGAAATAGACATCACCAACGTTTCCGAAAATAGCAAAATAGTTAGAAATTACTACCCTTTCGTCCAATTTGGACACAGGGGCAAAACGAAAATTTTGGGTCAAAGTGGGCTCCACATGTGGTCCACTTTGCACCGAAAAGCATGCTAGGGGTAACAGTATCTAAATAGGATAAATTATAGGTCAAATAAACTCTAAAAGTCAGTACAAACTCAACGGTATGTCCAAATATGAATTCCGGTGAGCCGAACACAATTTTGCCCAAAAAATCAACCGTGGGGCCCGCTAATTGGCGACTTGGTCAACTGTCTCAGAATTGCATGCAAATAGGGTCACAGGACCAGCGTGATACCATGAGTCCAGTGGCACAAGTTTCATCGCATTCTGACGAGCGTGCACTAAATGCGCAGGACTTCTGCAAAAGTTACGATACGGGAGATTTTCTGTGGATACGGGCTGATTCTGACGCTCACACGCGTCCAAATCAGTTTTCGTAAAAATCTACATATCCGGGTATACTGTGCGCACCTTTTGGTACACTTGGTACACGACAGGGCGGTCCCGTTTGGCGGGGCGCGCTCCGTATCGTAATTTCTGGAATTTGGGAAAAAATAAGTTTTTGGGATTTTCTATCTAATTTAATTCTACACACAGCAATTAATAAATTATTGTAGTTGACAAAAAATAAACTAGGTCAAGTGGTCTTCGCATACCAAAAGAAAAACCAAATTCGGATCTCTGTGGTGGGAGATACGAATCCGTGAACATAGGTACTTACCGTAGTTTTCTGCGATCCCAAAAGTTGTCGATTTTTGCCAACTTGGTCGCTATTTTTGCCTAGGTTTACGTGTTATTCGAGGTCAACTATCATACAAATATGGAAGGAGATTAAGTCGTGAATGTACCGGTGAAGACGGGGTCGAGTTTGGTCGAGCGAGGAGACGGAAAACAGCACGTGAACACAGGTACGCTGCTTTTCAAAACTATCGCGGTTGTGCGCGTCACGCGACGGCGGTTGCTACTCCGGTGGATTGGCTGGGCGGCGCGGTGGCTCTGGTGTCGAGGCTGGGCGGCGCGGCTCAGGGGAAGATGGAGTAGAGATCTAGGTTTAGGGTTTTGTTAAAACGTAATACATATATAGATATATATATAGGGAGATGGAGAAAGGGGGGTCGAGAGATGCTGCGCTGCTAATTTCACACGGGTGCGGGTAGGTTAGCTTAGGGTCGGGTGTGTAGTTTTAGGATATGGGTTGGGGTTTAATACCCATTAGGGTTTTTATCATTCATTCTTTTTCTTTTATTTTCCAATTCTTTTTCTTATTTCTTTTCTTTTTTATTAAACTATATATATATATATATATATATATATATATATATATATATATATATATATATAAAATAAAAAATTCTAGAATTTATATTAGTGCATACCATTAAGCTATCAACTGTCCAATAGGTCTCCTACATGGAATAAATTAAGAAAAAATTATAATTGCTCCATAAATCCCCTAGATGCACAAACACCTAAAATAAAAATTAAATAAATTCTATTTCTTCTAATTTAGCTCATAATTACTATAATTTAATTAAATAAATAATTAAAAGGATAAATACGATTTTTAGAATTAGGGGTTTTACAGCGATTGGCTACAGCACCAGTATTGACTATTCTATCAGGATCAGGAGGTTATGTGATCTACAGTGACGCATCGGGAAAATACTTGGGATGCGTATTGATGCAGCATGGCAAGGTGATTGCATATGCATCTAGACAGTTATGAGTGCATGAGAAGAATTATCCGACTCATGACTTAGAACTTGCAGCCGTTGTATTTGCTCTGAAGCTATGGAGATATTACTTATACTGCTCATACCTTCATCGTCGTCCCTTGGAGTTTAAAGAGGGCGATCATGTCTTCTTGAGGATATCACCTACTAGAGGCACCATTCGATTCGGAGGGCGTGGCAAGTTGAGTCCAAGGTATATTGGACCATTTGACGTGCTAGAGAGAGTGGGAGAAGTGGCATATCGACTTGTGCTACCACCTTCACTTGAGGGAGTACATGATGTGTTCCATGTGTCGCAGCTTAGGTGATATATGGCAGACAACAGTCATGTTCTCGACCATTCTGAGATCACCATTGGGCCGAGCTTGTCATACCAAGAGCAACCCGTGGGAATCCTTGATCGTCGAGAGAAAGTGTTGAGGAACCAGTCTATTCCCTTGGTTCGCGTAGCATGGAAGCATGGCGCGCCAGGAGAATCTACTTCGGAGTGCGAGGACGACATGCGCAAGCATTTTTTGAACCTATTCGCAGACCAAGGTATAAAATTACTTTGTTAATTTATATCTTATATCATCCTTGATTTTCTATCGTGGCTTAGTTTTAATTTCGAGGACAAATTTTTTATAAGTTTTGTAGAATGTAAAACCCCTAGTCCTAAAAATCGTACTAACCTTTTTAATTAATTATTTAATTGAATTATAGTAATTATGAGCTAATTAGAGAAAATATAATTTATTTTATTTTTTATTTTAGGTGTTTGTGCATTTAGGAGATTTATGGAGCAATTATAAATTTTTCCTAATTAATTCCATATAGGAGACCATTTGGACAGTTGATAGCTTAATGGTATGCACTAATGCAATTTCTAAAAATTTCTATATATATATATATATATATATATATATATATATATATTTATATATATATACATATATAGTTTAATTAGGAATTGAATAAATTAGAAAAAAAAATTAGAAATAGTAATTAGAAAAAGAAATAAGAAATAAAAAGAAATAAAAGGAAATGAAAAAAATCCTTAATGGATTATTAATAAACCCAAACCCACTAGAATCCTTAAACCCAAACCCATATCGAACCCTATACCCGCACCCTTAAGAAAATATCACCGGCAGCAGCTTGTTCTTAAACGCGCGACCCGTTGAGCCCAGCCCCCATCCGCGTTCTCCTCTCTATATATATCTTCATTAACAAAACCCCAAACCCTAATCTCTACTCCTCCCTCTTCCCGCCACGAGACCGCCGTCTACCTAGTCGTGCCGCCCAGCCAGAACCGCCAACCCGCCATGACCGCACGCCGTGACCGCGTCAATGCGTCGCGACAGATTTTGACTGCAACTTACATGTGTTCAAGCCCTATTTTCTGTCTCCTCGCTCAACCAAACTCGACCCCGTCTTCACCGGTATGTTCATGACTTAACCCCCTCCCATATATGTATGTTAGTTTACCTCGAACAACGCATAAATCTAGGCGAAAACAGCGACCAAGTTGACAAAAAATAACAACTTTTGGGTATCGCAGAAAACTACGGTAACTACCTATGTTCACGGACTCGTATCTCCCACCACAGAGATTTGAATTCAATTTTTCTTGTTGGTATACGAAGACCACCTAACATAGTTTAATTTTTGTTATTTATAATAATTTATTAGTTGCTGTGTGTAGAATTAAATTAGTTAGAAAACCCTAAAAATATACTTTTTACAAACTTCCAAAAATTGCGATACGGAGCGTGCCCCGCCAAACAAGACCGTCCCGTCGTGTACCAAGTGTACCAAAAGGTGCGCACAGTATACCCAGACGTGTGGGCTTTCGCGAAAACTAATTTGGATGCGTGTGTGAGTCGAAATCAGCCCGTATTCGCGGAAATTTCCCGTGTCGCAACTTTTGTAAAATCCTGCGCCATTTAGTGCACGTTCGTCAGAATATGACGAAACTTGCACTACTGGACTCGTGGTATCACGCTGGTCCTGTGACCCAATTTTCACGAAATTCTGAGACAGTTGTCCAAGTCGCCTATTGGCGGGCCCACGGTTGACTTTTTGGGCGAATTTGTGTTCGGCTCACCGAAATCCATATTTGGACATATCGTTGAGTTCGTACTAACTTTTAGAGTTTGTTTGACCTATAATTTTTCCCATTTAGAGACTGTTACCCTTGGCACGCTTTTTGGTGCAAAGTGGGCCACACGTGGACCCCACTTTGACCCGAAATTATTGTTTTGCCCCTGTGTCCAAATTGGACGAAAGGGTAGTGATTTCTAGCTATTTTGCTAATTCCGAAAACTTTGGTGATGTCTATTTCAATATTCGGAGATGTTTGTTCGGAGCCATTAGTTTCTGATTTTGTGTCCTTGACATTTGGACGCTTATACTTTACAGATTTATTGCCAGACAAGTATACATTGCCATTGTACTGTATTTACATTCCATATGATGCATGCATATTTTATTTTTGCTTATTTTAGTTCATTTATTTTAAACTGGTATATAAACTGTGCATCCATGAAAACTTGGGTGCAACGACGGTGTCGTCGTGTTCTATTTTTATTTATGTATATGCATTAGACCTACTTTATGAGACCACCCCATTATCATGAGGCATCTTATGTTTCATTGTCCATGACACTATTTTTACACGAGTGTGAGTCACATGTAGGACATGGACTTGCGTACTCGGCTGGCCACTGGTACATATAGGTCTGTTTGATAATAAACGGAAGAAATAAAACTAGGTTTATATAAAACCCTTTCTTAGGTTTACAAACAAGAAGTACTATTAATCCTATATGAGGATGTTATGTACAAATTTTAATCTGGGTAAATATTGCTATAGGAGTCTGATCTGCAGTCGATCACTTTGTCCCTTGGACCACACGATGATGAAGAAGTGCTGTAGAAGAAGGAGATGCTTCAAAGATTGCAAGAGGGAGTGGATGCTCGATGCCAAAATCGTCGATCGCTACTCTCAGTCTGAGCTCTTATCTCTCTGTTCTTCGATTTCTTTTAACTTTTTCTGACCCTTGTTCGACCCTTGTTGGACCTTTTTCCCCCCTGGACCTCTGTCAATAGAGGTCTCTATTTATAGGGTTTTAGTTACAGTAACCGTCCAGTCGGCGTAGAAGCCGGATAGTGAAGAGTATGGCACTTTTTACGCGGCGGTTATAATAACTGCCACCCACGTATAGATGATCTTCTGAATAAGCGTGTGATGCGTGTCCCATTAAGAGATAATGCGTATAACTGCTGCGATGGTCACGACATGCGAGCCACGTAGGTAACTGCTCCTTGCGTAGAAAAGGTTGGCATAGAAGCCAATAACTGTCACCATGGTGTAGAAGCCAAATAGTTGTCAGGTTGGCGTAGAAGCTTTATAGGCTTAGAAGCCTGATGCTGTATGGATAAGTAGCTAGCATAAAAAAATAGCCGATCCTCCTTTTTTGACTGAGGCCTTGAGCGTATTCTGGACCAAAATACAAATATAGCCTGAGTTGGCATATTTCAAGGAGATAGCGTACCGCGTACTCCTATAGCTGAAAATAGCCCGAAGGCGTATTTCAAGGAGATAGCGTACAACGTGCTCCTATAGCTGAAAATAGCCTGATGGCGTAATATGCAGAGGTGATGATGTGGACGTATTAGCCGTAATTATGGCTCGCCCAGTCTTTGAAAATAGAATCAAATCTCGTGCATTTAATGCAGAGATCTGCCACTATTCTGAGCATTAATGCAGAGTCGTGTCTCGAGCTCTATAAGAAGATCTGCCACCATTCTGAGCATTAAATACAGAGACGTGCATCGAGCTCTGTACGAAGAGCAGCTTTTGACGTGGCAGTTCGTTTTGTCTTCTGCTGAGCGTAAAAGCTCACATCTGCCTGTGTAAAACTAGACAGCGTATTCCCTTGTATGCGTAAAAGTACTTTTGTATCAGGAAAACGTCACTAAACGACGGTTTGGGTCTCTGTGCCGCACCATTATTACAGCCATCGCCTGGATAGTTGTGCAGTACCTGTTGTCAGGAGTCAGGTTTACTGCATGATCTGACAGGTTCATTCGAGGAATACGAAGCGTTCCTCGTACACTTCTATGCTGCATTAAAAGTGGATGAGTTTTACTCCATAAAGGCGGTATAATACCCTTTTTACGCTGAAGCGACCTGAAAATACTGCATTACGTGGATTGTCTTGGAGCTTATATTTTACGATGTATTAGCGATAAAGCTCTGTTTGTACGCCGATGGCTCTGAAGTCATGTCTTACGCCACCCAGCACTGAAATACTGCGTATAACTCTACAACGTATTTTTCATGCTTCTACAAGACTCCCTTCAAAGTTTTCAAATTTCTCGTAATTTGAAACACTTTGAATGAAGCATGAAACGGTCAAGTCTGACTCGTTCCTCGAGGCTGATTTCTTGGCGGATTTTTGGGGATTTGTTAGGATTTGGTGTGTTCTCTTTTGCCTATATAAAGGCTGAGGAGTTAACTTGTTCCTTCCATATTTTCTTCACCACACAGAGATGATTGCCGGAGCTCGTCGGGTCGACTTGAGGAAGAAGAAGATCATGTTCTTCCAGCATGTAAGGAGCCGAAAAAGAAGGCATCTTCGAGCAAATGTCCTCTGCAACGATGGATCATGGAAGGATATCATAGCTTTCTTTGCTCGGGATAATCAGCAACTTCATATGGCGATTCGTCCAGGAGAGAGAAAGGGTCACATTCGACCACACAGCTTGCAAGTTGTATTTTCTCCTGTTGTTCGTGGACGAGGGCAGACAAACTAGCCCTGTCTTCCAGTACTGAGTTGGGTCTAACCCCTCAACTCAATCTGTCATGGCGTATGGAGGACGGACTCTTCAATAATTTATACAGGCCCAATTGTGTATCCTTCCGCCATTAATTATTTTCTTGTTCATCGACTGTGGAAGTCGATGAACTGCTGTAGAAGACGGATAAAGATCTCCCCCAATTCGAGAACCTGACAGAACAGATTTTGGGCATGATCTTTAATGAAAATAAGAAATCCTTTGTAGACGAGATTTTTCTCATATGTAATCATGTAATCATGAAGATAAAAAACCCTTTATAGACTGGATTTCTCTCATATATAATCATGATTAATAAAATTGTCTTCTTTTACGCATCTGATAATTTTGCCATATTCTTTGCTGTGATGAAATCTGAATATGTGTAGCTTCGACACGTCTGAATAACTTTATGCTGACTCTGATAAAAAGAGTATTTGGTCCCGTCCTGTCTTTTACGCGTAACTGAGGACGCGTAGAAAACTGCTTAGCATTTAAGTCGAATATCCAAACTGTCATGCTGTTTTGAACGAGGGATTACGTAGAATTCTGAACTTGTCACTTCTCTGATAAGAAAAATTCTTGTCCAGACCATCATCTTCAAGAATGATTTCCCGAAAACCTCTTGAAATAGGGCAAGAAATGGCTGTCAAAACTGAGTTGCCATCTTGAACTGTAGAGGAAATATTCAGGCTGGATTTTGGATGAACTTCCAATCGACCCAAGAAGAAGAGTCATTTTCAATGCTGAACTCTGTATACTTTGGGTACTTAGGATATTTTGAGACCAAGAAGGAGTATCTTCTGCGTAAACCCTTGTAGTTAGCTGTCATGAGAATTGTTCAGATATACGCATACTTTGGCCTGCGTATTTTAAGATATGCGGAAAGTCATAGATCGTATTGTAGATGAGCATAAAATCGTAAGTTTGTAGCCTCTCGAGCGTAAAAGCTGCTGAGCATAAGAGCATCCGGGCGTAAAACTGTAGATTTATAGCCTCTGAAAAGAAAACTTCCAAGCGTGAAGTTGTAGATTTTGTAACACCCCGTTCTGTTCTAGCGGACTGCCGACTCAATCGGCAAAAGTACAACTGTCCCGACCCGCTTTGCCTCAAACAAGAAGCAAAGGATATCCAGACTTGTCCCTACAGGAATTCAGCTTAGGCTTTCAGAGGCTTGCTTGACGTATCGCTCTACCGAGGCGAATCATCGCTAAGGTGGGTGGCTACGGTGAACTTGTCTTTGCTTAGCCAGCACACATAAGATATGGAATATTCATGTTAGTCGCTAGGTGAATCACCCCCTGCATGCTAATAAATCCAACGCACATAGCTAAGGGAATAATCCCAACTTGTATTGCTTATGCTAGAACATGGAAATTGAAATACTGCTTATATTCAGACCCTTGCATGCTAAGTCCCTTACGGTTTTATCCCTCAGCTTACCTTCGGGTTCGAGCAAACGTGTCTGCTTACGTTCCTTAGAAACGCATGCTTGTCTGCTTGTATGTTGCCATATTTTTATCCAAACCCCGGGAGACTACTAAGTAGTCATTCGGCTCCTGGAAGAACCTGAAAGTGTCCGGGACCGTTAGGTCACCAAGGCAATTCCCGAACTAGGAAATTTGCACCCTGAATGAATAAATCACTGAATCATAGCTCATGGAGCAAACTACTGAATCAAACCAGGCAGAGTCCCAGTTTGCGTCTACATTCTCTTTCAATATGTCCTACTTTGCCACAGTAATGGCAAGTAGGCAGGTTCTTAGTTGCTGCTCTTGGAAGCGGGCTCTTCTGGGGCCGTTTAGCAGATTCCCCTGGTGATGACTTGGACGGTGCTGAGGAGAATGGACGTTTCAGGCTTGATTCCCTCCGAGTAACGCGCTCTATCCGACGTGCTGCAGCTAGAACGTCGGAGTAAGATGTGGGCACGACCGATCCGATTAACTTCTGAAGCTCGAACCTGAGTCCATCAAAGAACTTCTCCGCCTTCTCTTCTTCGGTAGGAATTAGAGAAGGGGCAAAGCGGCTCAGGCGAATAAATTTGGCGTTATATTCCTCCACCGTCATGTTGCCCTGGATCAGGCGGTTGAATCTGTCTCGGAGTTCTGACCGAGCAACAGCAGGGATGTACATTTCCTGGAAGAGTCTGGAGAACTCCTCCCAGGTGACCTGATCATGTCCGAGCCTTCTTTCTTCGGACAGCCACCAATGGTGCGCGTTGTCCGTCAGTTGCATCCTGACGGCAGTCATCCATTTGTCCCTTGGTAGTTCAGCGACCTCCAACTGATGCTGCGTGTTCGTAAGCCATTCATGAACTTCAGTTGGTCCTTCCTTGCCCGAGAAGGTACGGGGCTTGAGTTGACGGAAATCTGTGATAGATCCCGTCGCTGGCCGCCTATCTGGTGGATTTGCATGCTCCAATGCTGCGACGAGGCTGTTCCTTAGGTTCTCGGCCTCACGACGTTGGGCCTCCTGTTGGGTCTGTTGTTGGGCCTGCATCATTGCATAGAACATCTGGAACATTTGCTGGCCGTCCATTGCCTGCCCTGGGGGAAAGACAGGCATCGTAGGAGGGAACTGGGGAGGAGGCGGGATGTCATCACGCCTGAACCTGGAACTTGGCTGGCCAGTTTGATTGTTCTGAGAGGATTGTCCTCTGGTATCTGGCGTCGTTCCAGCTTCACAGGTAACCACCGCTTCAGGCGATGTACCCAAGGGGGGTCTCGTCACTACTTCTGGGATCCATTACTCTGCATCAAAAGGAAACAATGAGAACGCACAGAGGAATCAAAATAGGATACAATTCAAGCAATTTAATTGAAATCGACATAGAGTCCAAAAATGATTCAATCAATGGATGAGATCCTATAAACTTATCCTATCTTATTGCAGGTATGTTCGGTCCCTAAGTTGAAACCGAACAATTTAGTTTAGACCTGCATGGGCCACCACAAAAACCATGTCACGCTCCAGTCTCAAAATGCCGAGGGACTGGAGATGCGTGGCAATGGCCAGCAGCACGTACCGATGGATAACCCAATTTAATGGAACCATCAGGGCGTACTTAAGCTGTAAAGAAGGTCTACTACAACAAGTCACACTAATCTCATCCATAAAGATAAAGAAATAAACTGCATAATGAATTAAAAATAAATAGTAACAATAAGTCAGTCGGAGAAACAATCCGACTTATGTCTGAATACACTGCCTCAATAGGCCAGGAACAAAAGAGATAAACATGAAATAAATACTGAGTACGGGAACAGGTACTCAGGAGAAGTCTTCGGCAGTCACCTCGTCTTCAGGGTTCAGTTCTGCTCCAGCAATAGCTTCAGCTCCGGTCTCGTACACCTCGGGATACTGCTCCTCAGCTAAACCTGGGGACATCATCCATTCCAGGTCCTCAGTGGACATAGCAAGGCACAAAATAAAATAAGCCAAATAAATGCAGTGCAAATAAATAAATGAAACAGCAGGGTAAACTATGTAACCATCTATGTGATATGCAAATGAGAGCAACACTAGTACTCAGGCTGAGACCGCTACAAGCTCTGTGTCGGGGAGCCGGTAGCAGTAATAACACGTAAAGGGTCTAGCTCTGCTGGAGAGTTCTACAACCTCACAATAATAGTAGATATATATATAGAACAGCCTGTAGCTTGTGTGTCTCTCCCCACCCAATGTAATCACGCAAACCATGACCATAACGTCTCATGTCCATGTCAGCGAGATTATAACTAATGCAACAAGTCATACTGTCTATAAATAAATATCTTTGTCAAGTCCTGCATCCTATACAGAATCACCATGAATATCTCAGAAAGATTCTGTCCATGTATAGTGTCAAGTGTCCTGGGTTGTAGGGTACTTGATAGGTCAAGTACAAGAGTAAAGGGTATCGTAAATCCATCTCTAAATGACGAACCCAACACCGCGTACGGTGTTGGCACCCGACTATGATCGGACACTAGGTACGTCATACGTTTCCTAGGTTAAGTAGTTTAAACAAGTTTATATGAATTTACGCAAGAGATCCAGCAAAATATTATCACAGGAAATATGAAAATAAAGACTGCAAGTTGGCAAGGTGCACTTGCCTGATGTTTGGATTCCACTTAGGTCCTGTTCTCGGAAATTTTCAGAGATGTCTTCGAAAGCTGAAATAAACAGTACTATCATGCTCAAAAGGTGTCAATTAGCTAGGAACGCCTGTTCTTGGGTCCAATTTGGAGACAAGGGCAAAAACGATAATTTTGGGCCAAAACGGGGTCCACCGGTGGACCCGCTTTGCACCGAAAAATGTGTCAGGGTCAACGGTCTCAAAATTCACCAAACTTAGTATCAACAGGT
This sequence comes from Iris macrosiphon, assembly GCA_036927795.1. Classification (NCBI taxonomy): domain Eukaryota; kingdom Viridiplantae; phylum Streptophyta; class Magnoliopsida; order Asparagales; family Iridaceae; genus Iris; species Iris macrosiphon. The sequence continues at coordinate 268,805,685 of JAYESA010000005.1, read as the reverse complement.
CAGGAACGCTGATACGAATCCAACGGAACTATCAAATTTGAATTCCGATGAGCCGATCCGAAATTGCCTGTCGAGCGGGGCCTGTGGGGCCCACGACGCACGATTTCGTCAACGTTCTCAGAATCGAACCAAACTTGACCCACAGGACCAGAGTATCGTTACGATTCCGATGGCGCAAGTTTCGTCTCGATCCGACGTATGTGCACGAAGTTAGGGTGAATTGCAGAAAAGTCGGATACGGGACGTTGTCCGCGGATACGCGTTGATTCCGGGGTGCACGCACACCCGAATCCACTTCCGCAAAATTTCACATGTCCGTATCAACGACGCGCACATATCTGTGAAGACCGCACGCGACCAAGTCGTCCCGTTTGGCGGGGCGTACTCAGTTCCGGGGTAAAACAGGGTCTGGTTTTTCCTGTTTTTGGATCGCGGTGTGCGATCACCACAGGACGCGATGCCCCGAGCGGTTTGTCCGGGCACCGAGAGGGTCATACAGGCTTCGCAACGCAATTTACAGAATCAAAATCGGACGTACAGGGTGCAAGATACGAGTACCTGAACGAGGCCCTTCGAAACTAGGATTTTCCGTGTCCGATACGCGTCCCGTGTCCTGGACGCTGTGTCAGCCGTGTCCGCGTGTCCGACAGCGAGTCCGGCCTAGGGCTCCAGGGCCGTTGAACCGCGGTGGAGTCCGGTTGCGAGGGGGAAGAGGGAGGAGGAGGAGGAGGAGGTGCTGGAGGGTTCTGGAGAGGGGGAGGCGCTGGAGACGGGGCACTGGTCTACGGGAAGGAGGTCGACGGTCGGCGAGGGGGATCCGGCTGCTAGGGTTCCGGCGGGGGGGGGGGGGTTTGGCTAGGGGAGGTGGGAGTGAGGGCGGAGGAGAAGAAGAGTGGGGGTTTTATAGGGGGTGCCGGGGCGGATGTGGCCGGGCGAGGCGGGGCTGAGGTCGACGTGGCCAGCTCCGGCGGAGGCGGCGCGAAACTAGGGCACGGCGCGGAGGAATCGGTCACCGGTGATCGGGGGGGGAAGAGAAGGGGACCGGGTCGGGCGCGGGTTCCGGGTTGGGCGGACCCGCCCGACCCGCTAGGGTGGCTGGGCTGCTGGGCTCGGCCCACTGGGCCGGGCCGGGCCCAAAACAATAATAAATAAAAATAAAAACAATAATAATAATAATAAAACAATTAATTAATTACCTTAAATGGTTTTTAGGCATTAAAAAATAGGTCTGAGGCCCAATAAAATCCAGAAAAATTATCCTAAGTCCGATTTTCTATTTTACACCATAAAATTATATTTTTATTATATTTTAATATTAGTTATTAGCAATTAAAATCATACAATCACCACAGCACTTATGTAAATTCCTAAAAATTGCAGAAAAATCCCCAAAAGATTGATTTTAAAAATCTGAAAATTTTAGGGTGTTTACAATCTACCCCCCTTAAGAGGATTGCGTCCTCGCAATCGAAGGGTAAACTACCAAGGCACGAATTTACAGAATTAAAGAATGCTTAGGTTTTACTTGCATCTGCAAATAAGTGTGGATAACGCTGGCGCATAACATCCTCTCGTTCCCAGGTCGATTCGCCAGGAGAGTGCTGTTTCCAAGCTACCCGAACCAGTTTGATTGTCTGCCCTCGCAGTATCTTTTCACTGGTGTCGAGTATACCCACTGGCTGCTCCTTGTATCTCAGGCTAGGGCCCACTGAAATCTCAGAATGATCAACTATATGACTTGGGTCCGTCACGTATCGCCTCAGCTGTGAGACGTGGAATACATCATGCACTCCCTCTAAGGATGAAGGTAATGCAAGACGATAAGCCACCTCACCAATACGCTCCAAGATATCAAATAGCCCAATATACCTTGGGCTTAACTTGCCTCTGCTGCCAAATCTGATGGTACCTCGAGTGGACGAGATCCTCAAAAATACATGCTCTCCTTCCTTGAACTCCAGGGGTCGTCTGTGCGCATCGGCCCAATGCTTCTATCTATCCTGGGCTGCACGGAGATGGTTCTGAATCTGCTTTACTTTCTCCACTGTCTCCGTTACCAACTCTGGACCCAGTAATTGACGTTCGCCAACGTCGCTCCAGCATACTGGCGATCTGCACTTCCTTCCGTATAATGCCTCGAAAGGTGCCTTCTGAATGCTTGCCTGATAGCTGTTGTTGTAGGAGAACTCCACTAAGTGCAGATGATCTTCTTAAGATCCTCTAAAGTCCAGTATACATGATCGCAGCATATCTTCCAAGATCTGAATTATGCGCTCTGATTGTCCGTCTGTCTGGGGATGATAGGCAGTGCTGAATTTGAGCCTGGTGCCGAGACTCTCTTGCATGCTTCGCCAGAAGTGAGATGTAAATCTTGAGTCTCGATCTGATACAATACTAACCGGTACTCCATATAATTTTATGATCTGTCGCATATACATGTCGGCTAGTACTTCCGTGGATTGTCCGACTCTGAATGGCAAGAAGTAAGCCGACTTAGTGAGCCGATCCACGATAACCCATACCGCATCCTTTCCACTAGGGCTTCTTGGAAATCCAGTGACGAAGTCCATGGTAATATGCTTCCACTTCCATTCAGGTATGGGAAGTGGCTGCAACATACCTGCAGTCCTTTGGTGCTCGGCCTTTACCTGCTGGCAGACTAAGCATTTTGCCACAAATTGGGCAATCTCCCTTTTTATTCCATATCACCAGTAATATTGTCTTAAGTCCCGATACATCTTGGTTCCTTCTGGATGAACCGAGTATATGGAGCTATGTGCTTCAGTCATCAACTCCTGCCTTAATTCTCCATTTGGAACATATAGGCAATTTTCGCACCTTAATGTCCCATCCTCGTGGATGCGAAGTTCCGTCTGCAGGCCTGCTTCTGTTCTCTCTTTCAGCCTTCGGAACCTGGCATCATTAGGCAAAGCTTCTTTGATTCTCTCCACCAGCGATGACTTAACTTCGAGGTTAGCCAGCAAACCATTTTGTCCAGGTAGAACAACCTCTATCTGAAGATCTTGCAAGTCTTGTAATAGCTGAGGCTGCTCCGTTAAGAAATAAGCCGAGGGTTTTCTGCTGAGGGCGTCGGCTACAACATTTGCTTTCCCCGGGTGGTACTGCCGATCTATGTCAAAGTCCACCATCAACTCAAGCCAACGCCTTTGCCTCATATTGAGCTCCTTCTGAGTATAAACATACTTCAAGCTCTTATGATCAGTGAATATTTTAACCTTCTCTCCATACAGATAATGCCTCCAGATCTTCAATGCAAAAATTACTGCAGCTAGCTCCAGGTCATGCGTTGGGTAATTCTTCTCGTGGACCTTCAGCTGCCTCGATGCATAAGCGATAACCTTACCATGTTGCATCAAGACACAACCTAGTCCACTACCGGACGCATCACTATAAACAACAAAACCTCCTGACCCTGAGGGAAGAGTCAAGACTGGTGCTGTTGTTAGACGCCTTTTTAATTCTTCAAAGGCATTCTGGCATTCTTTCGTCCATATGAACTCCTGATCCTTCCTTGTCAGCTTAGTCATCGGCTCTGCGATCCTTGAAAAATTTTCTACGAACCGCCGGTAATACCCAGCAAGTCCAAGAAAACTTCTCACTTCTGCAACAGAGGTAGGGGTAGGCCAGGTTTCTATAGCAGTAACCTTCTCTGGATCCACAGAAAGTCCTTTACCCGAGATAATATATCCTAAGAATGGCACCTTGTCCATACAGAACTCACATTTGCTGAGTTTGGCATACAGCTTCTCCCTCCTCAAAGTTTCTAGCACAATTCTGAGGTGTTCCTCGTGCTCTTCGTGGTCCTTGGAGTAGACTAGAATATCATCAATAAATACTACCACGAACTTATCCAAGTACTAATGGAAGACTCCGTTCATCAAACTCATAAATACGGCGGGTGCGTTGGTTAAACCAAACGGCATTACTAGGAACTCATAATGTCCATACTTAGTCCTGAAGGCCGTCTTTGGGATATCTTCCTTCTTCACCCTAATCTGGTGATAACCGGATCTAAGGTCAATCTTTGAGAATAACCTAGCACCACTCAATTGGTCAAACAAGTCATCAATGCGTGGTAAGGGGTACCGGTTCTTAACAGTTACAGCATTAAGGGCTCTGTAATCAATGCACAACCGCACAGTTCCGTCCTTCTTGGGTACAAAAAGTATGGGCGCTCCCCAAGGTGAAACACTGGGCCGGATAAATCCTTTCTCCAAAAGGTCGTCAACTTGTGCTTTCAATTCCACTAACTCCTTAGGTGCTAGCCGATATACCGATGAAGTGATAGGTTCGGCTCCTGGAGTTAGGTCTATTGTGAATTCTATCTCCCGATCAGGTGGTAAACCTGTAAGGTCGTCGGGAAATACATCCACAAATTCCGTTATGACTCTTGGGTAACCTGAATCCTCTCCTACAGTTAATACCCTAAGAGTTGGCTGGACACCTTGTGTAACCCCCTGATTTTTCAGAACATTTTAATTTGGATTTTTCATAATTTTCTGTAATTTTCTAGGATTTTTAAGAATTTATTTTAGATTCAAATATAATTAAAAATATTCCAAACTTTTATTTTAGGTTCTAAATAATAAAATATATTTTCTAGAAGTTTTTGGGAATTTTCTGAGTATTTTTAGTATTTATTGGGAGTTATTTAGGCTAATAACTAATTTTTAGGACTTGTAAAATTTATGGTGCAAGCTCAGAAATATAGAATAGATCCACGTTATTTTCTAAGGTTTATAATATTATTATATATTTTCTGAAATTATTTCAGAATTTTTGGAATAATGTTAGTATTTATTTTTAGTTTTATGGCAAAACTAATTTTTAGAGCTTCTCCTAATTATAGTAGGAAATCTGTGAATATATAATTATTCCAAATATTTTTCTAGGGTTTTTAGGTTCAAAATATATTTTCTATAATTTTTCCAGATTTTTATGATTATTTTTAATGTTTATTTTGAGTTATTTAGATTTAAAACGACTTAAATAATATTTTGATAAAGGCAAATCAAAATAAATAAATAATATAACCAAAACCATCCAATCAAATCATGACACGTGTCACCCTATCAACTTTCATTCAGCCTCTCAACATCCATATATATATATATTATTATAACCCTAATTATCCCATTATTTTTAGAGAGAGAGAGAGAGAGAGAGAGAGATTTGGAAGAATTGTCATCTAGGGTTTCTTCATCTTCCGGAAGCCATTGCGCATAGCTCCGGACTCCAAACGAGACCTAGTTTCTTGCGTTAGAAATATATTGAGGTTAGATTTCTGATTATATAATTTTTTTTTCGAAATTATTAGTATTAAATTCTGGAAAATTTGTAGAGCACAGCATGTCCAAAAATAGACGTGTTTCGATATTTTTGCACTTTCGGGAGAACCCGGAATCAGAATCATGAACCGTTTAAAGTTTTGGAAAGCTAATGTCGAGATCATTAACATATGTTTTTATAAGAATTTAATTCGATGTATTTTCATACTGTTAATTCTGTAGAACTTCTAGGTTAGAATTTAACCATCGGTGCACAATACAAAATTTGTATGTGCCATAATTCCCAAACGAATTTGAATTCGGACGAGCCGTAAATTCTAGTATATTTTTTGATGCTGAAATCTACAGGAAATCATGCATGAAAGTTGAGTTTGTGTCGGTTGACTTTTTGGTCAACAGATTGCCTCAATTTGCGTGCCATGAGTCTCGAGTTGATAAAATTCAGTTTCTTTGGACAAAACTTAGGAATTAACATAAAAATCAGAATAATAAGATTAAAATAGGATTTTAGAATAATTATTCCAGAATTAAATAAATTAAAATAAATTATCTTTTGACGTGATAAATTTGTAATACATAGGCTATTTGGACTGTGACTTGGACTCTGATTCATACCAGCAACAGGACCCCAGGCAAGTGTACCTTGCCAAACTCTGCAGTATTGTTACATATTTTTCTTGCTTCATTTATATTGCTGTGCATGCTCAACCTAGGACCGTGTGACGTACTTAGCGTCCGATTATCAGTCGGGTGTCAACACTGTACGCAGTGTTGGGTACTGTCATCTAGAGATGGACATTCGTGACACTATATATTCTAGTACTTGTCTTATCAAGTACCATACGACCCAGGACACTTGACACTGTTCATGAGACAGGATATTCCCGAGATATTCGTGGTGATTCTGTGTAGGATACAGGACTTGACAGAGATACTATTTCTATAGATACATATGATTTGTTGCATTAGAGATGATCCCGCTTGACATGGACATGAGACGTTATGGTCATGATATGCGTGATTACATTGGGTGGGGAGAGACACACAGGCTACAGGCTGTTTTATTATATATATCTTCTACTATTGTGAGGTCGTAGACTCTCGGAGCAGAGCTAGACACATTACTTGTTATTACCACTACCGGCTCCCCGACACAGAGCTTGTAGTGGCTCAGCCTGAGTACTCGTGATGCTCTCATCTTGCATTTCACTTAGATGGTTACTTACTTGCCCTATTTATCTCATTATTTGCTGCACTGCTTATATTTTGGCTTGTATATTTTCTGTACCTTGCTATGTCCCCTGAGGACCTGGATATGGATTGTGTCCCCAGGATTTGAGGACGAGATCTATCCCGAGGTATACGGGACTGGAGCAGGAGTTGATCCAGGAGCTGTACCGCCATCCGAGGACGAGGTCTTAGCTGAAGACTTTTCCTGAGCATCCATGCTTCATGCTCAGTATTTATTTATTTATTTTCAGTCTTTCATATTCTGGTCTGTGGAACCATTGTACTAGATATTTATCGGGTTGTTCCCCGAAGCACTTGTGAGACTGATTGATGATTTATATTTCTTTATTTACTCTGTGGATCATATTTCATATCTGGTGTGGATGAGATTAGTTGTACCATGATTGTCGTAGACTTGTTATATTACAGCTTAAGTATGCCCTGATGGATCCATTAAATTGGGTTTGTCCATCGGTGCGTACTGCTGGCCATTGCCACGCGTCCGGTCCCACGGTATTTTGGGACTGGGGCGTGACATGGTTTTTGTGGTGGCCCATGCAGGTCTACGACTAAATTATTCGGTTTCAACTTAGGGACCGAGCAAGCCTGCAAATAGGATTAGTGTATAAGATCTCATCCATAACTGACTATGGCTTCTCCTCCTCCTCCTTCCAATCTATTCCGTTAAAAAATTGTATCCTGCTTGATTCATGTGCCTTCTCATTAGTTCCTTGAGTGTAGCTTTCTTCTATAATATAGAAGTCTCTGTTGATAGAATGATAGGTAGGGTAACCTTCCTACTTAAAGTACAGCTAGGATATTGACACACCCCTAAGTAGAATGCTTAATGAACCCTAGCGTCCCTTACCTATAGAATAATTTACCATTATTTCTTGTTATAGTCATGAATGACCTAAGAGTAGTATAGGCACTGCTAAGAGCTAGTTAGAGATTGGACCCTAATGTTTGACCCTAGTGGTTAACCCCATTTTTGAGGAACCAATAGAAATCTAAGATCGAATGTTAGAACAGAACCTAGTGTGCATAGTGAGATAGTGTTAGGATATAGGTTCTTGTCATGATATTAGCAGACGGTACCTCAGGAAGCCCAGAGCAACGAGTATGACATTTCCCATGAGATCATACCTCAAACACGGAGAATTGCTCGCCACCTTCACCTTAGGAAACTATGATATTATCAAGAGCCCTATATTTTAATTTCATATGTTGTTCATCTGCGACCTTAACATTCGCTAATGCGCAACGACTAAAATATGTTCTTCTTTTCTCCATCTTTCAACTCGTGCCACCTGACACTTCTAATAGTAGGCCAAGTAATTTTATTCCTTGTTAAGGACCCATAGTTTGCTAGGACTATAGTTGTAGTCTTGAATTTGAAAATTTTATGTTTGGTAGTTAGAGTTCGATAAGTTTGAGTTAATCTTGTAGATTGTGACCCGATGATTATCCCTTAGTGTTAAATCACGTAATTTGTACCCCCACCTCGATACAAGTTATATTCCCTTTCCCTTGAGACTAGTACCACATAGTCCACTTGACCCATCAAGGCGGTGTAACTGAATGGCAATAATTGTATGCTAGCATAAGATGACAGTGTTTATTCAGACAATAGAATTTAGAGGTTCATGCCCTATTGGGTCGACTAGCAACTTAGACAAGGAGGTTGTATGATAACTGTAGAGATTATAGAGTCTTTTATTATTGTTGCTCATTTTTGTTCGTTTTGTGAACTTGAATAATTTGTACCTCCTTTCATCATCATCTAGCGTGCTTATATTTCATATACTACCTTGACTTATTGTGCTATTTTATAGCCTAGTTTTGCAAGCTTATTCATTATCGAGCTTGTTCATGACATATGTATTATTGGGGAGGCCCACAATAATATATTTCAGAATCAGTGTATTACGGTCTGATCAACCATAGTGCGCTTGATTCGCCATCGCAATAATACCTTACGTGGATTGAGATATGTAGTGATTAGTAGGCGAATATACTTGCCCTAGACATGTCTGACATATCGTATCGGTTACATAACTGTACTAATACGAGCAGGCGAACAAAGGATTACCAAAATAGGATTTCAATCCACAACTGCTTTGACAATTTCCAATTGAATTCTTTAAATGCCATGATCCCAATACTTCTATTCTATTACGCTGCCCTTGAACTCTTTATTATTGGTCTCCGTCTTCCCTTATTTCGGAAAGACGAAACCTCGTGCTTGGTATAAATTGATATACAGAGAATACTAGATATACCCCATAGGTCGATCACATACTTGAGGATCATTCTTCGTAATTAAGGACATATCATATGTGATATGGTCGGCATTGAAGTTCGAGGATTGAATAACATGAGTAAACATATTAAGGAATATTCTCTTAAGGTATATAGCCTTATGTGATAGATGGGTAAATTTTAAGTTGGGTAGTAGTGCATTGTCAACTCGAGAGGAATTTCTTTTAGATTGTGATCGAGTAAGATTAAATTGGGAGAGGTTCAAGCCATTTTAATTTTGAGAATTTTAGAAGAATGACTAAGATGATGAGGATTAATGAATTGATATTGAGGACCCGATATTTATACCTTAAGTACATAATTTAAACAATAAAGGTAAAATCATCAACTTAAAATTTAGAGGATAAAAAGATAGAATTTCAGACTTGAACAATGGTGGACTGCATTTAAACTATTTTTCAATTTGATGATTTGAGTTAAAATAAAAACTTGATGGTTGGACTACCTATTTGAAATATTAAGGATGTGAATGGAATTTAAGAAGTTGAAGCATACAAAAATTTATAAGTGAAAATAGGAATAATAATGGACTGAATTACTTCTAGAGGAGATTATGATAATTGGAGATCGTGAGGTAAAATTTATATGCGTATTTAAATCTTGAAGATGATATATGGATTTAATTTAAATTTGGATATGGATAATTTGAAAAAGCGAGAAGAGATAACCATAGGTTGAATTTGATTGGATCAGTGGTCATCTTAACCTAGAAGTGATTGCAATGGATATGATTAGGATTTTAATTGTCGCAAGAAGATTGCGATTGACTTGCCTTATGTACACGAAGGATTAATAAATTATGCCTTATTTTAATTTTGAGGACAACATTATCTTAAGTTGGCTGGATTGTGAAACCCCCTCACCTAAGAAGTAGACCTACTTGGCTTAGATAGTGAGACTGAGGCTAGCTCGAATCCACTTAGGAATAGAACATGACATTTTTCATTTAGTTTTACAATATGGTATCCCTCGGCGCGCCATACCATTGCTTCGATAATTGGAGCACTTTCCTAGTCACTGCCTTCCTACAAATTCCACACCTTGTCCTAGACATGTCCATCCTCCAATTTTCATCTTTGTGCAACATTTCAATTGTTGGGCGCTTTTATGCAAAAGAGCATTAAGGTGTCCACACTATTGGACATGACACACGAAGAAACCTATTTTCACTCATGTGAATTTCTTCCATAATTTTCGGAATGTGCAACGTGCAACATCGTCCACTCCGTTAAACCTAGCCTTGCATTTTAACCAATGCAAATCTTAGACCATCCTTGACTTCTACCATGGCTTAATTTTAATTTCGAGGACGAAATTTTTATAAGTTGGGTAGATTGTAACCCCCTGATTTTTCAGAACATTTTAATTTGGATTTTTCATAATTTTCTGTAATTTTCTAGGATTTTTAAGAATTTATTTTAGATTCAAATATAATTAAAAATATTCCAAACTTTTATTTTAGGTTCTAAATAATAAAATATATTTTCTAGAAGTTTTTGGGAATTTTCTGAGTATTTTTAGTATTTATTGGGAGTTATTTAGGCTAATAACTAATTTTTAGGACTTGTAAAATTTATGGTGCAAGCTCAGAAATATAGAATAGATCCACGTTATTTTCTAAGGTTTATAATATTATTATATATTTTCTGGAATTATTTCAGAATTTTTGGAATAATGTTAGTATTTATTTTTAGTTTTATGGCAAAACTAATTTTTAGAGCTTCTCCTAATTATAGTAGGAAATCTGTGAATATATAATTATTCTAAATATTTTTCTAGGGTTTTTAGGTTCAAAATATATTTTCTATAATTTTTCCAGATTTTTATGATTATTTTTAATGTTTATTTTGAGTTATTTAGATTTAAAGCGACTTAAATAATATTTTGATAAAGGCAAATCAAAATAAATAAATAATATAACCAAAACCATCCAATCAAATCATGACACGTGTCACCCTATCAACTTTCATTCAGCCTCTCAACATCCATATATATATATATATTATTATAACCCTAATTATCCCATTATTTTTAGAGAGAGAGAGAGAGAGAGAGAGATTTGGAAGAATTGTCATCTAGGGTTTCTTCATCTTCCGGAAGCCATTGCGCATAGCTCCGGACTCCAAACGAGACCTAGTTTCTTGCGTTAGAAATATATTGAGGTTAGATTTCTGATTATATAATTTTTTTTTCGAAATTATTAGTATTAAATTCTGGAAAATTTGTAGAGCACAGCATGTCCAAAAATAGACGTGTTTCGATATTTTTGCACTTTCGGGAGAACCCGGAATCAGAATCATGAACCGTTTAAAGTTTTGGAAAGCTAATGTCGAGATCATTAACATATGTTTTTATAAGAATTTAATTCGATGTATTTTCATACTGTTAATTCTGTAGAACTTCTAGGTTAGAATTTAACCATCGGTGCACAATACAAAATTTGTATGTGCCATAATTCCCAAACGAATTTGAATTCGGACGAGCCGTAAATTCTAGTATATTTTTTGATGCTGAAATCTACAGGAAATCATGCATGAAAGTCGAGTTTGTGTCGGTTGACTTTTTGGTCAACAGATTGCCTCAATTTGCGTGCCATGAGTCTCGAGTTGATAAAATTCAGTTTCTTTGGACAAAACTTAGGAATTAACATAAAAATCAGAATAATAAGATTAAAATAGGATTTTAGAATAATTATTCCAGAATTAAATAAATTAAAATAAATTATCTTTTGACGTGATAAATTTGTAATACATAGGCTATTTGGACTGTGACTTGGACTCTGATTCATACCAGCAACAGGACCCCAGGCAAGTGTACCTTGCCAAACTCTGCAGTATTGTTACATATTTTTCTTGCTTCATTTATATTGCTGTGCATGCTCAACCTAGGACCGTGTGACGTACTTAGCGTCCGATTATCAGTCGGGTGTCAACACTGTACGCAGTGTTGGGTACTGTCATCTAGAGATGGACATTCGTGACACTATATATTCTAGTACTTGTCTTATCAAGTACCATACGACCCAGGACACTTGACACTGTTCATGAGACAGGATATTCCCGAGATATTCGTGGTGATTCTGTGTAGGATACAGGACTTGACAGAGATACTATTTCTATAGATACATATGATTTGTTGCATTAGAGATGATCCCGCTTGACATGGACATGAGACGTTATGGTCATGATATGCGTGATTACATTGGGTGGGGAGAGACACACAGGCTACAGGCTGTTTTATTATATATATCTTCTACTATTGTGAGGTCGTAGACTCTCGGAGCAGAGCTAGACACATTACTTGTTATTACCACTACCGGCTCCCCGACACAGAGCTTGTAGTGGCTCAGCCTGAGTACTCGTGATGCTCTCATCTTGCATTTCACTTAGATGGTTACTTACTTGCCCTATTTATCTCATTATTTGCTGCACTGCTTATATTTTGGCTTGTATATTTTCTGTACCTTGCTATGTCCCCTGAGGACCTGGATATGGATTGTGTCCCCAGGATTTGAGGACGAGATCTATCCCGAGGTATACGGGACTGGAGCAGGAGTTGATCCAGGAGCTGTACCGCCATCCGAGGACGAGGTCTTAGCTGAAGACTTTTCCTGAGCATCCATGCTTCATGCTCAGTATTTATTTATTTATTTTCAGTCTTTCATATTCTGGTCTGTGGAACCATTGTACTAGATATTTATCGGGTTGTTCCCCGAAGCACTTGTGAGACTGATTGATGATTTATATTTCTTTATTTACTCTGTGGATCATATTTCATATCTGGTGTGGATGAGATTAGTTGTACCATGATTGTCGTAGACTTGTTATATTACAGCTTAAGTATGCCCTGATGGATCCATTAAATTGGGTTTGTCCATCGGTGCGTACTGCTGGCCATTGCCACGCGTCCGGTCCCACGGTATTTTGGGACTGGGGCGTGACACCTTGTTCTACAGATCCTCGAAGAAATTTAAACTCAGGATGGCTAGGGGGTTTAAATATCACTTTTCCAAGCCGGCAATCCAGTGTCGTATGGTACTGACTTAACCAGTCCATACCAAGTATAACATCGTAATCAGGCATAGAAAATATCAGGAATTGGGCTCGCATCTCTCGGCCACAGACTACTACCGAACATGATCTACAGATATCACTAACCGGGATAATTCTACCTCCCGTTAGAATTCTCTTCATCTTCGAGAGAGGTGCGGTAGCTACTCTATGTGTGGCTACGAAGCTAGCAGCAATAAATGAATGCGAGGCTCCAGAATCAAATAATGCTACAGCAGGAATTGAAGCTACTAATATGGTACCTGCTATTACTTCGCCTGCAGTAGCTTCCTCAGTGACTGCTAGTGCATATGCCTGACCTCGTCCCTGAGCGGGACCCCTTTGCTGACGAGCTTGCTGGAACATTGCTGCCTGAGGTGGTAGAGGTGGCCTGGCTCCTCCAGGTCCTGTCTGTATTGCTCCCCCAGCTGGAAGAGCTGCAGGTGGTGCTGGTCGATTCGGAACTCCCTCTCGACGTTCCAAGCAGTCCTTTGAGAAGTGTTGTCCGGATCCACAAACCAGGCAGAGTCCCAGTTTGCGTCTACATTCTCTTTCAATATGTCCTACTTTGCCGCAGTAATGGCAAGTAGGCAGGTTCTTAGTTGCTGCTCTTGGAAGCGGGCTCTTTTGGGGCCGTTTAGCAGATTCCTCTGGTGATGACTTGGACGATGCTGAGGAGAATGAACGTTTCAGGCTTGATTCCCTCCGAGTAACGTGCTCCATCCGACGTGCTGCAGCTAGGACGTCGGAGTAAGATGTGGGCGCGACTGATCCGATTAACTTCTGAAGCTCGAACCTGAGTCCATCAAAGAACTTCTCTGCCTTCTCTTCTTCGGTAGGAATTAGAGAAGGGGTGAAGCGGCTCAGGCGAATGAATTCGGCGTTATATTCCTCCACCGTCATGTTGCCCTGGATCAGGCGGTTGAATCTGTCTCGGAGTTCTGACCGAGCAACAGCAGGGATGTATATTTTCTGGAAGAGTCTGGAGAACTCCTCCCAGGTGACCTGATCATGTCCGAGCCTTCTTTCTTCGGACAGCCACCAATGGTGCGCGTTGTCCGTCAGTTGCATCCTGACGGCAGTCATCCATTTGTCCCTTGGTAGTTCAGCGGCCTCCAACTGATGCTGCGTGTTCGTAAGCCATTCATGAACTTCAGTTGGTCCTTCCTTGCCCGAGAAGGTACGGGGCTTGAGTTGACGGAAATCTGCGATAGATCCCGTCACTGGTCGCCTATCTAGTGGATTTGCATGCTCCAATGTTGCGACGAGGCTGTTCCTTAGGTTCTCGGCCTCACGACGTTGGGCCTCCTGTTGGGTCTGCTGTTGGACCTGCATCATTGCGTAGAACATCTGGAACATTTGCTGGTCGTCCATTGCCTGCCCTGGGGGAAAGACAGGCATCGTAGGAGGGAACTGGGGAGGAGGCGGGATGTCATCACACCTGAACCTGGAACTTGGCTGGCCAGTTTGATTGTTCTGAGATGATTGTCCTCTGGTATCTGGCGTCGTTCCAGCTTCACAGGTAACCACCGCTTCAGGCGGTGTACCCAAGGGGGTCTCGTCACTACTTCTGGGATCCATTACTCTGCATCAAAAGGAAATAATGAGAACGCACAGAGGAATCAAAACATGATACAATTCAAGCAATTTAATTGAATTCGACATAGAGGTCAAAAATGATTCAATCAATGGATGAGATCCTATAAACTTATCCTATCTTATTGTAGGCATATTCGGTCCCTAAGTTGAAATCGAATAATTTAGTTTAGACCTGCATGGGCCACCACAAAAACCATGTCACGCCCCAGTCTCAAAATGCCGAGGGACTGGAGATGCGTGGCAATGGCCAACAACACGCACCGATGGATAACCCAATTTAATGGAACCATCAGGGCGTACTTAAGATGTAAAGAAGGTCTACTACAATAAGTCACACTAATCTCATCCATAAAGATAAAGAAATAAACTGCATAATGAATTGGAAATAAATAGCAACAACAAGTCAGTCGGAGAAATAATCCGACTTATGTCTGAATACACTGGCTCAATAGGCCAGGAACAAAAGAGATAAACATGAAATAAATACTGAGTACGGGAACAGGTACTCAGGAGAAGTCTTCGGCAGTCACCTCATCTTCAGGGTTCAGTTCTGCTCTAGCAATAGCTTCAGCTCCGGTCCCGTACACCTCGGGATACTGCTCCTCAGCTAAACCTGGGGACATCATCCATTCCAGGTCCTCAGTGGACATAGCAAGGCACAAAATAAAACAAGCCAAATAAATGCAGTGCAAATAAATAAATGAAACAGCAGGGTAAACTATGTAACCATCTATGTGATATGCAAATGAGAGCAACACTAGTACTCAGGCTGAGACCGCTACAAGCTCTGTGTCGAGGAGCCGGTAGCAGTAATAACACGTAAAGGGTCTAGCTCTGCTGGAGAGTCTACAACCTCACAATAATAGTAGATATATATATAGAACAGCCTGTAGCCTGTGTGTCTCTCCCCACCTAATGTAATCACGCAAACCATGACCATAACGTCTCATGTCCATGTCAGCGGGATTATAACTAATGCAACAAGTCATACTGTCTATAAATAAATATCTTTGTCAAGTCCTGCATCCTATACAGAATCACCATGAATATCTTAGAAAGATTCTGTCCATGTATAGTGTCAAGTGTCCTGGGTTATAGGGTACTTGATAGGTCAAGTACAAGAGTAAAGGGTATCATAAATCCATCTCTAAATGACGAACCCAACACCGCGTACGGTGTTGGCACCCGACTATGATCGGACACTAGGTACGTCATACGTTTCCTAGGTTAAGCAGTTTAAACAAGTTTATATGAATTTACACAAGAGATCCAGCAAAATATTATCACAGGAAATATGAAAATAAAGACTGCAAGTTGGCAAGGTGCAATTGCCTGATGTTTGGATTCCACTTAGGTCCTGTTCTCGGAAATTTCCAGAGATGTCTCTGAAAGCTGAAATAAACAGTACCATCACGCTCAGAAGGTGTCAAATAGCTAGGAACGCCTGTCCTTGGGTCCAATTTGAAGACAAGGGCAAAAACGATAATTTCGGGCCAAAACGGGGTCCACCGGTGGGCCCGCTTTGCACCGAAAAACGTGTCAGGGTCAACGGTCTCAAAATTTGCCAAACTTAGTGTCAACAGGTCAGGAACGCTGATACGAACCCAACGAAACTTTCAGATTTGAATTCCGATGAGCCAATCCGAAATCGCCTGTCGAACGGGGCCTGTGGGGCCCACGACACGCGATTTTGTCAACGTTCTCAGAATCGAACCAAACTTGACCCACAGGACCAGCGTATCACTACGAGTCCGATGGCGCAAGTTTCTTCTCGATCCGACGTGTGTGCACGAAGTTAGGGTGAATTACAGAAGAGTCGGATACGGGGCGATGTCCGCGGATACGCGTTGATTCCGGGGTGCACGCACATCCGAATCTACTTCTACGAAATCTCACACGTCCGTATCGACGGCGCGCACATATCTGTGAAGATCGCACGCGACCAAGTCGTCCCGTTTGGCGGGGCGTACTCAGTTCCGGGGTGAAACAGGGTCTGGTTTTTCCTGTTTTTGGATCGCGGTGTGCGATCACCACAGGACGCGATGCCCCGAGCGGTTTATCCGGGCATCGAGAGGGTCATACAGGCTTCGCAACGCAATTTACAGAATCGAAATCGGAGGTACAGGGTGCAAGATACGAGTACCTGAACGAGGCCCTTCGAAACTAGGGTTTTCCGTGTCCGATACGCGTCCCGTGTCCTGGACGCTGTGTCAGCCGTGTCCGCGTGTCCGGCAGCGAGTCTGGCCTAGGGCTCCAGGGCCGTTGAACCGCGGTGGCCGGGGGGGGGACGTCGGTGGCTGCGGGGCTCGGGTGAGGGCGGTGGAGTCCGGTTGCGAGGGGGAAGAGGGAGGAGGAGGAGGAGGAGGTGCTGGAGGGTTCTGGAGAGGGGGAGGCGCTGGAGACTGGGCACTGGTCGGCGGAAAGGAGGTCGGCGATCGGCGAGGGGGATCCGGCTACTAGGGTACCGGCGGGGGGGGGGGGGGGGTTGGCTAGGGGAGGTGGGAGTGAGGGCGGAGGAGAAGAAGAGTGGGGGTTTTATAGGGGGTGCCGGGGCGGATGTGGCCGGGCGAGGCGGGGCTGAGGTCGACGTGGCCAGCTCCGGCGGAGGCGGCGCGAAACCAGGGCGGCGGCGCGGAGGAATCGGTCACCGATGATCGTGGGGGGGGGGAAGAGAAGGGGACCGGGTCGGGCGCGGGTTCCGGGTTGGGCGGACCCGCCCGACCCGCTAGGTTGGCTGGGCTGGGCTGTTGGGCTCGGCCCACTGGGCCGGGCCGGGCCCAAAACAATAATAAATAAAAATAAAAACAATAATAATAATAATAATAAAACAATGAATTAATTACCTTAAATAGTTTTTAGGCATTAAAAAATAGGTCTGAGGCCCAATAAAATACAGAAAAATTACCCTAAGTCTGGTTTTCTATTTTACACCATAAAATCATATTTTCATTATATTTTAATATTAGTTATTAGCAATAAAATCATACAATCACCACAGCACTTATGTAAATTCCTGAAAATTGCAGAAAAATCCCCAAAAGATTAATTTTAAAAATCTAAAAATTTTAGGGTATTTACAGCGGGAGAACCTCGTTCGGTGCGGATGCCTCCTTCGTGTGTGCTAAGGTGTGGACATCACTCCGAAGCAACGGTGCGTCCGGAACTGAAGCACATATACAAGACATAATGTTGTGAACATCGCCCGAACATCGCCTGTACAATCATTCCACAAATGTAGCCCCTTGGCACGCTTTTACTGTTTCGGAGAGAAAGGCTTGAACGACTTGTAATCTCAGCTATACGTCGCCTGTAACACTTGTTCATATCAATAAAAGAGCTTGCTTTACTTCAACTTGTGTTTCAATGCTTCCGCTATATTGTCGACTCAGTGAACCTGTTACAAAATCGCTATGCGTTTATGACTCCGCTACACTGGGACAATCTGTGCGACTCTGTGGCTTAGAACTCTTGCCGCCAGCCAATGAACCATGGCCTTGCACGGGCGTGGTCCACGCTCGTGCAGCGTCACGCCCGGATAGGTCAAGCGATCGTTCCGCGGGAGCGCTGGAGAGGGTGATTCCCGCCTAGCGGGAATGGCCGATTAGCCTGCGGGAGATCGGGGTGTGACATGTTGGTATCAGAGCCTGGCTTTTACGCCTTTGGACTCCAATTCGATTATCTCAGTTTCGAAAGCTCGTTCGTGGGTTATGTGCACGCTCTCTCTCAATGCCTCGATGGGATGTTTCAATAATAAGTCTAAATACTTTCAAAATACGTTTTGAATGATATGATTGCTTGTATGATATGGTACTGCGAGTGGCCTTTGTGCCAACCTGTGCGAACCCATGAGAGTATCGCTAGTAGCTTGTCCGATTTCACTAACTCTAAGTTTGGTTGAATGCATCTATTCGAGGGACGCCTTGAACTAGTGCACCATCCAAGACTTAAGAAAAGGTGAAACTCGAGTGCTAAGACTTTGCTATCTCTAAGCTGGTTGACATGCTCATGCTAGAGGGGCCCTTCGAAAGTGCATGTAATACCCCATTCTGCTCAAGCGGACTGCTGACTCAATCGGCAATAGTGCAACTATCCCGACCCGCTTTGCCTCAAACAAGAAGCAAAGGATATCCAGACTTGTCCCTATAGGAATCTGGCTTGGGATTTCAAAGGCTCGCTTGACGTATCACTCTACCGAGGCGAATTATCGCTAAGGTGGGTGGCTACGGTGAACTTGTCTTTGCTTAGCCAGCACACATAAAATCTAGAATATTTATGCTAGTCGCTAGGTGAATCACCCCCTGCATGCTAATAAGAATCCAACGCACCTAGCTAAGGGAATAATCCCAACTTGTATTGCTTATGCTAGAACATGGAAATTGAAATACTGCTTATATTCAGACCCTCGCATGCTGAGCCCCTAACGGCTTCATCTCTCGGCTTACCTTCGGGTCCGAGCAAACGTGTTTACTTATGTTCCTTAGAAACGCATGCTTGTCTGCTTGTACGTTGCCATGTTTTTATCCAAACCCCTGGAGACTACTACGTAGTCGTTCCATGCCTGAATGAACCTGCAAGTATCTGGGACCATTGGGTCAACAAGGCAATCCCCGAACCAGGGGCACGCATCAGGGTAATGAATACTGAACGTGAATCACACTTGAATGATAATCATGCTAAGTATGCATCTGAACAAGGATCGTGTTATGTACTGATGGAATCCCAGCTCGTGGAGTAATATGCTCGTTCAGAATAAGTTTAAGTTTCATGATTATCATGTCAATCTATGGATAAAGGATAGACCCTGACCTGCATATTCGCGGACAACTTGTGTGCACAAGGTATGTTATGTTGAGTTCCGCGAACGGTCACCGGGGCACTGGGACCGATCCGATCCGGACGGGACGTATGTATAGTCGTATGTTACCCGGCAAGTATTATGCAGCGGGGCTCGCCACCCGCGTTGCACGTCACTTCGCCCTAAGACTAAACGGTCCTTAATGGCTATGCCAGCGACTCATGTTCATATAGATAAGTCATCCTCGCTTAGCGGCTATCCGCGTGCGAGTCACTGCATCGCATTAAGTGAACAACTGAACACCTGAACAATCATGTTAAAATGATCCTCGTGTTTGCATATGCTATGTCCCTGAGTGTTTATACTTGCCGTGCTTGAATTAATAATGTTTGCCTCAATGTTTGCCTTGGACAGGGAAGGAGATGGTAAGTTGGTAAGTCTCGTCGTGTTTCCTCTCATGTCGCACGGTACACTGCCACACGAGTTAGGCTATTCAATATTTGCATGAAACTGATCCTAAGGCAACTAGAAAGACAACTTAATAGTTGTGCACGGAACCTGTATTACGTGTTTGGATTTATTGAGCGGGCGAGTAGCTTCCCCACCAGTTCATTCAATGTACTGATAATCCACCAGTTTATATGCAGGGTGCGGGAGAACCTCGTTCGGTACGGATGCCTCCTTCGTGCGTGCTAAGGTGTGGAGATCACTCCGAAGCAACGGTACGTCCGGGACTGAAGCACATATATAAGACATAATGTTGTGAACATCGCCTGAACATCGCCTGTACAATTATTCCACAATTGTAGCCACTTGGCACGCTTTTACTGTTTCAGAGAGAGAGGCTTGAGCGACTTGTAATCTTGGCTATACACCGCCTATAACACTTGTTCATATCAATAAAAGAGCTTGCTTTACTTTAACTTGTGTTTTAATGCTTCTGCTATATTTGTCGACTCAGTGAACCTGTTACCGATCGCCTATGCGTTCATGACTCCGCTGTACTCGGGCAATCTGTGCGACTCTGTGGCTTAGAACTCTTACCGCCAGCCAATGAATCACGGCCTTGCACGGGCGTGGTTCACGCTCGTGCGGCATCACGCTCGGATGGGTCAAGCGATCATTCCGCGGGAGCGCTGGAGAGGGTGATTCCCGCCTAGCGGGAACGGCCGATTGACTGTGGGAGATCGGGGCATGACATATTGGTATCAGAGCCTGACTTCTACGCCTTTGGACTTCGATTCGATATCTCTGTTTCGAAATCTCGTTCGTGGGTTATGTGCACGCTCTCTCTCAATGCGTCGATGGGATATTCCAATAATAAATCTAAATACTTTCAAAATGCGTTTTGAATGCTATAATATGCTTGCTTGTATGTTGTTGTGCTGCGAGTGGCCTTTGTGCCAACCTGTGCGAACCCTTGAGAGTATCGCTAGTAGCTTGTCCGATTTTTACTGACTCTAAGTTTGGTTGAATGCATCTATTCGAGGGACGCCTTGAACTAGTGCACCATCCAAGACTTGGAAAAGGTGAAACTCGAGTGCTAAGACTTCGCTATCACTAAGCTGGTTGACGTGTTCACGCTAGAAGTGTACTTCGAAAGTGCGCACGATCCAGACTAAGCGATATGCTAATTTCGATGCTTGTGCAAGTGAATATCCAAATGAACAAGTACAACGACTTGTCTAGGATTGCCTCAACCCTAGATTACTGCTTGTCCTCAGTAAGTCTCGAGTACGAGACTTTTTCTGAGTTGGGTAGGATGTAACACCCCATTCCGCTCAAGCGGACTGCTCAATCGGAAATAGTACAACTGTCCCGACCCGCTTTGCCTCAAACAAGAAGCAAAGGATATCCAGACTTGTCCCTACAGGAATCCGGCTTAGGCTTTCAAAGGCTCGCTTGACGTATCGCTCTACCGAGGCGAATCATCGCTAAGGTGGGTGGCTACGGTGAACTTGTCTTTGCTTAGCCAGCACACATAAAATCTGAAATATTTATGCTAGTCGCTAGGTGAATCACCCCCTGCATGCTAATAAGAATCCAACGCACCTAGCTAAGGGAATAATCCCAACTTGTATTGCTTATGCTAGAAAATGAAAATTGAAATACTGCTTATATTCAGACCCTCGCATGCTAAGTCCCTAACGACTTCATCTCTCGGCTTACCTTCGGGTCCGAGCAAACGTATTTACTTATGTTCCTTAGAAACGCATGCTTGTCTGCTTGTACGTTGCCATGTTTTTATCCAAACCCCGGGAGACTACTACGTAGTAGTTCCGTGCCTGAACGAACCTGCAAGTATCTGGGACCGTTGGGTCACCAAGGCAATCCCCGAACCAGGGGCACGCATCAGGGTAATGAATACTGAATGTGAATCATACTTGAATGATAATCATGCTAAGTATGCATCTGAACGAGGATCGTGTTATGTACTGATAGAATCCCAGCTAATGGAGCAATATGCTCGTTCAAAATAAGTTTAAGTTTCATGATTATCATGTCAATCTATGGATAAAGGATAGACCCTGACCTGCATAGTGGCGAACAACTTGTGTGCACAAGGTATGTTATGTTGAGTTCCGTGGACGGTCACCGGGGCACTGGGACCGATCCGATCCGGACGGGACGTATGTATAGTCGTATGTTACCCGGCAAGTATTATGCAGCGGGGCTCGCCACCCGCGTTGCACGTCACTTCGCCCTGAGACTAAACGGTCCTTAATGGCTATGCCAGCGACTCATGTTCATATAGATTGTTTGTGGTATTAAACGAAAGAATGAAAGTGTATTTCAATGACAGGGTTTATGCCAAACCCGCTCCCTTTGGTTTACAAACAAACTTGTACAATGTAATCCTATACGAGGATGTGGGAGTACAATTTATTTAATCTGGGTATAAATTGCTATAGGTGTCTGATCTGCAGTCGATCACTTTAGCCCTTGGACCACACGATGTTGAAGAAGTGCCGTGGAAGACAGGTAGCAGCTTCGAAGGTTACAGGAGAGAGTGGATGCACGATGCCAAAGTCGTCGATTCCTGCTCTTTGCCTGAGCTCCGGTCTCTCTCTCTCTCTCTCTCTTGACCTTTTGATCTGGTATTGGTTTTCTTGACCAAGTTTCCGACCCTCCAATTTGTCGACCTTGTTTATTTTTTTCGACCTTGTTCCCCATTGATAGGGGTCTCTATTTATAGAGTTTTGGTGACAGTGACCACTCCGTCGGTGTAAAAACCGAGGAGTGGGAAGTACAGCACCCCTTTACACAATGGTTAAGATAACCAATGTCTGCGTATAGATGACCTTTTGAGTGAGCATGTGACGCGTGTCCAACTAAGGGGACAAAACGCGTATATTTGCTGCAAAGATCACGACATAAAAGCCACGTAGGTAGGTATCCCTTGTGTAGAAGCGGTTGGCGTAGAAGCCAAATGACTGTCACCCTGGCGTAGAAGCCAAGTAGGCATAGAAGCCGAATAGACATAGAAGCCGAACAGGCATAGAAGCCAAACATGCGTAGAAGCCAAATAGGCATAGAAGCCGAATAGGCATAGAAGTCGAATAGTCGTAGAGGCCGAGTGGTCGTAGAGACTGAGTGGTCGTAGAGACTGAGTGGGCGTAGAAGCCGCGTGAGCACAGATCCTGAATGGGCGTAGAAGCCGCTGCGTACCGTGCCAGAGTGCTGATGTGGACGTCTTAGCCGGAATTACGACTTTTGAAGATATAATCAAATCTCTTGCAGAGATTTGCCACCATCTTATGTATTAAATACGTAGGCATGTTTTGAAGGTCTGCAGCCCTTCTGTGCATCCGTCGCAGAGACGTGTCTTGAGAGAAACTGTCACCGCTCTGTGCAATTAGACGTGGAGACGTGCCTCGAGTCCCGTACGAAGTGCAGCTTTTGACGTGGCAGGCGGTTTGTCTACTGTGGAGCGTAAAACAGCTCTTGTTTGCCTGTGTAAAACAAGACAGCGTATTTCCTTGTACGCGAAAGAGCAGTTTACGCTGAGGGGACTTTAGTAAACGACGGTTCGGTGATGTTTTAACCAAATCTTCTGCATTAAATGCAAAGATCCGCCATCATACTGTGGGGCGCGTCCCGAGGGGTCTGCCATCGTTTCCAGCCGTCGTCTGGGAAGCCGTGTAGCACTTTTTTGTCAGGAGTCAGAAGTCAGATTCACTGCGTGACTTGACAGGTTCATTTCGGGGAAGACGAAGTGTTCCTCGTACGCTTTAACGCTGCTTTGAGAGCGGATGAGTTTTACGCCATGGAGGCGATGAAGAACCCTGTTTTACGCTGGAGCGGCCTGGACGTACTGCACTTACGCGGATGGTCCTTTGAGCTTATTCATCACGCTGTGTTTTAGCGGAAAAAGCTCGGTTGCACGCTTGATGGCTCTGAAGGCCTCTGTTTACGCTGCTCTGCATCAAGAGGCTGCGTAGATCCTCCCAGCGTATTTTTTATGCTTCTACAAGACCCCCTTCAAAGCTTTTAAATTCCTCGGAATTTGAAACGCTTTGAATGAAGCATGAACGGCCCCTCGTAACTCAAAACGTTTCTGAATGGAGCGTTAAAACGGTCGATACTGACTTTATGGCGGATTTATTGGGGACCGCTGTGATCTCTTTCGCCTATAAAAAGGCTGAGGGAGTTAGCCTGTTCTCCCCACATTCTCATCACCATGCAGAGATGATCGCCGGAGTTCGTCGGGTCGACCTGAGGAAGAAGGAGATCATGTTCTTCCAGCATGTAGGGAGCCAAAAAAGACGGCATCTTCGAGCAAGTGTCCACTGCAACGATGGATCATGGAAGGATATCTTAGCCTCCCTCGTTCGGGATGATCAACAACTTTGTATGGTGGTTCTTCGGGAGAGACGAAGAATCATATTTCACCATACTGCTTGCAAGCTGTATCTCTTCTCCTGAGACCCCCGCGGACGAGATTAGACAAACCGTAATCTGTCGTCCTCGATCGAGTTGGGCTAAAGAAGCCTCAACTGGATCGACCATGGCGTATGGAGGATCTTCTTGTTCATGACTGTGGTAGTCGATGAACTGTCTTCGAAGAAGAGGAAGATCTCCACCCATGCGAGAACCTGTCAGGACAGCTTCTGGGCGATCTTCAGACGACGAGGGGGTATCTCCTTTGTAGACGGAGTTTCCCTCAGATGTAATCATGAAAAATAGAGAAAAAAAACCCTTGTAGATTGGATTTCCCTCATATGTAATCATGACTTTAATCTTTAATAAAATCGTCTTGCTTCTTCATATGATCATCTTGCCATACGTTGCTGTGAAGTCTGAATATGTGTAGCTTCGACACGTCTGAATCTTTACGCCGACTCTAATAGAAAGAGTATTAGGCCCTGTCCTTTACGCATAACAAATAGTCCATAGAACGCTGTTTAAGCATTTTGAACATTTAGAACTGTCATGTTGCTAGGACTGAGGGACCGCGTAGAGCTCTGAACTGCTGCTTCTGATGAACAGAATATTTGTTCAGACTTCGTCTTCAAGAATGATCTCTCGAAACTCCCTTGGAATAGGGTCGAGGTTTTGGCTGTCAAACTGAGTTTGCCATCTTGATAGACGAGATGTTCAGACTGGAGTCTGGATGAACCTCCAATTTTGGACCCGAGAAGAGTAATTTCTCAATGTTTGAACTCTGTATGCTTCGGGTACTTGGGATGCTCTGGGTCAAGAACGAGTATCTTCTGTGTGAACTCTTGGCAATTGACCGCTTTGGTGACTGTTCGAATATGCGGAAAGTCGTGGAGCGTGAAATCATCAGTCTGTAGCCTCTGGGCGTAAAACACCATCGAGCGTAAAATCGTAGACTTGTGGTTCCTGAGCGTGAAGTCGTAGGTTTGTAGCCTCTCGAGCATAAAAGCTACCGAGCACAAAGGCATCCGGGCATAAAACCATAGACTTATAGCTGTCGAACATAAAGCTGTAGATTCGTAGCTGTCGAGCGTAGAAAGCTCCTTTAGCGTAGGACTGGAGATCTGTAGCCTGTGAGCGTAGAACACCATCGAGCATAAAATCGTAGACTTGTGGTTCCTGAGCGTGAAATCGTAGGTTTGTAGCCTCTCGAGCATAAAAGCTACAGAGCACAAAGGCATCCGGGCATAAAACCATAGACTTATAGCTGTCGAACGTAAAGCTGTAGATTCGTAGCTGTCGAGCGTAGAAAGCTCCTTTAGCATAGAACTGTATATCTGAAGCTCCTGAAAAGAAAATTCCTCCGAGTGTGAAGTTTGCGGATCTGTTGCTTCTGAGCGTAAACTGAGCGCCACCGAGCGTGAGATCATCGATTTGGTATCTGCTGAGCGTAAAGTCGTAGGTTTGTGGCCTCTCGAGCATAAAAGCTACCGAGCACAAAGGCATCCGAGCGTAAAACCATAGACTTATAGCTTGCGAGCGTAAAACCGTAGATCTGTTGCTGTCGAGCGTAAAAAGCTCCTTTAGCGTAGAACCTGCTGAACCGTCTTGCACGAAAAACTTTTCGAATTTGCTGACTGTCCGTCTTTTAAGGGTAGTGGGCTGACGTAGCATCCAATCATAACCCACTATTAATTGCGAGATTTGGTTAGGGTCTCGAGGAGTCCGTCCGAGGATTCGAGGAGTCGACCCGAACTCTATATATATCCCAAGCTTCTGAGAGAAAGAACTTTTTATCTGTCCTCTGCGAAAGAGAGCTTTCGACTGTTCGAGTTTTCTTCGTTCCTTCTTTGAGCACCTCGAGTCTTCAGAAATGGCGCCGAAACAAACCCCCTCCGCTAAGGGAAAGAGTATAGGTTCTTCTTCTCATTCTTCTGCCCCAGCGAGGGAGTCTTCGGTCGGGCAAGGCGAACTTCTTTCTGAGCGAAGTATCCCGCCGACGAGCAGCGCACCCGGTCTTAGAGGTAGAGCCTTTGGGGTGACAAAAACGACGAAAAATCCTTCGCACACGTTGAACGTGACCGCGCTAGGTCGTCTTCTGTGCTGATAGCCTCTTTTGAGGAAGATGATGCACGGAGATATTTTCATCTTTTACGCCCATATTTCTAATGTGCCAGTATAAAAACTCCATATTTTCGTAGTTCCGAGCGTAAAAAGCTCTGGCTACCAAAAATTGGCGTATATCGTAAAATTTGAGTTTTACGCTTGTGGAGGGGACTTCCGGCGTAAAATAACCAAATTTGTACAATCCTGCTTAGAGCACAGACTGTCGTTTCTTTGGTCTGTATGTTTGTGCAAGATTTGCAATGACATATTTTACTTGCACTTTTGCAGTTAATTTGGATGAGTCTCCACTGGCCGAGGTGATGGGCTCCGCTGCCGGGATGCTGCACTCGAACTACCTGGAGGATCTATCCCACGTGGCATTTCTCATCTCCGGACCCCAGTATCCTGAGGGAAGGGAGTTTTTGATATCGGCTCAGGGCGAGCGGACGCTGCTGAGCATGATCAATGGCGAGCCCTTGACATATGTAGACGGGGAGCAGTACATAAAGCCGGCTTTCCTCTTTGGGGACATGATTGACAAACAGTCCCAGACGAAGCCCAAGAGGGAGCCCTGGGTTTTTTCTGCCGAGAATTTGGTTTTGTACCTACCAACGATGCCAAGAGATTATCCCATCTCGGCTTTCTTCCACGCGACGCATACCAGGAAGATGTCGTAGACGCTGACTCCTGATCTTCATGGCAAGCCGGGGAAGATCTTTCATCTGAAAGGAGCTGACCAGGGGTCGTTTGTCAGTTGTCCTTCCGGCGTTGTGACGTTGTTCAGGGGACTGTGCCCGGGCAGTATCCCGAGTGAAGACAGCTCAGTGATCCAGCCGGTCCAATTTCCGACCTTCTGCAACGACTTCATGGGACGAGGCGGGGTATATCCCAAGAAGAATCCTCGGTGCAACGGGTGGATCGCCCCAACAAACTCCCGATGGACGTGCCTAGTTGACTGGGCCTTGAAGCACTTCCGGAGAGAGCTGGAGGGCATTGGACTGTATGCCGCTGTGAGTGCGACGAGCGTCGGGTTGACTCTCAATCCTAATTTGTTCTTGGCACTGATGGAACGATATATTTCGCTCACTGGCACCTTCGCCACTCCACTGGGGGAGCTGGGATTGGCCCTTCATGAGATAACAGTTGTCTCGAGACTGCCGATGGGGGATACCCCATATGAAGAGTATGTTCCCACCAACCGGGAGTTGGTGGACTTGGACCCTCGGGTGGCGGAAGTATATCAGGAGCTGATGTGTCAATACTTTACGTGCACCACTTTTTATAACGAGCCTTCTGATTTGGCTCACACCACCAAGTGGATGTCCTACCTCTTCTTCCACCGAGCCAGGGCTGCCAAGTCGGAGAAAGCCTCGGGGGGCAAGAATGAGCTCGTGAACTGTTTGGGCATGCTTAGTGCCCATGTCGTGGAGGATCTTATGGAGGAGGCTGAAGATTCGGATCAGATTCTCGTCGAGGGGGTAGGAAAGTACCCTGAAGGCATTAAGGCCTGTAGTTACTTGAGGCGCTGTCGCAGGCCTCTGTCTAAGGAAGCCCAGCTGGCTGGTTTCCTCTCCATATGGCTGCGTTGAATAGTAGTGCCTGGTACTGCGTCCGCGGACCGCATTCACCGGAACATCCTGTGGCCGGCAGTGCGCCTGGTGTTCGGGGCAAGACTGGGCTTGCTTCCTGCCATGGTGTGCCGTATACAGGCTGGCCTGAGAGCCATGACTGATGGGTTGCTCGTCGATGA
The DNA here is from genome assembly GCA_036927795.1 of Iris macrosiphon. Lineage (NCBI taxonomy): Eukaryota > Viridiplantae > Streptophyta > Magnoliopsida > Asparagales > Iridaceae > Iris > Iris macrosiphon. The sequence goes on along the minus strand of JAYESA010000005.1, from coordinate 268,777,644 downwards.
AGCTCGGCGTGAGAGTTTTCCCCGGGTAAAATTACCATACCTGTATTTGATGGGATGGTTAATTCTCCACAATCCCCGGGTGATGTCTCCTGGCTCCGGTAGCAGTTCGGGAGGTATATTCTTGCTGAATTACAAGGACTCTTCCTGGAATATGAGCACAGTTTTAGACTGTCGGCTGGTGTTGAACCTCAGCCACGGCTGGAAGCTCCTCTGTACTCCCCCTCCTGTACATCGCAATCAATCAGGGACGAGGCTTGAGGATTCAGGTGGAGAAAAGACCGATCTTTCTCCGAAAGCTTTTAATTGGTTGGTCTGTATTAGGCCCTCCCATCTGCTGTACAGGAGCGAAGACCATTGCTTCTTCGAGCCCTACCTGCCTAGTCGGTTTGCCAGGCAGTTCGGGTACGATCAGTTGCACATGGGCAACGCCGTCACCAGCTTCAGGTCCAGGGGCACACTCATTGATGGAGCTAGAGGGTGGCGATATTTTATCATGGGTTGTACGGGAGCAACCTTTATCGTGCCGGTCGTTACAACCTCCACGGAGCTGCGCATCCTTCATTCTTACGCCCAATTTTACGTGGCGATTAACACCTTCCATCGCAATTTTGACATGTGTGGAAGCTTCAGGGTGCCTTCTCCCAAGCCTGGGGGAAGAGTCGAAGTCCCCTCGGTTTCTTCGGACGAGGGTGAGGAGTCTGGTACTCCGGATGAGCCTCTGGTGTCGGTGCCGAGGTATGAAGTGCCTCCGCCTGCGAGGGCTTTGGTAGTCTCTTCTGGGAAGCGACGGACTTCTGCTCCGAAGGAAGCTTCTCTTCGTAAGAGAAGAAAGGAGACTGTTGCTCGTCCTCTCCGCATTCTTGGTGTTGAGGCTCCCGGGAGTGAGCCTGCATCTCCCCATATCAGGGATAATTCTTTGGCTGGAGGTTCCTCGCCTTTTAGAGAGGGACCTTCTACAGTTCCGGCCGGCGGCGCCGGAGAATCCTCGCTAGAGGTTGCTGTCGTGGCTACTGCTTCAGGTAGTGGAGCGAGATTGCCTGCGTGGCCGAGGCAGATGGGAGAATCTTTCCCGAGGTCAGCAGCGGGTAAAACTCCCGCCGTGTCAGCGAGCACGTCTGGCGAGATTCCAGCTGATGAACTTCGACCGCGTCTTGGTGAAGGCTTGACAGAACTCTTGGCGATGTCGGTCGGCCCACCTCCTTCTCCAGGTATGACAGTTCGCTTTGCGTCATTAAGGCGTGGTTTAGCTACATCGGCTGCAGATGCGTCGTATATGCCGTTGGCTCCGGGTAAATGTCGTCTTTATGTCTCCCTTTAGAAAGATTACCATCATACTGATATCAACTTTCTTGTCCTTTTCTCAGGAGATGGCGTCCATGGAGAGCACAGCGTTGAAGCGCCTTCTGGCTCTTCTCCGGCTCCTGGCGATGATGTGGAGGCGCCTGACTTCGAGGAGGAAATGTCCTCAGGGGCTAGCTAGTCCAGAGTGGTTTCGTCGTCTCAAGAGGAGGACGAACCCGTCATCGTGACCTCGCCCCTCGTAAGTATGCCGATGACTTTGATTGTTGTCGTCGCACCTTCTTCGGCCGCGCCACGTGTCGAGGCGGCGGCTGTGGCCACATCGTCTGCAATTATCCCTGGAGAGGGACTTGCTGATATCGCGACCACTCCTGGCGTTCAGTCGGATCTAGTTGCGTTGACCGAGCAACATACCAGCCTCTTTTACACCGGTTTGAAAACGATGATATCAATGGTGTTGGCGAAGAGTCTCGACTTCGAGCACCTGAAGAAGACTTCTCAGTTTTCGATCGGGGCTGTCAGGGAGCTCGGCGATCCTGGGGTAGCTGACGCCCTGGAGGCGGTGGTTAATGGTTTAGAGCCACCCATTAACGAATACTTGCAGTTGACTCGGGGCATCTTCGATGCTGAGGTCCAGACCAGGTACGACCACATGACTGCGCGGCTCACTATAAAGCTGGAAAGCCTAGACAACTCCATCAAGACACATGAGCTGGAGATGGATAGAAGAAAAGCTGTCATGGCAGAGGCTCTCGCTCTTGAGACAAAGTGCCGATCCGAGCATGAAGGAAATGCAGCGAGGGCCTCTAAGCTGAGGGAAAAACTCGCTCGGGCAGAGGAGTGGGCTTCTCAATCGTTGGCGGGTCTACACGTAGCGACTGGGCGATTGAGCGTGGCGCGACGGGATTTGGACCGTGCGGAAGCTGCCCGCGCGGGCTGCCTTCGGGCAAGGGCTGAGCTGTCCTGTATGAATACCCCCGAGGCACGGCTGGAGCGGGCTCGCGCCGATGCCTTGGTTCTTAGGAATGAGAGGATAGCTGCACTGGAGCGGCTGATTCGCAATCTGACTACTCCACCATCATGATGTATCCTTTCTCTTTTTGCTTCCCCATGTAGCAACACCGTCATCATACTGAAATAGTTCATGTACTGGCTTGGTGATGTTTTTCCCTCGAACAGGGCCATAGTCTGAGGTTTGTACCTCGGCGGGAAAGGGACCTCCTCCCAGATAGCTGGGTAGGGCTGGTTGATTCCCAGTTTCTTGAGCTGATCTTTGTGCTTCAAGTCGTCGAACTGGGCTTTCAACTCCCGTACTGCCTGCATCGGATTTTCAGTCGGAAGCGGGGCTACGGAGTGGTGCAGAGTTGGTTGTATCGTAACTCCAGCGGGAGGTAAGGCATTATCTGAGTGAGAAAGCGGAGGAACTGCTGACTCTTGATCTAGCGCAGGCTCTTGGCTCGGGTTGGATGGTGGTAAGTCCACCCCCACACGTATCTGAGTTGGCGGGACTGATGCTTGAGCCATGGCAGTTGCGTACTGAGTTAGCATTATCTGGTGCATGTTCTCCATCATGGATTGCATTTGTTTCAGAGATGTCTCCAGTATAGTGATGCATTGTTCCGCATTCCCTGACGGCGAAGCTTTCTCGCATTCATCTTCAACGGCATAAACTTCCATCTCCCTGGGTGTCATTGAAGGATTAGTATAGGTCGCTGTAGAAGTCGACTCTACACTTTCTGCCTCTGATTCGGGGGCTTGGCGACCCCCAGCGTCGGAATCAGAAGAGGACGAAGCTGGTTGTCGTGACCTTGCGCGAGTGTTTTGGAATACTCCGGCTTCAGCGTTCCTGAGGAGCTCACTGAACCTCCTTCGGCTCGGGGGCCTGGAGGGATGACGTCTTGAGCTCGACCCTCCTCTACGTATGTGTGAAGCCATGTTCATAGATGCATGCGCGGGTTCCTCTTCCTGGAAAGACTGAGAGTAGCTCAATCGGTAGAAAATCGACCGTTTTGCTTTAGAACAGCAGCAGTCAATCATAATTTTATGACTATTACAATATTGCTCGTTAGGGGGCATAATAGATATGTTGGAAGGTCCTCTTTCCTTACGCTTCTGGATTAGATATGCGCACAAGTCAGGAGGAGTAGAGGAAGAAGACGAAGGCTTGTTTCTTCCATCAGCGGGCGTGCGGATATTGGGCACCCCGGTTTTCCCTGTGCCATCTGTGTACAACAGGTTGGCCATCTGGGCGGCGGATAATCCCCTGGGAGGGTATCTTTCCGTAATCTGAGCTTGTTTTACGTCGAGGGACTGTGCCTGGCGTAATTTGAAGATTCGCTCAGTTTGGCATAAAGCTGGAGAGACCCTTAGTCGGCCATCGGCTTCTCACGTAATCCGGAGGGTAGGCAGATTGTTCCCTTGCTGGCGTAAAGGCCGAGTAGCTGAGTATTCGCCTGCTTGCTTCCCCTCGCGGAGATCACAGCGCTCATCTGGTTTACCGTAGAGGTCAGATGTTGTCTTGCGCGTGGAGCATGATCTGTACCTCCGATTTGGCGTTGAGGCACCATCGGAAGTTTTGTCTGTACCGTGCATAGCGGGAGACTGATTTCTGCGCGTAAAGCGCAGTGGATACTCCTGGGTTAGCGCTGAGGCTTTGCCCAAAGTTTTGTCTGTACCGCGCATAGCGGGAGACTGATTCCTATGCGTAGAGTGCAGTGGATACTTCTGGGTCAGCGCTGAGGCTTTATCCAAAGTTTTGTCTGTACCGTGCGTAGCGGAAGACTGAGTTTTACGTGCAGGGCACGGAGGGAGCAATGCTACCACCTCATTGGTCGTAGAGATCGGAGAGTCCACAGGAATGGTAGAGGATGTCTTGGGCATCCACACTTTGCGCAGCTTCCTGTTGTCTTGGACGAAGAGAGAGTAAGAGCTACCCCCGGTTCAAAGCATGTCTTCGTAGGCAGACTGGTCGAATTGGACGACCAGTGTCTTCTTCACGGATCCAACGGATACCGCATTATGTTCAGCAATTGCTTCCTCATCAGAAGAGAAAGAGGTCCCCAGCAGAGTCGCCATCTTGTTTGTGGTATTAAACGAAAGAATAAAAGTGTATTTCAATGACAGGGTTTATGCGAAACCCGCGCCCTTTGGTTTACAAACAAACTTGTACAATGTAATCCTATACGAGGATGTGGGAGTACAATTTATTTAATCTGGGTATAAATTGCTATAGGTGTCTGATCTGCAGTCGATCACTTTAGCCCTTGGACCACACGATGTTGAAGAAGTGTCGTGGAAGACAGGTAGCAGATTCGAAGGTTGCAGGAGAGAGTAGATGCACGATGCCAAAGTCGTCGATCCCTGCTCTTTGCCTGAGATCCGGTCTCTCTCTCTCTCTCTCTCTCTCTCTCTTGACCTTTTGATCTGGTATTGGTTTTCTTGACCAAGTTTCCGACCCTCCAATTTGTCGACCTTGTTCATTTTTTTCGACCTTGTTCCCCATTGATAGGGGTCTCTATTTATAGAGTTTTGGTGACAGTGACCACTCCGTCGGTGTAAAAACCGAGGAGTGGGAAGTACAGCACCCCTTTACACAACGGTTAAGATAACCAATGCCTGCGTATAGATGACCTTTTGAGTGAGCATGTGACGTATGTCCAACTAAGGAGACAAAACGCGTATATTTGCTGCGAAGATCACGACGTAGAAGCCACGTAGGTAGGTATCCCTTGTGTAGAAGAGGTTGGCGTAGAAGCCAAATGACTGTCACCCTGGCGTAGAAGCCAAGTAGGCATAGAAGCCGAACAGGCATAGAAGCCGAATAGGCGTAGAAGCCAAATAGGCATAGAAGCCGAATAGGCATAGAAGCCGAATGGTCGTAGAGGCCGAGTGGTCGTAGAGACTGAGTGGTCGTAGAGACTGAGTGGGCGTAGAAGCCACGTGAGCACAGATCTTGAATGGACGTAGAAGCCGCTGCGTACCGTGCCAGAGTGCTGATGTGGACGTCTTAGCCGGAATTACGGCTTTTGAAGATATAATCAAATCTCTTGCAGAGATTTGCCACCATCTTATGCATTAAATGCGGAGGCGTGTTTTGAAGGTCTGCAGCCCTTCTGTGCATCCGTCGCAGAGACGTGCCTTGAGAGAAACTGTCACCGCTCTGTGCAATTAGACGTGGAGACGTACCTCGAGTCCCGTACGAAGTGCAGCTTTTGACGTGGCAGGCGGTTTGTCTACTGCGGAGCGTAAAATAGCTCATGTTTGCCTGTGTAAAATAAGGCAGCGTATTCCCTTGTACGTGAAAGAGCGGTTTACGCTGAGGGGACTTTAGTAAACGACGGTTCGGTGATGTTTTAACCAAATCTTCTGCATTAAATGCAAAGATTCGCCATCATACTCTGAGCGCGTCCCGAGGGGTCTGCCATCGTTTCCAGCCATCGTCTGGGAAGCCGTGCAATACTTTTTTGTCAGGAGTCAGAGGTCAGATTCACTGCGTGACTTGACAGGTTCATTTTAGGGAAGACGAAGCGTTCCTCATACGCTTTAACGCTGTTTTGAGATCGGATGAGTTTTATGCCAAAGAGGCGATGAAGAACCCTGTTTTATGCTGGAGCGGCCTGGACGTACTGTACTTACGCGGATGGTCCTTTGAGCTTATTCATCACGCTGTGTTTTAGCGAAAAAAGCTCTGTTGCACGCTTGATGGCTCTGAAGGCCTCTGTTTACGCTGCTCTACATCAAGAGGCTGCGTAGATCCTCCCAGCGTATTTTTTATGCTTCTATCTGGGATCGTTGGGTCACCAAGGCAATCCCCGAACCAGGGGCACGCATCAGGGTAATAAATACTGAACGTGAATCACACTTGAATGATAATCATGCTAAGTATGCATCTGAACGAGGATCGTGTTATGTACTGATGGAATCCCAGCTCGTGGAGCAATATGCTCGTTCAGAATAAGTTTAAGTTTCATGATTATCATGTCAAGCTATGGATAAAGGATAGACCCTGACCTGCATAGTCGCAGACAACTTGTGTGCACAAGGTATGTTATGTTGAGTTTCGCGGACGGTCACTGGGGCACTGGGACCGATCCGATCCGGACGGGACGTATGTATAGTCATATGTTACCCGACAAGTGTTATGCAACGGGACTCGCCACCCGCGTTGCACGTCACTTCGCCCTGAGACTAAACGGTCCTTAATGGCTATGCTAGCGACTCATGTTCATATAGATAAGTCATCCTCGCTTAGCGGCTATCCGTGTGCGAGTCACTGCATCGCATTAAGTGAACAACTGAACACCTGAACGATCATGTTAAAATGACCCTTGTGTTTGCATATGCTATACCCCTGAGTGTTTATACTTGCCGTGCTTGAATTAACAATGTTTTTCTCAATGTTTGCCTTGGACCGGGAAGGAGATGGTAAGTTGGTAAGTCTTGCCGTGTTTTCTCTCATGTCGCACGGTGCACTGCCACACGAGTTAGGCTATTCAATATTTGCATGAAACTGATCCTAAGGCAACTAGAAAGATAACTTAATAGTTGTGCACGAAACCTGTATTACGTGTTTGGATTTGTTGAGCGGGCGAGTAGCTTCCCCATCAGTGCATTCAATGTACTGATAATCCACCAGTTTGTATGCAGGGTGCGGGAGAACCTCGTTCGGTGCGGATGCCTCCTTCGTGCGTGCTAAGGTGTGGAGATCACTCCGAAGCAACGGTGCGTCCGGGACTGAAGCACATATACAAGACATAATGTTGTGAACATCGCCTGAACATCGCCTGTACAATCATTCCACAATTGTAGCCACTTGGCACGCTTTTACTGTTTCAAAGAGAGAGGCTTGAGAGACTTGTAATCTTGGCTATATGCCGCCTGTAACACTTGTTTATATCAATAAAAGAGCTTGCTTTACTTCAACTTATGTTTCAATGCTTCCGCTATATTTGTCGACTCAGTGAACCTGTTACCGATCGCCTATGCGTTCATGACTCTGCTACACTCGGACAGTTTGTGCGACTCTGTGGCTTAGAACTCTTACCGCCAGCCAATGAATTATGGCCTTGTACGGGCATGGTTCACGCTCGTGCGGCATCACGCCCGGATGGGTCAAGCGATCGTTCCGCGGGAGCGCTGGCGAGGGTGATTCCTGCCTAGCGGGAATGGCCGATTTCCTGCGGGAGATCGGGGCGTGACAGTGCACACGATCCAGTCTAAGCGATATGCTGATTTCGGCGCTTGTGCAAGTGAATATCCAAATGAAACAAGTACAATGACTTGTCTAGGATTGCCTCAACCCTAGATTACTGCTTGTCCTCAGTAAGTCTCGAGGACGAGACTTTTTCTAAGATGGGTAGGATGTAACACCCTATTCCGTTCTAGCGGACTGCCGACTCAATCGGCAAAAGTGCAACTGTCCCGACCCGCTTTGCCTCAAACGAGAAGCAAAGGATATCCAGACTTGTCCCTACAGGAATTCAGCTTAGGCTTTTAGAGGCTGGCTTAACGTATCGCTCTACCGAGGCGAATCATCGCTAAGGTGGGTGGCTACGGTGAACTTGTCTTTGCTTAGCCAACACACATAAAATATGGAATATTCATGTTAGTCTCTAGGGGAATCACCCCCTGCATGCTAATAAATCCAACGCACCTAGCTAAGGGAATAATCCCAACTTGTATTGCTTATGCTAGAACATGGAAATTAAAATACTGCTTATATTCAGACCCTCGCATGCTAAGTCCCTTACGGTTTCATCCCTCGGCTTACCTTCGGGTTTGAACAAACGTGTCTGCTTACGTTCCTTAGCAATGCATGCTTGTCTACTTGTATGTTGCCATATTTTTATCCAAACCCCGGAAGACTACTAAGTAGTCATTCCGTGCTTGGAAGAACCTGAAAGTGTCCGGGACCGTTAGGTCACCAAGGCAATTTCCGAACCAGGGAATTTGCACACTGAATGAATAAATCACTGAATCACAGCTCGTGGAGCAAACTACTGAATCAACTGGCCTGACAATCGATATACTACTGTGAACAATCATGCCTGTGCATTGAACATGATATGTCCTATCCTAAACTTGATCCTGTGCCTAGCCAGACCTGAATACAGACCTGCATGTCGCGGACAACTCGGAAACGAGGCACCGTTCCACGGGCTGTCACCGGGGCACTGGGGCCGACCCGATCCGGATGGAACTCTACTGTTTAGTCATCCTGTGCAAAGACGAAATGGTGTGGAGCGCATCCTGTACTCTCGCTGCACCCCATTCTCGTTAGAGACTAAAATTGGTAACTCTACTGTTTAGTCATCGTGTGCAAAGACGGAATGGTGTGGAGCGCATCCTGTACTCTCGCTGCACCCTATTCTCGTTAGAGACTAAAATTGGTCCTTTATGGCTATGCCAGCGACAATTGTTCATATAGATAAATCATCCTTGCTTAGCGGCTATCCGCGTGCGAGTCACTGCATCGCATCAATGAATAACTGAACACCTGAACGATCATGATTCAACAACACTCGTATTTGCTTATGTTGTTGCCTTGATTTTCATTGTGAATGCTCCTGAATGTTTATACTTGCCCATGCTTGAATTAATAATGTTTGCCTCGGACAGGGAAGGACAAATGGTAAGTTGGTAAGTCTCGCCGTGTTTTCTCTTACATCGTACGGCGCACTGCCACACGAGTTAGGCTATTCAAATATTGCATGAAACTGATCCTAAGACAACTAGAAAGATAACTTAATAGTTGTGCACGGAACCTGTATTACGTGTTTGGATTTGTCGAACGGGCGAGTAGCTTCCCCACCAGTGCATTCAATGTACTGATAATCCACCAGTTTGTATGCAGGGTGCGGGAGAACCTCGTTCGGTACGAATGCCTCCTTCGTGCGTGCTAAGGTATGGACATCACTCCGAAGCAACGGTGCATCCGGAACTGAAGCACATATACAAGACATAATGTTGTGAACATCGCCTGAACATCGCCTGTACAATCATTCAACAAATATAGCCACTTGGCACGCTTTTACTGTTTCATAGAGAGAGGCTTGAGCGACTTGTAATCTCGGCTATACGCCGCCTGTAACACTTGTTCATATCAATAAAAGAGCTTGCTTTACTTCAACTTGTGTTTCAATGCTTCTGCTATATTGTCGACTCAGTGAACCTGTTACCAAATCGCTATGCGTTTATGACTCCGCTGCACTCGGAAAATCTGTACGACTCTGTGGCTTAGAACTCTTGTCGCCAGCCAATGAACCATGGCCTTGCACGGGCGTGGATCACGCTCGTGTGGCATCACGCCCGGATGGGTCAAGCGATCGTTCCGCGGGAGCGCTGGCGAGGGTGATTTCCGCCTAGTGGGGACGGCCGATTAGCCTGCGGGAGATCGGGGCATGACAGATTTGTCGCCTCTGAGCGTAAAAAGCTTCTGAGTGTGAAATCATAAATTTATAACCTCTGAGCGTGAAGTCGTAGGTTTGTAGCCTCTCGAGAGTAAAAGCTACCGAGCGTAAAAGCATCCGGGCGTAAAACCGTAGACTTATAGCCTCTGAGCGTAAAACCGTTGATTTGTAGCTTCCCGAGCGTAAAAAGCTCCTTGGCGTAAAATTACGAATCTGCTCTGTACGAAAACTTTTTGAATTCGCTGACTGTCCGCCTTCCCTGAGTAATAGGCTGATGTAGTCCCCAATCATAACCGAAATATTAAATATCGGATTTGGTTAGGGATTCGAGGAGTCCATCTGAACTCTATAAATACCCCAAGGCTTTCAGAGAAAAGACTCTTCACATGTCTTTTACAAAAGAAAACCTTCATCTTTTTTAGTATTCTCCTTCGTTTCTTCTCTGAGCATTCTGAGTTTTTAGCAATGGCACGAAAACCAATCTCCTCCTCTAAGGGAAAGAAGGCTGCCTCCTCTTCTGGCTCCTCTGCCCAAGCAAGAACTACTCCCGTCGGGCAGGGCGAGCCCCGCTCTGAACGAAGTATCCCACCGACGAGCTGTGCACCGGACGTTATAGGTAAAGCTTTTGGGATGACAAGAACGAAGAAAACCCTTCGCACACGTTATACGTGAACGCGCTAGGTCATCTTCTGTGCTGATAGCCTCTTCGAGGAAGATGATGCACAGAGATGTTTCATCTTTTACGCCCACATTTCTAATGTGTCAGCGTAAAAACTCCACATTTTCGCAGTCTGGCGTAAAAGCTTTGACTGTCGAAATTTGGCGTATATTACAAACTTTGAATGTTACGCTCTGGATGAAATTTCTGGCGTAATAACTCAAACTTTGGCAATCTGGCGTAAAACCATAGACTGTCAGATTTTTGTGTATACTGCCAATCTTGAATTTTATGCCTTGGAATGAGATTCCAGCGTAAAAAGTCAAGTTTTTACAGTCTTGGCGTAAAAGCACAGACTGTTGCTTTTTGGCATAAGCTGCAAGATTATGAGGTCTAGTATAGAAACTGACGTATTTTCTTGCACTTTGTAGTTAACTTGCATATATCTCCGTTGGCTGAGGTGATGAGTTCTGCTGCTGGGATGCTGCACTCCAATTACCTGGAGGATTTGTCCCATGTGACATTTCTTATTTTTGGACCCCAATATCCTGAAGGAAGTGGAATCCTGATATCGTCTCAAGGAGAGCGAATGCTATTGAGCATGATCAACGGAGAGCCCCTGGCGTATATAGACGGGGCACAATATATAAAATCAGCTTTTCTCTTCGGGGATATGATTGACAAACAATCCCAAACGAAGCCCAAGAAAGAAAATTGGGTTTTTCCAGCCGGGGGCCTGGTCCTGTATCTGTCCAAGATACTGAGAGATTATCCTATCTCGGCATTCTTCCATGCCACGCATCCCAGGAGGATGTCGTAGACCCTGACTCCTAATCTTTACGGCCAGCCGGGGAAGATATTTTATCAGAAAGGGTCCGACCAAGGGTTATTTGTAAGCCGCCCTTCTGGCCCGGTCATGCCGTTCAGGGGATTGTATCCGGGTAGTGTCCCGAGTGAAGACACTTCACTGCTCCAACCAGTCTAATTACCGACTTTCTGTAATGACTTCATGGGGCATGGAGGAGTATACCCCAAGGTTAATCCTTGGACCAATGGGTGGGTTACCCCTACAAATCTTCGATGGGCTCGTTTAGCTGACTGGGCCCTGAAGCATTTCCAGACTGAGCTGGAGAGCATTGGTCTGTACGCGGCTGTGAGTGCTACCAGTGTTGGGTTACCTCTCAACCCCAACCTGTTTCTGGCTCTGATGGAGCGATATATCTCGCTCACCGGGACTTTTGCCACTCCACTGGGGGAGTTAGGATTGGCCCTTCACGAAATGGCAGAGATTTCAAGACTGCCAATGGGGGATACTCCTTATGAAGAGTATGTTCCCACAAACCAGGAGCTGGGGGATACAGACCCTCGGGTAGTGGCAGTGTATCAGGAGCTGATGTGTCACTATTTAGCGTGCATCGCCTTCTATAATGAGCCCTCTGATTTGGCTCATACCAACAAATGGGCGTCCTACCTCTTCTTCCATCAGGCCAGGACTGCTAAGCCAGACAAAGTCATGGATATCAGGGATAGGCCTTTGAGCTTTCTGAGCGTGCTTAGTGCTCAAGTAGTCGATGACCTTATTGAAGACACTGGGGCTTCAGATCAAATTCTCGACGAAGGGATAGGGAAATATCCCGCGGGCACTAAAGCCTACAGTTATTTGAGGCATTGTCGCAGGCCTCTGTCACGAGAAGCTCAACTTGCTGGCTTCCTCTCTGTATGGCTGCGCCGATTGGTAGTACCAGGCATTGCATCTTCGGATCATATTCACCGCAATACCTTATGGCCTGCAGTACGTCTGGTGTTCGGGGCAAGACTGGGCTTGCTCCCTGCCATGGTATGTCGCATACAAGCTGGCATGAGGACCATTACTGATGGGCTGCTTGCTGATGAAATACGACGTGACAGCTTTCCCAGGGTAGAATTACCGTTCATGTATTTGATGGGATGGTTAATTCTCCATAACCCCAGGGTGATGTCTCCCGGCCCTGGCAGTAGTTCGGGGAGTAATTTCTTGTTGAATTACAAGAATTCTACCTGGAACGTGACCACAGTTTTAGACTATCGGCGGGCACTAAATTTTGCTCACAGTTGGAAGCTCTTCTGCACCGTCCCCTCTGTACATCTCAATCAACAGGGGAGCAGGCTTCAAGACTCAGGTAAAGGAAAGACCATTCTTTCTCCTGAAGCTTTTAATTGGTTGGTCTGCATTAGACCTTCCCATTTATTATACAGAAGTGAAGACCAATGCTTCTTGGAGACCTACCTGCCTAGTCGGTTCTACAGGCAGTTTGGGTATGACCAATTGCACGTGGGCAATGCCGTCACCAGCTTCAAGTCTAGGGGTGGACTCATTGATGGAGCGAGAGGATGGCGATACTTTATAATGGGTTACACTAGAGCAGCTTTTACTGTGCCCGCGACTTCACTCTCCATGGAGTTATGCATCCTCCATTCGTATGCCCAGTTTTATGTGGCAACCAATACCTTCCATCGCGATTTTGATATGCGTGGAAGTTTTATGATGCCCTCTTCTAAGTCAGCGGGAAGAGACGAAGTCCCATCAGTTTTCTCTGACGAGGGTGAAGATTCTGTCAATCCAGATGAGCCTTTGTTGGCAGTACCGAGAGGTGAAATACCTCCACCTGCAGAGCCTCTGGTTATCTCTGGTAAGCGAAGGGCTCCTGTTCTGAAGGAGACTTTCCCTCACAAGAAAAAGAAGACTGTTGGTGGTCCTGACGGGACTTCCAGTCATGAGGCTCCTAGAAGTGAGCCTGTTGTTCCCCCTGTTGGGGACGATCCTTTGATTAGAGGTTCCTCGCCTTTTAGAGAGGGAACCTCCATAGTTTCGACTGGCAGTACCGGAGAATCTTTGCTCGAGGCTGTTGTCGCTGCTACCGCTTCAGGTAGTGGTACGAGATCGCCTTCGAGGCCGAGCCAAATAAAGATATCTTTATCCAGACCAGCAACGGGAAGAACTCCTGCCGCGTCTGTAAGTATACCCAGCGAGATTCCACCTGATGAACCTCGATTGGCTCTGGGTGAAGACTTAGATGACTATCCTCAGTCGTCTTTTGGTGCACCCTCCTCTCCAGGTATGACAGCTCTCTTAGCATCATTAAGAAATAATTTAGCTGTACTGGCTGCAGACGCGACATATATACCATCGGCCATCGGTAAATGTCGTCTTTATGCCTCTTTTTAGAAAAAATTAACATCAGGTTGATATTAACTTTCTCTTCTCTTCTTTTTAGGGGAAGACATCTACGGGGAGGACAGCGTCGACGCAACTTTCGGCTTTGTTTTCGCTCTTGTCTATGACACGGAGGTTCCTGACTTTGAAGAGGAAACGTTTTCGGGTGTCGGCTCGCCCGAAATGGTTCCGATATCTCGAGAAGAGGATGAGCCTGTCATTACGACAATGCCTCCTTTGAGTACGCCGGCCACTTCGTCCGTTGTTGGCGCTTCTTCTTTTGTCGCACCATCTGTTGAGGCGACGACTGTGGCAACATCGTCTGCAGTCATTCCTGGAGGTGGATTCGTCGATATTGCAGCCACTCCCAACGTCCATTCGGATCTCGCCATGCTAATTGAGCAGTATACTAGTATTTTCTACACCACTTTGAAAATGCTGATATCAATGGTGCTGGAGAAGAATCTAGGCTTCGAGGCTCTGAGGAGGTCCTCCCAGTTTGCGATAGCGCCGATCAGAGATTTCAACGACGCTGGAAGAGCTGATGCACTAGAGCAGATAGTTAATGGTTTGGAACAAGCCATTAACGATTATTTGCAGCTATCTCGAGGCAGCATTGACGGTCTCGTTCAAGCTAGGTATGACTCCTTAACTGCAGAGCTTGCTGGGCAAATAGAATCTCTGAACAAATCCGTCCAGGAACAGAAGCAGGAGATGGATAATGAGCGTGCCGAATTGGAGTATGTCATTCCCCAGCTGACTCAGTGCGAAGCCGAATATGAGGAAGAGACAGCGAGGGTCCGCAAATTGAAAGATGAGCTCGCTCAAGCAGAGGAGAAGGCTCTCTCTTTGTCGGTATCTCGAGATGTGCTGAAGGATCGAATGGAGACTGCTCAGCAGAACCTGACACATGTGGGTGTCATCCATGCAGGTTTTGTACATGCTCGGTCCGAGCTATCTGCTTTGAACAATGAGGCGGCAAGGTTTGAGCGGGCTCGCTCCGACGTCTTGAACTCCAGGGATGAGAGAATGGTTACTCTAGCGCGACAGATTCGCGATTTGACTACTCTTTCCAAATGATGTACCTTTCTTGTTTCTCCTGTAATTTCTCGGAGATAAATAAAGACACATTTTCTGACTTTGTGGGTCCATCATTTTAGAAATGTGATAGACTAGGGTGAAAGTGATATCAGAGGTATCATTAATATGACATACTTTCGTTAAGGTTTTGCTGAATATAAATCTATTCAGAGTTAACATGAACCTGAAAGAATATAATCCAACTAAATTTGTATACTAAACACTATCAGAGGTATCATTAACATGACATGCTTACAAATTAGTTAAGGATATCTATTCGGAGGTCACATGAACCTGATAGAATATGATCCAGCTAACCTTTGTGCATGGTATCGTCAGAATAAGATCTTCGTCATACTCCGTTAAACGAAGAAGATCAAAGTATAGTACTCCTTCGGAAATTTACAGTTGATAGTAGCCATTGCCAAATTTCTATTAGGCTTGGCTAATCTGTAAGTGTCATTTGCAATCATATAAGGATTCTCTATTTCTTTATTATTGTCTGGACGAATTTCGAATATTATACTAGAGGTATTATGGACGTAGTATGATACCGTATTTGTTGAGGACATTCCACTGGGGGATTTTTAGTGGACCCATTACTTTTTGTGCACATTAGTGCAAGTAATAGGTTTGAGACAAATCCTGACAGAGATAATATAGAAGCAATAAAATATGACTCTGTAGGGCTGAATAGAGACTGACTCTTTCTTTGCTAGGAAAATGAGGATAGTTCAGAAGTAATATGGACATAAACATTTTATTTTCCATTGCGGGCATTCCACAGGGGAATTTTTTGTGGACATATTACTTTTTGCGTACGAGAGTGCAGGTAATAAGTTTAGGACAAGTCTTGCCAGAGGTAATATGGACATGGCAGTTTTTGTAGACTCAACACCACTGGTGTACTTAGAGTTAAGTACGGGCGTTAAGGTGAGATGACAACCGATATCAGAGGTAATATGGACATGATAATCGATAGCCGAAAACTCGAAAAGTTTATTCAGAGATAATATGAATATGACAAACTTTTTGATTGTGACTCCATTGGGGATGGAGGTACCTATCTGCTGAGAGGTAATATGAACATGGCAGTTTTTGTAGACCTAACACCACTGGCGTACTTAGAGTTAAGTACGGGCGTTAAGGTGAGATGACAACCGATATCAGAGGTAATATGGACATGATAATCGATAGCTGAAAAACTCGAAAAGTTTGTTCAGAGGTAATATGAACATGACAAACTTTTGGATTGTGACTCCATTGGGGATGGAGGTACATATCTGCTCAGAGGTAATATGGACATGGCAGTTTTTGTAGACCTAACACCACTGACATACTTAGAGTTAAGTACGGATGTTAAGTTGAGATGACAACCGATATCAGAGGTAATATGGACATGATAATCGATAGTCAGACCAGGATAGTTTGTTCAGAGGTAATATGAACATGACAAACTCATCTGGGGAGATAACGAAATATTTGGACAATAGTTCAGAGGTAATATAAATATGAACTCCTGTCCGAAAAATTCACTGTAGAGTGATTTGATTGAGTGAGGATAGACCTGAAGAATCCACTGGGAAAACTTTAGGGATTCATCATACGGTATTTTCTTGAGGGAATAAATTGTCACATAAAAAGTAAAGTCAATTTGCAATGATCATCCCCTCGTTTACAGATGCAGAGTGATGACCTTGGCATCGATCAACTCTTGAATTCTCCTTTTTAGTACATAGCAGGCCTTTGTAGGGTGATGAATGTACCGATGGAAGAGACAATAGTCAGGGTCATCAACTTTGCCAGCCCTCTCAGGGTATCTGATATTGGGTAGCCGAAGTTTGTGTTCCTTTATCAACATATTGAAAATTTTAATGATGTCATCTTCATTGAAGGAGAAAGTCCTTTTCGGCCTTCGGGCTCTCGATGCCTGAGTTTTATGATCTTCCGGGAAGATCGTCATCGTTGCATCATCTTCGGACTTAGAAGGAATTCTACCCCCAGTTTTGGATGCTGTCCTATTTTGTCGAGGTAGACTACCCCCAGACATATCGTGGTATTTGTCCACTGAAGTTGATTTAGAAGGACCTGCCTCTGGTTGTGCAGGATCAGACTCTGAAGGTTTAGAATTTGTAAGAGATGCAGTATACCCCAATCCAAAACGAGTTTGTTGACAGTAAGGATTACTATGCAATGGTGTTCGTCTGCCTTTTCCATAGTTGAGGCCTTGTTTCAACTTCAAATCATAACCCATGCTTTGTATAATCTTTAAAGCTTGTGGACTATATCTGTGGATTTGTATTTTCCCACCCTCAGATTCGCGAGATTCTTCTTGTATAATCGGACTGCTCCGCATGCGACTGAAGACTATTGGATGCTGGCCCTCATGAGTTAAAGGAACAATAAAGACAGAATCTTCATGTGGCCCATATGTTATGACGATATTAGATGTTGACGCATCTTCCTACATGATCTTCCCATATTTGACAGTTAGGGGAACTGAATCCTGGTTATGACTCCTGTCTTTGTGTTTCTGGATCAGAAATTCACGCAAGTCAGGAGTATTAACGGAAGAAGAATAGGAAGAAGGCATGTTCCTCCTGTTTCCATCGTTTGGAATGCGGATATTGGGCACCCCAACCCTTTCCCTACCGTAGGAATACAGAAGTTCAACCATATAAGCAGCACATGATCCCTGAGGAGCGTATCTATCCACAAACTGAACCTTCTTTACGCCAAGGGGCTGGACCTGGCGTAGTCTAAGATTTTGTTCAGGCTGGCATAAACATGAGGAAGTCCTCAATCGGCTGTCAGCTTCTCGCATAATTTGGTGAGCGGGCAGCTTCTTTTCCTGTTGGCGTAAAGGTCGAGAAGTTGAGTAGTTTGTCACTTATTTTCCTTTGTGGGGATTACTGGGACTCTCTGTCTTCTTTTGAGTGAGAGAGATATTTTTACGCATGGAGCATTTTTGAATTTTCTGACTGGGCGCTGAGGCTTTGTCAGAAACTACGTCTGTCCCATCAGCGATGGGAGACAAGTTTTTACGCGCAATGCGCGATGTGGACTTCTGGATTGGCACTAAGGTATTGCCAGAATTTTTGTCTGTACCGCCAGCGATGGGAGACTGAGTTTTACGCGCAAGGCGCGAAGTGGACTACTGGATTGGCGCTAAGGCATTGCCAGAAGTTTTGTCTGTCCTGTCAGCGACAGGAGACTGAGTTTTACGCGCAAGGCGCGGAGGGAGCGATGCTACAACCTCGTTGGTCGAAGAGATCAGAGAGTCGGCAGGAACGGCAGGGGATGTCTGGGGCATCCAGACCTTATGCAATTTCTTGTTGTCTTGGACAGAGAGAGAGTAAGAGCTACCCCCTGCTCTTGGCATATCTTCGTAGGCAGACTGGTCGAACTAGACGACCAAGGTCTTCTTCATTGATCCTACTGATAATGCATCGTGTTGAGCAATTGCTTTCTCGTCAGATGATAAAGTCCCCAGCAGAGTCGCCATCTTGTGTTTGATAATAAACGAAAGAAATAAAACTAGGTTTATACAAAACTCTTTCTTAGGTTTACAAACAAGAAGTACTATTAATCCTATACGAGGATGTTAAGTACAAATTTTAATCTGGGTAAATATTGCTATAGGAGTCTGATCTGCAGTCGATCACTTTTTCCCTTGGACCACACGATGATGAAGAAGTGCTGTAGAAGAAGGAGATGCTTCAAAGATTGCAAGAGGGAGTGGATGCTCGATGCCAAAATCGTCGATCGCTACTCTCTGTCTGAGCTCTTCTCTCTCTGTTCTTCGATTTCTTTTAACTTTTTTCGACCCTTGTTCGACCCTTATTCGACCTTTTTCCCCCCTGGACCTCTGTCAATAGAGGTCTCTATTTATAGGGTTTTAGTGACAGTAACCGTCCAGTCGGCGTAGAAGCCGGATAGTGGAGAGTATGACACTTTTTACACGGCGGTTATAATAACTGCCACCCACGTATAGATGATCTTCTGAATAAGCATGTGACGCGTGTCCCATTAAGAGATAATGCGTATAACTACTGCGAAGATCACGACATGCGAGCCACGTAGGTAACTGCTCCTTGCGTAGAAAAGGTTGGCGTAGAAGCCAATAACTGTCACCATGGTGTAGAAGCCAAATATTGTCAGGTTGGCGTAGAAGCCAAATAGGCGTAGAAGCCTTATAAGCTTAGAAGCCTGATGTTGTATGGATAGGTAGCTAGCGTAAAAGATAGCCGATCCTCCTTCTTTGACTGAGGCCTTGAGCGTATTCTGGACCAAAATGCAAATATTGCCTGAGTTGGCGTATTTTAAGGAGATAGCGTACCGCGTACTCCTATAGCTGAAAATAGCCCGAAGGCGTATTTCAAGGAGATAGCGTACATCGTGCTCCTATAGCTGAAAATAGCATGATGGCGTAATATGCAGAGGTGATGATGTGGACCTATTAGCCGTAATTATGGCTCGCCCAGTATTTGAAAATAGAATCAAATCTCGTGCATTTAATGTAGAGATCTGCCACCATTCTGAGCATTAAATGCAGAGACGTATCTCGAGCTCTGTAAGAAGATCTGCCACCATTCTGAGCATTAAATGCAGAGACGTGCCTCGAGCTCTGTACGAAGATCAGCTTTTGACGTGGCAGTTCGTTTTGTCTTCTGCTGAGCGTAAAAGCTCACATCTGCCTGTGTAAAACTAGGCAGCGTATTTCCTTGTATGCGTAAAAGCACTTTTGTATCAAGGAAATGTCACTAAATGACGGTTTGGGTCTCTGTGCCGCACCATCATTACAGCCATCGTCTGGATAGTTGTGCAGTACCCGTTGTCAGGAGTCAGGTTCACTACATGATCTGACAGGTTCATTCGAGGAATACGAAGCGTTCCTCGTACACTTCCATGTTGCATTAAAAGCGGATGAATTTTACGCCATAAAGGCGGTATAATACCCTTTTTACGCTGAAGCGGCCTGGAAATACTGCATTACACGGATTATACTGGAGCTTATATTTTATGCTGTATTAGCGATAAAGCTCTGTTTATACGTCGATGGCTCTGAAGTCATGTCTTACGCCACCCAGCACTGAAATACTGCGTATAACTCTACAGCGTATTTTTTATGCTTCTATAAGGTCGTGCAACGGATAAGGATAACTGTCGATAGAAACTTTGCATGCTAGTAGACCTGGCAGTTATTTAGAAATTTTATCGTGTCATGGATGTGACATGCTTAGAGCATGGGGTGGGGAGAACAACAAGTAAGACATTTGGGTTCCTTTGCACTTTCTTTTTTATGTAACCCGTACGCTCCGTCGGAGATACGCGATCGTGATGACCCTTATACTACTTGGCGGCCTCTGTCGTTCAAAAGACGACATGCTTTGTAGGCCCCTGATTCTTCGAGAGAGTCACGCCAATCCCATTTTTAGCCAGATAGCCCACTTGGTGAAAAGTTGTTCTCAAACTGTATTCACTTAGACAGTTAGGCAACCACATTGGATGTTTATATTTCAGTACTTTATTGGCATGTTTATATGTATCTTGTTACGTCCCTCTGAGGACCTGGTATCTTTCCAGATATAGATGAGCAGGAGTATCCGCATGAGTATGGACCTGGACCTGACGCTACTTATCAGACTGAGGAGGTCTTACCTTCGGATTATCTTTGATTCATTGCAGCTGTTTGGAGATTCTAGTTACTATTCTTTTAGAGACATTTATTCTCATATTAGAGTTTATTCTCTTCTCTCTTTAGTAGTTTTAGTATAGTCGATTTGCAGTGGATTTGTTTCCATTCGACTATCATACTTTGATACTCATCTTGATATTCGAATATTTATTTCCATTTATCTATTTATTTGTGCTGTGGATGAGATATAGATTGCGTGTGACTTGTTGTGACAGTATATTACCACTTGTGGATTGGATATTCATGTACAGCGTACGTGTGTATATGGTTTCCATATATTGGAATTCGTATACATACGGCTGACGTGTTACGTATTCCTAGTCCTACATATTTTGGGACTGGGGCGTGACAACAGTAGATAAAAATAGATCCTCAGGGCAAGCTATGTAACCAGCTATGTGAAATACAAATGAGAGCATCACTAGTACTCAGGCTGAGACCACTACAAGCTCTGTGTCGGGGAGCCTGTGGCAGTAATATCACATAATGGGCCAAGCTCTGGAACAGAGACTAAAGTACCTCAATAATAAATATATATATGTATGTAATCAGCCTGTAGCCTGTGTGTCTCTCTCCACCCAATGTAATCACATGTTTCATGTCCACGATGTCTCATATACATAACACGCAAGATCATGACCTCTAGCTAGTACAACGAGTCATAATGATATCTATGTATATGCAAGTCTTATGTCACGAATCCTGTAAGCCTATGCAGAATCACCATGAATAACTCAGAAAAGATTTTGTCTCATGAATAGTGTCAAGTGTCATAAGGTATGACATACTTGATAAAGCAAACATGAAAAATATATAGGATCGTGGTATCAACTCTCTAAGTGACGTTACACGACTCCGCGTACGACGTCGACACCCGAATCATGTTCGGAAGTTAAGCAATGTCTCACAGTCCTAGGTTAAATATGTACATCGCAGAAGTATATATATATATATATATATATATATATATATATATATATATATATATATATATATATATATATATATATATATATATATATATATATATATATATATAAATAACTCAAGAGATTAATATCAAAGAAACTACTGCAGATTTGGCAAGGTACACTTGCCTAGGTTCTGAACTCCTTCGGTTGCTCCTGTAAAAGTGAGATCTCCAAGTACACCTCTGGATGATGAAACAAACATTACCATCACTCTCAGAATATATGAATTAGCTAGGATTGACTACCCATAAGTCTAATTTGGATACAAGGGCAAAATTGACAATTTCTGGTCAAAGCGGGGTCCACATGTGGCCCACTTTGCACCAAAAAATGTGACAGAGATAAAGTTCTCCAAATTCATCAAATTTAGTGTTTACGAGTCCAGAATGATGATATGAACCCAACAGAACATCCAGAATAGGATTCCGATGAGCCTCACAAAATCGTCCGTCAAATAGAACCGTGGGCCCCACGAAAATGGGGTTTCGTCAACGTTCTCAAAATTGAACCAAACTTGGGTCACAGGACCAGCGTAATGCTACGAATCCGATGGCATAAGTTTTGTTGCGAAACGACAAACACACACAAAATTATGACGAGTGTCAGAACAGGTCGATACGGGACTTTTCGACGGATACGCGTTGATTTTGGTGTGCACGCACATCCAAATCAACTTTTACGAAATATCATATGTCCATATTGACGATACGCGCCTTTGATACAATTTATATATGACAAAGTCGTCTCGTTTAGCGGGACGCACCCCGTTTCGAAAAATTTTGGGTTTAGAAAATTAAGTTTTTGGTCAACTTCAACTGCGAATAAAACACAACATGCAATAAATTAAAATAAACTAATTAATGGAATTAAATCTTGGTTATGTTTTCTAATTTACTGTTCAAGTAAAATTTTAAAATATTAACTAGGTTGAAAGAAAAATGGCCATGAACATGGGTGTTTGGGACAGTTTGTTAAACTATAAATTGGGTCATTTTTTTTGTTTTGCGTCACGAATTGCGATCGACACAGGACACAATACCCCAAACTAATTATAAATGGTTCGAGAGGGTCATGTGGTCTTCATATAGGATTCGACATATCAATATTTGGATAACTGTGCAAAGTGATACGAATGTGGGAAGTAGCATACCTTACTGTTGCTATGCTCGGGATGTTGGACGGCCCGTCTTCGCGGCGATGGTGCACGGCAGTCCGACGTCGTTGTCGGCGGTGGCTTATCGAGAATGGAAGAGGGTTTGATGGTGGATAAGGGGGTGGGTCTGGGGGTTTATATAGGGGTCAGAGTGGGTTGTTATGGGGAGGTGAAAGGGAGGAGTCGGCGGCGGTTTTGGGGGAGAGGAAGGGAGGAGTCGGGTAGCAGTTACAGTAGCTTAAGGGGTTTGAGGGTCGGGTCACGGGTTGTGGGTTCGGGTAGGATCTGGATCCGATATGGTTGGGTTGGTCTAGGATGGTTCGGTTTGGTTCAGTTTGGTTTGGTTTGGGTTGGTTTAGGTTGGTTTAATTAAAACTAATGCAATTAGCTATTAAAAAATAGTTTTGGAGCCCAATAATTTTTAGAAAAATTACACAATATCCTATTATTAATTATACACCCAAAAATATAATTTTTAAAATATTTTAATAATTAATTTAATACACAAAAATATAATTCCATGAACGAACATTTATTATAATTAATATAAAATTATAAAAAAAATCTCCAAAAACTCAAAAATTTATAATTAAAATTCTAAAATTAAATTCTAAAAATCTGGGTTTTTACACTCGGTTGGCTTGAGGTGCTGTGGAAGAATTTAGATGTTGATGGCGACGATCAGAGAGGCGCGGACAGTCATGAATTCCATAGTTTGAATCACCGCAAGCGAGGCATAACCCATGCTTCTTACGACATTCGTTGATGGTGTGCCTTGGCTTCTTACAAAAGAGACATGTTTGCCCTGAATTTTTTTCTGCTGACCGCCGTTATTTGGACGGTTTGGAGCGATATTTTCTTCCGTGTTGCTAGGTGCTTGTGATTGGAAGTATGCACAGCGCCGACATCAACTGAATGATACTGCAGTTCAAGAAAAAATGCATGATTGAGAACTTCTCGTATAGTCATGTATTGGGGAATGACTACATGCGCATGGATGGCAGGTCACAGGCCGCCTTCGATTCGTCTTGCATGACTCGTCGCATCAGGTAGATATGTGCTTGCAAATTTGGCGAGCCGATTGAATTCGGTGGAGTACTGCTTCACTGTCATATTGCCTTGGCGTAGCTGCACGAACTCGTTCTCCTTTTGCCGACTAACGAAAGGGGGTATAAACTCCTCTTTAAATGCACCACGGAAGGTAGCCACGCGATGTAGACTTATTGCATGAAACATCCAATACGGCACCGAGTAGAGCCAAGAGCCAACGACACGCGAAAACTATTTAGAGTTTATGATGAACCAAAGGACAAAGTCCGAGGAAATGAATCGGGCGCTCTGATACCAATATGTCATGCCCCAATCTCCCGCAAGCTCGATCATCCCTGCTGAACGTGAATCACCATGTTGTAGCGCTCCCGCAGGACAATCGTTCTCATCGGGACGTGATATCGTACGAGCCTGGAGTTGCGCTCGCACAAGACGATATTGTCAAACATCAAAGTTATCATCGAAATGACCAAGTTACAGCGAAAGTCAAGTATTGTGTACCTAGAATACATCATAGTATACGCAGTGAAGCTCTCGATATGGTCCAAATAAAAATGTCATGAAGGAGAATGCCACAAAGGCGATGCAACACTCTTGCTCTTTCTCTAGCCCACAAAGGTACTTACCGTTCATACATCATGTCCCATATATCCAAGATGCCACTACACCTGCTTACCTAAAATAATGCTCACAAATGTGGGTCAGTACACAGTTGTACTGGTCAGCTGGGTAACCCATTCGTCTAAACCGATACTAAGTAGAAATATGAATACAAACTGTTATATGGTAATCTTTCTACTTGAATCCTAGATTCATTTCATGGCAGAGGTATGACATGTTAAGGAAAACTGTAAAGCAGGTTAAATATGCAAGCATTCAACTCAAGCAAATGTATAAGCAGATATAGTCAACTCGAAGAAAACTAGCATGCAAACCGTCCTACTCAAACCCAAGCGACGCGTGAACCTATCGAATCATTATCCAAGCCTTAATATCCATCCTCAAACCATGCCACAATCCAAGCCTTACTATTCTAATCATCAATATGCACACCCTTACCAAGGCAAGGTGGCTGCCGCCTACACGAAAAGTCCAAACCAAAGCAAAGCAAACTAACTCTTATCTATATGAAGTCACTGGCCAAGCCATAAAGGACTGATCAACTGTAGTTCTACCTGATCCAACACTGAGTAGCTAGCCTGCCTGGTCATATTGAACTGTCGGTACCGCGCCCAAGGCATGTTACCATTTGTCTCCTCCATGGTCGAACGGTCCCGGTGCCCCGGAGCATATCCCGTTCGAGAAAACCAATCATTGTGCGCAACAGGTTGTCCGTGACCGATGAAAACACCAAGTAGGTATGATGAGAGAATCGAGCATTCTCGCCCCACCAAATGATACTTGCCTCAATCTAACCAACTATCCATAACCATTCTCCAACTTATATCCTAAGGCACCATCTCAAGTTATCCCCATAGGCACTATGCCGCTTCTCGATACAATGCTCCAATTGGTGCACACCCCTCGCTCCAAAAACTATGTAGCAGAATGCCTCAATAATGGCACAATGCCCTCACTGATGTAGTTGTCTGATTTGAACCACAACTGCATATTTTGCTTGACAAAGCGCCCAACTTGATACTTGTACACGGATGCACGCTCGCTCGTCCGTCCGAAGTGCCTCGATGTTCCAACCAAGATGATCCACTCAAGCTCCAACTGCCTACTCAAGCTCCAACTGCCCAACACAAAATCAACTCAAGCCATAAATCATATCCAACCAAACGATGCACACTCTATGCATGCCACAGTGCAGTAATTTCCAAGTTTTAGCCCAAGTGTTCAAGCCATTACATGTGTTCCATATTATTAGGCATGAAGGAGTAGAGGAGAAGGGATAGAGCCCACTCACCAAGTCTGATTCCGTTAAGCACCTGCCTTGCCGATACGGCCGATCCCTTGAACCCGTGGTCTGATACAAAGTACGATCTACTCAATTTGTATGACCGTACAAGCAGGTCATGCCCTCCAAATTATCTGACCGATCGGACTAAGAAAGACGGCATTATCGCTCCAAATTCTGCTATCCCGGTACTGCTCTGAACGAACATCTGATTCCATCGAACTCCTCTTGCGATCTGGACATAAAACCAACTCAAATCAATACTTGTTTCCAAATTCAATAAATCGAAATGTAACCAGCTATTGCCGCATTCAATCCGATTCAGCGTAATGCACCATGCGGTCGTGGGGCATTACACAAGTCGTGTCCAGTGTCCTAAGGTATATCGTGCAAAAATTAGCACGAATAAAGAAATACGATGACAATGCAATCTAACGATACCCAATTCTACGTACGAAAGTCGGCATCCGAATACAATTCGGATGCTAAGTATCCAACGGTCCTATGGTCACAATAACATATATGCAAAGAACTATAAATATAATATCAAAAGCTAGTAATAGAAATAAGTACATAATACTATAACAAATGCAAGGTACACTTGCCTGGAACTCCAAGCTGATAATACAAAGAACCTGCTCTCGAATCCACGCTTGTGCGATCACAAGAGCCTAAATATATAATATCATAAAATCAGTCACTATGAC
The DNA here is from genome assembly GCA_036927795.1 of Iris macrosiphon. Lineage (NCBI taxonomy): Eukaryota > Viridiplantae > Streptophyta > Magnoliopsida > Asparagales > Iridaceae > Iris > Iris macrosiphon. The sequence continues at coordinate 268,751,524 of JAYESA010000005.1, read as the reverse complement.
ACAATTAACTAAGCATGCACAAGAGTACAACTACTCTACGTCATTAATCATTAGATAATTAGGGTCTAAATTAATTAAGGATACAACTTATACAATGCCCTCAATTATTTAGAGTCTAAAATAATTAGGGGTTCTAACAAAGTAGGTTGGTTAAGGTTCACTAGTCAAGGACCAAGAAAGTGTGTAAACACCAAGTCTAAAAGTCACATAATATCATCAAGTCCTCATAAACACAGTTATAATGAAGGTTCATGTAGGTACTAGGTGTTCTCACAGTAGGTTTCCATATACAACATATCATCAACCTTGGTATTCACTAAGTGTCAAACTATGTTAACCAACCTAGGGTTAGTTTTGTCTATTAAAACATGCGTTTTGTCTATTAAAACATGCATATGAGCGTTAACAATAGGTCAAGTTAGGGTCATCACAAAAAATCACATACTTTATTTCTCAAGTATATCCATTCATCCAACTATATACAACTCTCGTTCTACTATAAAATGTCAAGTATACATTGACAAGTCAAATCTGAATTTATAATAAGATCATGGCATATACCTCATTCATAACTTGCATTTGTCATGAAACATGTGTGCAAATACTACTATAACTAGTGCACAACCCTAACATAACATCTTCTACATTCTAACATAGTGTTCATAAACAATAAAACTAGCTAGTACAAAACCTAGGCAAAGTGCACTACTAGTTGCACAACATTTAATCATATCTCAACCATGCATTTATTTATATATAACACCCTAAACAAAACTTATATATATTCTAAAATTTAGTGACAATTAGAGTAAAAAATTATTTTTTGCAAGTGGTTGCTTGAATTTTAGATCATGGCAAAGTGAATAGGACAACAAGTACATAAATAATATTAAAGTCTAGACATGAGAAGTAGTAAGTGTTCTTGGTGTAATATCATAAAAAATATGAATAAAAAGTTTTTAAAATTTAATAGAGATGTGAATCACATGTAGATAGAGTTGATTAGGTGGAATTGGAGCTCTTACCAAAGTAAAATGGGAAGGCAAAAGAGGGTTGTGCACTGCTTGCACAAATCTGTCCAGATTTGGACACTTTGACTCGTAGCTGATGTCCGGGGCTTCACAACATTTCTCCAAGTACTTTAGGGCTCAGATAGATTGTGGGAGAGGTATAGGATAAGGATAGGGTATTTGTTGAAGGATTTTTGGTGCTGGAAGTGGTGGAAACAAGGTGTTGAAGTGGTGCTATTGCTGGCGGGTTCAGTAGGGTGTCTTTGATTTGTAGGGGGTGTTTGGGGGAGTTGTGAGATGATTTATGGGCTAAGTTATAAAGAAAACCTATTAAGGAGAGGTAGTGGAAGGATATTTGAGTACTGTGGTAGTGGTTTGGAGGCTATGGAGGTGGTGGAGTAGCCTGAGAAGAGGATACACTGAATTCGAATTCAGCCTGTGTAAAACCCATATTTTTAAATATTATTTAATTAATTAGTTATTGAATTTATCTATATTATTTCTTAGTTAATTAGATAATATATATTATTGATACAAGTACCTAGATAATTATTCATTTAGAGTTATTGCACAAAATCTATTATTTTTATTTTAGAAATCTTGTGGAAGGGTGATAGAATTTATTTTGAATTTATTTTGGATACGAATGTATTTTTATATATACATATATGTAAATAATATATAGTAGTAATAATGATAATAATATTAGTGTTAATAATAATCGTAATATATAGTCATAATAAATAATAAGTGTTAATAATAATAATAAGTGTTATTTGCATTAATAATAATAATAATATTATTATTATTATTAGTAATAATAATAATAATGTAATTAAATAAGTAATAAGAAATAGAAAAGAGAAAGAAAAAAAATAGAAAAGAAAAAGAAAAGAAAAAGAATAACAAATAGAAAAAGAAAAAGAAAAAGAAAAGAAAAAGAAAAAGAAAAAGAAATAGAATAAGAAAAAAAAAAATAATAAACCCTAAACAGTAATCCCTTTCCCCCCCCCCCCCACCTGCGCTGTGACCTGCGCCTAGACCCGCGCAGGGCCCGCACGAGTCCCTGTTACCCGCTCCGCTTCTCTCTCCCTCTATATATAAATTGGTCTAAACCCTAACCCTAAACCTATACCCTAGCTCCCATCACCTTCCCAGACCGTCGTCGCCTACCCACCGTCGTCGGTCCACCGCGCAGTCGCCGGAGAACCCGCCGGCCGGCTGCGACCGCGAGCAACCCACGCAGAGAACTGCCGCGACGAACCTTCCTTTCCGCGCTGATTCCCGCCTCCTCACTCGACCAAATTCGGATTCGTCTTCTCCGGTATGTTCACCACCTATCCCTTTCTAAAACCCGTAAATTAGTTTCCATCGTGCAACATTAAAAACTAGGTAAAAATCGACGCCAAGTTTAGGAAAAACTACATTTTTATATTATAAAAATCTGTTGCGATGACCCATGTTCAAGAACTCGTCTCCCATCACAGAGATCCAAACTTAAAAATTCTTTTTGCTATGTGAAGACCATATAACTGAGATTATTTTTTGTCAATTATATTATTTTATTTTATGTTATATGCAGAATTAAATTAGGTTGAAAATTTGGAAAAACCTGTTTTTTAAAAATAACAAAAACTTGTGATACGGAGCGTGCCCCGCCAAACGGGACCGTCCTGTCGCATACCAATTGTACCAAAATGCGCGTATAATATGTCCAGACGTGTGGGCTTTCGTAGAAACTGATTTGGACTCGTGTGTGCGTCAAAATTAACTCGTATCCGCGAAAAGTCCTCGTATCGCAACTTTTGCAAAATATTGTACCATTTAGGGTACGCTCGTCAGAACGCGACGAAACTTACTCCATTGGATTCGTGGTGTCACGCTGGTCCTGTGACCCAAGTTTCACGCAATTCTGAGACAGTTGACCAAGTCGCCTATTTGCGGGCCCCTACGGTTGACTTTTTGGGCGAATTTGTGTTCAGCTCACCGGAATCCAAAACTGGACATACCGTTGAGTTCGTATTAAAATTTAGAGTTTGTTTGACCTATAATTTGTCCCATTTTGAGACCTTTACCTCTGGCACACTTTTTAGTGCAAAGTGGGCCACATGTGGACCCCGCTTTGACCCAAAATTACCGTTTTTCTTCTGTGTCCAAATTGGATGAAAGGGTAGTATTTTTTAGCTATCTCGCTTATTCTGGAAATGTTGGTGATATTTATTTCAGTATCCGGAGACGTTCATTCTGAGGTCGTAGTTTCTGATCATGTGTGTTTGACTCCTGGACGTTACACTTTGCAGCTTCCTTACCAGGCAAGATACCTTGCCAAATTGCTTACAGTACTTTGCATGCTTATTATATTTCTGTATATTCATTACATGTATATTTTTTTAGTCATAAGTATATGCTATATATATATATATATGTTGACACACACTTGACACATAGTATCATGGGAGGGGAGGACAATCATTAGGCGTATGGGCTATAACCACTCTGGTAAACCGTAGTAACTAGCATGCACTATGGTAGTCGTGTACGATGGTCGCTATCCCCGTAGTATGTCAGCTGATGGTGTCACGATGGTCGCTACCCCCGCGGTATATCGGCTGATGATGTTCCCGACGTGTGTGTGAGTTGTGAGATTAGATAGAGTAGCCTACCCATGCCCATACGTCAAAAAGTTATCCTCATTATGCATTCATATAGATTGTCATATTACAACGTACTTATGTATTTTCCATCTATTATGCATATTTGCTATATTCAATTGGCATGCTTCTATGTATCTTGTTACGTCCCTCTGAGGACCTAGTCTCTTTCCAGGTGTAAATGTCACGTCCCAGTCCCAAAATACCGAGGGACTAGCCACGTGGCAATGGCCAACAACATACACCAATAGGCAAACCCAATTTAATGGACCCATTAGGGTATACTTAAGCTGTAAACAACAATAATTAGGTCTACGATACAAGTCACAGTCTAATCTAATCTCATCCACAGAAGGTAATCACAGATCAAATGCCAAAATAATCGAAATAAAATATAATCTAACAAGTCTCAATAAAAAGTGTCTCGGGGAACAACACGAGAATAAGTTCAATATAATAATCCAAGAGACAAGATATAAAGTAACTAGAGACAGAAATAACTGCGTATATAAAGCCAATACTCAGAAGAAATCCTCTGGCACGACCTTGTCCTCTTGTTCTGGTACTGCTCTAATGTATGCTCCTGTCCCGTACTCCTCGGGATAGATCTCCTCTGCTAAACCTGGGATATAATTTGGATCCAGGTCCTCAGGGGACATAGCAAGGTACAAGAATAACTCAAGCCAAATAATGCAGTATATGAAATGAATCAATAGGAAAAACTATGTAACCAGCTATGTGATATGCAAGTGAGAGCATTAATCATACTCAGGCTGAGACTACTATAGGCTCTGTGTCGGGAAAACCCATAGCAGTATTTTCTCGAAGGGCCAGTACATGTGCCAAAGCTCTGTGTCAGAGTCTAAGGCACCTCCAGGTAACTATATATATATATAATATAATCAGCCTTTAGTATGGTAAGACTCTCTCCACCCAATGTAATCACATGTCTCATGTCCACGATGTCTCATGTCCATGTCACGCAAGATCATGACCTCTAACTGATGCAGCGAGTCATAATGATAGCTAAGCATATGCAATAAAGTCTATGTCACGAATCATGTAACCTATACAGAATCACCATGAATGACTCAGGAAGATTCTGTCTCATGAATAGTGTCAGGTGTCCTATGGTATGACGTACTTGATAATGCAAGCACGAAGATATATAGGGTCGCGATATCAATCTCTAGGTGACGTTACACAACTCCGCGTACAACGTTGGCACCCGAATATTCTTTAAACGCTAAGCAATGTCACACGATCCTAGGTTGAACAGATATATCAAGAGTATATATATGTACAAAGAACTCAAACAAATAGTATAACAGGAATCACTACAAGTTGGCAAGGTACACTTGCCTGGGATTTGGTTTCCAACTGTTGCTCCAGTATTCGTGGGATCTTCAAGTACTCCTCCGGTTGCTGAAATAAACACTACCATCATGCTCAGAAGATATCAAATAGCTAGAATTGTCTGTCCATAAGTCTAATTTGGACACAGGGGCAAAAGTGACAGTTTCTGGTCAAAGTGGGGTCCACATGTGGCCCACTTCGCACCGAAAAATATGCCAGAGACAATATTCTCCAAATTTGTCAAACTTAGTGTCTACAAGTCCAGAACGATGATATGAACCCAACGGAATATCCATAACTGGATTCCGATGAGCCGATCACAAAATTGCCCTTCAAGTAGAGCCGTGGGGCCCACGATACAAGATTTTGTCAATATTCTCAGAATCGAACCAAACTTGGGTCACAGGACCAGCATATTGCTACGAGTCCGATGGCACAAGTTTTGTTTCGATATGACGAGCGTACACGAAGTTGCAATGAGTTTCAGAACAGGGCCGATACAGGACGTTGTCGACGGATACGCGTTGATTTCGGTGTGCACGCACATCCAAATCAACTTCTGCAAAATCCCACACGTCCGTATCGAAGGTGCGCACCTTTCGGTGAAGTTCACACACGACCAAGTCGTCTCGTTTAGCGAAACGCATCCGATTCCAGGAAAATTTAGGTTTTTAAATACCAAGTTTTTGGTCATTTTTACCCTCGAATAAATCATAATCTACAACACCATAAATTGAACAAAAATAGGGTTTTAAAACTCGGTTATACGGTCTAAATTATAGTTCAAGTAGATTTTAGAAATAGTTAACAGGTTGCACACAAAACGATCGTGAACTGGGGTATTCGGGACAAATTTTGAATTTTCAGAAATTGGGAATATTTTCCTATTTTTGCGTCGCGGTTTGCGACCGACACAGGATGCGATACCCCAAACGAGTTGTACGAGTTTCGAGAGGGTCACGCGGTCTACGTGCAGGATTCGACAGAACGGAATATGAGTCTATGCACAGGGAGTTACACAAGCGTGAAGACAGGTACCTTAAAGCTGTATGTTGTCGCGAAAGAACGTGGCGTGGCGGGGCACGATGGTGTCGGCGGCGGTTGCGGCTGCTGGGGACCGTGCTCGTCGGTGGCGAGGTCGGAGTCGGCCGGAGGGAAGCTCAACGGAGACATCACCGGGGCTGGGCTAGCGGAGGGACGGGCGGAGAGGCGACCGGAACAGGGGGTTTGGTGATGGCGGTGGCGGTGAAGTAGGCTCGTGGAGGGTCGAGGTCGGGTGGCCGGGATCTAGGGGTCAGGTGAGGTGGTGGTGGCAGCGGTGGGTGATGGCGGAAGGGGTTTGTCGGAGGGGTTTATATAGGAGAAGGAAGGACGGTGGAGCGGGGAGGCCGGAGCGGGGGAGAAACGTGGGCGGGGTCGTGGGCGGTTGGCCGCGTGCTGGGCGGCAGAGTCGGGGGCGGGGCGGTCGTGCCGGCAGAGGGAGCGGGGGATCGTGGGGGATAGAGGAGTGGGGTTTAGGGTCGGGTCGGGTTCGGGTCGGGTCGGGTTGGGTAGGACCCGACCCATTAGGTTAGGGTCCGATTTAGCAGGGTTGGGTTGGTCATGTTCAGTCCGGTTCAACCCGGTTCAAGCTGGTTTAATTAAAATAGGGTTTTTTAGCTATTTAAAAAATAGTTTTTGAGCCCAATAAATTCTAGAAAAATTACACAACATCCAATAATTAATAATACACCAAAAAATATAATTTTTGTAATATTTTAATAATTAGTTTAATACATAAAATATTAATCCCTGAAGGACATTTTTGATAATTAATTAAAAATTACCGAAAAATACAAAAAAATTATTTTTAAAAAATTTAAAAAAATACTGTGTTACAGTAGATGTTCATGACTATTCGCAGGAGCACGGATCAGGACTTACTACTTATCTCTGTCGAGGAGGTCTTACCTTCTGAGCATCATTGATTATCTCTAGCGATGGATCTTTTAGCTGACACTCTTATATCATCATCTTATTTTATATTGGAGATTTTATACTCCTCTCTCTCATTCTAGTTTTGATTTAGTCATTGGTAGTGGATTTGTCTCCACCTGACTATTATTTTGGATTATTCAGACTCATTATTCTAGTTTAGTTATTTCTTTCCTATGACTTGTTGTGTGGATAAGATTAGTATTTCTGTGACTTGTGACTATATAATAACCACATGTGAGCTAATATTCATATTACAGTGTACGTATGTATTATGGTATCCATATATTGGAGTTGTCATATACATACGGCTGACATTCTTACGTGTTCCTAGTCCTATGTATTTTGGGACTAGGGCATGACATATTTTTTTGGTGGCCCATGCAGGTCGAGAGCATATTATCTCGGTTACGTTATTGTACCGAGCAAGCTTGCACATAGAATTAGAGTATAGGATCTCATCCACTTATTTAATCGCCGCCCTTGATTTTATTTCGCATTCTTATTTGATTGTTCGCATTACATCTTGCATGATTCTTTCACAACGTCAATCTTATCTTTTTTTTTGTGCTTAATAGGGGTTAGGAAGATGACTTGTACTAGGTATATACACTCTAGTATTCAATAACACTATTAGTTAAATTTTTGTAAGTTTGGTAGTATGCCTCATAACCTAGTATCACATAGCCCTTCTGACCAATTAATGAAGTATAAATGAATGACACTGTAAACCCCCTCAATTTATTCTGTAGATAGTTAGAGTGGACCAGGAATATTTTTGATAGAAGATATTGAGGTTTAGAGTAGAGGATATCTACCTAGAATTTTAATCCAATTAATTTAAACCATTGGCACACCCTATCTTTGTCTAATTATTCGGAGCCCATTATCAGCCCATAAATTCCGTACAAATATTGTACACTCGACTCAACTCGCCAAATTAGGCACTGGACTTTTCTGACTGTTAAAATCAACTTTCGTGTGCTCTAAATTAAATGCACAACATTCCGAAAATCGTAACCCGTATTTTATTCCGTGTCGGACACCTGTGTCGTTACCCTCGATTTTGGGATACCAACTTAACCCGTTGAGCCGGACCAACTAAAGGGTCCAAGACCGACTCTAAGCCCCCACCATTTTTGGCCTTTGCGCCATTTCCAGATTTTGACCCCGCGGGCCCCAATTAAATTAAATTTGCGGGACGCGTTATCGTTACTTAAATCGGGATTTAACAACCTTGTAAATTCTATTTTTAATATTAAATTAATCCCAATACCCTTCAAATTTGACCCGCGCCTAACGTGCAACGCCCCCTCACTATGACAATTTTTAAATATATTTTTCTTCGCAATTTTTGTGTCATTTCATGTGTCCATACAAATTCCCGAATTTACGGGGGCTTATTTGCAATTAATAAAATTGTTGGCAACATCCCATTGGTCATGATTATTTGAGAGGGTCCCAATATAGGGTTCCAATCTCACCCACCTATTCCTCACATGAAGAAACCCCTCTCCTCTTCATGTTAAATCTCATCCATCCATTTTGAATGGATGGATCCCAACCCTCCATCATTTCACAAACTCCCCTATAAAATATCCCATCACCTCACCCTCACCCTCACCCTCACAAACCCCAAGGCCGGCCCTAATCCCTAGGAGCATGGGAAACCTTACCCCCTCTCTTTCTCCCACTTCCCCTACCTAGGGAACCGAGCCCCCTACATACTTATATAATTTTTCTTTTTCTTTCTTCTTCTGCCATTGTTCTTCTTCTACATCCTTTCTTCTCCTGGAGAATCCCTCCGGCGGCTGACACCCAACTCCGGCCGGTGTGGCCTGTACATCGACTGCCCCCGCTCCGCTCCTCCGGCGCTCCGACGCAGCCAGTCCGGCCTGACTGAGCAGCGTCGCTCGAGCCACTGCTCCGGCTGTGCCAACCCGCTCAAGCCGTTGCTCCGGCGAGCTAACCTCCTCCACCACCACAAGCAAGCAACACCACCTCCTACTCTTCCTATCACCACCATCAGCAATACCTTCTCCACCAGCATCACCCTGCAGCCACCTTGGCCGGACTCCACCCGCTCCTCCTCCATCTACTTCGAACTGTCCCTCTCCTGGCCATTTCCTCGACCCCGGCGGCTACAGCTGCAACCCCGTCCGAGCCTGACTCCGGCGGCCGTCCACCACGAGCCGACCAACATCACTCCCAGCTGCTCCGGTCGCTCCTCCATCCCGCCGGTGCCGCACATCGACTTCTCCGGCCTTCCATTCTCGGCCAACAGGCTGCTACCCAGCCACCACCTCCAATCTTTCTCGACCACCCTCTGACGATCTCCTCCGACCTCAATATTATCACCCTCATCATCAACGTAGCCCCCACCGAAGCCCGAGGACCCCTCCGTCGGTCGAGCATTGCCAAGAGCCCCCATCGATCCAGCTTCAATACCCCCACCACGTCCAGCTTCATTATCACCTGACTCCGGCCATCCATGGTTCTCCGGCCAACGACCACCTCGCCGAGGTGAAACACTTCTCCCCCTCTATTTATTGGGTATAACTTGTTTATGTATGTGTAGTTTGGCGTTTATGTTTGGGGTAGTATAAGGTTAAGTTCTAGGGATGGATTATATGAAAGGCTATGAATTATATGCGTAAATGGATATACTTGGGTTTTTGTCGAATGCAGGATTAAAACATACATTTGATGGTTTATGAATATGTTGATATTAAGGAAACGATGTTTATAAAATGTATATGTTGCATAGTTGCATTGAGATTTAAGGGTTAGTTCATTTTATATTATGCAATGAGGGTGAGACGCATGGTTATGAATTAGAGTTTATGGATGCAAGGATTGAGATGTTAAGGTAGTTCGATTTTATTCATGCATATTGTTTTTGAGGATGATCAGTTAAAATTAGTGGTGGATTGACGTTGATGAAAATATTGAACAAAATTGCGTAGCAGTTTTATTGAGAAATGGTTGAGGTTATATGTCTGAGGGTTAATCAGGAGTTGACTAACTGAAAACTAATGGTGGGTTTAATTGAAGAGGTAGTTATTGTGGAATTATAACGAAGTTATAAAAAGGATGGGTTGATGATAGTGGGCAGATGACTAGTTAATTTGATGTATCGTACCGATAGTCAACTGTGGTCAACCCCCTAGTGGCTTGTCCCTGTGAGTCGTAGCTGAGTTTGAGTTTAGTTGTAGATGCGTGTTGCATCCCTGTCTGTCGTGGAATAGATTATTGATTACTGGTTTGTATCTATCTTTAGGTACTGCGGGACCTGAGGACTTGGACGCGGTACCCGATCCCCGTCATCAGCAGCCGCACGCAGGCAAGTGTACCTTGCCACCCTGTATTTTAGTTTACAGATATTTCTTGTTTCGTTATGTACATTGTGCACGTAGTTATGTTGACGTTCGATACTTCACGTCCGGATCACAACCGGGTGTTGACATTCGACTTAACGTCTTAGAATAAATACTAGATGCTTCATAGCACCTCGATGCACGTACCAGAGTACATCGATACCCCAGGACACACTCATATACTGTGATCGTGCCAGATTCCTGTATCCTGATACTGACATCATGACCAGAGACTGGGACGACCTTAGGGTCGCGTCTGTTGAGTTATCTTCCGTGTGACGAGACTATTAGAGGTTCAGGTCCAGCGCACAATCGTTGACCGCTTGGGATGGGGAAGACAGTTACTAGACGTTTGGGCTACTCTGCACGCGCTTATATATGTATATGTAGTGATCCTGTTTCATAGTGTAGTGATCCTGTTTCATTGTGTAGTGGTAACACCCGTGTGTCTCTGTGCTCGGAGCTACGGTACGACCCGTGTGTCTCTGTGTTCGGAGCTGCGGTTTTATTTTGGACAGCCCACGCGTCGAACATTGTCTTCAAACTATGTCACACTAGTTGGTTATGATAAAGTACCCTGTCGTGCACTTGTACTTTCTGTTTACTTGGCATGCTATATTTCTGTACCTTGTTACGTCCCTCTGAGGACCTGGTTCCCTGCCAGTTTTACAGCATAGACGATTTCGGAGCACTTGGAGATACTGATGGAGTGGCATATCTTGCGAGCATGGTACCAGGTACTCACATTATATCTACCGGCATTATGGTTATTTTACATTGATTATTCCTCTGCTGTTGTAGCCTAGTTTTGTAGACTCATACTTCTTCTCGAGTCTATTCGAGTTAGTGTGTTATTGGGCGGCCGACCTTAGCACATATAGCTCTTTCTTGTTTACTGTTGTACATTATGGATTGAGACATAGAGGTTTACATTTATGGAATATCTAGATAGTGCCCTTTATATTACAGCTTATACGTATTCGAGTCAGACCAAAGTCTGGTCGAATGCGTAGCTGGCGTGTCACGTATTCCTGGTCCTACGTATTTTGGGACTGGGGCGTGACAGACACCAACTATAGACTTGCATAAAAAGATAGTGTTTACCCAGACTGTAGAACTTAGAGGCCCATACACCCATTTGGTTGACTTAAAACTTAGACAAGGAATTAGTATGGTAACTGTAGAGGCACAATACCGATATTCTTGGTGAACTTAAATTATTCTGTACCTTCCTCCATTATAATCAAGCGTACTTATATTTTTTGTACTACCTCGACTTATGCTGCTATTATAGCCTAGTTTTACAAGCTTATTCTTTTATTGATCTTGTTTGTGACATATGTATTATTGGGGGCCCACACTTATACATTGTCTAAATCAGAATCAGTGCATTACGGTATGATCAACCTTTGTGCGCTTGGTTCGCTCTTTGTATCACTACTTTACGTGGATTAAGATATAGTTGACTCAACTTGTTAGACGAATATACTTGCCCTCTAGACTGGCCAGAGCATATTATGTCAGGTACATAACTGTTCTGATGTGAACATGAAAATAAAAATTTATCAAAATAAGATTTCAATCCACAACTGCCTTGGCAACTCCCTTTCAAAATCTCTAATCCCTTTGAATCTCGTACTTGTATTCTATCACCTCCTCCTTGAATTCTTTATTGTTGTTTTTTGTCTTCTCCTATTTCGAAAAGACGAACGTTCGTGCTTAGTATAAGTTTGATACACGAATAGTACTAGATATACCCCATAGACCAAGCACTCATGATGACAAATAAGAGAGCGCAAGCACATGAAGTCATAGATACAGGTATGACCTTTAGTTATATTTGTCATTACATACTTATGACTCCATTATGACACGAGATCTTAAGTGCATAGTAGACATAGAATTATATATATGGTGGTTTAGCAGTTATGAGGATATATTGATATTCTACCCAGGTGGCATACACGCGATGCTAATAGATGACACGAGTAACAGTAGTAGTATTCTTTCCCTATCATCATCTCGCCCCTTAGGGTGGCTCATATTCTCTTCTATATCCATTTTTTATCTCGTGCTTAACTCTTCCTATCATAGTCGTATCCTTTCGTGCCATTATGAATTGTTTGAATTACTTCAACCTCACCCTTATTTTGTTAGTTAAAAACATAAATGTATTAGTAATGATTAATAACTAAAGGATGAGTTCTTAATAATAACCCATATGTATATGCACTATAGCAATATCTGTATTCTCTTATTAATTTAAACCTTAAGTAGCATCATTTAGCCTAATAAAAATTTGTTAGATTGTTTGAAATAGTTCATACTCCTAATAGTTTTATAAGTTAGTCCAGACCTTAACTGTTGCCCAAAAACTTAGACTAAGCTTAGGAAAGAGTTGAAGACACTTGTTACGAACTAACAACTATGACAATTCGCTGGCGAAGTAGCGACAGCTACAGCTAGACCGTTATAGTAGAGTATTCAAAGTATTTACAGACATACTGGTCAGGTGGCATGGCAGTATTAGACTACGATACTTGACGGTTATAAAAAAAATCATAGTTATGAGATTCCAGACAGGTATCCCCAGATTCTCGACCCAATGATAAATTTGTCTTACAACCTAGACAATAGCCGCAAGAGACTTTGACTACTAGTAGAATTCTTGTAAGTTGGGTAGTGTGGATGAGTTAAAAATAGAATAGTGTATGGACAATAAATAAGGAAGTGTTAGAATGACAGACCATGACTTTTAGGAAGTACCGCTAGATAGCAATGTAGTGTAATAGCTATAGTTATTATTATGAATATGGGTTAGTGTCAATTTCGAGAATAAAATTTTTGTAAGTTGGGTAGAATATAAAACCCCATATTTTTTAAATATTATTTAATTAATTAGTTATTGAATTTATCTATATTATTTTGTAGTTAATTAGATAATATATATTATTGATGTAAGTACCTAGATAATTATTCATTTAGAGTTATTGCACAAAATCTATTATTTTTATCTTAGAAATCTTGTGGAAGGATGATAGAATTTTTTTAGAATTTATTTTGGGTACAAATATATTTTTATATAAACCTTAAATATATAAGTAAATAATATATAGTAGTAGTAATAATAATAATAATATTAGTGTAATAATAATCGTAACATATAGTCGTAATAAATAATAAGTGTTAATAATAATAAGTGTTATTTGTATTAATAATAATAATAATAATTTTATTATTATTATTATTATTAGTAATAATAATAATATAATTAAATAAGTAATAAGAAATAGAAAAGAGAAAGAAAAGAAATAGAAAAGGAAAAGAATAAGAAATAGAAAAAGAAAAGAAAAAGAAAAAGAAAAAGAAATAGAATAAGAGAAGAAAAAACCTAAACAGTAATCCCCTTCCCTCCACCCCGCGCTGTGACCCGCGTCCAGACCCGCGCGCGGCCCGCGTGAGTCCCTGTTACCCGCTCCGCTTCTCTCTCCCTATATATATAATATTTGACTAAACCCTAACCCTAAACTTATACCCTAGCTCCCATCACCTTCCCAGACCGCTGTCGTCGACCCGCTGCCGCCGGTCCACCGCGCAGTCGCCGGAGAACCCGCCGGCCGGCCGCGACCGCGAGCACCCCACGCAGAGAACTGCCGCGATTTTTGCCTCCTCGCTCGACTAAATTCGGATTCGTCTTCTCCGTATGTTCACCACTTATCCCTCTCTAAAACCCGTAAATTAGTTTCCATCATGCAGCGTTAAAAACTAGATAAAATCGATACCAACTTTAGAAAAAACCATATTTTTATATTACAAAAATCTGTTGCGATGACCCATGTTCAAGAACTCGTATCTCCCACCACAGAGATCCAAACTTAGAAATTCTTTTTGCTATGTGAAGACCATATAACCGAGATTATTTTCTGTTAATTACATTATTTTATTTTATGTTATATGCAGAATTAAATTAGGTTGAAAATTTGAAAAATATGTTTAAAAAAAAAACTTGTGATACGGAGCGCGCCCCGCCAAACGGGACCGCCCTGTCACATACCAATTGCACCAAAATGTGAGTATGGTATGTCCAGACGTGTGGTCTTTCGCGAAAACTGATTTGGACGCGTGTGCGCCTCGGAATCAACTCGTATCCACAAAAAGTCACTGTATCGCAACTTTTGCAAAATACTGCACCATTTAGGGTACGCTCGTCAAAACGCGACAAAACTTGCGCCATTGGATTCGTGGTGTCATGCTGGTCCTATGACCCAAGTTTCACGTATTTTTGAGATAGTTGACCAAGTCACCTATTTGCGGGCCCTACGATTGACTTTTTAGGCAAAATTGTGTTCGGCTCACCGGAATCCAAAACTGGACATACCGTTGAGTTCGTATTGACATTTAGAGTTTGTTTGACCTATAATTTGTCCCATTTAGAGACCTGTACCCCTGTCACGCTTTTCGGTACAAAGTGGGCCACATGTGGACCCCGCTTTAATCCAAAATTACCGTTTTGCCCCTGTGTCCAAATTGGACGAAAGGGTAGTATTTTCTAGCTATCTCGCTTTATTCTGGAAACGTTGTTGATATTTATTTCAGCATCCGGAGACGTTCATTCTGAGGTCGTAGTTTCTGATCTTGTGTGCTCGACTCCTGGACGTTACACTTTGCAGCTTCCTTACCAGGCAAGATACCTTGCCAAATTACTTATAGTACTTTGCATGCTTATTATATTTTTGTATATTCATTGCATGTGTTTATTTTTCAGTCATAAGTGTATGCTATATATATATATATATATATATATATATATATATATATATATATTATATATATATATATATATATGTTGACACACACTTGACACATAGTATCATGGGAGGGGAGGACAATCATTAGGCGTATGGGTTATAACCACTCTGGTAAACCGTAGTAACTATCACGCACTATGATAGTCATGTCCGATGGTCGCTACCCCCGCGATATGTCGGCTGATGATGTTCCTGACGTGTGTGTGAGTTGTGAGATTAGATAGAGTAGCCTACCCATGCCCATACGTTGAAAAGTTGTCCTCATTATGCATTCATATAGATTGTCATATTACAGTGTACTTATGTATTTTCCATCTATTATGCATATTTATTGTATTCAATTGGCATGCTTCTATGTATCTTGTTACGTCCCTCTGAGGACCTGGTCCCTTTCCAGATGTAGATGTTTATGACTATTCGCAGGAGCATAGATCAGGACTTACTACTTATCTCTGCCGAGGAGGTCTTACCTTCTGAGCATCATTGATTATCTCTAGCGATGGATCTTTTAGCTGACACTCTTATATCATCATCTTATTTTATGTTGGAGATTTTATACTCCTCTCTCTCATTCTAGTTTTGATTTAGTCATTGGTAGTGAATTTGTCTCCACCCGACTATTATTTTGGATTATTCAGACTCATTATTCTAGTTTAGTTATTTCTTTCCTATGACTTGTTGTGTGGATGAGATTAGTATTTCTGTGTCTTGTGACTATATATATACCACATGTGAGTTAATATTTATATTACAGCGTATGTATGTATTATGGTATTCATATATTGGAGTTGCTATATACATACGACTGGCATGCTTACGTGTTCCTAGTCCTATGTATTCTGGGACTGGGGCGTGACAGCCTGGACACCTCTGATGGAGGGGTATTTTGAGGAACTTAGAATGAGTTTTAGGAAGGTTTATGAAGATAAAATAATAAGGACAGGGAGAGAAAGAAGCATACAAAATTTGAGAGAAATATACTTACTGTAGAGGGAGATAGGTCTGAATTGGTGTGGGTGTTGCTGAATTCGGATTCAGCCTGGGTAGGGTTGGATAGATGGAGGTATGTAGGGAGATGGAGAAGGAATTTGGAGATGGTTTGTGAAGAGAAAATATGAGGAAGAAGTTTTATTCAGGTGATTTGAATGGGGGAGATGAAGAGAGGGGGGTTATTATAATGCCCCGCTCCGCGTCGGCATTATGTATCAAGGTGAGTGGGCAGAACTTCGTTCTCTGATTCTTGCACACCTTAATAATAATCTAAGTTTTTGCTTACAATATTTTCATAAGAGAATGATAGAACCTGCCTTGCATGTTAATGAACGAACTCACCTAGCTTGTCTTTGAAACGATCATGTCTGCTTAACGAAACGCTTGTCTAAGAGTGCATGAACATGTTCACTATCGCCTATGCTCCGAGAGAACCATATCGTGCCTGAATGTGTTCAAATGATAAGTCGGCTTGCCCCGCAACAACGATAACTATTTTGATGGTTCGTCTCGTCTGCATACTAGAGTTTATTTGATAGTGTTCCATGCATTCACATCGGTCAGACAATGGCTATTGGTGGAGAGCTGAACTGCATGCGTCATTAGCCACCATGGGTCACAGCTGCCATTAGCATCAGATAAAGAGTCATTGGTTAGCTGGATCAACCGCTGCCGATGCTGGATCAACCGCTGTCGATCCTGAGATACTCGGGGACCGCCCTGCATACAGCTAGTTCATTGTCTTGGCTTGGATAGATGGACTGCCCAATGTGCATGTGTGTCTAGCTATGCATTTGTCCCTGGAGTCTCACGAGACACGCTGCGCACACCCTGAAATAGAACGAACGGCTTGCTTGTTTATATCGCATATGAAACTATGTTTTAAAAGATGTTTCCAAAATAATGTAATATGACTTCGTTCTTCTGCTGCATGAAACGAACATATGTAAAACTAGAAAGATCACTAGTAATATGATATTTTATAACATGATTACTTAGTGTTGGTTTTAGTGAATGCTTGCTTCTGTTCAGTTATTTTATCTTACCAGTACTTATAAAATTGCTGACCCACCAACAGTTTACTTACTTCAGGTACTGGATCGTCCGAGGAGCGATAGGCTTGCCTCAGTCCCTAAGACCCAGAATCTTGATTGTTTCGATTGTGTACTGAGTTACTATCGTATAAGGGGGCATAATGTATGGAATGATGCCTTTGCAAAGAGAACCTAAGTCCCTCGATTTGTCCCGAAATACTCAGTTGGCTAAATGCATTGCATTGCAACACTGTCCCTTTCTGCTGCTTACTCGATTTGATGCGATGATAGCCAAACACAACTTAAATGATGAAATCTTGTGTGAACGCAACCCCAGGCTCGCACGGCATCACGTCTCGGTATCGAACGGGCCATCCCTTCCTCGCACCCGCGGGACAGGCGCAGAGGCGCGGTGATGCGCGTCCGGTGCGCCGAGGTGCGGTGATTCACGTCCGATGCAATCCGGCTATGGGGGCGAGGTGGTGGTCCGGCTGAGCGGCCCCTTGGTTTGCGAGGCCGGGGCGTGACAGTTATGGCTTTGATGATGGGGAGTTACCAACGAGGTAAGAAAATATCACAAGTTATAACCCCTTCCCTTTCATATTCCACCCTAATGATTTAATAAACCCATGGTTGTCTAAAACAAAAATAATATTTAATATAGATGGTCAAATCTAGATTAGTCAACCTAGTTAAGTCCAACTACTTCTAGTTGGGTCAGGTTCGGGTCGTTGTGGTTTAGTTTGACTATGTTGGTTCGATTGACTAGAAAATGGGTCATTTGTGACTATTGAGGGTAGGTAGCACATAGAGGTTCAATAGAGTGGGACACATGTATCATGTGTGTCTTAGACCTAGTTTAGATCATGATCATGCATTAGGTCAAAAGAATTGGTCGAAATTGGGTCTCCAATTTAAATTGGAATGGTCAACGGTTGTACTATAGGTGCTAAAAATTAAGTTTTTGACCCAAATATTTTATATTAAAAATAGAACACGAGAAGATGTGTTTGAATGGGATATGATAATTATAAATTAAGGTTGGCCCATCTAGATTATGCATATAAAATTTGTTTGGAGATAATGACTAATGTTGTGCTCCTAAAAATCAAAACTACGAAAAATATTATTAAATGATACTTTTGTTTACTTAATCCTAATTAATAATAAAAAATAATTCTGAATATTATATTAAAATAAAATGGGGGTTTATATCTGTCGCTCTTCCATCTGCTTCTCGGCTCGCTCATAGCGAGACTCATCTCTCTGCTGGCTTGCTTCAAGCATCCGCATCATTCGCTCAATCGGGTCGACAGGGGGCATGGCTCGCTGGCTTCTGAAACTTTTCGATGTGCCGAAACTACTTTCTTGGGCTTGTATCTCTCTAGGTGCTAGCGCTGATGTTTGCGCTTGAGTCATTCCTTCAAAAGAAAGTAACTTGCATCAGGCTCATAATGTATTATGGACTCACTGTATGGAACGTATCTCATTTTGGCCAAACAAGTTCAAGAGTTCGTATAGGGAATAGATCGTTAAAGGAACTTTTTCGACACGGGGGTCAAAGGAACTTGAAGCTGTGCTCTGATACCAATATGTCACGCCCCGACTCCGTAGAATCAAATATTCGACACGGGGGTCAAAGGAACTTGCGTACCTAGGTTGCGCAACGCACAAGGCCAAGGTATTTTATATAACGAGTACATCAGAGTACGCAGATAATTGAAACACAAAGTTGAAACATAGAAAAGTCATATTTATTGATAATGAACATCTTTTACAAAAATCTTGAACGAGTCGGATAATTGCCGCACGGCTTACAAAAGTGGACGCAAAATGAGATAACAGTCATGTACATTACATCCTTTTACTAAAACTTCAAAGCTATAGACACCTTCAGGCGAAGCTATCGCCTTTCCTCGGAGCTGCATAAGTTATGTGCACGAGCTCCTGGAACTTCAAAACGTTTCTTCGAAGGCGCGATCAGGGCATGCCGGTAGTTGGACTGGATTTGGGAAGTCTCTCTAGCTTCTTTCAAGATCTCCTTGGTGCGGGGAACCTGTTGCAACGAGGGTCAGTACATCAAAATGCACTGGTGAAGGCGAGCTAACCCAACTATATCAATCAACACGTTATTTATATGAACCATGCAAGTTATTATGTGGTCCTTATATCTTGCCTTAGTTCAATTTTTACAAGCAAGCATTAGATATGGAAGTTTACTGAAATAAGCATGCCACAGTTCTGTGACTTTTACCTGCCCGTCTGAACCACCTGCACAATACTTACCTTGACCTTCCCTGCCACAAAGATATTTTTAGCTTGCACAGTTTAAATATACGTGGGGATCACTAGCGTGATGCCATAGTGGACGAGTTATAGTTATTGACGATGATGGTATGCAACGAAAGCACACGGTGCGCTGTAAGCCATCCCGTCCAGCACACGAGACTAACATGAAGTTCCGTCCGGATCAGTTCGGTGTCAGTGCCCCAGCGACAGTCCGTGGGAACTATGACCTTTGTGCACAAGTTGTTCATGATCAAACGGCGTCTAATACTAATTATCAAACTATGCAGTTCAAGGCAACACGAGCACAAGACAAGTAACATGGCATGATCTGTTTTGCATAGTCTCCATGTTTAGTATATTGCATAATAATGTGTGTTCTATACATAGCTCAATAATAAAAGAAGTATATATATATATATATATATATATATATATATATATATATATATATATATATATATATATATATATATATATATATATATATATATATTCTAACTAGAATTGAAACATGTTGAAAGAACATTCTTAACGAACTAGCATGCAACAAGGTAACCGTTCACAAGTTTATTGACAAGAAAAAGTAACTCCAAGTCTATTCCTTTTTTATCTTGACATCTTTTAGTTATTATGGTATCGTTTGATCGGAACAATCAAGAAGGCAAGATTTTAGATGTGAAGACTTAGAAGAAGAGTCAGCTAAATCGAATTATAGCCACTCACAAGTTGGTTGGAGAGAGGAAAGGAAAGAGGTGCTTCAAGACTCCGCTCGTACGACGTCTACTGCACGATCACCTACATTGCCACGAATAGATGATCAATATCTCTTATACTCTTTCCAAGCTCAGAATAAAATACAGTTCAACGAACAAAAGCAATAAAATCTATCGAAACCGTTCAAGAAAATGCAAATCCGAAAATTAACTCAAAAGCACGAAAGCAACAAGGCGACAACGAAAATTAGGCAAAAAAACTTGCAGCGGAGAGGTCCCTCTTGACTCTACCGCTAAGTCAATCCTTGGGACACGGTCCACTGAATATGGGAATCGATTTCAAAGAAGCAAATTCATAATGAGGAAAAGACCTTGATTCAATCTATCCCGATCGAACGATACCGAAAGTATTTCTTAGCCGCGCTCCCGAAAAGGGAGAACGGGACACCACATCAGTCAACAGGTCGACTCGGCTCGGTCCACATTAGACTCGATTTCTAGTTGGGTTATGATGTGCGGTCCGGAAGTCTAGCCCGGACCGGTCCGGTCGAAAATTTCGTCTGAACCGGGTTTGCCCCTCCAATCCGGTCAATCCGGTCCGGATCGGTGACCTAGTCAAAAGTCTGATCCAGGTCCGGTTAACTCGGTTTCTCCAATATATACATAATTAAAAAGTTGGGAGGGATATTTTGGAAATAAAAAAAATTCTTTGAATAACCATATTAATATAAAAGGAGATATTTTTACCAAAATATTCCTAAATTATATTTTGTTTTAGTGCAAGTTCAAAAATGCTAAGCAAGAAGAGAATCATGATGCTACCAGATATTTTAAAAGTCTGCGTTTGCGTTCAAGATTGAGTTCGTGCAGAAAAACAAACTCTCTTTTTTTGGCAGCATGTTTAAAAACAAGATTACAAAAATATTAAAAAGAGACTAGCCTCATGACAACATATTTTAAACAAGATTACAAAAATATTATACCAGCATCATGGCAGCATCAGCATGTTTGAAAGATATCGATGGCCGACTCCGCGTGCAGGTGTCCGACATTTGTCGCAGCAGAAAGAACGACGACAATGCAGAGTCCATGGAGGCGAGGTCCCCTTCCAAGGTCGTGGAGACCATCTCGCGAATACTAGAGAAATACACAAATTCCAGTAGCCGGGATCGAGGCTCTCCCGTCGACGGGACGATAATGGTGGATCAAGAACCTCTCTCTGTCTCCGGGTTTTTTTTTTTTTTTTTTTGAGAGAGAGATCGAAACTTCAGAGAAGTGGAGAGAGAGTGGAGAATTTGGACGTCGCAGAGGAAAGAGTGTTGAGGTTTGCAGATAAACAAACTCAGCACTTAAAAAGATGAAGATGCAGGACATTAATGACTAGTCCGGATCTCTCTTAGCCAATTTCATAATTTGCTAGTTTGTAATGAAAAGTGTTTCAAAATGTAATTAGAAACTCTGATGTATGTATGTTTACTACTCATTATGTATGTTTACTCAAGAAAATTAATTTGTTTGGAAGGAAAAGAAATTCTAAAAATATTAATGTACCAGCCGGGAATCGAACCCGGGTCTGTACCGTGGCAGGGTACTATTCTACCACTAGACCACTGGTGCTTACGTTTTGTGTTGTGACATAATATATGTAATCATTCTACCTTTTAATATTATGACAAATTATTGACAAAAGTTCCATTGAATGTTTATGGATTATATATTTTGTACAGGATCCATTAAAGAATATTAATGTAAATAAAAAGATAAAAAATAATAGATGATTTTAAATAATACTTCAATTTATATAGTTAAAATTATCATTACTACTTCTGATGTAATAATATATTCAATATAAACATTTAGCAATTGTTTGGTTGACTGTAAGTGGTATTACTGTAATTGATTTTTGCAGTATTTACAACCAGGGCAGGTCCTGAGCTCACGGAGGTCCGGGGACGAACATTCAAAATGAGATTCCATACATAATGCAAAAAATAAATTTAAAAAAAAAATGCATCCACCAAGATTTGAACTAGAAATCTCTTATGTGCAAGTTTAATGAAATAACCACTACACTATAATTACTTTGTGATAAAAAGGGCCCATGATAAATACTAGTTCTACTTTCGGTACAAAATTATTTATATATTTAAATAGAAAAAAATAATTTGGGCCCTCCTGTCCCATGGGGCCCTGGGCCAGGGCCGGCCCTGTTTACAACATTTTTTGTGTTTATTTTGTTATAATTCATGCATATTTGCTTATCACCTTTCCCTGCAGCTTTTGTTGCAGCCAGAATGACTAAAACAACATTTACAGCAGCAAAAGTTGTAACATATATTTCTATTCAGTCTCCATAGAAACATGGTAAAACACCAAATCGTCCAACCATTGACAGCTTAATCAATAGTCTTCTGATCTATTTTTTTTTTTTCCAAACATTAGTAGACATGTCCTTTGATTTGGTGCTCTCGTCCTCCAATGGACCAAGTAAAACGGACAATGCAAATCAATGCAATAGAACATATCCTCCAGCATTGCCTTCCAAATCATCTAATGTTACCATGTGAGTGTAACCATACACGAGTAGATCTTCTCCGTAGCAATGGACGTATCTTTGTCCTCTGGAACCCACAAGGAAAACATGAATCCAGATCTCACTAGAAAATGTTACAAGATCAAAACACACAATATGTGGTGGTTATGGCTAGCTAGACAATTCCTAACCTTCTATTTATAAAAGATTGAATACAATGTATGTATGCCTATCAACCCTTTACAATCTCTAAAAAAACAAAACTATCATATTGCTCAATACCTAACCCCTTATGAAGTGGATTGACCAAGTAATTGATGTCCATTGTCCGTCAGTGACGATCTCGCTGGCGGAGTAGACTAATCTTCATCAAAAATCTTTTTTCTGCAAGAAACTGCGAGCAAAGATCTCATATAAGTGGTGGATACTCCTTGAATCCTAGAAGAACGTACAATCGAGAATCCCGCCTCATATTTATAGGGATTAAGAAACCTAATTTAGGATTTTAAAAATCCCTAGATCAGATCCTAACAAATTTAAGTCTTTAATTATGATCACAAACTTACCAAAATTATGCACCAGGTATGTCGGATACGTCCGAACCGCCCAGAACTAGTACACTGGTTGGGCCAATTGGTATACTGTTGGTATACCATCTATAATGTTATGTATAATGTACTTGATATATGTAAATGACCACAACTTAATAACTAATTTGCTTGGTATGTATCTGCATGATCCCTACCTACTACATATCCACATCGATGACAACTTGTTTGTTAATTTCTTGCCTAACATATACAATGTGTGCTTATTTCTCTGAAAAGAGTGGTACTAAATATCGGAAGCATGCAAAATATACTACTTTGCTAGAGCACCGTCGGTCGAGGCTAGCTCTCTCCAAACCAACTGACCGACATGGAGGCTCCTATATATCCTATCGTCCTTTCAACACCAATCCACGTACTCTGTCGAAGCCTTCGGTTGCCTCTTGGGCCCCTCATACCTGTTATTCTCGAGTGTCGCTTTGGAAATGAGAGACTCCAGGAAGGCGGCATCACCTTCATTATAGGGATCATTCAGAACACTGTAACATCAAAAATTAAATATATGGAATTAAGAAACAAGTTAGAGAATCCAAAATATATAGAAAAAAAGAAGAAGAAGAAGAAGAAGGAGAAGAAATTAATATTAATTAGATATGGCAGATAAAAATTAAGCTATGACAAATTACTTGTAAAGAAGATCCTGGAGGACGGCCCTTTGAGAAGGTGTGACATAATGGATGCATCTCCTTGGGCACTGTCCAACAGCAAGCTGAACAGGATAATCGTCGCCATGCCCTGCTGTCAAATATTCAGAAATAAGGAGAGCTAGTACATAACCGGTCGAAAGGACAGCCTTTGGTGTTCGTAAAACTAAAATTCAGGATACCAAGTGTTCTCCTCCAGCCTAAGAAGCATCATCTACTCCAAAAATTAGTGTCGTGTCTCTACATGTAGCTTTATGTTTGGCAAAAGGTTCGCAGTATCGGAATCGGTATCAGCCCCTTCCTATGAGTATCGGGATATGCGATGTCGGCAGTATCAGTGTTCCAGATCGAAGTATCAAATTTTTTGGTATCGGAGAGAGAATATTTTAGACATTTAGGCGTACCTATAAGTAATTTTTGTGTTGTTTCATAGTAGTTTTGAAACTGAATGAAATAATAGTCACCCTTACTAATTGGTTTACATGATATAGATAAGTTTTCGTCGTTTCATGTTTTTACAACCTTATTATGTTTTTAAATCCTTGTTGGTTAGTCTTTTTCGTTTAAACTTTTTTTTTTTTTGGCCAAATTAATTGAAAAAGAGACCCCCACTGTCGATATCGGTCAATATTGGATCGGTATCGGCCGATACCAGACCATGGTTTGACACCGCAGACTCTTAAATACAGTACAAAATACCGAAATCAAAGTCATGCTCCATGTCGTACTAGTGTCCTTGAGTTGCAACAGCTAACGAGAATAAACAAAGTTTACAGTCCAATGATTTTCAACAATGAGGGCAATTTGAAAGATCAGTTGAAGGAGATTACATTGAGAGAGAAAAAAAAAATTATGGCTACTAAATACCTTTTGTAGCTTCTAAAACAGTTTTTGGGCATTAAGGAAATAGGTTGTCAAGTAAGAAGAAGCTGCAAACAACTAGAAAATACACCATGTAGAACCTAAAAGTTTCTACATATAGCAAAAGGTTAATTCAATTTATTAACGAAATTAGCAAATGGCATGACCTAGGTATTACTTTGCTATGGCAGACTACACATAATCAGGATGGAGCTTGAACTATAATATATATACCTTGAGAAATTGCCCGTGCTGTACCATTCTCAGAAGTAAATGAGAAAGCATGAGGTGCTCTGCTTACGCATGAATATGGACAACCTGCAATTAAAGTCCAGTAATCACACGAATATCAACTCAAAAAAAAAAAGTAAATAAACAAAAGAGCTTAAATGAACTTCATGTATATGACAGATTTTAGATGTATGTGTAGAATATTTTGGAGTAATTGTTATATTTTTTATTGATAATCTCTTAGCTATTTATAGCCTTACAATCCTTCATCTTACATTAATACTCCATTAAAATCCCCTGTAGAATATTCTAAGATTCCAACAAATATATCAAAAATATTCTAATATACCAACAAATATACCAAGAATATTTTAATATACCAACACCCCTCCTCAAGATGGGCGAAGGAAATTCACTAAGCCTATCTTGTCACATCTTCTAATCATATCTGCAGAGCTAAGTCCCTTGGTCATATTGTCTGCTACCAGCTCATTGGTTGGAACATGACCTAGCTCCAGTAGTCCACGGTCCAACTTCTCCTTGATGAATAACCTATCGATCTCGATGTGTTTGGTCATGTCATGCTGCACTGGATTGTTGGCGATACTGATGGCTGACTGGTTGTCACACCACAGCTTCATCTTGGCTCCTTGATCCAACTTCAGCTCCACCAGCATGCTCTTCAGTCATACCAGCTCTGCAACTCCCAAGGCCATAGCTCTGTACTCCGCTTCAGCTGTCGATCTGGCCACCACCGACTGCTTCTTACTCCTCCAAGAGACCAAGTTGCCTCCTACAAATATGCAATAGCACGAGGTAGATCTCATGTCATCAGTACAGCTAGCCCAGTCAGAGTCACAGTAGCCCTTGATGCTCAAGTGATCATTCTTCCTGAATATCAACCCCTTTCCGGGGGCACCCTTCAAGTATCTCAGAATCTGGTACACTGCATCCATATGACCCTTCCTTGAGTCATGCATGTAGCGGCTCACCACACTCACTGCAAAGCAGATATCATGACGTGTGTGGCTTAAATAGATCAACTTGCCTACCAGTCTCTGGTATCTGTCTCGGTCAACTGGTTCTCCAGCCTCAGCACACAGCTTGAACCCCTAGTTGATCGGCATCGCTGCAGGTCTGCATCCCAACATCTATGTCTCTGTGAGAAGGTTCAGCACATACTTCCTCTGAGAAAGAATAATCCCCTCTGCTACTCGAGCAATCTCAATCCTAGGGAAGTACCGAAGAAGGCCAAGGCCCTTCACCTCAAACTCCTTGCCAAGCTTTCCCTTGAGTCGGACAATCTCCTGCTCATTATCTCATGTGATAATCATTTCATCCACATACACCGCAAGCATGGTAATGTGGCCTCCACTCCGACGAAAGAATACAGTATGATCAGCATTGATCTGCTGATATCACATCTCTATCATCGCCCTCCTGAATCTGTCAAACCACGCTCGAGGAGATTGCTTCAGTCCATAGAAGGACTTCTTCAACCTGCAGACCTTGTCCACTGTCTTATCAGTGCAGAGTCCTAGTGGTATCTCTATGTACACTTTCTCCACTAGATCCTCATGAAGAAATGCATTCTTCACATCCAGTTGGTGTAGCTTCCATCCACCATTCACTGTCAAAGAAATTAGGGTCCTGACGGTGCTCATATTCCCCACTGGTGCAAATGTCTCATCATAGTCAATGTTGTACGTCTGACTGTATCCTTTTGCCACCAGTCGAGCCTTGTAGCACACTACTTTCTCATATGGGTTCTGTTTCACAGTAAAGATCCACTTGCATCCGACTGTTCTCTTCCCCTCTGGCAGTTTTACCAGTTCCCAAGTGTGGTTCTTCTCAAGAGCGCCTAACTCCTCGTGCATCGTCGCTTTCCACTTTGGATCCTTCTTGGAAACCTGCCAATTGTTAGGTACAGTAATACTATCCAAAGATGCAATGAATGCTCCATGAGAAAAAGAGATGTTATTATATGAAACAAATTGAGCAAGGTCCCAACCATATCTATCAGGAGGATTTTCCGCATTGCTGCGAGTGCTCCTCCGTACTGATAATGGTGTGGGAGGAGTAGGAAGAATGATATCACCTGAAGGAGAATCTGGTGGTGGTGGTGTATGTGTCTCAGGAGTTGAGACGGACGCAGGCAAGGGACTTAGCACTGGCACTATAGGTACTGGTCCTGCAGTTTGCTTTGCTTTCCTGCTGTATGTAAGTAACTCCCCCTGAGCCGTGGGCCTAATACCTCTCATTGCCTCCCCCTATTCCTCTTCGCTCTCATGCTCCTCCTCAAACGTTCCTCCATGCCATACTCATAAATCGGTCACCACACTCTCACCAATCTCCCTCTCTCGCCTCATACTCTCAGTATCATGTGAGTTTCTAATGGATGAGGTTCCCTCCTGACGGTAGTATGGCTCAAACTCCCTGAAGTGAATATCCATGCTCACAAACTTCTTCTTCTCTACTGGGCTCCAGCACACGTACCCCTTCTGAGTCGCCGAATAGCCCACGAATACACACTTGACTGCTCTGGGGTCAAATTTCCCAATAGACGATCTGTTGTCCTTCACAAAACATACGCAGCCAAACACCTTTAGTGGGAGTATCCCACTATTATTTTCTTGCAATATCTCACATAGAGACTTTCATCCCAGTACCTTCGAGGGCATCCTGTTGATCAATCGAGCTGCTGTCAACACTGCATGTCTCCACAGACTCTGTGGGACATTCATGACGATCATCATGCTCCTTGCCACATCCAGAATGTGTCTGTTCTTTCTTTCTTCCACTCCATTCTGTGCTGGTGTGTATGCACAGGTAGTCTGATGCTGTATCCCTTGGGTTGACATGTATTTCTCAAGTACTTTGTTGGTATACTCTGTTCCATTGTCAGACCTTAGTACCTTCACAACTGCTCTGTACTGAGTCTGGACATGTTTATGAAAGTCCCAGAAACAGGCAAAGACCTCACTCTTATTCTTTATCAAATACAGCCATGTGACACTAATGCCGAATCCAGTCTTTTTCGATCCAGGTACCACAGTCCATCATGCCAAGTGCCAGTCCCAAGTCTTCGTCCCGTCTCCTTCTCCTCAGATGGCCCAAGTGCGCAGCGGAAGCGTGGTGGGCCAATAACCGACAGGTCCCAGGATCGGAACCTGGCTCTGATACCATGCAGAATATTTTGGAGTAATTGTTATATTTTTTATTGATAATCTCTTGGCTATTTATAGCCTTACAATCCTTCATCTTACATTAATACTCCATTAAAACCCCCTGTAGAATATTCTAATATCCCAACAAATATACCAAAAATATTCTAATATACCAACAAATATACCATGAATATTCTATTATACCAACAGTATGACCAAAAAGCCGATAAATAATAGTATTAAATTTCCAATATTTTTAATCATGAATACCCTCCAACTTCTCCTAGACTAGAGAAGAGGCTAGATAAAGACGGTATATTTTTATTTTTTTGCCTATTTCTGTTTATTTTTTATTTTTTACTTTCCTCATATAAAGGAGGCATTTTTGTCTTTTACTAATTTCATTAGACTTTTCTAGAGGAGAAGTTGTAAAACACTAAAATAAAAACAAATGCATGGTGATTTCCAGACTCCATGATGAAATTTTTAGAGGGTTCAAGTTAAATTAACCAATTATTTCTTAAAGAATATCTTCTCCTGTGCTTGGGAAGTTTGAGCAACCAATAATATTGAGTTGCAAACAACAGAAATTTCACAAAAGGAGGGAAATTTTCACCTTTGCCAACACACAGAAGTTCATTGACGAAGAGGTCATAAGCCTCGCATTCTGGCTCATCAAAAGGATCGACGTTTTCCCTGTCAAAAAGATGAAATAATGATTTCTAAAAGAGATTGGTCTTGCAAGATAAGATATTTGCAGTAAGTTTGTTGATGTTACCTGGAAACAAGACCTAGGTGTCAAAGTGCAGTGTGTCCAGAAATACCAACACATCGTTTCCAAAAGCCTTACATGGATGCAGAGACATATTTTACATGTGGTTTTTTATTTAATATATCTATGTATAAGTATTCATGTATCTATTGGAAAACTAACAAAACAATCCAGCCATTATCTGATAAATTTCGTTAGACCTTTAGTTGACATGGTCTCGACTTGATAACTCCCATATTAAATAACCAACTATGACGTACAAGGGCAATATCATCTGGATATGATAGAAGTAATTTGCCATTGAAGTTAAGAGTGTCAGGAAGTGTCAAATAAAGTGCCCAATGCATCAAAACAAAAATTTGAATTGTCCAGAAAAGACTGTTTAGACTTGATGAAATCCGTTAGAATACCCTTTTCACTGATAGACTTGAGTTGTTTAATGGAGTCATCTCATGAAGTATTGACCTCCAGAGATCATTATTTTTAAATTTCAACTGTAATGGTCTAGGTGATGATCGAGAGTATATTGATTTGCTTGGTAGAGTCCACGCTGACATCCTTAGGAACTTCGGGTACTATTTCGTATATCTCTAGCATCAAGTTTCTTATACCTCAAATAATCACATACACATTTCTAACAAACATATACAAAAAACATTGACAGTTTCGAAGTAATTTAGTATTTCTCTGCATGTAATAGTGTAGCTTATGTTTGTTCCAGATACATTATCATCTCATATAGCATAGCAAACCAAGCAGGGCAATGAAAGTTTCCCGTTAGAAATCCGTCACAAATACAGAACAAGGGAAATGTATAGTTTACCTATTGGTATCTTCAGCGTGCTGATGTTTGGTGTCTTTGGACAGAATCTAGATAAAAAGAACACCACAAGATACTGATTAGTATCAATCTCTGATGCATACAAAGATACTGAAATTACAAAATGATATCTATTAAAGGATTCTATTTAACAACAGAATTGTCATATAAATGAAACAAGACGTAAAGCACGAGATAGGAAAACTAACAAGAAACAGAATATAACACGAGTGATAAAGAAATAGTTCCACTGGACTATGGTAGAATATAATTACATGAATAGTGTGTTTGGCAGAAACCAGTATTGTCATCTGTGTACCACAGAAAATGATTTCAAAACATCACTCTACCAATAATGATCAAGAAGATCCATTGCATATCCAAATCATAAAGAATGTGATTGATTTAGGAAGTCCACTAAAGTATAGCAGGACTATAGATAGTTTGCAAGGAACAATTAATGAGAAGTAGCATTTTTATTGTGGTAAGAGTTTGTAAGTACATATAGTGCGTTAGAGGCATCCTCTAGCTGCAAGGGAGGCAGTGGACCTGATAATACGGTTATCCAACTTAAACCCTTCAAGATATTGTTGAGACAAACTAGCAAGAAGTCTAGGAATGCATGGAGAATCCAATAGACTGCACCAAATGAGGTCTCTTGTTTCCTTATTCCTAATATGATATAAAACTAGAAAGTAATAATTTTTCTTAGTTAGCTGAGTTAGAATCAAGCTAAAATAAAGTTCAAACTACAGAATCATCAATCACTAGTTAAAGTAAAAACAATGATCTGGATCTTATTCTATAGCAAGTAAACATGTGATTACTATTTCTGAATCGAGGTTCAAAATTTCGCAAATAGAGTTTTTCACTGAATTGTAGTAGATTTCAATTAGCATTGTTGCTGGTCAACCTTCTCAAAAATTACATAAACCACCCTATTTTATCCAAACATAAGTAGCCATTTTGGTACTCCTTAAAAACAACATAAAATTCACAAATCAGGAACTAAAGATTTAGTACAAAAGAGATTGATGCAATAACTAAGAAACAGATAGGCTCAGGTAGTACAGAATGTAAAAAAATGAGGGTCAATTTGCAGGAACTTCACATGATACATCAAACTATATATATATATATATATATATATATATATATATATATATATATATATATATATATATATATATATATTGAAGGTATGAAAGCGAAATATTGAAAGAATGAAAACGGACAGAAAGATATAAATATTATCATTCCAGGAAAGTTTAAAATCTTTTTGCTCAAAATTCCTTCTCTCATATATCGTATCATCTATAAATGCCAAAAGAAATAATGGCTAGAATCTAAAAAGAATAAAAAGTACCACCTAATTGGCCGAATTTCCAGGGTATATATCCATATCGTGATGGCCCCTGATCAACATGGACATGAAATAAGTGAAATTAGAAAATAACATACAAACACACTCAGTTGTCTTTCTTTCCAATACACATCCTCCTCCTCCGATTCAGAAAGCAATAAACAATTATATGATGCTCATAGACATTCTTGTCGCATTCTTCATCTCAAATTTGAGCATATTTACAAGAAAACCCTTGTATGATAACTAAGATTTCTTAAGAAATAAGAACTGGAAGTGGGAGAGAGGGGGGTCTTTGGAGATATCTTAATACATAACTTACTCCTATAAAGCATGCCGTCAAGGAATCAATGACACTCCCAAAATCATTGCTGTCGTATCCTACAAAAATACAAAAGGACACAATGTTATCGTGTCCATGTCCCTGTCTCCATATATCATTTCATGTTGTATTTGTTGTTGGATTAATTTTGTTAGGACTTTGTCCTATTCTTTAGTTGCATTGTGTGGCATTAGAATAGGAGTTTAGTTGCACCATTTGTGGATCAAGTTTGTTTATTTTCCTGTATTTAAACTTCCCGGAATGAAAGTAATAAAGTAGCACTAGCAACAAAATGTAAGGCTCTGTGTCCTCTTTCTTCTTTGTGTGTGAGTGGTATTTTTTCCTTTTTATTATCTTCTTTCTCAACAATTTTTGTAATCATGCAAACATAGCATATCGTGAAGTTGAAATCTCTACAGATTTCTATTTGCTTTGCTTGAAAGGTAAGAGCAAGTTTGGAATCCGAAAGAATGTTCCCACTAATTCAACTTGCATACAGAAGAACACACTTAAAGAAAAACTCCATATTCGCTTTATTTCTTCATAATATCTTATGGCGCATAAAAAACATAAACTTCTCTTGAATACACAAGTATTATATGTAAAAAAAAAAAAAATACCTCGTATGCATGTAATATGCGTTGTATTATTGCATCTGCACCTCTGGTGTCCTTGCATACATCAGGATGGAATTCCTTGACCTGCAGCAAGATAAGTTTGTTAAATATTTAAACTGAAAATAAGTATGTCATTATTAAGTTTATATGATCCAGCTAAACTTGTTGAAAATATCCCAGTATACATCTGATGCCTAGATGATTTCTCTCTGTTGGGAACACGTTCGCTCTGATACCACGTGTTGGTCGAGCAACGGAAGAAGCGCTTTGCCAACCCATCTGAGATGACAAAACCAATCTACGAACACCAAGCACAGATGAAGACAAGTATATGGCGATGACTACGTCACCTGGACAAATTTCAATCTTTATAACTCAGATGAAATTACAAGATTGCAAAAACTAATGTTGAAACCCTTTGCCCTAATAGGTCCAACCCCCACCTGGAGACCGACCAGCTGTCATGGGACCGACAGACTGACCCTCAATCTTCGACTCATCACCATTCGTCGCTTTGTCTCGACGAACTGAATCCTCTGTATCCATCAAAGTATCTCGAAGCCCCTCCAAGACAAGTTTCCGACGATCCACCTTCTGTCGAATACCCCTCAAGCCTCCATCTGGTGTCTGTGGCCTGCCTGTACACTTTAGCGACTTGAGCCTGTACATGCCACAACACAAATCTTCTCGAGCCAGCTGCAGGGAACCCTTCGTAAGCATCCAATCTTTGTCCCCAAACAAACTGCGATAGCCATCATCCACCAGCCTCCCTACCGAAACCAAGTTGTAGCACAAACTCGGTACATGTCGCACATCCTTGAGAACGAGCTTATCACCAAGCTCCGTTGTCAAGTGCACATCACCGATGCCTACAACTGCAGTCGCCCCCTTGTTGCCCATCTTCACACTTCCAAACAAGCCACCGCGGTATGACGTGAAGATCCTCCTATATGGAGTGGCGTGATACAACGCCCCCGTGTCCATGACCCAGTCGTCATCATGACACATGCCATAAGATTCCTCTGCGACGGTTGCTGCGATGATGAGATCTCCCATAGCCGTGAGATCCTCCTTATCATTCTTGCCTTTGGCCTTCTCAGCTTTGAGCTTCATGCAATTTCTCTTGATATGACCCCTTTCGCCACAGTGATAGCAGCCCTCCTTGCAGTCCACAGTCGCAAAATTCCGAGAACTCCCTTATGTCCTCGCCTGTGACTTGGGTCTTCCCTTCCTGTAGGAAGCTATCAGAGCGGACTCCTGCGACGATTCCACTTGCTTACGCCGGATCTCCTCGTTCAATAAGCTGTTTTTGACTGCCTCCATCATGACAACTCTATCAGGAGCGGAGTTGCTCACCGACACCACCAACGCCTCCCAACTTTCCGGCAGAGAACTCAAAAGGAGAAGGGCCTGAAGCTCATCCTCAATCACCATCTTCATTGCAGACATCTGATTGATGATGCCCTGAACCTCGTTCAGATGTGCCACCGGTGCACCCTTCGTGTACTTCGAGTTGACGAGTTGATGAATCAGAAACGTCTTGTTGTCAGTCGTCTTCCTTTCGTACAATGAATGCAGCTTCTCCCACAATGTTTTTGCAGAACTCTCCATGGACACGTAGTGAAACACCGAGTCGTCCAGCCATTGGCGGATGAATCCAACAACCTTCCGATCCAGTCGTTTCCAGTCATCAGCACCTTTGTCCGTCGGCTTTGCGTTGTCGCCCTCCAACGGACCATACAAGTCCTTGCACCAGAGTAGATCCTTCATCCTTGGCTTCTAAATTGTCCAGTTTTCTCCTGTGAGGGTAATCATACGAGTGTTCATCTGCTCCGTAGACATAGTTGCACCTTCCCTCTCGAGAAGAACCTGGCTCTGATACCACGTGTTGGTCGCGCAGCGGAAGAAGCGCTTTGCCAACCCACCTGAGATGACCAAACCAATATACGAATACCAAGCACAGATGAAGACACGTATATGGCGGTGACTACGTTACCTGGACAAATCACAATCTTTTTAACTCAGATGAAATTACAAGATTGCAAAAACTAATGTTGAAACCCTTTGCCCTAATAGGTTCAACCCCCTCACCACACTCAAGAAGAAAAGCAGAAAATTACAATTAAAATCACTCACCAACCCGTAGCAATCTCCTAACCGACGTTGACGACTCCTCGATTAGATCTCCTTCTTCCTTCTGTCTTAGATGGTGAAGTCCTAAGAGCAAAGTACGGACTTTCTCTTAGATTTTATGTGGACGAGCACCCCGAATCTACAACTTGTGCTTCTCCTTTGTGCCTCCATCCTCCTCCCTATTTATAGGATGAGAAACATATTTTAGGGTTAGGAAACCCTAAAAATAGCCAACCATAAGATCCAGCCATCCACTAGCATCCAACGGTCCAAAATATAACATAAAAACTCCAAAATCCGAGCGGCAGCCGCCGACACCGAACTCGGACCTAGTTCGGTTTAAAGGTTTTGGAACACCACACCGAGTTCGGCTCATGGAGACGAACAATATGGCCATCCAGGCACCTCCGAGCTCGACGCTCAACTTCTTGGGCCATAACCTCCGGATCCTCGTAGCAAGCGTAGGACTCGTGTCGGCCCTCTAGTTGTTGCACCAGAACCTCAACGCCAGCCGTGTTCTACGCTATGTGGCTCACCTCGGTGCGGATGGCCTCCTCTTCCTGCTGGGCCTCCCGCAGCCTATTCTCCATTATGTAACGCCCCGCAACCGCTTGGAGCGTTACGCTGAGTCGGACTGAATAAATCAAATGCTGGTTACATTTGAATTGTTGGATTTCGGGAAGAAAGATTAATCGAGTTGGTTTCAATGTGCAGATGGCTAGCGGGTTCGATGAAAATCAGGTGTTCGTTCAGAACAGTACTGAATAGCTGGATGGAAGCGATAATGCCGTCTTCCTTAATCCGATCGGTCGGATGATTTGGAGAGCACGGCCTGCTCGCACGGTCATACCAGTTGAGTAGATCGCGCTTGCATCGGACCACGGGTTCAAGGGATTGGCCGTATCGACAGGACAGGATGCCTAACGGGATCGATCATTGTGAGTGGACTCTTTCCCTTCTCCTCTACTCCTTCATGCCTAATAATATGAAAACACGTAAGAGGCTTGAACACTTGGGCTGAAACATTCGGAAACACTACACTGAGGCGTGCATAGAGTGTACGTCGTTGGCTTGGTAGGATTGTGGCTTGGATATGATTTACGCGTTGGATAGTTGGAGCGATAGTTGGATTATTCATTTGAGGCAGTCGGTTGGATAAGTGGAATTATACTTGGACGGTTGGAATTATACAAGTTGGAATGATACAATGGAAATATCGGGAATTCGGGCGAGCGAGCGTGCATCCGTGCACGAGTATCACTGGGTCGCTTTGTCTTGCAAAGCGAGCAGTTGTGGTTCGAAACCGAACAACTGCATCGGCGAGGGTATTGTGCCACTGTTGGGACATTGTGCCATGGGATTATTCGGAGTGTGGGGTGTTGCACCCAATGTGAAACACTGTGTTGGGAAGCGGCAATGTGAAAGGTAGGCATAACTTGGGCACAACTTGAGAGATTGTGCATATGGGTATTTTGGTGCCTTGGGATATATATATTGAGGTCGAGATTTGGAATCCTTGGGGATATGTTGGAAGAATGGTTATGGATGCTTTGGTTGGATATTCGGTTGAACGAGTCTAGGATCGCTTGGTGGGGCGAGAATGTTCGATCCTCTCGTCATACCTACTTTCTGCATGTCACGGACAACCTGTGTACACAGGGTTTGACATTTCCTCGAAACGGCTTCCCGGGGCACTGGGACCGTATCGACCCGGAGGGAAATATTGATTCGTGCTAGTCACGATGCATTGCGGGACCTCCAGCGGGGCTTGCTACCCGGGCTGATAGGGCGCACCGTTAATGCTTGGATTTTGTCATTTATGGCTTTGCCAGTGACTTCATATAGATAAGAGTTGGCTTGCCTTTCTTTTGTTGGTTTGGCTTTCGTGTAGGCGCGGCCACCTTGCCTCGGCAAGAGTGTGCACTCGATATTGGGATATAAACTTTGGTTGAGGATGGATATTGAGGCGAGACTGTTGGTTCGATATGTTATCGTGCAAGCGATGGCATTGAGTTAGACGGGTCGGATATATATAAATGCTTGTCGATTGGTTTGAGTTGAATGCTTGCATGCTTAAACTGCTTTACAGTTTTCCTTAACATGTCATCCATATGCCATGAAACGAATCTAGGATTCAAACTAGAAAGATCACCATATAACTGTTGCATTCACTATTTTTACTTAGTGTCGGCTTAGACGAGTGGGTTACCCCGCTCACCAGTACGGTTGTGTACTGACCCACGTTTGTGGGCAATATTTCAGGTACACAGGCGTAGTGGCGCTGCTTGGATATACGGGACAAGATGTATGAACTGTAAGTACCTTTGTGGGCTAGAGAAAAGAGCAAGAGCATTTCATCGTCTTCGTGGCATCGCCTTTGTGGCATTGCCTCGGGGCATTTTATTTGGACCCTATCGTGAGCTTCGCTGCGTATTACTCTGATGTGTGCTTGGTACACAATACTTGACTGTGCTGCAACTTGGTTGATTCAATGATAACATTTGGTGTTTGACAACATCGCCTTGTACGAGCGCAACTCCAGGCTCGTACGGCATCACGTCCCGATTAGAACGATTGTCCCGCGGGAGAGCTGCAACGTGGTAATTTCACGTTCAGCGGGGACTATTGAGCTTGCGGGAGATTGGGGCGTGACAAATTGGTATCAGAGCCAGGTTCATTTCTTCGGACTTGGTCCTTCGCTTCATCACAAACTCTAAATAGCTTCCGCGTGTCGTTTAGCTCTTGACTCTACTCGGTGCCGCATCGGATGTTTCATGCAATAAGTCTATTTATTGCTAGTTGTGGCTGCATATTATTCTTTGTTGGGTTGCCTTGGTTAGTTTTCGTAGGATCGCTTAGCCTCGTTAGGCGTTGTTGCATTCGTGCAGCAAGTTGGTTGGCGTTGTTGCATTTGTGCAACAAGTGTGGGCTTTCGTTGGGTTGGCTTGGCTTGTCGTTCGGGGAGTTCTGATTGCCTCATTGGATCAGTTGGTTGGCTAACGAGATTTGGTTATGCGGCATATTTTGAGTAGAAACTTTCGATGAGAATGGATCCTTGCACGAGTTGCTCATCTAGCGATTGTGTTGGATATAAGTTGGAATTTCGGCTGTGGCGCATCGGTTGGGCAGATTTGAGTTTGGCTTGAGAAATATCAGATAAGTTGGCATGAGTTGCTCGTACAATAAACATGTGGAACCATTGGGAATTGGGTTGGACTACTTGGAATACAATCGTTCAGACGATTGCTTGTGTTGCAAAAGTATTAGACGGTTTGAGAATAGTTGGAAGTATCGAGAATGGGATATAGCACGAGTGGCATAGCGAGATTGATAGGAATAGTTGGATAATTCAAGCATTGCCTGAGTTTTGTGTCAAACTCGAATTGGAAAAGGCATGATTACACATAAGGGATGGTTCGAACGGATCTTGGATTCGTGAAAGGAAACGTAATGTGAGTAGCGACTTGATTCGGAGTGGTATATGGGATACCACATTTTGAGCAAGGCATTGGAATACTTTGGTTGGACATCTATGGGAATTGCCTGAACGGACTCGGATAACGAATACAAGTCGGTTGGTGCAAATCGACTGAGTTGGAAGGAATGAAAATGGAGCAAGCGAATATTGAGTTATGATTCGACAGAATCACCTCGGAATAGTCGGTTTGGGATAGACGCTGGTTGACGCAGATTACGCACAAGGGCAACTATATTTCCAAGTGGTATATAGTGCAATGGAATTTGACTCGGGTATCCTTCGATACATTAGACTTGAGAACTCAAGAACGGAATCGTGCAAATGGAAGTATCATTGGGCTTAAGAGATGGGCGGAATCGGAACGAACATTTGGGTTACGCTTGAGCAAAGCGATGGGATTATCAGAAGGATAACGAGCACGAACTACGATTTTGGGCAACACATTTGAGATGTTGGTTGAGCAATGAAACACGAGCTGGTTTGGAGGGACTATGCGATGGATTCACACAAACTTGGAAAATTTGGATATTACTGCTCGAGAAGTTGACTCAGGTTTAGCGGAAATAGAATTTTGGGCAAAATGGTGCAACAATGGTAGACGGATTCTCCGGAAGACGTGGACGGATTGTGGCAACAACAGAAGGCAAAAGATTTTGGCGGACAGACTTTTAAAGATAGCTAAATGTGGGAGCAACGTCGGAACAAATCACTGTGCTGCTCGAGTAAGTTGGACGTGCATTGTGGAATGCAGCAAATGGATAAGAATTGGAGCAAGTCTTGGGTTTTGAGAATCATTGCAATTTGTATGTGCGAGAATCGAACATGCAATTCGGAAATTTGATGGATTCAGGACAGAACGACGGATTGATGGAAGACAGTTTCAACGAGCGCGGTTCTCGGATTCGGAAACTTCGCTCGGATGGAATGGTTGAAATTTTGATTCGGGTTTACAGATGAGATATAGCATGGTTTATAGTAACTGTCCATCGTGATGATTACAATTGTCGAGCGTAGCTTTGGGACAGCTGACCCTAGCGACTTGTCCGCTGAATCGGATATGGATATGGTAGACCCATAGAATGACCCTTGAGGCGGCGTATTTGGGAATGCGTCGAGGGCAGATGTGAGCAATAAGATCTGGCTTATTGACTGAGTGTTGGATTTGAGAGACCCTTGGGATAGTCTTCAGCTGAAGATGCAGCCGGAAGATCGAAGCGATGGTGGAAGTAGCCTAGTCAACTGATGAGATTTTCAGTCGCAGATTTTTATCGATGGCATCGCCTCTGACTCATCGTGCCCTGGAAGGGAATAGCATTCATATGAATTGACGACTGTGAAACTAGCTCGTGAAGTTAAAGCAACGGCTCGTTCAGATCAAATCCTTGCGAATACTGGAAGGGACAGATTTGCCTCAGATTTACAAGATGTCTCGAAAATTTGTCTAGGAAGCGTGCTCGTTCGGGAGGCAAAGGTGATATTCTATGCTTCGAGGCAGTGGAAGCAGTGCGAAGAACTATTCCATGCGCAACCTAAGAATTGTGGCGAGTGTGTCCACGTTGAAATCGTGGCGACACAATCCCTATGGCGTGGCGGCGAAATCTTCGTGGATCACACGAACCTCAATATAGATATTCACCCAGCAAGGTATTGAGATTGAAGAATAATGTGTTGGGCTGAGATGATCTAAAAGGAAAGTTGATATTTGGGTAAGTCGCATAGCTGGGGTAGATCAGTTGAGATGATCGTTCGGTGCACGAGATAATATTTGGAGATGTTGCTAGTACGGATTTCAGAAATAGTTGGATGGATCGAGTTGGAACACGAACTGATTGAGTCGGTGGGAAATTATCATATTTGAGAATAATGCTCAATCGAAAACGTTGGAATGGAAATCGGGATTGATTCAATTGGGAGCAAAGCAAATGGATGCCTCGAACATAAAGATACCCTTGTAACTTGTTCAAATTTGCTATCGCAAAGCTCGGCTGAAATGCATGTATTTTAGGGACGCCTTAAATATGTGTATGATCCAAAACTAAGCGATACGAAAAATTCGTATTGAGCTGCAAGGAGGATGTGGGAATTCGTGAAAATTGTACGAGCGTTCAGCAGAACGAGATGCGGAGTCGGAAATCGTGAATATGAGAGTTGCTTAGAGCAGATCTATAGAATTGGATTGTGGCATGCTAGTAAGGAATGAGTACCAGCACGGTTCATGGACGAACATGATTCTAAGTGGTATATTGTGTAACGCCCCGCAATCGCTCGGAGCGTTACGCTGAGTCGGACTGAATAAATCAAATGCTGGTTACATTTGAATTGTTGGATTTCGGGAAGAAGGATTAATCGAGTTGGTTTCAATGTGCAGATGGCTAGCGGGTTCGATTGAAATCAGGTGTTCGTTCAGAACAGTACTGAATAGCTGGATGGAAGCGATAATGCCGTCTTCCTTAATCCGATCGGTCGGATGATTTGGAGAGCACGGCCTGCTCGCACGGTCATACCAGTTGAGTAGATCGCGCTTGCATCGGACCACGGGTTCAAGGGATTGGCCGTATCGGCAGGACAGGATGCCTAAC
Organism: Iris macrosiphon; assembly: GCA_036927795.1. Lineage (NCBI taxonomy): Eukaryota > Viridiplantae > Streptophyta > Magnoliopsida > Asparagales > Iridaceae > Iris > Iris macrosiphon. The sequence continues at coordinate 268,711,194 of JAYESA010000005.1, read as the reverse complement.
GGGATCGATCATTGTGAGTGGGCTCTTTCCCTTCTCCTCTACTCCTTCATGCCTAATAATATGAAAACACGTAAGAGGCTTGAACACTTGGGCTGAAACATTCGGAAACACTACACTGAGGCGTGCATAGAGTGTACGTCGTTGGCTTGGCAGGATTGTGGCTTGGATATGATTTACGCGTTGGATAGTTGGAGCGATAGTTGGATTATTCATTTGAGGCAGTCGGTTGGATAAGTGGGATTATACTTAGACGGTTGGAATTATACAAGTTGGAATGATACAATGAAAATATCGGGAATTCGGGCGAGCGAGCGTGCATCCGTGCATGAGTATCACTGGGTCGCTTTGTCTTGCAAAGCGAGCAGTTGTGGTTCGAAACCGAACAACTGCATCGGCGAGGGTATTGCGCCACTGTTGGGGCATTGTGCCATGGGATTATTCGGAGTGTGGGGTGTTGCACCCAATATGAAACACTGTGTTGGGAAGCGGCAATGTGAAAGGTAGGCATAACTTGGGCACAACTTGAGAGATTGTGCATATGGGTATTTTGGTGCCTTGGGATATATATATTGAGGTCGAGATTTGGAATCCTTGGGGATGTGTTGGAAGAATGGTTATGGATGCTTTGGTTGGATATTCGGTTGAACGAGTCTAGGATCGCTTGGTGGGGCGAGAATGTTCGATCCTCTCGTCATACCTACTTTCTGCATGTCACGGACAACCTGTGTACACAGGGTTTGACATTTCCTCGAAACGGCTTCCCGGGGCACTGGGACCGTATCGACCCGGAGGGAAATATTGATTCGTGCTAGTCACGATGCATTGCGGGACCTCCAGCGGGGCTTGCTACCCGGGCTGATAGGGCGTACCGTTAATGCTTGGATTTTGTCCTTTATGGCTTTGCCAGTGACTTCATATAGATAAGAGTTGGCTTGCCTTTCTTTTGTTGGTTTGGCTTTCGTGTAGGCGCGGCCACCTTGCCTCGGCAAGAGTGTGCACTCGATATTGGGATATAAACTTTGGTTGAGGATGGATATTGAGACGAGACTGTTGGTTCGATATGTTATCATGCAAGCGATGGCATTGAGTTAGACGGGTCGGATATATATAAATGCTTGTCGATTGGTTTGAGTTGAATGCTTGCATGCTTAAACTGCTTTACAGTTTTCCTTAATATGTCATCCATATGCCATGAAACGAATCTAGGATTCAAACTAGAAAGATCACCATATAACTGTTGCATTCACTATTTTTACTTAGTGTCGGCTTAGACGAGTGGGTTACCCCGCTCACCAGTACGGTTGTGTACTGACCCACGTTTGTGGGCAATATTTCAGGTACACAGGCGTAGTGGCGCTGCTTGGATATACGGGACAAGATGTATGAACTGTAAGTACCTTTGTGGGCTAGAGAAAAGAGCAAGAGCATTTCATCGTCTTCGTGGCATCGCCTTTGTGGCATTGCCTCGGGGCATTTTATTTGGACCCTATCGTGAGCTTCGCTGCGTATTACTCTGATGTGTGCTTGGTACACAATACTTGACTGTGCTGCAACTTGGTTGATTCAATGATAACATTTGGTGTTTGACAACATCGCCTTGTACGAGCGCAACTCCAGGCTCGTACGGCATCACGTCCCGATTAGAACGATTGTCCCGCGGGAGAGCTGCAACGTGGTGATTTCACGTTCAGCGGGGACTATTGAGCTTGCGGGAGATTGGGGCGTGACACATTACATCGATCTCGATCTGAAGCAGTCTAATTCGCTCAGTCGGGTCCTTTTGCCGGAAAAGGCACTCCTCTCTAAGATCACTAGCCTGTCACGTCTCTCCCGCAAGATTCGGAGATCGCGCTGCAAACACTCCATAGATGAAGCAAATAAGGCCTTCTCTGTCTCCATCTTCTTTGGAACTCATTATATTCATGGGAAATCAGCATTCTCATGTCCGCCTTCTGATACTGCCGCAGCTCTGTGAGGCATTTCTCCACCTCCTTCAGTTTATGGCCCAGAAAGTCGGCCATCTGCTCAAAACCAGGGATACCTCTCAGAGAGTGGACCTGGCCCTCGGCATAGTGCCTTGCCCAGGCAAACAATTTGTTGCGCTCCAACACACCCTCGATCCCTTACTTTATGAACATGTGAAAGCTCCGAAACGAGAGCTTGACATTTTCGTCGATCTCTTTCAACGTAGCCGGAGTCAGAAGCGTTGGGATTGAAGAAGAGGCCACAGGCACAGTAGGAGGCACAACGATGCTTGGGAACCTCGAAGGTGAAGCAGCAGTAGGGGAAAAACCAGCAGTCCTGTCGGCGATCCAATCTTTTATGGACGCACAAAGTTCCTGGATATCCGATAGCTGAATCACAGACGCCGGAGTAGTACCAAGACTAAGGACAGGAGTAACAGGCCGCCTCGCCGCATCGGCTCCCACCGGTGTACCACCCCTGGACCGATTTACGGCAGCTTCAGAAAGTGACCCAGCATCCTCAAGGACCTCATCGCGGCGGCTTACTACACCGCTATCCAAAGTGGCTTCAGCCGCAGAACCCCCAACGGCAACTGTTGGAAGAGCAACTGCCACGCCAGAAAGGACTGTAGCGATAGGAACCTCCCCCGTCACAGCCTCAGTAGGGGGCACGACAGGATGTTCCTCGCCCCCAGAAAAACGAAGAAGAGACTCATACCGTACCCTAACGAGCTCACAACCCTCTTCTTCCGCGACCCCTTCCTCCGTAGTCACGTCTACGACCTTCAAGGGAGAGGTAGGGTCTACAAAACCAGAACAACCAACAATTAACTTCGTCCGGAGAATGTGAAGCTGAAGCCGGAAGATCTCTTCTAAAGAAAGGTTGCGAAGTAACATACCCGGAGAAGGCAATGGGACCTGACACTCGTCCAGTGCGGTCCGAACTTCCTCCGGATCGTTCAATTCCTCCACAGAGATGGGGGAGGTGGCCGGCTCCACCAGCGACTCCCCTGGGACATAACCACCAGAGCCCTCAGAAACAGACTCCGCGGCCTCAGACCCTGGAAAAGCGATCTCTTCATCCGACTGCGCATAGGAAACCTCAGCGGCCGTAGACTGTTGCGGTCGGTCCCTCTCCTCCTGTGTGTGCAAATTTTCAAACAGACCAAAAGAAAGATACTTATAGAGAGGAGCGGGAAGAATTAAACTAAGAGGTTGTACGAATACCGCCTCAGTGTCCGAAATAAGCTCCGGGTCAGATGCCACCAGAGCCAGGGGTCCTACCTCTTCCTCTTCCTCTTCCTCTTCTTTTGTTCCTTCTTCCTCAGCCGCAGCCGGCACAGGGTCCTTGACGGCAACCCGCTTTCTATAACACGGCCTCACGGCTACTAATGGTTCTCGCCTTCTCTTCTTAGATGGAGGGCTCCTTACCGGGGAGGTCCTGCGCTTCATTGGAGAGCTCACTAGAGGCGAAGGGTCATAGGAAGCATTCTCTTCCCCCGTCGTCGAGTTGGAGTCAATAAGCACAGCCTCCCCCCTGCCTTTTCCCCGGCCTTTCTTAGACTCCCTGCATCGAGGCATCAGCTTCGTACCAGCAATGAAGCTACTGTCCCGGTCAAAGCCAGGTAGAGGCGCATTCACGGCAACATGAAAAAGAGCCGCTGCATGGAGGATGTGCACAGGGACTTTAGCATCAGGCAGGGCCTGAGTATCGGTGGCGGAATAATAGTCCCAGGCTCGGGCTCCGTCAAGAACGCTACCTTCAAAGCCAAGACATGGACTCGGGATGCTCAACAAGAGCTGGCTATAGCTAAACTAGCGAGCAAACCTACTCGACAGGTACGGTTCCAAAATGACTAGGTTCCGGTTCCAACACACCAGATGGAAGGCCGTATAGAAATTAGCCAACAAGGGAGCTTCGGGGACAGAACCTGATGGTCAACACCACCATCATACTGAACCCTATTCACTTCATCCTCTGTGAACTTCAGGACCGAGAAAAAAAAATAGTCCACTACACGAGCAAGTGCATGCCGACAGACGAGAACCTCAGTATGAACCCAGGGCATCCCACCATACTGGCGAATAAAAGCATCAGCCTCTGTCGTCGTTCCCGCCACTCCAGGATGCATCAAAGACGGGTAGTGCATTAACAGCCAACCCAGTAGATAATGGTATGGCATCTCTACCCGGTTGAAATTTCCAGGGCCGCCATGAGCCATCACTTTGCTCGTAAGAAGCTCTACAAGGAGATCCCATACGAAGTAGCGGACTCAAACATGACCACAAGCGCAGAAGTCGTTTGACGAATGTTCTTCGACGGTGCTTCAAGAACAAGGTCCAAAGGCGATATTGTCGCTGGCGTCGGGATAGTATGGATTTCTCCACACGATATGGTCATAAAACGTGCTTACTCCCTCACAGAGCCATGCTCCAACAAAGTGGCAGAGTACAACGCCCTCGTCATTGGGCTCCAATTCGCTAAATAAGTGGGAGTAGACTGCCTGAAAACCTACGACGATTCCAAGCTGATAGTTAGTCAAGTCAGGGGCGAATACGAGGTCCGGCACGAGGACTTGATTCCCTACCACCAAGTCGCGCTTGGAATAATCTTCACCTTTGAGGGGTTCTTCTTCATAGAGCACGTCCCTCGGCTGCAAAATATCGAGACTGATGCCCTGGTCGGCTTCGCTGCCTCTCTGGCAGTCCCGGTCAAGACCTATCAGTTGTTGATCACAGTGGTCGGTCAAGAGCTGGTCTGCCCGAAAAATAATATGTCTATGCCTGAGCTACTCAGTAGAGACAAACACCAACTCCCAAGACTGGAGACTCCCATTCATCGACTACGCTGTCTATGGAATTTTCTCCAAGAACCCAAAGGAAGCCACTTCCATCAGAAGACGTTCCCTTCGGTTCTATTACGATATGGCTACCAAAATGTTGTATTGTTGTTCCTACGATGGTCTTCTGCTACGATGTTTATCGAATGCAGAAGCGAAGCAGGCTCACGACGGAGTTTGCGGTGCCCATCAGCCCGGACCCAAGCTACAGGACCATCTCCGGAGAATGGATTACTATTGGCCGACAATGGTAGCAGAGGTTGTTGACTATGGGAGGAAGTGTCAAGCGTGTCAAATCCACGCAGACTTTATCCACCAGCCCTCAAAATTCCTACATCCAACGGTAGCATCTTGGCCGTTTGAAGCGTGAGAAATTGACATTATTGGACCAATTAGTCCACCTTCTTCAAAGGGACATCGATTCATCTTAGCTATCACCGACTACTTCTTAAAATGGGCGGAAGCCGTTCCACTCGCTGAAGTCAAGACCTCAAACGTGATCAGCTTTGTCAAGCATCATGTCATATATCGCTTCGGCTTGCCACGGAGGATCATTCACGACAATGGTTCACAGTTTGCAAGTCATGTTTTTTATCGATTTTGTGACAAAAATCGAATCCAGAATGTAGTCTCGATTGCCTACAACCCAGCAGCAAATGGTCTGGCAGAAGCATTCAACAAGACCATCATAAAACTACTCAAAAAGTTTGTGTCATCCAATAAGCGCGACTGTAATGAGAAGCTAGGTGAGTGTCTTTGGGCCTACCGCACAACGGTCCGAACACCTACAGGCAGCATGCCATTCTTCTTGGTTTACAGAAGCGAAGTTGTCCTCCCACTTGAGATCCAATTTTCGTCACTCCGAGTGGCTCTGTTCAACCGATTGACCGTTGACGACAATCACCGCCGATGGCTACAAGAGTTAGAAGCGCTCGACGAGAAACGTCTCTTAGCTCAACAGCGCATTGAGCTGTACCAAGCGCCTCTCAGGAGCCTTCAACAAACGAGTCAAGAAGAGGACTTACCAAGTGGGTGACCTCGTCTTGATAGTAAGAAGACCGATAGTCATGACCCACAAGACGGCCGGTAAATTCCAACCTAAATGGGAGAGCCTGTTCATCGTGGAGTCTGTGTTCTCCAACGGCGCCTACCGGCTCGCAAAATCCAATGACGACTTGCTCATGATGCCTATCAACGACAAGTTTCTTAAAAAGTACTATGTCTAAGCTAGACTTGTACTATTTTTACTATGGACAACCAAAATGTACAATGTACGTTCTCCGTTGTTCATCCCAGCAAGGGTGTAAGCACAATATGCACTTTCCTTTCCACAAAAGTTTGATAAAAGTCATTGCCTGTATTCAGGAATCCTGAATACGCAACAGACAGTGAATCCTCAAAAAAGCTCCCCAGCGAAGCCACCTTCGGATCTATCTCCACTCTCGGGTAGACCACTCATAATCAGTTCCCTTGGACATTAGTTCACGTCCATATCACCTATGAACTACTCACATAATCGATTATCCCCAACTTGGTTTGTGTAAACTCCCTCACCCAAAATAGGTATTTTGTATATATTTTATATTATTATATTTATTATATATGATGAATTTATTTAGAATATGCTCTTAGTTAATTAGAAAATAAATTTCTTGATATATTTACTTATATAAATATTCATTTAGAATTATTTTAGGTTATTTTAGATTTTTGGAGATTTTTCTAGAATTTTTGGTAATTAAAACTTAGAAAACATAAATTTCTAGGACTTCTATGATTTACTATACGACCATACTTGCATGTCGTTCCTACCAAATATTTATTTTAGTTTAAAATATTTAATTATATTTTTTTGTAATTTATTTAGAATTTTAAGAAATTTATTTAGATTTTAAAATTATTTAGGATTTATTTGGATATATATAGTCTTAATATTAGATAGATACTAATTTAGTGTTAATAGATATTAATAAGATTTTATAAATTATTTGTATTATCTTTAATTATATTTAAGATTATAAATTATTGAGATAAATTCAAACTCTATTTTAAATTAATTCAAATCCTGAACCTACTAGGAAATCAACTTCATGCATATCCTATCCTTATTTAAATTCATCATAATCCTATCCAAATTAACCAATCCTATTCGTATTTAATTAAGTAGTGTCCACCATTATAAATACCTCATCCTTCATATTTTTATTTCCCAAATTCCTCTCTTTTTCGTCCAAAAAATAGTCAAAATTCGTCATAAATTCAGCCTCATTTTCTACTAGTTATGACGAATTAAAAAGACGATATATCCTAGCTCCGGACTCCAAACACGCTCCAGTTTTTTTTGTTAGAACGATAATGAGGTTAGCTTTCTGATAATATAAATTTTTTTTCTAAATTATTATTATTAAATTCTGGAAAATTCGTAGAGCACAGCATGTCCAAAAATAGACGTGTTTCGATGTTTTCGCAATTCCGGGAGAACCAGGAACCAGAATCACGAACCGTTTAAAGTTTCGGAAAGCTAATGTCGAGATCATCGACATATATTTTTCCCAGAATTTATTTCGAAGTATTTACATACTGTTAATTCTGTAGAACTTCTAGGTTAGAATTTAACCATCGGTGCATAATACAAAATTTGTATGTGCCATAATTCCCAAACGAATTTGAATTCAGACGAGCCGTAAATTCCAGTATATTTTTTATGCTGAAATCTACAGGAAATCATGCATGAAAGTCGAGTTTGTATCGGTTAACTTTTTGGTCAACAGATCGCCTCGATTTGCATGCCATGAGTCTCGAGTTGATAAAATTCAGTTTCTTTGGACAAAATTTAGGAATTAACATAAAAATCAGAATAATAAGATTAAAATAGGATTTTAGAGTAATTATTCCAGAAATAAATAAATTAAAATAAATTAATGGTTATATTATTATATAGTTATATGAATATATATGTAAGTAAATGCTAATTGATAATTATGACTAAATATTCAGACTGTATGACCCTAGGACATCGTGGACTATCCCATTCTTACCTTGACCATGTTGACCCTAAGAACTTGTGAATTTGTCTACCTTTCGTACACTAACGTACTGGCATAGACACCTGTCAGTTGACTGACTGATTTCGTACAGTACTTGAAGACGCGACACCCGCGTAATTTAATGCGTAATTGACCGTGTTAGATGACTAGTGTTACCCCTAGTATACCCCCTGATTCCAGTGTAAATGTGGTTGAGTATGTGCTAGTGTAATGACTAATGATTCTATTATATTATATTTATGTGTACATAGGATATTGGATTGTTCTGCGCGATTTCTGGAGCAGGTTATTGGTACATTGCAGCTTCCTTGTCAGGCAAGTATACCTTGCCATTGTACTGTTATTTATATTCCATATGTTGCATGCATCTTTATTTTCTGTCTTTAGTTCATATATTTTAACTGTTATATAAAATGCGCGCGACGGTGACGTCGTGATATGTTTTTATTTATGTATTGCATTGACCTTGTTCATGAGACTACCCCATTATCATGTAGCACCATTAGGTTCATTGGCCGTGACACAGTGGTTACACGAGTGTGAGTCTCATATAGATCACGGACTGTGTGACAGGTCTGGCCTCCTGTACGTATGGGCCGTGCGTTAGGAATAGCTGCTGTTAGAAACTTTGCATGCTAGTAGACTTGGCAGTTATTAGAGGTGTTATTATGTCATGGATGTGACATGCTTAGAGCATGGGGTGGGGAGAACAACAAGTACCGCATTTGAGCTCCTTTACACTTTTTCTGTGACGCCCGGATTCTCCGCTGGAGATACGGGTGGTGATGACCCATATATATACATTGGCGGGCCTCCGTCGTTCAAAAGACGACGTGCCTTTGGGCCCCTGGATCTTCAAAAGAGAACCATGCCAAATCCCATTTTTCAGCCAGATAGCTCACTTGTGGGGAAAGTTGTTCTTAACTGCATTCACTTTAGACGGTTAGGCGACCCCTTTGGATATTTATTTCAGTACTTTATTGGCATGTGTTTAAGTATCTTGTTATGTCCCTCTGAGGACCTGGTCCGCTGCCAGGTGTATCTTTTCTTGAGTATTTGTAGGAGCGCAGATTTGGATGGTTACATGTGATCCGAGGATGTCTTCTCTTCGAGCTGTGATGGATAGCTGGTATTCTTATATTGTGTTGTGGTGTTGTACTCATATTGTATTTGCTCTTATATTCGAGTTGGTAGTGGATTTGTTTCCATCCAACTATCATCCTTAGATACTTCTTATTGAGATATAGTTTCATAGACATTGGTTATTTTATTCATATTTGATTTTCGTGGATGAGATCTAGATTATACCCTGTGACTTGTGACATATGTTTATATCACTTGTGGATTTGATATTCATATTACAGCGTACGTGTGGATTTGGTTTCCATATATTGGAGTTGCCATATCCATGCGGCTGGCATGCTTACGTGTCCTAGTCCTACGTATTTTGGGACTGGGGCGTGACAGTTTGCCATGTCCATATTACCCTTGAGCAAACCTCTATGTATGATGTCGATTATCACATCCATAATACCTCTGACATCGATCGTCATCTAAACTTATCACCCGTACTTAACTCTAAGTACGCCAACGGTGTTAAATCCATAAAATCTGCCACGTCCATATCACCTCTGGCAGGGCTCATCTCGAACTTATTACTTGCACTCAGGTGTGCAAGAGGTAATGAGTCCACAAAACCTATCACGTCCATATCACCTCTGATAGGGTTCCATTTCGAACTTATTACTTGCACTCATGTGCGTAAGAGGTAATGAGTCCACAAAACCTATCACGTCCATATCACCTCTGATAGGGTTTCGTTTCAAACTTATTACTTGCACTTCAGTGCACAAGAAGTAATATGTCCAACAAAGATACCCCAGTGGGATGTCCTCAACAAAAGCAAACAGTTCATGTCCATATTATCTCTGAACTATGAGCTACCCATGTTCTCCATCCAAAAGCAAGACATGTCCATATTATCTCTGACTCGTTTACTTTTTCTTCCACAAAAATACCAGAATCGTACCCAACCTCTCGGTACGACTATCGAATAGCTCACGTCCACGTTACCTCTGAGCTATCGTCCTCACATCCTTCCCAGTAGAGTTTGTCATGTCCTTGCCTCTGAGCAAACCTCTCTGTATGACCATCGATTGTTACGTCCATAACACCTCTGACATCAGTCGTTATTTAAACTTATCATCCATACTTAACTCTAAGTAAGCCAGCGGTGTTAAGTCTACAAAACCCGCCACGTCCATATCACCTCTGGCAGGGCTTGTCTCGAATCAATTACCTGCACCAAAGTGCGCAAAAGGTAATAAGTCCACCGAAGATCCCCCGGTGGGATGTCCTTAACAAACTACGGTGTTGTGCTATGTCCATATTATCTCTAGTACAATATCCAAAGTCTACAACATGCAATAAGACAAATACAAAGAGAAAATTCTGGAAAAGGAGAGACTTTATTGATTAATATTCAAGATCATGAACACATATGATGGAAACCCATTTTTAAGGGTTTCCATGAAGTCTTGCTGACACGAACATTTTCCATTAGAAGCGCCCTTCTGTGTTGTTGTGGCCACCAACACAAGTAGAGCCAGCAGCAGAGCTCAATGCTTTATAGATCATCCCTCCATAGTGCAAACCTCAGTATATGGAAAAGAATTTATACTGATGGATAGCAAGGGAGGATCAGGAATAGGCGCTCTACAACCATGCGAGAAGACCGAAGACAGGAATGACAATTAATCCAAATCATGTCATCGACGCCGCAGGCCCCCGGACGGTAGCAAGTCGCATAAAGGGGAGAAACACAGCTAGCACGCTGCATAAACAGGGAGCTCCACGCGTGACACATGATGTTCACCCTCGTCTCATGGATCAATTCTTGGCGAAAAACCGTCGCGTAAGGTTGGCATTCTCTTCGAATGACGGATTTTATGATATCTTTCTATGCTCCATCTTGGGCACCGCAAAAGGTAGTAAAACATGCATAAAGAGAACACACATCAGTCTCAACGAAGATTGCAAAAGTGTATAGCGGCCGCATGTCGCTTCCAGGTCGCAGCCACACGCAGGACGGGACGTCTCGAGATAGCTAAGTCCGCACGCATGAGCAAGAGGAGGTCTCATCCATGCGGCTAAGCTAATAGGCTCTGCATGCATGTTGCAGATAAGTTTCCATCCATGTGACCCAGCCACATATAGGCGTCTCGAGATAGCTAAGTCCGCACGCATGAGCAAGAGGAGGTCTCATCCATGCGGCTAAGCTAATAGGCTCTGCATGCATGTTGCAGATAAGTTTCCATCCATGTGACCCAGCCACATATAGGCTATGCGCACATGATTGTAGATGATTCCTCATCATGGGGCCAAGCTATAGATAGGCTCTGTGTGCATGCTGCAGATAAGTTCACATACATGCGACCAAGCCACATATAGGCTCTGTGTGCATTTTGAAGATGGTTGCTCATCCATGGGGGGTGCGCGTGTTCTAGATGATTTCTCATCTACGCTGCGAGGCCGTGTACTTGTCTCTTTGTCCCTGCCACCATGACACACCCCTACCTCCAAAGAGAACGCCAGCATCGGGGGGGGGGCACGGATCAACGTCGCTCTGGACGAACCCCTCGGCGAGATGGACAGTAGCCCTCGGCATCTTCTTTCGCAAAAGAGGGAAGAGCTGAGAGACAAAAGTTCTCCTCCTCCCTAGCCCGCCTATTTATAGGCTCCTTGGACGCGTGAGAAGATCGAGACGATGAACCAGACAGTTATAAGGAAGAATCTGATGTCTCGATTTGCGTGATCCATATTTATCTCCTCGGAATCTGCCGTTGACTCAGAATCCCAAGAAATCCACTTAAGGACCGAGCCGAATCCTGTATTAAATAGAGATTTGACAGCCTGGCCAAGACTCGTTCATGCGGCCCGCCATCCATACTACCCAAGGTCCTTTCCTCCATGCTTCTTACTCAAAGTATTCCAAAATTATCAGTTTGAAAACTTTGAAGGGGTCTTGTAGAAGCATGAAAAAACCTGATCCATACGTCCAACAACCATGCGCCCCAAGATCGACTCAGAAAAAATCAGGCCGTAGAATGACCATGTTGCCAAGAAAAAACCGCATCAATGCGCCCCAATATTGGCCACATAAAATTTGAAATAAAGATTATGTCGGACACAGAATCTTGACAAAAAGGATTTTCTGAACGTCTCAAAAAATGTGAGCACACTAAGCGACAAGAAGCCCTCGTCAGACTAATAATGACTCCTGACAGACGTACAGCACCACGTGTACAACACGGCAAAGGCTCCATGCGTCCCTGGCCCAATGCGTCCCAAACTCCATGTGTTTCTATGCGTCTCTAACCTCATGCGTCCCAGACTCCATGCGTTCCATGCGTCTCTGGCCTCATGCGTCCCAGACTCCATGTGTCTCATGCGTCTACGGTCCCATGCATTCCAGACTCCATGCGTCTCATGCGTCTCTGGTCCCATGCGTTTCAAACTCCATGCGTCACATGCGTCTCTGGCCCCATGTGTCCCAGACTCCATGCGTCCAACGTAACAGGGTTCCTTGAGACGAAATATTTCTGTTACGACTGAAGTAATTCTCTCCAACTAAATGCGGACCACGTGTCAAGCTGACCAAGTCACGCAAACAGAAGGCGAGAACTGTACAGATATTCAGCAACAGCAAATCGCAACAAACGTCCACATTGCAGCTCGGCCTTGACTCAACTGTATCCTGTTGAGGATGTACACATGGTAACCTGTCCCCAAAGGCTGGCTGGCTTTTCTGCTTCAGAGACTATACCCCTCCAGGCAAGACCAGGTGAGCTACGTACGTGCACACAAGCTCAAGAGAGAGGAGAGAAGAGAGCATCCATCATTCACTCGTCAGACCGTCAACGGAGTAAGAGAGTCGATGCATTACTCGATCTCCATCGTCACATTACCCATATTAAAAATATTGTACTTAGATTTTCTATCTAGGATTTCTTTGTACTTTTTTATTTTTTGTTAAATGAAAGTTTTCCCAAACTCACTTTCAATGGCAAACACTGGACGCAGGTCAAAATTCTTGAACAAGTGTTAATGTAGCTACTGACATGCATGAATGGAAATGTCTTACAAACAATCAGTGGGAAACAAGTAAGAACAAGATAAGAGTAGAGTGATACGTACTCGAGCTCGGAAGGCTGCTTTGATCTGGGCACGGGAGCAGGAGGAGGAAGAAGGATCCAGGCCGAGGATTTGGTAGGGAGAAACTGATGGCAATGACACCCATTCTTCTTCATCATATTCTTCTTCTTCTTCTTCAGAATCAGATGGTCTCTTCTTGCCGTTATTATTTCCAATACTGCAATTCAGTTTTAGAGTACTGAATCTTGAGCTTGTTCTTGTCTTGAAAAAGGAAGGTGCCAATATTGAGCTTCGTCCCATGCCAACCAGCAGGCTAATTCTCCCCATCTCTTTATCACTTCCTACTCACCAATAGTTACAGGCTTCCAATTCTCTCTCTCTCTCTCTCTCTCTCTCTCTTGTTTAGTAAGAACATATATACGTGGATTGGGTCAGTACAGTGAGCACTAATCCCAACCACAGAAAATAGAGATGATGTTCGGGATACCCATCAGCGAAGTCCCGTCAAAGTTCTGTCCTTCTGTATCATCGGATCTGAGGATCTATATGGAGTCCCAATCGATCCAACGGCTTAAAAAAAACGAGACTCCTGATTCGAACTCATATATATATATATATATATATATATATATATATATATATATATAAACTCACTTGCATTACAAATCAAATAATTTTTCTTTTTTTATGATATTATTTAAAATATTTAAATTAAATTTTATTATATAAATATTTATATTTTAATTAATATTTTTTAAAAATTTAATTATATTTTAATTATAATTTGTTATGCATATATGTGAATAAAAGATAGGGTATTTGGTTATATACTAGTAAACTCACGTGAGTTGCAAGTCAAATAATTTTTCTTTCTTTCAAATATTATTAAAAAATAATTTAAATATTTAAATATATTTAAATTAAAATTTGTTATATATATTATATTATATTTTAATTAAATTAAATTATTTTTAAAGATTACTTATATTTTAATTATAGTTTGTTATGCATTCATATATGTGAATAAAAGAGAGGATATTCGGTTATACGGAAGGAAAAAAAAAGTTTAAAATTGTAATCTTTCGTATTTTTTTAATTAAATGATTGAGGATTTACAAACGGCTTGGACGGCTCATCTTGAGCCATTTTTAAGCCGCATTAAGAGAGAGGAGTGTGTGAGTGATATATATATATATATATATATATATATATATATATATATATATATATATATATATATATATATATATAGGGATCATATGACACATACAATTTGATATCTAAAAAATACGCAATCACAGCTGCACGTCATTTGAAATGAATGGTTCAGATTTAAATGCATACCAAATTTACATACACGCTTGTCAAAATTGACATGCATGCTACTTACCCCATCCCCCAACCCCATTTTTATTTTAATTAGTGTCACCCCCCATGCATATGAGCGAAGTGCATTATCAAAGCGTCACTTTGCTTCCACATCCATGTCCAAGCTAGGCCCTAATTGTTTTTCGTGAAAAGTTGAACGTATAATTTTTTTGTATATAAATTTCTAGATAAATTATTACAACTCTTCAGCAAGAACTTACAAGTAAATATTTATAACAAATATAAAGATCTTAAAAAATATGGTGGTTGAGACTTGACTATTGCGCGATCACTTTACTCCGTTGACAATCCGAACCAAGCTGCTTCTCTATGAGGATGAAGTTCTTCTTATATGCTTCCGAACTCATCGTCATTGGTGGTGAAACGAAGAGCACTCCCTGGAATGGAGTATTTCTATTTATGCTATATGGACTACTATTTGACAAGCTTTCTATATCTCCCAAGAGTATTAATTGCCCACCCTTGAACAACCCAAGAATGTGATTTATAGCTTCATAGAGGAACTTCCCCTTGTAACTGCTTTGTCAATTTTACCGCCTTCCGCGGAACTGCTTCACTAGTTTTGCGAAACTAAAGCATCATTTGAACCGCTAGCTATTGAGACAATTGACCAACGTTCTCTTCACTCCCGCTTGTACAAATAAAATTCTCGCAATGTCACGTCCCAATACCGGAATACGGAGACGGACATGACCAGCTACCCCGTACAAGGTACTATACATCGTACGACGATCATGGCTGTATAAGAGAAGAGGGTGCATGCTACAATCAAGTCTACTATGGTCAAGAACTTCTATGTCTTAATCATTCAAACAAGAAACAATAATCATATAGCATATATGATAAAGTAATAAGGTGTCCCAAACGTTTTTCCAAAATATTCTGGAGTCCAGCTATGCAAAAATAAGGAGCTGGAAGAGTAACAAAAGTATATGACAGTGATTAGCTGCAGACTGATTTAATACAATCATGTAAGAAAACTAATGTCTAGACAAACCGGCTAACAAGTATCGGTGGCTAAACTCCCAAAAGAAGTAAATGTACAAAGACGAGCAGGGAAGAAGAAAAAAAACTTGCTATCCCCTGCGATCATATTCCTGGTGCGCACCATGAGTTGGGAGAAAGTACGCTGGTGTAACGCCACAGTCCCAAAATACGTAGGACTGGGAATACGTAACATGCCAGCTATGCATTCGACCAGACTTTGGTCCGACCAGAATACGTATAAGCTGTATAATAAGGGTAACTATCTAAGAATACTGAAAATATCTATGTCACAATCCACATAAAGAACAAAATATCAAGAATGAACTACATGTGCTAAAGTCGGCCGGCCAGTAACGTATTAGCTCGAATAGACTCGAGAAATAAATATGAGTCTATAAAAACTAGGCTACATCAGCAGATAAATTAACAATATGAATAAATAACCATAACTCCGGTAGAAATGATATAAATACCTGGCACCAATATCCACATTGCAAGCAACACGCATCAGCAACTCCAAAGGTTCCATAATCGTCTATGCTGCAAAAACTGGCAGGGGACTAGGTCCTCAGAGAGTCATAACAAGGTACAAGAAAACAACAAGCCAGAAGTAAACAGTATAATATTATGAAAATAGAAAAAGCTACTACGACCAACTATGGGATATGCAAATGAGAGTATGGTATTGTACCCCGGGCTGGTACTCACGGAAGATCTCAAGGGACACTTCCGTAATCTAATAGTACACTCAAGGCTCCGTGTGGGAGAACTAGGAGGAAGTTGTATATATATATATATATATATATATATATATATATATATATATATATATATATATATATATATATATATATATATATATATATATATATATATATATATAATACCTTAGATTCCGCATAGGGAACCTAAAGCCTAATACACAATAAATAGTAATAAGTAAAATATGTCCAAAGCACGATGAAGACTCTCCCCACCCAATGTAACCTCACGTCTCAATCAAGACACGCAAGATCATGACATCTAACTATCAGCACAAGTCATAGTCAATATGTATAACTATAAATATCACTATAGCATGCAACCTGTAGTCCTATCCAGAGTCCAAGTACCACGAATAAGTCGAGAAAGACTCTGTCACATGAATATCGTGTCAAGTGTCCTACGATCGGATGTCCAAATAACATATGCACAAATCATGGGTTCGAAAGAATGACTCTCTAACTACGATACTCGACTCCGCAGGGGATGTCGGTACCCAAATCTTGTTCGGACACAAAGTATCGTATGACGGCCCTAGGATCAACAAGTACATCAACCAAGCCACACAAATATAATGTCTAATACATAAATAATATCAAATAAATAATTTATAACTGTAAACATCTTGGCAAGGTACACTTGCCTGGTTCTGCAGTCAGTGGTGGTAAAGTCGGTCCCACGTCCACTCCTCTGGAATTCAATTGACCTATCAATCAATTAAATGCTTAAGGGTCTAATCAAGAATTCTCGTAATTATAACTTATTACATAATTTTATTCTTTTCCATGTACAACCAAATCCAATATTATTTCTAACAACTTACTTTACTTTTACGGGGTATTGGAACCTAGTTTCTTGGTTTTTGACTTCCAAAAATTTAAGTTTAAGTCTTCAATTAAATGATATGAACATAAATCACAATAAATCATATAATCTTGATTTGAATATAATTTATATTTATTTTAACAATAAATTCCCAGATTTGACAAAATAAATATATTTCAAGATTATGGCTACTTTAGGTTGACTAGTTTTGTCCGAAACTTGTTCGAGATATTGGCAGTCCATTAGTATGGTTTATATTTATAAAAAAAATTATATTATATTATATTCTGATGATTTAATCTCTGAAAATATTCACCTCTTTATTCCATCCAAATCATCCTCTATTTACTAGCAAAACAATGCCACAAAATCACCCAAAAACCTATGCTAGTGGCCCTTAATTATAGGGTTCAGATTTGACATTAAAATAACAGAAAATAAATTTTAAAATACTTAATTTTCAGCAATTAAACACCTATTAATTCAGTTTTAAAAATTAATAATGATTCTCTCAAGTAATCACATTAAAAGTCTCAAACTAGTTCTACCGACAAGCGAATTATCACCAACCTATCATGAAAATTTTATATTTTCTAATATGAGAACAAGATGGCAAAATATGGGTTCTAAATCAATAATTTTACATAAATAAAAGGATCAAGCCATGGGATTTGAGAAAGAAAGATTTAAGATTTATCGAAAACTTTGAGGATTGGATTATGGTGCTTCTTCTTATACTACCAGAATAAGTCAAATTAGAGACGTCTAAAAATGTCGCTAAATGGCCAAAAAATGTCGCTAATTAATTTTAGCGATGTCTGTAGTGACGTTTGGATGAATTCATCTTAAAGCTAGTCGCTGACCCAAAAAATATCGCAAAACGTCGCTATACCGACGTTTTCTAGCGATTTTTAGCGGCGCAACGTTGCTAAATTAGCGACGTGTTGTTTATCGCTATATGTCGCTAAGTTTTTTCTTTTTAGCGATGTTGTGTGACTCATTTAGCGACGTTATGTTGACCTGGCAATACTGCCATGTTAGCATATTTGCGACGGTCATCGACGTTTATAGCGACATTTATAGCGACATGTATAACGACTTTTATAGCGACGTTTATAACGACGTATATAAACGTCGCTAAACGTCCCTATAAACGTAGCTGAAGTTACAGTGAAAAAATAAAAAAAGAATTTTGAATTATTTCCAAACCATTCTTCCTGCAGTTTATGAATTCACAATTTGTACAAATAGACCCGGAGCAACCCTCCGTTGAATTTGCTGAGTTCGACTACCCCCTTCGGTTGAACACTCAACACCGGTAAATTAACATAAATTTAATATGAATAATATAGTAAAATTTGAAGAAAACAAAATATTGAGATTCAAACTGTAGCGCCCCGTTCTCCCGGTGCGGAGAGCGCGGCTAAGAAACACAAGACGGTATCGTTCGATCGGGATAGATTAAATTAAGAACTCGTCCTCGTTATGGATTTGTTTCTTCGGAATCGATTCTCATATTCAGTGGACCGTGCCCCCGGGATCGACTTAGCGGCAGAGTCAGGAGGGACCTCTCCGCTGCTATCTTTTATTGCCTCGGTTTTCGATGTCGCTTGTTGCTTTCGTGCTTTGAGTTGGTTTTGGGATTTGCTTGTTTTCCTTGAACGGTTTCGATGGTTTTCATTATTTTCGTTCATTGAACTGTACTTCAATTCTGAGATTAAAAAAGTGGAAGAGGTATTGATCGAGCTGTTCGTAATACAGGTGAACGAGCAGTAGGCGGCTTGCGAGCGGAGTCGTGAAGCGCCTCTTTCCTTCTCCCTTCCGACAATCTAAGTGAGTGGCTACCAACCCGATTAGCTAGCCTTGCTTCCAAGCTTCACACCCTAAATCTTGCATTCTTTTTTGCCCCGATCAAACGATACCAAGTAATAACTAAAAGATACCAAGATAAAAAGAGAATAGACTTGGTTCATTATGCTTGTCAATAACTTCATGAACGGATACTGAACTGCATGCTTGTTCGTTAGGGAATAAATTATGAATTATTACTTGTCTTGTACAATTGCTTGTCTTGTACTCTTGTTGCCTTAAATTGCACTCTTGTTTCCTCAACTGCAATAAATTATTACTTGTATATTGTTCGATCATGGACAACTTGTGCACAGGGTCACGGTCTCGCGGACGATGCTGGGGCACTGGCATCGATCCGGTCCGGGCGAGACATATTGTTCTAGTCTCTTGTTCGGCAGAATGGCTTGCAGCACCTCTTGTACTTTTGTTGCAAACCATTCTCGTCAAGACTATATAGTCCATTATGGCAACCATGCCAGTGATCATCGTGTATATTTAAACCTGTTGCAAACTAACTTGTGTCTTCGTGGCAGGGAAGGCATGGTAAGTATTGAGCAGGTAATTCAGACGGTCAGGTAAAATCCACCGAATGGTGGCACGTTCTTTTCAGTAAATTCTATATGCTGCTTACTTGTAAATGAACTAAGGCAAGATAGAAACCTACAAAATATGCATGCTTCATTAAAACAACGTATTGATTGGTATAGTTCGGTTAGCTCACCTTCACCAGTATGTTTCGACATGCTGACCCTCGTTGAAACAGGTTCTCCGCACTAAGGCGAACCGAGCGAGGAGCCGAAGTCGTCTTCCCGATCCAGTCCAGCTGTTGGCGCATCTTCACCGCGCCCCTTGAAGCATTTTGAAGTCAGAAGCTTGCAACTCTTTATACACAAATGCAGCTTCGTGGCAAAGCCGTCCTCCAGCCCGGAGGTCCTTATCTTTTGAAGTTTATAAAGGGATGTAATGTACAGGACTGCTATCTCATTTTGAGTCAACACTTTTGTAAGCCCGTGAGGCATATTAGCTGACTCGTTCAGGAGTTTGTAATAGATGTTCATTATCAATAAAGAGAACTTTTCCATGTTTCAAATCTATGTTTCAATTTATCTGCGTACTCTGAATATGTGCTTGCTATGCAAATCATTAAAGCCTTGTGCGGGCGCAATCCCAGGCCCGCACGGCGGTCACGATTCGGGGGACGCCTCAACGATTCTACGGAATCGGGTCGTGACACAAACTGAGTGAGGAGAAAATCTCGTCGTAAAGAATACAACAAATATTCACACTACTGAGTCTGAAAGCATCTTCGTAAAGAATACAAGAAATAAAGTCTGAAAGCCTAAAAAATAAAAAATATTCATAAATGACCAAATACCATAGGTCTGAAACACAAATAATCAATAAACTATCCTAATTAGGACTACTGCAGATCTGCAGGAGGATGACCACCGGCGCGCATCAGGGATAAGAACAGATCATACTACTCCCGTAAAATCGACATCGATGTCGATGGAGAAGGCAGTGACGTTGGTGGAGTCTGTGTCGATGAAGGCGCACCAGGAGGACGTATCTGCTCCAACTCTGCTAGTCGATGGTTGTATGAATCCATGGTAGATAACAGCCTCGTACTGCTATAAACCAATGAATCCTGTATCATCGTCAGCCTCTCGACCATGGACAGCTGTGATGCCTGCAGCTTCATTACGCTGTGCTCTGTCGATGCTCTAAGATCAGCTATCATATCCCAGAGCTCCATGATGCTGTGCTCGAGCATATCAAATCGTGCGATGAGCGTCGCGTCGTCCATCTGTGGCTGGGACAGGGGCTGCTCCTCCATCCTTCGTATCAACTCATCACAGAGAGACGCAATCTGACGGTCAACGGTCTCCTGGACTCGGGCCGACGACTGCGAGGGCTGTGGGGAATGCACACTTCACGTGGAGGCCCTAGTTGACTGTGTCGCAACAAGGGCGCCATAGGATCCCGTATCGTAGTACGTACCCCTCTGGAGACCACCAGTGGCAGTCACCCACAGCTCGTCCGTCGACAGAGCTGGAGAGGGCTGCGAGGAAGTACCAGCCTCTCCCGCTGTAGGTGCACTAGCAGTCGCCCGCTCACGCAGCCTAAGATACTCGGCCTAGAAAAGTTTGGATACTTGATAATTGCCTAAGTTATATTAAAATTAACACAAAGTAAAGTAATACTTACATAGGTCTGTGAGGCCCTCTCATCAATGAGATTTTTGCCCTTTCGATGGGTGGCCAGGAAGACGGTCACCATGTTTGCATCCTCACCCCCCTGTACCTGTTAAAAATATATTATTTAGTACTTAAATTAAATATTTTATCCTACTACCATTTTATCGTACTTGCATTAAAATAATATATCTAAAATAAAAAATATACCAAACGACAAAAATATTCTGTCATCGGAATTGAGCCACCACACCACTTTGCTGCATTCTGCCTAGCCGCCTTGGCCTTCTCAGACCTTTCCTTGTACCTCGGATCGTCGAATATAGCCCTCATCGTAGTCCACTACTAAGGCATGATCCAACTTTGGATCGGTTTTCCTGCGCGATCACGAGCCTTCTGGTCATCCAGAGCATCACGGATCAGCTTGGCGACAACGGCAGAAAACATCTGCTCGATCAACTCGGTCCAGTGCGGTAGATAGAAATACGTTTCCTACAATAAGTAATTTAGTAAGTTATATAATGTGCATAAATTAGATGGTTGATATAATATACTTTTACCTTGAAGTACGCAAACCAAAATGCCTTCCTCTCCTCTGGAGCATCAGAGTAGTTGATCCAAGGGCCACCATAGTTGTACCTCAGAAAGTGGTCCAGGCGTCTCTGTACCGACGAGGGACGATATCTATACAGAGATAATTATTTTTATCAAAAAAGTCAATATATGATGAATAAAGAAATACACGATATATATGATGCAAAACCATCTAATTGACTTACTTTGTACCGTCGGCCCAAATCTCCGTTCTCGTCTCGTCCGGAGGTGAGCATGGAGGATCTAGCTAATGCTGGGACGACATCGGCTCAGCCTCCGCCATATGCTCATCTGTCTCCATGGTTCCGTTAGCAAGAGGAATGCTGGACGAGGGAGTTCTATCAGGCCTGGAACTACTCATCCCAGGAGTGCTGCCACGTAACGTCGTCGTAGTCGGAGATGTGACTGGTCGATATACTGGAGTACTAGGGGCCGAGGATCCAGAACCAACAGTAAGCAGTACCGGAGGAGCAATTCGTCTACCTCGGGACCTGCCGAACGCCCCACGTCATCATGTCATACCTGATAACAACATCTGATGAATAAAAAAATACACAAATATATAGTATATTCTGCAGTCAAAATGTTATGCATATCTCACAGCATTAATAGAATTGCACAGTAAATAACTAGTGGTGTCATAAGTCTAAATGGATAGTACATTCTACAGTCAAAATATAATACATATCTTCGTCAAAATAGTACATTCTACAGTCAAAATATAGTACATTCTGCAGGCAAAATATTTTATTTTCTATCATCTTTAAAAAAATTATCTTGTTCGTCTTCCTCGTCCTCCTCTTCCTCTTTCTCCTCATCTTTACTTTCATCTACTTCGTCTTCGTCTTCATCTTCCTCTTCGGATAATTCTACCTCTTCTATATTATTAATCGTGTAATGAGTAACTTCCGTTGAGTCCACATCTACAATATTTGTTACAAGAGGTAGCTCGTCCTCCTGATAAGCTATTTCTTCAACATCAAAGGTATTTCTAGCTTTAGTCTTGTATATTGCCCATCAATCCGACTTTGTTGTCCCCCGTCTAGGATAAGTTGTGAAGTACACGAGCTGAGCCTAACTTGATAGGACAAATGGTTCGTAACCATGATATCTACGCTTGTAGTTTATATCCACAAGACCGTGCTTGTCAATTTTCTAACCTTGATCTTGAATCAGATCGAACCATTCACACTTGAATATCACGATCTTAGCAGGTTCTGTGCCATAATTATATGTCAACTCCACAATCTCTCGTAAGATGCCAAAGAAATCATTGCCTGGATCGACGTCTTTGTAGTTTGAAGATTTGATACACAAACAACTATTTTTCGTGGAATCAAGATCCAGAAAGTTATCTCTGATCGGAGCATTTGTTGACTTAAACCTAAACCCATTCACACAGTAACTTGGCCATATTTTAACGACAGTAATTGGTTCTTTGGCTAGAGTTCTAATAGATTTAGTCGGGTGTTATTAGACGATCGACCTAAATACCAAAGTAGCGATAGTAAGTTATTTATTGTGCAAGTGCATACAGAAAAAGTAATTACCGAGCTCCTTACATATGCGCTCAACCAAGAAGGAAAATAGTGTCCCATTTCTTGTTCTACTTCTTCGTCTGTTATATAGGGTCTAACCGACCTCAGCTCATTATTATATGTGCTGAAAAACAATGAAGCAACCGCTGATTAGTAGCATAATAGTAGCTTATACTATTACATTGAGATGACGTAAACGTGGACGTATTAATTACTTACCCCTCTAGATTCTCCACTTCATCCTCATCGCAATTGAGTAATATATACAACTGAGCAGCCCTTAGCTCGTCGTCATTCAAATATCTCTTCTTCATTTTCCCCGAAGGCTTTCTGGATGCATTGAATACTTTCATTATTGCATCATTAGATTTCTGGTATCTGTCGTCGTTTCTCGGAGCTCTCGTTCTATTAGTAGCAACATGAGGTTTAAAATACGTCGAGCAAAAGTTTGTAATCTCCTCGAGAACATAAGCTTCATAAATATAGCCCTCAATCCGCACCTTATTTTTTACCTTTCTCTTTAGGTGATTCAGATGTCGTTCAAAGGGGTACATCCACCGATAACCGACAGGACCACCAACACGTGCCTCATAGGAAAGATGAATTAGAAAATGCTCCATAGAGTCGAAGAATCCAGGAGGAAACAACTTCTCGAGCTTGCACAGTGTTACTGTAATGTCCTTCTCTTACTTTTCTAGACGATCGACGAGCAACTTAGTAGAACAAAGATCTCTGAAGAATATGCTGAGCTCTGTCAATGGATCCCAAATGACCTGCAGTAAGAATTTTTGAAATGTAATCAAAATTAACCTCTCCATGAATACGTGACAATCGTGGCTCTTCATACTCGCCAGTTTGTTCTCTTTGAGGTTGACGCATCTTCTTAAGTTCGATACGTACCCGTCTAGAAATTTTAGACCCTGAATCTACCTACAAAGTCTCTCTTTATCCTCCTTCTCCAGTAAAAAAATTGACTTAGGCTGCTTTAACTTTCCATTCCCCTCCTCTATCAAATGCAACGCAGGACGTCTACATATTTCTTCTAAGTCCAACCTGGCCTTCGGATTGTCTTTCGTCTTCACCTTTACCTCCATTACAGTATTAATTATGTTATTAAATATATTCTTCTCGATATGCATGACATCAAGGTTATGTATGATCATATTGGTGCTCCAATATGGCAGATCCCAGAATATACTCCTCTTCGTCCAGTTATAGGTGCGACCAAATCCGTCATACGTGTACCCCTTAGCAGGCTCTTCGATAGTACTTGGTAAATCTTTTACCTCTTCCCATATCGTGTATCCAGGCCACCTTGGCGGTGGATTAGCCTTCTCCACAACGTCCGCATGAAAAGTATTTATGTTCCTCCGGTAGAGATGATCCTTCTGTAGAAATTGTCGATGACAATCGAAAAAGCACGGTTTGCCTCCGTGTTTCAAAAGAAAAGCCTTAGTGCGGTCCATGCAATACAGACATGAGAGACGACCATGAATGCTCCATCCCGATAATATTTCATAGGCCAAAATGTCGCTGATGGTCCACATAAGTGTTGCCCTCATATAAAAATTCTGCTTTCAAGAAATATCGTACGTGTTGGCACCTACTTCCCACAGCTGATTCAACTCATCTATTAAAGGCTGTAAATATTATCATGCCCCAGTCCCAAATACTACTAAACACTACTAAATGAGAGAAGAGATCAAACTCCAATATAAGATAAATGTCCATAAAGAAATAGCAACTAGAATATCCATCAGCTGCGATGAATCAAAGGTACCCCGAAGGTAAGACCTCCTCAGTCTGGTATGAAGCATCAGGCTCGAGACCGTACTCTTGTGGATAATCCTACAAGTCTATACCTGGAAAGGGACCAGGTCCTTAGAGGGACATAACAAGATACATAGAAGCATGCCAATAAAGTACTGAAAATAAATATCAAATGGGTCGTCTAACCTTCTATGTGAATGTAGTTTGAGAACAACTTTCCAACAAGTGGGCTATCTGGCTAAAATAAGATTGGCATGATTCTCTCGGAGATTCAGGGGCCTACAAAGCATGTCGTCTTTTGAACGCCAGAGGTCGCCTGATAATATATAATATATAGTGGTCATCATGACCGCGCATCTCCGGCGGAGCGTACGGGTTACAAAAGAAAAGTGCAAAGGAGCCCAAACGCCTTACTTGTTGTTCTCCCCACCCCATGCTTTAAGCATGTCACATCCATGACACGATGATACCTCTAAATAACTGCCAGGTCTTCTAGCATGCAAAATTTCTATCAGCAGTTATCCCTATCCGTCGTACGACCTATACGTACCAATGGCCATCCGAGTATGCAAGTCCGTGTCCTACATGAGATTCACACTCGTGTAACAACAGTGTCATGGCCAATGAAACATAAAAATGCCTCATGATAATGGGGTGGTCTCATAACTAGGTCAACATGCATATATATAATAAAAATAGAATACGACGCCACCGTCGTTGCACCCAAGTTATCCTTGGACGCGCAGTTTATATAGCAGTTTAAAATATATAAACTAAATAGACAAAAATAAAATGCATGCATCATATAGAATGTAAATCACAGTACAATGGCAAGGTATACTTGCTTGACAAGCAATCTGTATAGTGTAAGCGTCCTGATGTCAAGTACACAGGATCAGAAACCAAGGCCTCCGAATAAACGTCTCCGGATGCTGAAATAAATATCACCAACATTCCCGAAATCAGCGAGATAGCTAAAAAACACTACCCTTTCGTCCAATTTGGACATAAGGGCAAAATGGTAATTTTGGGTCAAGACGAGGTCCACATGTGGTCCACTTTGCACCGAAAAGCGTATCAGGGGTAAAGGTCTCTAAATGAGACAAATTATAGGTCAAACAAATTCTAAACATCAATACGAACTCAACGGTATATCCAATTTTGGATTCCGGTGAGCCGAACACAAATTTGTCCAAAAAGTCAACCGTAGGGCCCGCAAATAGGCGGCTTGGTCAACTGTCTCAGAATCGCGTGAAACTTGGGTCACAGTACCAGCGCGATACCATGAGTCCAATGGCGCAAGTTTTGTCGCATTCCGACAAGCGTACACTAATAGTACCTTATTTTACAAAAGTCACGATATGGAGACTTTTTACGGATACGGGTTGATTCCAACGCGCACACACGTCCAAATCAGTTTCTGTGAAAGCTCACACATCAGGACATACCATACGCGCCTTTCGGTGCAATTGGTACACGATGAGACGATCCTGTTTGGCGGGACGCACTCCGTACCACAAATTCTAAGTTTTGGAAAATAAGTTTTTCTTGTTTTTTAACCCATGTTTATCTCTGCATACAACATCAAATAAAATAATCTAATTAACAAAAAATAATCTCGGTTATATGGTCTTTACATAAAAAAAGAAAATTTAAGTTTGGATGTCTGTGGAGGAAGATATCAGTCCTTAAACATGGGTGGTCGCAACATTTTTTGTAGTATAAAAGTCGTGATTTTTCTCCAACTTGGCCTCGATTTCTACCTAGGGTTTAACGTTGTTTGATGAAAACTAATATACAGAGTTGGAAGAGGTATAGGTCAGAAACATACCGGTGAAGATGGATTAGAATTTGATCGCGAGATGGAACGGGAAATAGTACGGGAAGCGAGGGTCGTCGCTGCGAATCTGCACGGCCTACTCGCGGTAACGCGGACGTGCGGCCGGCCGGCGGGTTGTTCTCCGGCGACTGCGCGGCACTGGGCTGGAGGTCGACGGCGGTCTGGGACGGCGTTGGATCAGAGGAGGGTGTGAGTAGGTTTAGGGTTAGGGTTTTACAACATAGAGAGCGAGGGGACTTGGCCGCGGGAAGCTGCTGCTTGGGTTAAGCGGGTCTGGGGTATTGGGTTTTAAGGATAGTGGTTTAGGGTTTGATTAGTTAAGGGCTTTAGGGATTGTTTAGAGTTTTGTTATTTATTTCTTTTTCTCTTTCTTTTCTTTTTATTTTTTTTTGTTCCTATTATTATTATTTACTACTACTATTTATTTATACATGTACATATGGTATCAAAATTCAGAAAAATTTATTTGTACAATCTAAAAATAATCTATCATCCTTTTACAAATATATCCTACATAAAATAAAATAAGATAAAATAATAGTTTTGCTCCATAAATTTCTAGATGAATATTTACCTAGTAATTAAAATTCAATAATTCTATTTTCTAATATACTACATAATAATGCAATTAAATTAAATAATTAATTAAATATTTATAATGTTTAAAATTAGGGGGTTTTATATTCTACCCAACTTATAAAAATTTCGTCCTCGAAATTAAAACTAAGCCACGGTAGAAAAAATCAAGGATGGTATAAGGTAGAATCGAACAAAGTAAATTCATACCTTGGTCTACGAGCAGATACGGAAAACGTTTGCGCATGTCGTCCTCGCACTACCAAGTGGATTCTCCTGGCGCACCATGCTTCTATGCCACGCGGACTAAGGGAATAGACTGATTTCTCAACACTTTCTCTCGACGATCAAGGATTCCCACGGGTTGCTCCTGGTATGACAAGCTCAGCCCAATGGTGATCTCAGAATGGTCGAGAACATGAATGCTATCTGCCACATATCGCCTAAGTTGTGACACGTGAAATACATCATGTACTCCCTCGAGTGAAGATGGTAACGCAAGTCGATACGCCACTTCTCCCACTCTCTCTAGCACGTCAAATGTAACACCCCGTTCCGTTCTAGCGGACTGCCGACTCAAAACGGCAAAAGTGCAGCTGTCCTGACCCGTTTTGCCTCAAACAAGAAGCAAAGGATATCCAGACTTGCCCCTACAGGATTTCAGCTTAGGCTTTCAGAGGCTCGCTTGACGTATCGCTCTACCGAGGCAAATCATCGCTAAGGTGGGTGGCTACGGTGAACTTGTCTTTGCTTAGCCAGCACACATAAAATGTAAAATGTTCATGCTAGTCGCTAGGTGAATCACCCCTACATGCTAATAAATCCAACGCACCTAGCTAAGGGAGTAATCTCAACTTGTATTGCTTATGCTAGAACATGAAAATTGAAATACTGCTTATATTCAGACCCTCGCATGCTAAGTCCCTAACGGCTTCATCTCTCGGCTTACCTTTGGGTCCGAGCAAACGTGTTTACTTATGTTCCTTAGAAACGCATGCTTGTCTGCTTGAATGTTGCCATGTTTTCATCCAATCCCAGGAGACTACTACGTAGTCGTTCCGTGCCTGAATGAACCTGCAAGTATCCGGGACCGTTAGGTCACCAAAGGCAAATCCCCGAACCAGGGGAATGCATCAAGGCAAATTAAATCACCATACAGAATCATGATTCAAGCATCTTCTGTACTTGTGCACTACTGTACTACTGTTCTATTGTACCACTGTATTCATGTTCTACAGTACTCGTGTATCTCGTGAAATTGGAAAAGACCCTGACCTGCATGTCGCGGACAACTCGGAAACGAGGCATAGTTTCACGGACGATCTTCGGGGCACTGGGGCCGCTCTGATCCGGATGGAACTCCATTGTTTCAGCCAACTGTACTGGACGAGATAGTGTGCAGCGTCCACCGTTCTTTCGCTGCATACCATCCGCTCCATGGCTGAACTCTACTGTATAGTCTACTGTACTAAATGAGATGGCTTGTAGCGCCCACTGTACTTTTGCTGTAAACTATTCTCGTTTAAGACTAGTGTCCTTAATGGCTATGCCAGCGACTCATGTTCATATAGATAAGTCATCCTCGCTTAGCGGCTATTCGCGTGCGAGTCACTGCATCGCATCAATGAACAACTGAACACCTGAACGATCATGTTAAAATGACCCTCGTGTTTGCATATGCTATGCCTCCTGAATGCTTATACTTGCCCGTGCTTGAATTAACATGTTTGCCTCAATGTTTGCCTTGGACAGGGAAGGAGATGGTAAGTTGGTAAGTCTCGCCATGTTTCCTCTCATGTCGCACGATGCACTGCCACACGGATTAGGCTATTCAAATCTTGCATGAAACTGATCCTAAGGCAACTAGAAAGACAACTTAATAGTTGTGCACGGAACCTATATTACGTGTTTGGATTTGTCGAGCGGGCGAGTAGCTTCCCCACCAGTGCATTCAATGTACTGATAATCCACCAGTTTGTATGCAGGGTGCTGGAGAACCTCGTTCGGTGTGGATGCCTCCAACGTGCGTGCTTAGGCGTGAAGATCACTCCGAAGCAACGGTGCGTCCGGAACTGAAGCACATATACAAGACATAATGTTGGAGCGTTGCCGGAACATCGCCTGTACAATCATTCCACAATTGTAGCCACTTGGCACACTTTTACTGTTTCAGAGAGAGAGGCTTGAGCGACTTATAATCTCGGCTATACGCCGCCTATAACACTTGTTCATATCAATAGAAGAGCTTGCTTTACTCTAACTTGTGTTTCAATACTTTCGCTATATTTGTCGACTCAGTGAACCTGTTATCGATCGCCTATGCGTTCATGACTCTGCTGCACTCGGACAATCTGTGCGACTCTGTGGCTTAGAACTCTTACCGCCAGCCAATGAACCATGGCCTTGCACGGGCGTGGCTCACGCTCGTGCGGCATCACGCCCGGATGAGTCAAGCGATCGTTCCGCGGGAGCGCTGGCGAGGGTGATTCCCACCTAGCGGGAACGGCCGATTGACTGTGGGAGATCGGGGCGTGACATATTGGTATCAGAGCCTGGCTTCTACGCCTTTGGACTTCAATTCGATTATCTCAGTTTCGAAAGCTCGTTCGTGGGTTATGTGCACGCTCTCTCTCAATGCCTCGATGGGATGTTCCAACAATAAGTCTAAATACTTTCAAAATATGTTTTGAATGATATGCTTGCTTGTATGTTGCTGTGCTGCGAGTGGCCTTTGTGCCAACCTGTGCGAACCCTTGAGAGTATCGCTAGTAGCTTGTCCGATTTTCACTAACTCTAAGTTTGGTTGAATGCATCTATTCGAGGGACGCCTTGAACTAGTGCACCATCCAAGACTTAAGAAAAGGTGAAACTCGAGTGCTAAGACTTCGCTATCACTAAGCTGGTTGACGTGTTCATGCTAGAAATGTATTTCGAAAGTGCGCACGATCCAGTCTAAGCGATATGCTGATTTTGATGCTTGTGCAAGTGAATATCCAAATGAACAAGTACAACGACTTGTCTAGGATTGCCTCAACCCTAGATTACTACTTGTCCTCAGTAAGTCTCGAGGACGAGACTTTTTCTGAGTTGGGTAGGATGTAACACCCCGTTCTGTTCTAGCGGACTGCCGACTCAAAACGGCAAAAGTGCAGCTGTCCCGACCCACTTTGCCTCAAACAAGAAGCAAAGGATATCCAGACTTGCCCCTACAGGATTTCAGCTTAGGCTTTCAGAGGCTCGCTTGACGTATCGCTCTACCGAGGTGAATCATCGCTAAGGTGGGTGGCTACGGTAAACTTGTCTTTGCTTAGCCAGCACACATAAAATGTAAAATATTCATGCTAGTCGCTAGGTGAATCACCCCTGCATGCTAATAAATCCAACGCACCTAGCTAAGGGAGTAATCCCAACTTGTATTGCTTATGCTAGAACATAGAAATTGAAATACTGCTTATATTCAAACCCTCGCATGCTAAGTCCCTAACGGCTTCATCTCTCGGCTTACCTTTGGGTCCGAGCAAACGTGTTTACTTATGTTCCTTAGAAATGCATGCTTGTCTGCTTGAATGTTGCCATGTTTTCATCCAACCCCAGGAGACTACTACGTAGTCGTTCCGTGCCTGAATGAACCTGCAAGTATCCGGGACTGTTAGGTCACTAAAGGCAAATCCCCAAACCAGGGGAATGCATCAAGGCAAGTTAAATCACCGTACAGAATCATGATTCAAGCATCTCATGTACTCGTACACTACTGTACTACTGTACCACTGTACTCCTATTCTACAATACTCGTGTATCTCGTGAAATTGGAAAAGACCCTGACCTGCATGTCGCGGACAACTCGGAAACGAGGCATAGTTCCACGGACGGTCTATGGGGCACTGGGGCCGCTCCGATCCGGATGGAACTCCATTGTTTCAGCCAACTGTACTGGACGAGATAGTGTGCAGCGCCCACCGTTCTTTCGCTGTATACCATCCGCTCCATGGCTGAACTCTACTGTATAGTCTACTGTACTAAACGAGATGGCTTGTAGCACCCACTGTACTTTTGTTGCAAACCATTCTCGTTTAAGACTAGTGTCCTTAATGGCTATGTCAGCGACTCATGTTCATATAGATAAGTCATCCTCGCTTAGCGGCTATCATCGTGCGAGTCACTGCATCGCATCAATGAACAACTGAACACCTGAACGATCATGTTAAAATGACCCTCGTCTTTGCATATGCTATGTCTCCTGAATGCTTATACTTGTCCGTGCGTGAATTAACATGTTTTCCTCAATGTTTGCCTTGGACAGGGAAGGAGATGGTAAGTTGGTAAGTCTCGCCGTGTTTTCTCTCATGTCGCACGGCGCACTGCCACACGGATTAGGCTATTCAAATCTTGCATGAAACTGATCCTAAGACAACTAGAAAGACAACTTAATAGTTGTGCACAAAACCTATATTACGTGTTTGGATTTGTCGAGCGGGCGAGTAGCTTCCCCACCAGTGCATTCAATGTACTGATAATTCACCAGTTTGTATGCAGGGTGCGGGAGAACCTCGTTCGGTGCGAATGCCTCCAACGTGCGTGCTTACGCGTGAAGATCACTCCGAAGCAACGGTGCGTCCAGAACTGAAGCACATATACAAGACATAATGTTGGAGCGTCACCGGAACATCGCCTGTACAATCATTCCACAATTGTAGCCACTTGGCACACTTTTACTGTTTCAGAGAGAAAGGCTTGAGCGACTTGTAATCTCGGCTATACGCCGCCTGTAACACTTATTCATATCAATAGAAGAGCTTGCTTTACTCCAACTTATGTTTCAATACTTCTGCTATATTTGTCGACTCAGTGAACCTGTTACCGATCGCCTATGCGTTCATGACTTCGCTGCACTCGGATAATCTGTGCGACTCTGTGGCTTAGAACTCTTACCGCCAGCCAATGAACCATGGCCTTGTACGGGTGTGGCTCACGCTTGTGCGGCATCACGTCCGGATGGGTCAAGCGATCGTTCCGCGGGAGTGTTGGCGAGGGTGATTCCCACCTAGCGGGAACGGCCGATTGCCTGCGGGAGATCGGGGCGTGACATCAAATGGTCCAATATACATTGGGCTCAACTTGACACGCCCTCCGAATCGAATGGTGCCTCTAGCAGGTGATATCCTCAAGAAGACATGATCGCCCTCTTTAAAATCCAAGGGACGACGATGAAGGTCTGTCCACTGCTTTTGTCTGTCTTACGCTGCTCGTAAGTGCCCTTGTATCTTCTTTACTGTCTCAACGATATTGACTACCAACTCTAGTCCCAGAATCTGACGTTCTCCCACGTCACTCCAACACACGGGAGACCTACACTTTCTTCCATACAATGCTTCAAACGGAGCCATCTGGATGCTCGCTTGATAGCTATTGTTGTAAGAAAACTCCACAAGGTGTAGGTGGTCCTCCCATGATCCTCCAAAGTCTAACATACAAGCCCTCAACATATCCTCCAGTGTCTGAATAGTACGTTTGGACTGCCCATCTGTCTGCGAGTGATAAGATATACTGAACTTCAGACGAGTCCCAAGACTCTCTTGCATGCTTCTCCAAAAGTGAGATATAAAACGCGAATCCCTGTCTGACACAATGCTGACAGGTATGCCGTGCAACCTCACGATTTGTCTCATGTATAAGTCGGCCAAAGCTTCTATAGACTAGCCAACTCTAAAAGGCAAGAAATGTGCTGACTTGGTGAGCCGATCCACTATTACCCATACTGCATCTCTCCCACTTGGACTCTTTGGAAAACCCGTGACAAAGTCCATAGTGATATGCTCCCACTTTCACTCAGGAATCAAAAGTGGTTGTAGTAGCCCTACTGTTCTCTGATGGTCCACCTTCACCTGCTGACATACTAGACATTTGGCTACAAAGCCAGCTATCTCACTTTTTATCCCATGCCACCAAAAATGTTGTCGTAAGTCACGGTACATCTTGGTGCCTCCAGGATGAATATAATATATCGAACTATGAGTTTCTGCCATCAGCTCCTGTCGAATCTCTCCATTGGAAACATTTAGACGATCATCACATCGTAATGTCCCGTTATCATGAATGCGCAATCCCGTCTGCTCTCCGGCCTCTGTCTTATCTTTCAATCTCCTGAATCTGGCGTTCATAGGCAAAGCTGCCTTGATCCTCTGTACTAGTGATGATTATACTTGCAAGTTGGCTAATGTCCCATCTGCTCCGGGTAATATCACTTCTATGCCAAGCTCTTGTAAGTCCTCCAATAATTCTCTCTGTGTCATCAAGAAGTACGCTACTGGTTTCCGGCTTAACGCGTCTGCTACAACGTTAGCCTTGCCTGGGTGATAATGTAGCTCTATCTTAAAATCCTTTATCAACTCAAGCCACCGACATTGCCTCATATTTAGCTCCTTCTGCGTGAAGACATACTTAAGGCTTTTGTGGTCAGTATAGATCTCCACTCGTTCCCCATATAAGTAATGTCTCTATAGCTTCAGAGCAAAAACAACGGCTACAAGCTCCAAGTCATGAGTTGGATAATTCTTCTCATGTACTCGTAACTGTCTAGATGTATATGCGATTACCTTGCCATGTTGCATCAACACGCATCCCAAGCCTTTTCCTGATGCGTCCCTGTAAATTATATAACCTCATGATCCTGATAGAATATTCAATACTGGTGCTGTGGTCAGTCGCTTCTTCAACTCCTCGAAAGCGGCTTGACACTCGTCGGTCCATACGAACTCTTGATCCTTGCACGTCAACCGAGTCATAGGCGCTGCTATTCTTGAGAAGTTCTCCATGAACCGTCGATAATATCCTGCGAGTCCAAGGAAACTCCTCACCTCTTATATTGATTTAGGAACGGGCCATGTCTCGACTGCCGAGATTTTCTCTGGATCAACAGAAATACCATCTCCCGTAACGACATGCCCAAGAAACGAGACTCTGTCCAAGAAAACTCATATTTACTGAGCTTCACATATAACTGCTCTCTCCTCAAGGTCTCTAGGACGATCCGCAGGTGCTTCTCGTGCTCCTCGTGGCTCTTCGAATAGACAAGTATGTCATCTATGAAGACGACCACGAACTGGTCCAAATACTGATAGAATACTTGACATATTAAGTCCATAAAGATAGCTAGAGCATTTGTCAAACCAAATAGTATGACCAGAAACTCGTAGTGTCCATATCTTGTCCTGAATATGGTCTTCGGAATGTCCTGCTTTCGTACCTTCACCTGGTGATATTCCGATCTCAAGTCTATCTTCGAGAACACCTTGGCTCCACTAAGCCGGTCAAATAAGTCATCAATGCACGGCAATAGGTATTTATTCTTCACAGTCACTGCATTTAAGGCTCTAAAGTCAATGCACATACGCACTGACCCATCCTTCTTTGGTATAAACAATACTGGTACTCCCCAGGGTGATGCACTCGGCCGGATGAAACCTTTCTCCTCTAATTCTTTCAACTGTGCCTTCAGCTCATCCATCTCCTTCTTTGCCAATCTATAAACATGCGACGTTATGGGTGCTGCTCCCGGTGTCAATTCAATTGAGAATTATACGTCTCTGTCCGAAGGTAATCCTGACAATTCCTCTGGAAAGATGTCTTAAAACTCTAAAATAATGGGGTGATAGATAACGTCGTCCATTGCAAGTTGCACACCATCAAGGGCTTCTGTGGATCCTCGTGCAAACTCAAGTTCCGGCTGGCCTGGTACCTTAAAAAGAATGCTTCCTCCAAAACAGTCGAAGAAAGCGTGGTACTTGCTTAGCCAGTCCATCCCAAGCACAATATCAAAAGTTGGCATAGGAAGGACTAAGAGTCGAGCACTCATCTCTCTGCCATGAATTACTACAGGACACGATCTACAAATCCGACTAACAGGTACAACTCCTCCTGCGGTAAGAATTCTAACATAACTAGGTAAATGTGTGGTGGCAATATTGTGTTTGGCAATAAAACTAGAAGATATGAACGAGTGGGTGGCTCCCGTATCAAATAATGTCACAGTAGGAAAAGTAAAAGCAAGAGTAATACCTGCTATAACATCAATCTCCTGTTCTATGTCATCCACTTCTAGTGCAAACGCTTGTCCATTCCTTTGTGGTAGTCCATGACAGGCCCTCGTGTACTGATCCTTCTGAGTAGGTAGCGGTGGTCCTCGCTGAAATCCTTTGGCTGCTGGGGGTCGAGGTGCCCCTGGTCTAGTCATCTGCTGAACTGGCTTCAGTGTTGGAAGTGCTAGCCTCTGTATTGGCGGTGGAAGCGTCAATGTCTGCTGTATTGGACAGTCTCTTGCCATATGCTGTCCGGAACCATACCTCATGCATTATCCCAAACGAGTCCGATAGTCTCTCGAAATGTGCCCACGTTTCCTACAATAATTGCAGTGGGGCTTCTCCAAAATCTGATATGGTCCTGCACTGTGCTGATGCTGTTATTGTTGTGCCAAAGGACGTCTGATAGGTCATCCTTGTTGTGTCCTTGCTGGTCCCTGTTGTGTCTTTAGTTGACCTCCTTTTCCCCTATTGATGGTCTCTTATAACCTAGCTTCTGTCAATAGTTCGGCATAAGAGATCCGGGACTGTGAGCTAGTGTAGTGTTGGAGCTCCTGAGTTAGTCCGTGGTGAAATCTCTTAGCCTTCTCCAAGTCATTCGGTATCAGGGCAGCACCATATTTACTAAGGCGACTAAACTCTGCATCATACTCGTCAATTGTCTTGTTCCCCTGCTCCAGATGAAGAAACTGATCATACAACGCATCCCTTACCATCTATTTGGTTGTCTTTCTAGTATTGCCTTAGGATCAGTTTCATGGCAAATATCGAATAGCCTAACTCGTGTGGCAGTGCGTCGTGCGACATAAGAGGAAACACGGCGGGACTTACCAACTTACCATTTATCCTTCCCTGTCAAAGGCAAATCAAGTTAATT
Source organism: Iris macrosiphon (assembly GCA_036927795.1). Lineage (NCBI taxonomy): Eukaryota > Viridiplantae > Streptophyta > Magnoliopsida > Asparagales > Iridaceae > Iris > Iris macrosiphon. Next base: position 268,674,910 of record JAYESA010000005.1, on the reverse strand, counting down.
TAAGCACGAGCACGTATAATCATTCAGGGGCAATAACATATGCAAACACTGTGTTGTGAGCGAGGTTATGTTTCGGATGCACGAGATATAAGGATTTCTCAGATGTGTTGCATAAAATGTTCAAGTGCTCTTTATGCACAAGTGTTGTTATACCATGATCGTTCAGGTGTTTCAGGTGTTCATGATATGATGCAATAACTCGCACGTAGATAACCGCTAAGCGAGGATGACTTATCTATATGAACATGGGGTCACTGGCATAGCCATAAAGGACTAGGCATTTGATAGTCGATTTATGGAATAGGGCACAACGCATTGTACAAGACAAGCAATTTTGGCAATCGAGCGACACAAGAGGAGCTGTTGCACGCTGTCCCACCAAAAAAGGCGACTATTTGGGTAGACGGAGAGTCCAAGGTAATATGCGTTACCAAGGCCGAATACCGTGTATTGCCAACCCACAAGCCGGGATAGCATACTGGACCCTTCTTAGTGCTGGCAATACACCATGCATTCCTCCTAGGCCGGTACGATGGTGGTGCCCCGCTGATCGTCCGAGGAATGAGGTACCTCGTGCACGAGTTGTTCGTGACCATGCAAGTCTTAGGTCAATCCAGATTCACGAGATGCATGGGATACAGGAGATACACGAAGTGGTTGAATCTTGTTTCGTGTTCTGAACGGTATTGCTCCATGAGCTGTATTGCTTGCCTTAATTGATAAGATTTTTATCTGGTGTATAACTTGCCTTGATGCATGCCCCTGGTTCGGGGATTGCCTTGGTGACCTAACGGTCCCGGATACTTGCAGGTTCATATTACACAAAAGGGCTATTTGATAGTCTTCTGGCTGACTCGATGCATGCATGATACACGATTGTATTGGATGTGGCATAATCTCATTAGGACAAGCATTGAGTCGAGGCAATATTATAAGTTAACATATAAGCAGGCAAGCATTGCGTTCATAAGGAGGACTTAAGCGTTCATGTTGGCTCGGGCCTGAAGGTAAGCCGAGGAGTAAAACCGTAAGAAACTTTCCGAGCGACATGATCTAGCATTGTGCAGTGTAAACATATGAACAGTGCACTTATCGTTCTACACGAGGTATAGCGGGATCTCGTTGCACAAGTAAAGGTAGCATACAAATATGAGCAATGTTTTATTTCCATGTTCTAGCACAAGCGATACAAATTTAGGATTATTCCCTTAGCTAGGTGTGTTGTATTCTTATTAGCATGCAGGGGGTGATTCACCTAGCGACTAGCATGTATCGTTCCATATTTTAAGTGTGCTGGCTAAGCAAAGACAAGTTCACCGTAGCCACCCACCTTAGCGATGATTTGCCTCAGTCGAGGGATACTCCGAGCGAGCCTCTGAAAGCCTAAGCCGGAACTCCTGAAGGACAAGTCTGGATATCCTTTGCCTCAAATGAATATTCTCGCCTGAGCAAAGCGGGTCGGAACATTGCACTTCTGCGATTTTGAATCGACAATCCACTTGAGCGAAACGGGGTATTACATCATATACCACTCAAAAAAAAGTCTCATCCTCGAGACTTCCTAAGGGCAAGCCGTACTATCGCATTATGGAATCTAACCCAAGTGTGGCAATCGGTACCACTAAATCCATTAGAACACAATCTCCTACTCAATCCTCATGTCATGTTGCGTGTATGTTGAGTCGGGCTCATTTGCGCCTTAGCACGGGACATATTTCTTAACGCGGAGTATATTTCAATGCATCTTGATTCAACGGTCTAGGGCTGAGGCAAACTTGTTTATTTGGATATACACTTGCACTAGCATTTGAGATCAACATATCACGAGTCTGGGTCATACACATATTCGAAGTGCCCCTCAAACATATGCATGTCAACAAACTTAGCGATAACGAACTCTTGGCACTCGAGTTTCATATCTCTTGGGTCTTGGATCATACACACGTTTAAGGCGTCCCTCAAACATATGTATTCAACCAAACTTAGAGATAGTAAAATATGACAAGTTACTTATGAAGATCTTAAGGGTTCGTCTTATGAATCACAAGGATACTTTCGATAGTGTCAAATCCAATTTCATATCATTTTCCATCCAACTCAATTCAAGCATTTTATACTACCATTAAGCACGATCTATTTAGTTTACCGACTAGCATCCATCCGTTCGGGTCAAACTTAGATTTATTCAAGCGATATGGTATAGTCGGTAACACAGGTTCATTCACTCGGCACATGGTCGTCTGCCTAATTGCTAGGTCAGCTCACTGTCATGCCCTAATTTCGCCCAATCGATAATTGTCCCCCAGGCGTGATGTCGTGCACGCGTAGGGCGCGCGTACACAAGGCCTAGGCATAATGATAATCTTTAGAACATATGCAACAGAGTACGCAAATAAGATAACACACATTGAGGCATAGAAAGTTTTCTTTTATTGATAATGAATATCTATTTACAGACTCTTGACCCAAAAGCGATAAGGATGCCATATGGGCTTACAATTTGGATACAAAATAAGATAGCCGTTCAATACATTACATCCTTTACTAATTTTTCAAAAGCACAAAATACCTTGGGTGCGAGTCAGCACCATCTCCTTGTGGCTTCCAAAAGTGAGGGCGAGCTCCTTCGTTGCTTATGTACGGAAGCTCCCAAAAGTTACGATACGAATATGCCTTGATTCAGGAAGGGGTTCGGAGAAAGATTCAGCTCCTCGTCGCGTCGCCTTGGCTCGGGGAACCTGCTACAACGAGGGTCAGTACTTCAAATAGTACCGGTGAGGGCGAGCTAACCCAACTTTACCAAAATCTATAACGAGTTTATATGAGCATGCAACATTTTATTTATGTGATCTTTTTATCTTGCCTTAGTTCAATTCTTGCATAAGATAGAGTAAAACGACATAACCAAATGTTCCACCGCTCGGTGACTTTACCTGTACCGTCTGAACCACCTGTACAAAATTTACCATGATCTTCCCTGCCACGAAGACATAGTTAGTCTGCACAGTTTAAATATATATAACAATCACTTGGTTGGACTAGGGATGGGTCGGTTGCCATTCTGCCTCGGCTAGCTAGCCCTTGGCGGACGCACAGACCCATCCAATGCTAGGACAACACTAGCAATTTTGTTCTACCCGGGGCGAAGCAGTCCCAGTGCCCCGGTGATCGTTCGTAGAACGATATCCCTTGTATACAAGTTGTCCAAGACCATATTTTCACAACCAACTAAGTTATCAATTGAGACACATATTTAAGCAATATAAGTAAATATACTTCATGCGCTTCTTGTAGTCTAAGGTACTTGCATAATTTAACACATTCCACCATTTTGCAGCATGCATGAACAGTTATAGATGAATGAATTCTAACTACAACTGACACAAGATAGCTATATGTATAACGGACATGCACGCATCAATGTGATCATTTGGATTTCTATGTGACAAGCAATATTAGTGTTTCAAATCTACTTCTTCTTTATTCTGACTCAATCTTATTGTTTTGGAATCGTTTGATCGGAATGCACAAATAAGTCAATTTTCTTTAGAATAAAGACTTGGAAGAAGGGAGATAATCGAAGCAAGCAACTCACAAGTTGGTGAACTAGAAGAGAGAAGGAGAGATCTTTAAGATTCTGCTAGCGCGTTGCCTATCAGTTTACCTGCACGCACCAACAGCTGATCAATATCTCCTGCTTTGGTCTATGAGGTTCGATACGAAATACAAAATCCTAAGAACGAAAGCAATGAAATCCATCAAAACCGTTCAAGAAAACGCAAGTCATAAAGCTAACAAGAAAGCAACAAAGCGGCATTAAAACGGACAAGGAAAACCAGCGCAACGGAAAGGCCCCTCTCGACTCTTCCGCCGAGTTCTTCCTTGAGGCACGATCCGTTAAATATGGGACCTAATTCTGAAGAAACCAATCCATAACAAGGAAAGGATCTTGATTCAATCTATCCCGATCGGACGGTATCAAGTATTTCTTGGCCGCGCTCCCCGAATAGGGGGAACGGGACATTACATCATAACCATCTAATAGAAAGTTTCGTCCCAAAACTTAGGAATAGAACCTACCCCTAAGGAATAATGAGGAAAACCTTTTCCTCATATCAGATTCGAGTTTCCACGTCGATTCTTCGACTGCGTAGTTTTGCCACAGGACGCGCACTAGCGATACTGCCCGATTCCGTAACTGCTTTTCCTTATGCTCCAAGATCTGGACGGGCTCTTCGACATAAGACAAATCCGCTTGCAGATCTAACTGACCAAAGTCTACCATATGGTTTGGGTCATGCACATACTTTTTAAGCTGAGACACATAAAAAATATTGTGCATATCTGATAGGGCTGGCGGTAATGCAATTTGGTAAGCAACTGAAGTGACACGTTTGAGAATTTCGAACAGGCCAACAAATCTCGGACTTAACTTCCCCTTTACCCCAAATCTTGTAACTCCCTGCATGGACGAGACTTTTAGAAACACGTGGTCACCCTCTTGAAACTCAAGGGGGCGACGACAAGCATCGGCATAGCTCTTCTGCCGGCTTTGTGCTACTTTTAATCGTTCTCAAATCAGCCGAACCTTTTGGACTGTTTGTTCAACCAGTTCCGGCCCAAGAATTTGCCTTTCTCCAACTTCATCCTAGTAGATCAGTGACCTATACTTCCGTCCATACAGAGCCTCATACAGAGCCATTTGGATGCTAGATTGATAACTATTGTTGTATGCAAATTCGGCTAGCGGCAGGTTGACGTCCCAACTTGACTTTGAATCGATTACGCAGAGGCGCAACATGTCTTCTAGTCCCTGATTCACTCGTTCTGTTTGGCCATCTATTTGAGGATGGTAGGCTGAGCTAAATTTCAACTTGGTCCCCATCGATGACTGAAGGCTTTCCCAGAAATGTGAGACGAACCGTCCGTCCCGATCTGATACTATGGAAACTGGCACTCCGTACAGCCAGACTATCTCATCAAGGTAGGTCTGGACAAGGCGATCGATACCCCAAGTACTTTTAATGGCAATAAAGTGTGCAGACTTAGTTAACCTGTCGACGATGACCCAGATTGCGTCGTTCTTCCGTTGCGTCCTTGGCAGGCCAACAATGAAGTCCATGCTTATGTGCTCCCACTTCCATTCCTGGATAGCAAGATTCTGCATTTCTCCGTCCGGCCTCTGATGTTCTGCTTTCATCCTCTGACAGGTTATGCATTTTGACACAAAGAACGCCACATCTTTCTTCATCTCGTGCCACCAGAAGATAGTACGAAGATCTCTATACATTTTCGTGCTCCCAGGATGGATTGTATAGGCTGCATAATGAGCTTCGGCAAGGATCTCCTTTCTGAGTTCTGAGTCGTTGGGTACGCATAGCCTTCCTTTAACTTGCAGTACCCCATTTTCATCTACAGCAAAGTCTTTCACCTTCCCCGCTAGAATCTGCTCCCGCATTTTTCTGAGGAATGGGTCGTCCCTCTGAGTAGATGTGACTCTCTCCATCGGGTTAGGTACAAATCGCATCTGAGCAACCCGCACGCCGCGATACCGAATTCGGAGTTCGATGCCCAACTCTTCTAAGTCCCTTTGTAACCTGCTATCAACGGACAGGGATCCTACAAAGACCCGACTCAACGCATCCGCTACCACATTACCCTTACCAGGAGTGTAGTCTATCGTCAAATCATAATCCTTTATCAATTCTAGCCAACGTCGCTATCGTAGGTTCAGATCCGTCTAGGTGAACAAGTACTTCAAACTCTTGTGATTAGTATAAATTCGGCAAGGCACTCCATAAAGGTAGTGTCGTCACAACTTTAACCCGAACACAATTGCTGCCAGTTCCAGATCATGCGTAGGATAATTCTTTTCGTGCTTTTTTAGCTGTCTGGATGCATAGGCTATCACTTTGTCTTACTGCATAAATACATACCCTAAGCCCTGTCCTGACGCATCGCTAAAGATTTGGAATCCCGAGGTCTCGTCTGGTAGTGCAAGTAACGGGGCAGAGGTGAGGCGATGCTTTAACTCTTGAAATAAAGTTTCGCAGTCGGTGGACCACTCAAACGCGACTCTCTTCTGTGTAAGGCGAGTCAGAGGTGAGGCTAGTTCGGAAAAATCCTTTATGAACCGCCTGTAGTAGCCCGCTAACCCGAGAAAGCTTCAAATTTCACTAACGGATGCAGGTCGCTTCCACTTGATAATGGCCTCCACCTTCTTTGGATCGACTGAAATACCTCCCGCAGAAATGATGTTCCCAAGGAAAGATACACTGCTCAGCCAGAATTCGTACTTACTCAATTTCGCATATAACTTGTTGTCCCGAAGGGTTTGTAGCACGGTCCGCAAGTGCTCTGCATGCTCTGCCCCATTCTTCGAATACACCAAGATATCATCGATGAACACTACTAGAAAGCTATCGAGATACGGCCGGAACACTTGGCTCATTAAACCCATAAAGGCGGCAGGGGCATTGGTCAAGCCGAATGGCATTACCAAAAACTTATAGTGGCCGTAGCGAGTGTGAAAGGCTGACTTTGGCATATCGTCCGGCTTAATTTTGAGCTGATGGTAACCCGAGCGGAGGTCAATTTTCGAGAAAACTGTTGCAGCTTGTAATTGATCAAAAAGATCGTCTATTCTGGGGAGGGGGTACTTATTTTGGATAGTAGCCTTATTCAATTCCCGATAGTCGATGCAGAGCCGCATCGAACCATCCTTTTTCTTAACAAACAACACAGGCGCACCCCATGGAGACACACTCGGACGGATGTATCCCCGATCTAGCAACTCTTGCAACTGTATCTTTAACTCTTTCAGCTCTGCTGGTGCCATTCGATACGGAGTTTTGAAAATCGGTTGGGTTTCTGGAAATGTGTCAATAGTGAACTCTACCTCTCGATCGGGCGGCATACCGGGCAACTCGTTTGGGAACACGTCAGGAAAATCTGTCACAACGGGAATGGACTCAACATTTGCGCAATCTTATCGAGTGTCTCGAACGGATGCCAAGTAACCTACACAGCCGGAGTGAATCATTCGTCGAGCAGATATTGCTGAGATCACCATGCAGGCATTTGACGCTTTCGACTGTGGACTGCACAAGTAGCAAAATTCGATCTCGCCAGGAAGATGAAACACGACTTTCTTCTTCGCACAATCGATAGTAGTTGAGCAAGCGCCAAGCCAATCCATTCCCAGAATGATGTCGTAGTCCCCTATGTCTAGAACTATCGCATCAAGTGACAATTTTCTCCCTCTGATACAAATGCAGCCATCACGATAAACTGAATCGACAGGCAAGCTCGTGCCTGACGGAGTACTGACGCTAAGCCTTAGGCCTAACGGGGATTGAATGAATTTGTGTTCCCTAGCAAAGTTTGTTGACACAAAACTGTGTGTGGCACCAGAATCAAACAATACTCGAGCAGGTATATTATTAAAGAGTAATATACCTGACACCGTCGTGTTTGATACGAGTGCCTCATCCCGAGTCAGAGCATAGACTCGACCTTGAGCGTTCTGTGGTGCCGTCTGATTCGCTCGAAGTACTTGCCCCTATTCCTGAGGCGCACAGTTTTGTTGTTGCTGCTGGTTTGGTCTACCTGCCCGATAGTTCGCTGCCATATGCCCCTGACGACCGCACTTAAAGCACAATCCTTTAAATACTCGGTAGTTTTGAGCGATGTGTCCAGTATGATTACATCGGTGATAAACGAGCTTGCTACCTTTCCCTGGGTTTGCACCTTGGTTACCGCCGTAGTTGGAGTGCTTGGGCACATTGTTACCCCAAGAGTTGCTAGGATGCTTGTGATTGATATTTTGCACAGCACCGGTGCGAACTGGGGGGTACTGCGGTTCGAGGAAGAGGGCATGGTTTAGAGACTCCCGCATGGTTCGGTACTGGGGGACCACAACGTGGGCACGAATTGAAGGTCACAGTCCTATCTCAAATCTTCATGCACGATTCTCGGCATCATAGAGGTGAGACTTAGCAAATTTTGCAAGTCTGTTGAATTCTGAGGCATATTGCTGTATTGTCATGTCGTCCTACTGCAGATGTGTAAATTCGTCTTCTTTCTTGCGGCGGACGGCGGGTGGAAGGTACTCCTCCTCGAAGGCTTTGCGGAACATGGACCAAGAGATAGTCGTCCTGCTACCTTCGCTCAGTAAGGCTTGTTTATGCACATCCCACCAATCATGTGCATTTAAACAGAGCTAAAGTTGGGCACACGCTAATCTTTTGATTTTGTTCATGCGAAGCACTTCGAAGTGGTCTTCCAACTCAACCAGCCAATCCAATGCCACGGAGGGGTCCTCAGTCCCCTGGAAGGTAGCATGACACATCTTTTTGAACTCTGATATCTGAAGAATAGGACCCTTATCATCTGAAAGAGGAGGTTCTGGAGAGTCTTGAGGTCCCGCAATATCAGCTACGACTGGCGCTGCCATGGCGGCCGCTGATGTAGAATGGTTGCTGGCGACTAGCATCGTCATAATCATTTGCAAGGTATCCATTTGCTTCTGCTGGATTTCGGACTGAGTCTGTTGCGCCAGAAATTGTGCCTCTATCAGAGAATCAAATTGACTCTGACGTAGTTCGGCTTGTCTCTGTTGCGTTTCCATCAAACGCATCATTCGTTTGAATGGGTCCACAGAGGGTGCAACAGTCGGACTTCCTGAGCTGCCCGACGTGCCGGAACTACTCCCTTGCACTTGTGCCACCACCTGCGCTTGTGCACCCTGCTCTGAGGCCGTTCCTTCAAGGAGAAGTAACTTAAATTAGTCTCAAAATATATATTATGGACTCACTGTATGGAACGCATCTTATTTTGGCCAAGCGAGTTTAAAGGTTCGTCTGAGAGGGACAGGGTCATTTCAAGAAACTTTTCTGACACGAAGGTCAAAGGATCTGAAGCTATGCTCTGATACCAATATGTCACGCCCCGATTTCGCTCAATCGATAATCGTCCCCCGGGCATGATGTCGTGCACGCGTAGGGCGTGCGTACACAAGTCCTAGGCATAATGATAATCTTTAGAACATATGCAACAGAGTACACAAATAAGATAAAATAAATTGAGGCATAGAAAATTTTCTTTTATTGATAATAAACAACTGTTTACATACTCTTGACCCAAAAGCGATAAGGATGCCACACGGGCTTACAACTTGGATACAAAATGAGATAGTCATTCCATACATTACATCCTTTACTAATTTTTTAAAAGCACAAAACACCTTGGGTGCGAGTCAGCACCATCTCCTTGTGGCTTCCAAAAGTGAGGGCGAGCTCCTTCGTTGCTTTTGTACGGGAGCTCCCAAAAGTCACGACACTAATACGTCTTGATTCAGGAAGAGGGTCGGAGAAATCTTCAGCTTTTCGTCGGGTCACCTTGGCTCGGGGAACCTGCTGCAACGAGGGTCAGTACTTCAAAGAGTACGAGTGAGGGTGAGCTAACCCAACTTTACCAAAATCTATAACGAGTTTATATGAGCATGCAACATTTTATTTATGTGATCTTTCTATCTTGCCTTAGTTCTTGCATAAGATAGAGTAAAACGACATAACCAAATGTGCCACCGCTCGGTGACTTTACCTGTACCGTCTGAACCACCTGTACAAAACTTACCATGATCTTCCCTGCCACGAAGACATAGTTAGTCTGCACAGTTTAAATGTACATAACAATCACTTGGTTGGACTAGGGATGGGTCGGCTGCCATTCCGCCTCGGGTAGCTAGCCCTTGGCGGACACACGGACCCATCCAATGCTAGGACTACACTAGCAATTTTGTTCTACCCGGGGCGAAGCGATCCCAGTGCCCCGGCGACCGTTCGTAGAACGATATCCCTTGTATACAAGTTGTCCAAGACCATATTTCCACAACCAACTAAGTTATAACTTGAGACACATATTCAAGCAATATAAGTAAATAAACTTCATGTGTTTCCTATAGTCTAAGCTACTTGCATAATTTAACACATTCTACCATTTTGCATCATGCATGAACAGTTATAGATGAATGAGTTCTAACTACAACTGACATAAGATAGCTATATGTATAACGGACATGCACACATCAATGTGATCGTTTGGATTTCTGTGTGACAAGCAATATTAGTGTTTCAAATCTACTTCTTCTTTATTCTGACTCAATCTTATTATTTTGGAATCGTTTGATCGGAATGCATAAATAAGTCAATTTACTTTAGAATAAAGACTTGGAAGAAGGGAGCTAATCGAAGTAAGCCACTCACAAGTGGCTGAACTAGAAGAGAGAAGGAGAGATCTTTAAGACTCCGCTAGCACATCGCCTATCCGTTCACCTGCACGCACCAACAGCTGATCAATATCTCCTGCTTTGGTCTCCGAGGTTCGATACGAAATACGAAATCCTAAGAACGAAAGCAATGAAATCCATCAAAACCGTTCAAGAAAATGCAAGTCATAAAGCCAACAAGAAAGCAACAAAGCGGCATCAAAAACGGGTAAGAAAAACCTGCGCAACGGAAAGGCCCCTCTCGACTCTGTCGTCGAGTCCTTCCTTGAGGCACGATCTGTTAAATATGGGACCTAATTCCGAAGAAACCAAACCATAACGAGGAAAGGATCTTGATTCAATCTGTCCCGATCGGACGGTATCAAGTATTTCTTGGTCGCGCTCCCCGAATAGGGGGAATGGGGCATTACAATCACAAGGTCATAGGTATAAGTTCAAGCACTCAATACATCATGCAATTTGTCGCACGATGCTCACCCCAATTCCTAGGGTCAAACCATTTTTTATTTGCACGGGGTATTCTACCCAAGCTTATTTTACTCAGATTTCTAAACATCGAGCACAGATTTTTGCTACTCTTAATAACACGTTCGTTTGCATTGGGGACGAGTCCATTTAGTAATATCCACAATATTCAAGATGCAAGACAGGCCTAGTGATTTGCATAGTCTATCCCTCCAAACATGTTTTGATAGAATCCCTATCCATTTTGAGTCTAGTCCACCAAGCCAAGATTCGATTCTAAGCCCTTTTTAATTATAACTCCAAGTCGTCCAACCTGATTTATGTATTCGTTCACGAAACCATCAAGCGTGATTTATTTCAGGTTCTAAGCTAACTTATCCATTTCGAAACATTTCCCATTTTACTTGTATTCTAAATTCATCTTATCGTGTCGAACCAAAAGTCAAGATGATCCATTTGTTTGTTATGCCTCAGACTCCCGCAAGTTCGATCACCCTCGTTGGACGTGAGATCACCACGTCAATGCTCCCGCTGGATGATCTTCCTAAACCGGGCGTAACGTATGTATGAGTATAGAGTTACGCTCACACAAGGCAAGAACATTTAAATGTTGGTTATCTTCGACACGATCGAGACACCTTAATACTTTACCAAGTCAAGCCCAAATCTATTTCATCTTTTGATACGTTCCATTCATCGAGTTCGTTTGGAAAAATCTCCGAACACGTTCCCTTGAGTTCGATCATCCCCGCCGTACGTGAAATCACTACGCCGTCGCTTCCGCAGGATAACCGTTCTCGTTGGGACTGTTTTTGAGAGTTATCATTTCGTACATGAATTCAAGACCATTCTTTCGAACTCCAAGCTAAATCCATTATCATTCATCTCTTTCATCAAACCACAATATTTATTTCGGGCTAACTTCTTTTCGAGCGATATTGTATTCAAGTTCAATCCGTTTGTTTCAATCCGAATCGCTCGTACAATCCTCTAAGTTTCCAACAAGTTTCTTTAACCAAGATATTGATTTCCAATTTCCACAATCCCAATTCGATATAAGCCTTTTTATTTGATTCAAGACATTCTGAAATTGTTCTATCCGACTATCATACGAGACCTATGGATCAGTTTGGACATTTCTAAATGATCCATACACCACTCGGAATTGAGTCATCCAATTTAATCCATATTCGATTTGTATCCTCCGATACGAAATATCGTTGGAGCTATTTCCAAAATCCAAGCACGATTCTCTATATTCGCCTAAGCGATAAACCCGAGAATATTTCTATCGGTTGGTATTCTAAGTCTGACTCGTCTTGTTCCTGAACAATATCCCATTCTCGTTACAACTTACCTTGCACCAAAGGGTATTGGCGCGATACTCAACACAACTTAGCCGAAAGGTTGTGTGCAACATTAACCGTTCGGGACAAAATTTGATTTCGTACTAACCGGTTGGGCAAACATGTATAGGTGTCAGGTTCGCACATAAGTCATGATTCTAGCACGAGTCTATTCCCAACGGGTCTAGCACAGGCTGGCACAAAGGCCTAACGTATCACAATATTGTACAAGCAATCATATCATTCACATGCACATTTTGAAAGTATTTAGACTCATTATTGGAACATTCCGTTGGACATTGAGAGAGAGTGTGCACATAACTCACGAACGAGCTTTCAAAACTGAGAAAATTAAAACGAAGTCCAAAGGCATATAGCCAAGCTATGATACCAATATGTCACACCCCGATCTCCCGCAGGCTTTTCGGCCGTCCCCGCTAGGCGAGAATCACCGCGCCAGCGCTCCCGCAGAAAGATCGCTTCGACCCATCTGGACGTGATGCCGCACGAGCGTGAGCCGCGCCCGTGCAAGGCCATGGTTTTGGCTGGCGGTTAGAGGTCTAAGCCACAGAGTCGCACAGATTGTCCGAGTGCAACGGAATTATAAACGCATAGGCAATTGGTAATAAGTTCACTGAGTCATCAATGGCGGAAGCATTGAATAACACAAGTAGAAGTAAAGCAAATTCTTTATTGATATAAACAAGTGTTACAGGCGGCGCATAGCCGAGATTACAAGTCGCTCAAGCCTCTCTCTCTAAAATAGTAAAAGCGTGCCAAGTGGCTATATTTATGGAATAATACAGGCGATATTCCAACATTATGTCTTGTATATATGATTCAGTTCCGGATCGCAACGCTCCAAGGCTTCGGATTGACTCCATGCCTTAGCACACACGAAGGAGGCATCTACACCGAACGAGGTTCTCACGCACCCTGCAAACAACCTGGTGGATTATCAGTATACGAATGCACTGGTGGGGAGGCTACTCGCCCGCTTGACAAATCCAAACACGTAATATATGTTCCGTACGTCATCTATTTGGTTGTCTTTCTAGTATTTCCTTAGGATCAATTTCATGGCAAATATTGAATAGCCTAACTCGTGTGGCAGTACGTCGTGCGACATAAGAGGAAATACGGCGAGACTTACCAACTTACCATTTGTCCTTCCCTGTCCAAGGCAAATCAAGTTAATTTAAGCACGAGCACGTATAATCATTCAGGGGCAATAACATATGCAAATACTGTGTTGTGAGCGAGGTTATATTTCGGATGCACGAGATATAAAGATTTCTCAGATGTGTTGCATAAAATATTCAATTGCTCTTTATGCACAAGTGTTGTTATACCATGATCGTTCAGGTGTTTCAGGTATTTATGATGTGATATAATAACTCGCACGCGGATAGCCGCTAAGCGAGGATGAGTTATCTATATGAACATGGGGTCACTGGCATAGCCATAAAGGACCAGGCATTTGATAGTCAATTTGCGAAATGGGGCACAACGCATTATACAAGACAAGCGATTTTGGCAATCGAGCGACACAGGAGGAGCTGTTGCACGTTGTCCCGCCAGAACAGGCGACTATTTGGGTAGACGGAGAGTCCAAGGTAATATGCGTTACCAAGGCCGAATACCGTGTATTGCCAACCCACAAGCTGGGATAGCATACTGGACCCTTCTTAGCGCTGGCAATACACCATGCATTCCTCCTAGGCCGGTGCGATGGCGGTGCCCCGCTGATCGTCCGAGGAATGAGATACCTCGTGCATGAGTTATCCGTGACCATGCAAGTCTTGGGTCAATCCAGATTCACGAGATGCATGGGATACAGGATATACATGAAGTGGTTGAATCTTGTTTCATGTTCTGAAAAGTATTGCTCCATGAGTTGTATTGCTTGCCTTAATTGACAGGATTTTCGTCTGGTATATAACTTGCCTTGATGCATGCTCCTGGTTGACTCGATGCATGCATGATACACGATTGTGTTGGATGTGGCATAATCTCATTAGGGTAAGCATTGAGTCGAGACAACATTACAAGTTAACATATAAGTAGGCAAGCATTGCATTCATAAGGATGACTTAAGCGTTCATGTTGGCGCGGGCCTGAAGGTAAGCCGAGGAGTGAAACCGTAAGAAACTTTTCGAGCGACATAATTTAGGGTCGTACAGTGTAAACATGTGAACAGTGCACTTATCATTCTACACGAGGCATAGCGGGGTCTCGTTGCACAAGTAAAGGTAGCATGTAAATATGAACAATATTTTATTTCCATGTTCTAGCACAAGCAATACAAATTTGGGATTATTCCCTTAGCTAGGTGCTTTGTATTTTTATTAGCATGAAGTGGGTGATTCACCTAGAGACTAGCATGTATCATTCCATATTTTAAGTGTGCTGGCTAAGCAAAGACAATTCACCGTAGCCACCCACCTTAGCGATGATTCGCGTCGGTCGAGGGATACTCCGAGCAAGCCTCTGAAAGCCTAAGCCAGAACTCTTGAAGGGACAAGTCTGGATATCCTTTGCCTCAAACAAATATTCTCGCCTGAGCAAAGCAGTCCACTTGAGCGGAACGGGGTATTACATTTTTTTCTCATCCAATCCCAATTTATATTGTTTGTGCAATTTTCCAATTGTTAGGGGCGTTTGTGCAAATAGAAAATTAGGTGTCCACCTTCCATTGGATCCAAGCCAAGAAGAAATCCCCTCCCTCATTGTTGACCGGTCCACCTTGGTTTCCCACCATTTTTGGGTGTACTACGTACTACTTTTTCCCTACATCATCCACACCCTCCATTCAAATTTGGCCCATCCTAGCCACTCATTCCTTCATGAAAAATCAATCCCCCCATCCCTAGGAATGCACATGACCGGCCCTAATCCCAATGCCATCCTCATCTCTCTCTCCTACATAAAACCACCTCCTTCCTCTCTCCATTTTTCTCATCCTCATTCACCCTAACCGAACCCTAAACCACAACCATTCTTCTTCTTCCCCGACTTCCTCTTCCTCCTCCGGACAGCCACCACCCCGCCGCCACAGCACCACCACCTTCCTCTTCCGACCGTCTCTTCTCACCGGCGACATCACCAACGTCCACGACCACCAGCACCTACCCCCCTTCTTCTTCCCCGACCTCTTCTTCTTCCCCGACTCCTTCTCCTCCCCCGGCCAACATCTCCACCACTATCATCATCACCCCGCCACCACCTTAGCAACCACCGCCAACACGACAGCAGCCAACCAATGCCACCATCGTCACCACCACTTCCACCATCAGCCTCTCCACCACCATCACCATCACGCCATCATCACCATCACCATCACCATCACTATCCCGCACCTTCCTCTTCCCGACCACCCCAGCGACCACGACTGCCTCCACCTTGCTCTTTCTTTCCCGACTTCCCTCTCCACCTTAAACCACCATCAACATCGCCACCGTAACCGCCACCACCTTAGCTACCATTATCCCACCACCATCGTCATCATCCCCTCACTCCACCATCACCACCACCCACGACCACCTTACCTCCCATTACCTTCTCATTATCCCACCACCTTCACCACCTCCAACCGCTACCAACAGCTTGCCCCTACACGGCCACCCCACCAGCTGCTCACCCCCACGACCAACCCGCCACCACCAGCAACCCCCACGACCTGTTGCAACTGCCAGTGTCCTGCTGCTGCTACTGTGTTGGATGGAGCACCACCTCCATCGCCGGAGGCCGGCCACCCTCGAGCATTGGTCTAGCATCACCCCTCCTAGTCGAGCACACATAGGTTTGTATCGTTACTCCTCTCCCTTGATGTTGTAGTAGTTGCATGGACCTATGTTAAATGGTGAACCCTAATACCTAGTATTTTTATGTGCTTGTTCTGGAATAGTGATTATTGTTAGTAATTACTTCATAGAAACTTGGTTATTAATATGGCATAATTGTGTTGACCCTAGGTGTTTAGACTAAACTGTCCTTCGTGCACTAACCTAATATCTAGGACATGAGTTTAGTGATTTCGTTATTTGGAGTTGTAAGGTATTGTAACTAATTGTCTCGTTGTGCACGGTATCTGAGGACATGACGTACTCGTACACGGAGACCTAGAGGGTTACCAATATCAAACTTGTCTTGGAAATCTTAGTAAGTAGAATACCTAGTACTCATGTGTTAGAGGTGCAACTTAGCACCTACACGAATCATAGTTGTGACCGCGATTGTAACATATGAGAAATGATACTTTAGGATGACTTATAAGTACTGTGGGACTAGTATACTAAGTGTACCCCAAACCCCTTGATCCTTGACTAGTCAACCTTAGCCAACGTGTATAATTAGAACGTTTATTTGGTTTAGTATCTGCGTAACTCATAACGTTGCCTAAGTTGTACTTGTGTACATGATTAGCATAGTGTAATATAGTGATTGATATTTATTGTTATATATTCATAGGCATCCAAGACGATTCTACCTTGGCTGCGGGTTCTGAATCCTTACTTGTGCACATCGGAGTTCCAAGCAAGCATACCTTGCCTTGTTGTACTGTTTAAATTCAGATATTATTTAGTTGCATATTTTATTATTTTAATATTATATAACTGTGCGCGTCCGAGAAAGACTCGGGTGCAGTCAACGAAGGCGTTGACGTTAGGACTTGTGTCTGACCTAGTGTCTAGTGGACACACATAAAGTTGTGGGGTTATCAATATGACTCCCCGGGCATTGACACGTATCATTGCACATCACAGAGTGAGTTCATGTAGGGACATGTCCTTCATACTCGACTGGCCATCGGTGTGAGCAGCACGTGTGACGGTTGTCACGACCCGCACCCGATTTAGGGGTACGGGAGCGTGGGTACGCCCAGCCTACGCTGCAGCATCAGCGGTAGAACGCTGTCTAGGTCAAGTACTATCTAAACAATCTCACACTAGTATCCAACTCCATAAGGAGACACGGATAACAATATAAAAGATCAACATACTCAATTACATAACTACAGCACGATAAAAAATCGAAGAAATAAAATAATTACAACACAAGACTGATGTAATTAAATCTAACTCAACATAAAATCAAGTCTCAACAAAAATGCCAGAGACAAATCTGGTACCAAAAACTACTAAAGGAAACTAACTAGATAACTAAAGATTCTGGGTGGACCCTCCGGAATCACGACTACACTACTAAAACCAAGTCTCAGCTACTCACCCTGTGGTCCACCAGTGTCGGATACCAGTCCTCTAGGCATAGTCTGGAAAATATTTTCCAGTCAGGAAGGAGCAAAGTACATTTCTAAATAGCAGTTCTATATCAATGATATAAACTATGTAGCAGTAAAATAGATGAAAATATACAAGATGCATATATAGGTACAAGAAACATACAATAAAGGATACACTGGAAATACTGTAAGTAAATGCAGGAAAGGAAACAATATGTCAATGAGCAAGAGTACTATGACTAAGTGTGTGAGTACTAGCTTTAACATGTGATCGGCTTGGGACTAGTAAACTCATTACATTGGTTAGCGATCATCCTTGAGGTCAGGCTAATCCGTAAGAATAGCTATGATGTGAGTAATAGTCAGGCTAACCATATGTAACAGTGATGAGGCATGTAAAGGTAAGGCTGCACCGACGTGAGGCGTGGGTGAGCTATGATGCATGTAAAGTTGGGTATGATCACATATCTACACTAAGATACTCCCCACCCCCGACTGGTGTAGTAGATCCAATCATGGTACGCTATGGCACGGGATTCCCTAGGGAGGTAGCAAATCTCCCTGGGAATCAGTGTCTGTACATGCACAAGATAACAAGAAAATAAGTCTTGTACAAGCTACACCATGAACAAGGAATAACATCTCATGACGAGATATGTATACACCAATCCGTGTAACCAGCGTGTCGAAATATGGATATTTACACTAGATACAATGAACATAGGAGATATCATAAATTAGAAGTTAATCAGAGAATGTACTCGCCTTGGGTCCTTAGCTGGTAAAACCAATGTCCTGTCCCAGAGTATCGTCTGGAGGATCCAACAGTCCTATAAACATATAATAAAAAAATACAACGTTTACATCAGATGCTACACTAACACAAATACATAACTCAGGGCTATACCAGGTATGGCACTGGTCAATCTAGGGTCAGTGTGCGTCCAGTTGCACGGGCGTCGCGTCTGTGATTGCTGGACAAGACAGACGATCAGTGTGGCAGTCTGCTATCAGTTTACAGGGTCAAGGTAAGGTGTAAGGACGGGGTATCCGTATTTACACTGGGGTCGCCTACAACATTCACCAATTAAACAATAAATTGATATAATACATATATAGGGTTATACCGAAAATATATACAAATATGTATAATTGTATATACTCTAATAGAAATATATATCATATATATATATATATATATCATATATATATATATATATATATATATATATATATATATATATATATATATATATATATATATATATATATATATATATATATATATATATATATATATATATATGTTTAAAAAATATACATACCATATTTATACGTATACGAGGAACTAATACATATATACACTGAATATACATATACAAAAACACAGATTCATAAATACCAAGACAAATACATATATATATATATATATATATATATATATATATATATATATATATATATATATATATATATATATATATATAAAATTATACCAAATTAGTACTTATACTATATACAGGTAAATATGCCAAATTACATTTATATGTATATACCAATTAACATTTATATATATACATACATATACCAATACGAAAATATATATTTACATATATATATTTATACCGAAATACGTTTTTATATATATATATATATATATATATATATATATATATATATATATATATATATATATATATATATATATATGTACAATATACACGTATACGTACATACACATAGATACGCACACACACATACACGTATACACATATATGCACATACATATAGATACATACACACACGTATATACGTATTTACATAATCATATATTTATACACATTAATTAAATAATACATATACATTATTAATTAAATATACACACATATATACAAATAGAGTGAAAGAGGGAAGAGGGAGAGAACTCACTGTGGTGGTGGCTCGAGTACACTGGCCGGACGGCCTTCAGGCGGGGAGGAGGAGTACAGCAGGGAGGTGGTCGTGGTGGCTCGAGCGGGGGAAAACTGCCGAAAAATGGAGTCGAGGGAGCTCAGGGGGGTGAACGGAGATGAGGGAGGTGGAGTGTTCAGCCGAAGCAAGGAATGGAGGAAGCTCGGCGGAGGGACTGGTCGACTCAGCGAGGGAGGAAGGTGGTCTGCTTCACGGCGGCTGCTTAGCCGGAGGGGAATGATCCAGGGAGTTCGTCGGGATGCTGGTGGGAGTAGCAGGGAGGCGGAGCTCGGGATCGGTCGGGTGTAAAGTAGTGGCCGGCTGCAGTGGTCGAGCAGCTCGGCTCCGGAGGGGGATCTCGGGTTTCAGGGTGACCGGAGTTGCGAGCAAGGAGAAGAGGGAGCTTGGGAGTTGGTTGGAGGAGATTGCCGAACTGGGGAGTGGGCTTGGGGAAGAGGCCGGCTGTCGGGAGATGATAACAGTGGTGGATCCTGGTGGAGCTTCGGTTGGCTCCGGATGGGAGACGTCGAGCTGCCTGGAAAGCGGGTCGAGGCTCGGCTGACTGCAGGGAAAGGTGGCGAGGCTCCGGGCTCGGCCGGAGTACAGAGTAGTGGGGCTCGGCCGGGCCGGGGTCGGGAAGGAAGCTCAGGGATAGGTGAACAGTGGTGGTGTGTGAAAGTTTTTCCCCCCTTCCTTTCTTTTTTTAAAAATTTAAAAGGAGAAGATGGAGAAGAAAGGAAGGAGAAGAAGAGAAAGAAAAATGGAGAAATTTTAGAATGGGGAGGAGGCTACGGTTGGGGGCTTGGGGCTAGTGAGGAGGTGTGCTTCCCTAGGTTTTTTTTGGGGATTAGGGCTAGGTGATAGGACATTAAATAGGGGGAGAGGGTGTGTGAATGAAGGGTGAGGATTGACCCATTTAATGAATGGCCAAGATTAGACATGAATGAATTCTTCATGTGGGAATGAGGGTGTTGACTAGTCAATGTTGGGCTTCTCCATTTAGTTGAACCAATGGGGTGTTGACACCAAATGCAAATTTGCAAATTAGCCCCCCTTAAATTTGGATATTTGCACAGATGCATAAAATGATGAAAATTTAGCGGGCGATTCGGTGTTCGATGTTTTGTAGGGTGAGGGGGCGCCGTGTGTTCGGTACGGGCTTAATTAGCAGGGTACTAGAATTAAACGGGATTAACGGAATCAGATAAAATGGTATCCTCAATTTAATTAGGAATAAATACAAGCTGTGTTCAAAAATTAATTCGGAGTACATGGGGCCAAAATTAGGTGAGGTCATCAATATCATTAATGAAGAAGACTCAGAACAGAATATTATCCTAATTTGGGCCGTACGAAAAATAGGTCAAGATTGCTTCCAATTTCGATTGGAACGCACAACGATAAAAAATAGGAATTTATTTAGGAATTAGATAAACGTCCGCGACAATTTTTGTGCGGCTAAAAAATGAGGTACAGAGAGCATAATTATGAGTTGTAAAAATAGCAGAATGGAAGGCGGGCATGTCTAGGGCAATGTTATAAAATTTGTTGGAAGGCAAAAACTAAGGTAGCGCTCCAAATATCGAAGCAAGGGCAGGGCGCAACAATTAATTAAATTACGGTGATTAATTACTATCTCAATAATTAAATCCTAAATAATGCAATTAACACGTAATCCTATAATTCGGACAGGTGTTCGTCTAATGGCTTCTAGGTCGAGTCTACCAGCTCAAACAGTAATAAACGATGTAAATAATAATATATTTAATTACACATCTCACGAATTTATTTAATTTAATTATACACATCATGAAATTATTTAATTGTAACTACCACGATATTAATAATTATAAAAAGTCAAAAATACCCCTATTTTCGGAATGTGGTAGTGACAAGTCTACCCTCCTTAAAAGAATTTCGTCCTCAAAATTTAAAATTCTCATAGTAGTGTTTATACATTATTTTTTTATTTTCCATCAATAGTTAATTAATCCAACCCACAAAATCCAGAAACAATCCACCTTGTCATTTCACAAATTTTAAAAAAAAATTCTGAATTTATTGTATTCCTGAAAAATCCTCGAAATAAAATTAGTCTCCATTTTCCTCACAATTTCCTCCAAATTTTTAAGTTAATTAAATACTCGAAATTTGATATATGTTCCTTAAATTTAATTTCAATTAATGTATTGAATCTCGTCCCAAAAAGTCTGAATCCAAACAATAATCCATCAATGATCTGATTCTTCAGTTTCTTTTTTCCTCAAAATACTCAATAGTGCGACACTTAGAGATCCTTCCAATGCAACGTCCACAATATAAAATTTTAAAAATTCATAATTTACGGTCAAATAAATATAATGACAATCTCCTAAATTTTCTCAATTTTTAATCACCAATTCTATCATATCATAACCTTCCTAAATTAATAAATCCTTAATTCTGCCATGTTAAATTTTAACTCTCCATTCAAGTCAATGTTTATCCTCGAGTTTCAATCATCCTCAATCTTCGTAAAATTAATGATCCATCAATGATCTGTTATATTAACTCCTTAACTCTTTATTTAAATGAATGCTTATCCTTAAATTTTTAATCATCTTGTCGCTTTTGTCAAGTCATAACCTCTTCATGGATCTTTGTTATGGTCAAAACCCCAATGATCATGGTCTAAAATTTTTTTACCTACAATCATACAACATACAACTTAGAGGAAACATGCATGGTTATGGTTTGTCTTATCATGGTATTGCATTCTCTGTCAGGGTGTACTACTAACTATATCCTAACAAGAAAAATCATGTATACGAACTACAGTACTAGGGAAAAATCAGTCAATCGATCAACAGAAAGGAACGGAAGGAAGGAAAGAACAAAACATACTAACACGTTACCTGCAGTATCGGTCTCCTCGACCGTCATCGCAAATGCACCGCCCTGCTGGGGTGGTTCCCTACGCGGGTGCTGAGAAATATACGGTTCCACAGGTAGCCTAACTGGATCTCTATAATTTGGAGCTGCGCGCTGAACTAGAGGGCAATCCCTCATTCGGTGTCCTGCATCGCCACAGCACAAACAAAGTCCTAGCCTCGCTCTACAGCTCTTTCTAAGATGACTTGGCTTCTTACAGTAAAGACAAGTCTGATCCTGCTGAACACGAACTGGTGCCTGGTACTGTTGTTGATACTGAAATGCCCTCGGCTGCCGCTGGCCAGGATACTGCTGGGCAACTCTCTCAACTACCTGTAGTGCCATCTGGTGAGCGTTCTCCATGCTCTCTCTCATTAGTTCAGTCCGCGCCTGTTGCGCTTCTGCTTGCACCCTCAGAGCCTCAGCTTAAACTCGCTGAGCATCTGCCGTCACTTTCTGGACATCTACCATGCCCTGGATCAAGGTAAACATCTGTGCCCCGTCAATGGGCACACCTCCAAAAATCGGAGTCGGTAAAGGAGGCTAGTTGTCCGTCACAGCTGCGGCTATCCTCTGAACAGGTGGGAAAGGAAGACCCCCGAAAAGTGCAGATACTCCCACATACATCGGAGATGTAGGAGGAACTACGGCTGTCTGTCCATCAGGTGGAGAGGTGGCAGACCCCTCTAAAGCTGGTGCTCCCACTCTCATACATCGTGTCCTCGACGACATCCTGAAGACAGATCCAAAAGAATCAATTAAGGCAATAGATGCGATATCATCAAGGAAGGACAGTAAAGTTCTAAAGAAGCAACATTCAAGATAATTAGATGGGAATATTCCTAGTTGTGATTGCACAGGTCAACGATGCATCCAAGGTTTGATACCTCTATCCCTTTAGGTACCACAGTTCTACTACAAGCACACTCACTGCTAGCTTCCTTACCTACTAAAATTATTCATACTAGTTGTTCTTGTCACTCAAGTGCACGCCAAGTGCAACACACCATACTAAGTATTGTTCTCCCTAATACAACTCTAGATGGATACCCAAGTCCGTTTGCAGTGCCATCTCAATCACACCCAAGTCAATAGATCCTTACGTATGCACTTCATCCACTTATATATTATTATACATTTCTTACCCACCGAAAAAATAAATCCTCAAAATAAGATCATCAAAGTTTAACTTCCTTAAAAATAAAATGCATATACTTCCTTAAAAAATCAAATACTCAATATCGAAATAAAAATGTAATTACTTCTAAAAATCTTTATAGCCTTGACCATGTTTATTGAATCAAATTTAGTCCTCAAACATTTAAATAACATAAAAATCTCAACTCCTTAAAATTCAAAAATTTTGCAATTTATTCCCATTCTTCAAACGATAAAATTGAATCCTCAAGTATACATATAAATACTCACAGTCTCTAATACTCAAGGTGCACACTAATACACTAATTATTTACAACCTCAACTGTGTACGAAAATTGTACTGCCTGAATTATTTGTACTATTACTTCCAAATGATCATCATCACTGATATTCCTTCTCCTCTATCTATAGCGCCAATACTAGCTATATTACACCTATCATAGAGCTATTGCTACAAGGCACTACGCTATGGGTTACTTTAGATTAATGCCTACTGCTCACATGCCCAACTAGGAAACACTTACAACTCACTAACAACACTCAGTCAATACTAATACTCAAGACACATCCATAATTACAAGTCATTAATTATCATACTTAACAAGAAATCCTCAAGAAATAGGAGCTCAAAAGACTGGATTGAGGACTGAAGGTGTTCTACTGCTAGCAACAAAAGAAACGATGGAAAAATCCTGTATAACAGAAATAGATAAGTGTTGAGATGATACTTTAAGAACAAATTTTAAGACACAACCTGATAATCATACACGTCGGTCAAAAATTATGACGCTGAGAATCCTCGCCATGCCAGTAAGCATAGGTGCGGTAACGACAGGTTCCGTAACTAAAGTACGCAACCCTATAGTCATGTCATCTAGAATCTTCGCCACGCCAACCGGTACAGCTTCGATAAACTCTAGGTTCCATAACCAAAATAGACGTTTCACCTTTCGCACTATTCTCATCAATATAGGTCATCAGATGATATCGTAAAATTTAGTCCGTAAAATTTATCTCGGCATGAAATCAAACTCTACAATGAAACCAAGATCCTAATTTAATAACTGATCAACAGAAATCAAACTCAATATCAACGAGTGAGGACGGACGAAAATAAGGCGACGAATTTAAAATTAGGAAATATAATAAGATTCTCAAGGGGTCGTCCCAGGAATCTCTTAAGAATTTATGATTGAGTATCCTCTCTCATCCTAGTATATCCTATGTCCTATATTCTATAGCAGGCACGCAGTAGTACAACTATGACGTCGCACTACCACGACATCGCACACTTGCGAAGTCTGACCTGCATGGGCCACCACTAAAAATGTGTCACGACTCGCACCTGATTTAGGGGTACGAGAGCGTGGGTACGCCCAGCCTACGCTGCAGCATCGGCGGTAGAACGCTGTCTAGGTCAAGTACTATCTAAACAATCTCACACTAGTATCCAACTCCATAAGGAGACACGGATAACAATATAAAAGATCAACATACTCAATCACATAACTACAGCACGATAAGAAATTGAAGAAATAAAATAATTACAACACAAGACTGATGTAATTAAATCTAACTCAACATAAAACCAAGTCTCAACAAAAATGCCGGAGACAAATCCGGTACCAAAAACTACTAAAGAAAACTAACTAGATAACTAGAGATTCCGGCTGGACCCTCTAGAATCACGACTACACTACTAAAACCAAGTCTTAGCTACTCACCCTGTGGTCCACCAGTGTCGGATACCAGTCCTCTATGCATAGTCTGAAAAATGTTTTCCAGTCAGGAAGGAGCAAAGTACATTTCTAAATAGCAGTTCTATATCAATGATATAAACTATGTAGCAGTAAAATAGATGGAAATATACAAGATGCATATATAGGTACAAGAAACATACAATAAAGGATACACTAGAAATACTGTAAGTAAATGCAGGAAAGGAAACAATATGTCAATGAACAAGAGTACTATGACTAAGTGTGTGAGTACTAGCTTTAACATGTGATCGGCTTGGGACTAGTAAACTCATTACATTGGTTAGCGATCATCCTTGAGGTCAGGCTAATCCGTAAGAATAGCTATGATGCGAGTAATAGTCAGGCTAACCATATGTAACAGTGATGAGGCATGTAAAGGTAAGGCTGCATCGACGTGAGGCGTGGGTGAGCTATGATGCATGTAAAGTTGGGTATGATCACATATCTACACTAAGATACTCCTCACCCCCTACTGGTGTAGTAGATCCAATCATGGTACGCTATGGCACGGGATTCCCTAGGGAGGTAGCAAATCTCTCCGGGAATCAGTGTCTGTACATGCACAAGATAACAAGGAAACAAGTCTTGTACAAGCTACACCATAAACAAGGAATAATATCTCATGACGAGATCCGTATACACCAATTCGTATAACCAGCGTGTCGAAATATGAATATTTACACTAGATACAATGAACATAGGAGATATCATAAATTAGAAGCTAATCAGAGAATGTACTCGCCTTGGGTCCTTAGCTGGTAAAACCAATGTCATGTCCCAGAGTATCGTCTGGAGGATCCAACAGTCCTATAAACATATAATAAAAAAAAATACAATGTTTGTATCAGATGCTACACTAACACAAATACATAACTCAGGGCTATGCCAGGTATGGCACTGGTCAATCTAGGGTCAGAGTGCGTCCAGTTGCACGGGCGTCGCGTCTGTGATTGCTGGGCAAGATAGACGATCAGTGTGGCAGTCTGCTATCAGTTCACAGGGTCAAGGTCAGGTGTAAGGACGGGGTATCCGTATTTACACTGGGGTCGCCTACAACATTCACCAATTAAACAATAAATTGATATAATACATATATAGGGTTATACCGAAAATATATACAAATATGTATAATTGTATATACTCTAATAGAAATATATATCATATATATATATATATATATATATATATATATATATATATATATATATATATATATATATATATATATATATATGTGTTTAAAAAATATACATACCATATTTATACGTATACGAGGAACTAATACATATATACACTGAATATACATATACAAAAACACAAATTCATAAATACCAAGACAAATACATATATATATATATATATATATATATATATATATATATATATATATATATATATATATATATATATATATATATATATATAAAATTATATAATTATACCAAATTAGTACTTATACTATATACAGGTAAATATGCCAAATTATATTTATATGTATATACCAATTAACATTTATATATATACATACATATACCAATACGAAAATATATATTTACATATATATATTTATACCGAAATACGTTTATATATATATATATATATATATATATATATATATATATATATATATATATATATATATATACATACACATATATATATATATATGTACAATATACACGTATACGCACATACACATAGATACGCACACACACATACACGTATACACATACACGTATATACATATATGCACATACATATAGATACGTACACACACACACACACACACGTATATACGTATTTACATAATCATATATTTATACACATTAATTAAATAATACATATACATTATTAATTAAATATACACACATAT
This sequence comes from Iris macrosiphon, assembly GCA_036927795.1. NCBI lineage: Eukaryota > Viridiplantae > Streptophyta > Magnoliopsida > Asparagales > Iridaceae > Iris > Iris macrosiphon. Next base: position 268,647,918 of record JAYESA010000005.1, on the reverse strand, counting down.
ATACAAATAGAGTGAAAGAGGGAAGAGGGAGAGAACTCACTGTGGTGGTGGCTCGAGTACACTGGCCGGACGGCCTTCAGGTGGGGAGGAGGAGTACAGCAGGGAGGTGGTCGTGGTGGCTCGAGCGGGGGAAAACTACCGGAGAATGGAGTCGAGGGAGCTCAGGGGGGTGAACGGAGATGAGGGAGGTGGAGTGTTCAGCCGGAGCAAGGAATGGAGGAAGCTCGGCGGAGGGAATGGTCGACTCAGCGAGGGATGAAGGTGGTCTGCTTCACGGCGGCTGCTTAGCCGGAGGGGAATGATCCAGGGAGTTCGTCGGGATGCTGGTGGGAGTAGCAGGGAGGCGGAGCTCGGGATCGGCCGGGTGTGCAGTAGTGGCCGGCTGCAGTGGTCGAGCAGCTAGGCTCCGGAGGGGGATCTCGGGTTTCAGGGTGACCGGAGTTGCGAGCAAGGAGAAGAAGGAGCTTGGGAGTTGGTCGGAGGAGATTGTCGTACTGGGGAGTGGGCTCGGGGAAGAGGCCGGCTGTCGGGAGATGATAACAGTGGTGGATCCTGGTGGAGCTTCGGTTGGCTCCGGAGGGGAGACGTCGAGCTGCCTGGGAAGCGGGTCGAGGCTCGGCTGACTGCAGGGAACGGCGGCGAGGCTCCGGGCTCGGCCGGAGTACAGAGCAGTGGGGCTCGGCCGGGCCGGGGTCGGGAAGGAAGCTCAGGGATAGGTGAACATTGGTGGTGTGTGAAAGTTTTTCCCCTTTCCTTTCTTTTTTTAAAAATTTAAAAAGAAAAGATGGAGAAGAAAGGAAGAAGAAGAAGAGAAAGAAAAATGGAGAAATTTTAGAATGGGGAGGAGTCTACGGTTGGGGGCTTGGGGCTAATGAGGAGGTGTGCTTCCCTAGGTTTTTTTTGGGGATTAGGGCTAGGTGATAGGACATTAAATAGGGGGAGAGGGTGTGTGAATGAAGGGTGAGGATTGTCCCATTTAATGAATGGCCAAGATTAGACATGAATGAATTCTTCATGTGGGAATGAGGGCGTTGACTAGTCAATGTTGGGCTTCTCCATTTAGTTGAACCAATGGGGTGTTGACACCAAATGCAAATTTACAAATTAGCCCCCCTTAAATTTGGGTATTTGCACAGATGCATAAAATAATAAAAATTTGGCGGACGATTCGGTGTTCGACGTTTTGTAGGGTGAGGGGGCGCCGTGTGTTCGGTACGGGCTTAATTAGCAGGGTACTGGAATTAAACGGGATTAACGGAATCAGATAAAATGGTATCCTCAATTTAATTAGGAATAAATACAAGCTGTGTTCAAAAATTAATTAGGAGTACATGGGGCCAAAATTAGGTCGGGTCATCAATATCATTAATAAAGAAGACTCAGAACAGAATATTACCCTAATTTGGACCGCACGAAAAATAGGTAAAGATTGCCTCCAATTTTGATTGGAACGCATAACGATACAAAATAGGAATTTATTTAGGAATTAAATAAACGTCCGCGACGATTTTTGTGCGGCTAAAAAATGAGGTACAGAGAGCATAATTATTAGTTGCAAAAATAGCAGAATGGAAGGCGGGCATGTCTAGGGCAATATTGTAAAATTTGTTGGAAGGCAAAAACTAGGATAGCGCTCCAAATATCGAAGCAAGGGCAGGGCACAACAATTAATTAAATTACGGTAATTAATTACTATCTCAATAATTAAATCCTAAATAATGCAATTAACACGTAATCCTATAATTCGGACAGGTGTTCGTCTAATGGCTTCTAGCTCGAGTTTACCAGCTCAAACAGTAATGAATGTTGTAAATAATAATATATTTAATTACACATCTCACGAATTTATTTAATTTAATTATACACATCATAAAATTATTTAATTGTAACTACCACGATATTAATAATTATAAAAAGTCAAAAATACCCCTATTTTCGGAATATGGTAGTGACAACGGTATTTAGCTTAGTTGTATATTTCTTTAGTGACTTGCATTATAGTACGAGATGTCCACGTCATATTCGTGACTTGTATATTGGCATTGGACGGGGAAGACAATTAGTAGGCATATTGGACAAATATTTAGCTACCGTAGTTTCAGAGTAAACTACGGGGTCGTGAGCCTCAGTGTTACCCGGTTATGGGCTATGTGTTACCCGGTTATGGGCTATGTGCTATTCGGTTATGGGCGTATATGCTTATCGATACATCCGACAGAGGTTATTAGTTGCGCGCTATCATGATCGATGATGTAGTCAGCATATACTCCTGGCATCCAATTTACAGCTAATGCCAGGTACTTAGCCTCTGGCTTGACGCTACGCTTTATACCTTTTACCTACCCATACATACCAAGGTTGTCTTCAAGTGTATTTCACTTAGCTGGTTAGATCACCCTCGAGTTTACGTAGTATTTACTTTATGGCATGTATTTTTGTATCTTGTTATGTCCCTCTGAGGACCTGGTTCCCTTCCAGATCCGAATGAGCACTTGTACCCAACCATCTACGGAGCAGGAGTAGAGACATGATTCGTGGCTGAGGACTTTGAGGCATTTCCAGAGGAGTTTTCGTGATTTGGGGTACGTTGCTACCTTGGGTTAGAGCGTATTTATCTAGCTAAATGATGCTCTAGTCTAGTTATCTTCCTTCTTCCCGTACTTTTATTTCATTGATGTATTTCAGTGGGTTTGTCCCCATCAGACTTATTTGGATTGTATTATGAGATTCAGATTCTGCACTTATTTTCAGTATTTATTTCAGCACTTCTTATATTGTATTCTGTGGATGAGATTAGACATTTACCTGCTGCATGTTAGTATATTAGACTTGTTAGTATTTAGGACAGCATAGTACGCTTCGTCGGGTCCATTAAATTGGGTAATTCCTCGGAGTCGTATTAGCTGGCTATTGCCACATGGCCTGGTCCATGTATTTTTGGACTGGGGCATGACATGGTTTTAGTGGTGGCCTATGCAGGTCTCTGTTTATCGCTTATGGTATGGTAACAGGCCCAGCGAGCCTTCAATAGGATAGAAATTATTATATCTCATCCACCTTGATTACCATCTTTGAACCTCCTTCGTATTTAATTATTTGAATATTTGTATCATGTTTTCTTATATCCGTACTCTTTTAATGTAGTTCTATCTCTTCTAGAGAGATGAACTTGCGCAGCGGACACGAGGCTTACGGTGCCATTGTGCCATCTGCCACCGCACAGAGGGAGGATACATTCCAGGGACCACCCGGAGAGCAGCCACCACCACAGGCCCCGGTGATACCACAGGCCTCATTGATACACTGGCGTAAGACTTCTCAGGACGATCCAACACAGCAGCACGAGGGCCAGACTTCACAGACGGTCCCGACACAATACCTCGAGGGTCAGACTTTGAGAGCCACGCCGATGTCGTAGCCCGAGGGGCCGACGTCTCAGGAGACACCTACAGCACAGCCGGAGGTTCCATTGCCACCACCTTCACCCTTTCTACCTCTGATACCGCAGTATCATGCCCCGGTTCCAAAGATAAGGAACTGAGTCACGTGGCAATGGCTAGCAGCACACTTCGGCGGGCATCACAATCTAATAGGCCTGTCGGAGTGCACCTAAGCTGTAAAGTACAATGAATAACCCAACACATAACACATAAATAGTGAATCTAAATCTCATCTACAGGCAATAGATATAAGAGCATATAGAGGTAATCACAACTACTAATATGCAGAAAGGAAATGTCACGAGAAAATGTATCATAGTACAAATACTAGAGTAGTCACACGGGAACAAACCCGCTAGTACAAATACTGGAATGAAAGTAAGCAATAAGATAACTAGGAACGGTATCTGAAAGATAGATAGTAATATCGTTCCAAGGATAGTGTTACTACCAGAGATCAGACAAAATCCTCGGGAATGATCTCGTCCTCTGCAACTGGTCCAGCTGCCGGATATGCTCTCTGTCCGTACTCCTCTGGGTAATCTTCCTCGCCTAAACCTAGAAGGGAACCAGGTCCTCAGAGGGACGTAACAAGGTACAAAAATACAGCATGCCAAGTATAATAGAAAGAAGCAAGTGCAATGATGGTGTAATCTAGAATAACCAACTAAGTGAGACACAGTTTAAAGACAATGTTCGACGCGTGGGCTGTCCAAAATAAAACCGTAGCTCCGGACACGAAAACACACGGAATATACCGCAGCTCCGGGTAAAGAGTCACACGGGTGATACAACTACTCTAGATACAGGATCACTACAGAAATAATACATATATATATAAGCGTGTGCAGAGGAGCCCAAACGTCTAGTAACTGTCTTTCCCTTCCCAAGCGATCAATGATTGTGCGCTAAAACTGAACCTCTATCTAGCAGTCTCGTCATACTAAAGTAACTATCTGTCAACGCGACACTTAGGTCATCCCAGGTTTCGGTCATGATGTCAGTATCAGGATACAGGAAATCTGGCACGATGACAGTGTCTGAAGGTGTCTTAGGGTTACGATATACACAGGTATGTACATCGAGGTATTACGAACATCTATCATTCGTTACCAAACGTTATCGACGAAAGTCTGCACCCGGTTGTGACCCGGACGCAAAGTAACGATTCTAATCAAACTCGCGCACAATGCATATAATAAAATAATATATATCTGGTAACTAAAATACAGGGTGACAAGGTACACTTGCCTGGGTCCGGCTGCTGGAGATGGGGATCCGGTACAACGTCCAAGTCCGCAGGTCCCGTAGTACCTAGAGACGAGATACAAGCTCAATTAATAGACTATCACAAGGCTGAAATAAGATGTGACACACGTATAATCATATGTTCAAACTCAGCTACAACTCACTTGGACACTGTAATACCCCGTTCTGTTCTAGCGGACTGCCGTCTCAAACGGCAAAAGTACAACTGTCCTGACCCGCTTTGCCTCAAACGAGAAACAAAGGATATCCAGACTTGTCCCTATAGGAATCCAGCTTAGGCTTTCAGAGGCTAACTTGACGTATCGCATTACCAAGGCGAATCATCGCTTAGGTGGGTGGCTACGGTAAACTTGTCTTTGCTTAGCCAGCACACATAAAATCTGGAATGTTCATACTAGTCGCTAGGTGAATCACTCCTGCATGCTAATGAATCTAACGCACCTAGCTAAGGGAATAATCTCAACTTGTATTGCTTATGCTAGAACATGGAAAATAAAATACTGCTTTTATATATGTTTAGACCCTCGCATGCCAAGTCCCCTAACGATCTAACTCTCGGTTTACCTTCGGGTCCGAGCAAACGTGTCTGCTTACGTTCCTTAGAAACGCATGCTTGTCTGCTTGTATGTTGTCCTATTTTTATCCAAACCCCGAAAGACTACTAAGTAGTCGTTCCGTGCCTGAATGAACCTGCAAGTATCCGGGACCGTTAGGTCACCAAGGCAAATTCTGAACCAGGAAATATGTACCAAGAATGAATAAGTCCCTGAATCATAGCTCGTGGAGCAAACTACTGAATCCTACCTCAATAAGTTCTATATATATATTTTGTCTCGAACTCGTTCCATACCGGACTTGTTCTTATATATATATATATATATTCTGCCTCGAACTTGTTTCTGTACTTGACCTGAGACCCTGACTTGCATGTTGCGGACAACTTGTAAAAGGTGATCTTCGGATCTCGTTTCGCGGGCGGTCTCTGGGGCACTGGGGCCGACCCGGTCTAGACGGAACTTCTGGTAGTCGTCTGTTTCGGCGGGATAAGTGCAAGGCTCACCGTTTTTGTTGCTTGTACTTCATCCTCGACCTTGAGACTACAATAACGGTAGTCATCTGTATCGACGGGATAAGTGCAATGCCCATCGTGTTCATTGCTTGCACTTCATCCTCGACCTTGAGACTACAACTAGTCCTTTATGGCTATGCCAGCAATAACTGTTCATATAGATAAGTCATCCTCGCTTAGCGGCTATCCGCATGCGAGTCATTGCATCGCATCAATGAACAACTGAACACCTGAACGATCATGTTAAACGACTCTCGTGTTTGTATATGCTATTGCCCTTGAATGTTTATACATGCCCGTGCTTGAATTAACAATGTTTGCCTTGGACAGGGAAGGTAAAATGGTAAGTCTCGCCGTGTTTCCTCTTATATCGCACGGCGCACTGCCACACAAGTTAGGCTATTCAAATATTGCATGAAACTGATCCTAAGGCAACTAGAAAGATAACTTAATAGTTGTGCACGGAACCTGTATTACGTGTTTGGATTTATCGAGCGGGCGAGTAGCTTCTCCACCAGTGCATTCAATGTACTAATAATCCACCAGTTTGTATACAGGGTGTGGGGGAACCTCGTTCGATGTGGATGCCTTCTTCGTGCGTGCTAAGGCCATGAGTTCCCTCTGAAGCCTTGCAACAGTGCGTCCGGGACTGAAGCACATATACAAGACATAATGTTGTGAACATCGCCTGAATATCGCCTGTACAATCATTCCATAATTGTAGCCACTTGGCACACTTTTACTGTTTCAGAGAGAGAGGCTTGAGCGACTTGTAATCTCGGCTAAGCGTCCCTTGTAATACTTGTTCATATCAATAAAAGAGCTTGCTTTACTTTAACTTGTGTTTCAATGCTTCTGCTATATTGTCGACTCAGTGAACCTGTTACCAAATCGCTATGCATCTATGACTCCGCTGCACTCGAACAATCTGTGTGACTCTGTGACTTAGAACTCTTGCCGCCAGCCAATGAACCATGGTCTTGTACGGGCGTGGATCACACTCGTGCGGCGTCACGCTCGGATGGGTCAAAGCGATCGTTCCGCGGGAGCAATGGCGCGGTGATTCTCGCCTAGCGGGAACGGCCGATTTTCCTGTGGAAGATTGGGGCGTGACATATTGGTATCAGAGCCTGGCTTCTACGCCTTTGGACTTCATATCGATTATCTCAGTTTTGAAAGCTCGTTCGTGGGTTATGTGCACGCTCTCTCTCAATGCCTCGATGGGATATTCCAACAATAAGTCTAAATACTTTCAAAATACTTTTTGAATACTATGATATGATTGCTTGTATGTTGTGGTGCTGCGAGTGGCCTTTGTGCCAACCTATGCGAACCCTTGAGAGTATCGCTAGTAGCTTGTCCGATTTTACTAACTCTAAGTTTGGTTGAATGCATCTATTCGAGGGATGTCTTGAACTTGTGCACCATCCAAGACTTAAGAAAAGGTGAAACTCGAGTGCTAAGACTTCGCTATCACTGAGCTGGTTGACGTGCTCATGCTAGAAGTGTACTTCGAAAGTGCACACGATCCAGACTAAGCGATATGCCGATCTCGATGCTTGTGCAAGTGAATATCCAAATGAACAAGTACAACGACTTGTCTAGGATTGCCTCAACCCTAGATTACTGCTTGTCCTCAGTAAGTCTCGAGGATGAGACTTTTTCTGAGTTGGGTAGGATGTAACACCCCGTTCTGTTCTAGCGGACTGCCATCTCAAATGGCAAAAGTGCAACTGTCCCGACCCGCTTTGCCTCAAACGAGAAACAAAGGATATCCAGACTTGTCCCTACAGGAATCCAGCTTAGGCTTTCAGAGGCTCGCTTGACGTATCGCTCTACCGAGGCAAATCATTGCTTAGGTGGGTGGCTACGGTGAACTTGTCTTTGCTTAGCCAGTACACATAAAATCTGGAATGTTCATGCTAGTCGCTAGGTGAATCACCCCCTGCCTGCTAATGAATCCAACGCACCTAGCTAAGGGAATAATCCTAACTTGTATTGCTTATGCTAGAACATGGAAAATGAAATACTGCTTTTATATATGTTTAGACCCTCGCATGCCAAGTCCCCTAACGATCTAACTCTCGGTTTACCTTCGGGTCCGAGCAAACGTGTCTGCTTACGTTCCTTAGAAATGCATGCTTGTCTGCTTGTATGTTGCCCTATTTTTATCCAAACCCCGGAAGACTACTAAGTAGTCGTTCCGTGCCTGAATGAACCTGCAAGTATCCGAAACCGTTAGGTCACCAAGGCAAATTCTGAACCAGGAAATATGTACCAAGAATGAATAAGTCCCTGAATCATAGCTCGTGGAGCAAACTACTGAATCCTGCCTCAATAAGTTCTATATATATATTTTGTCTCGAACTCGTTCCATACCGGACTTGTTCTTATATATATATATTCTGCCTCGAACTTGTTTCTGTACTTGACCTGAGACCCTGACTTGCATATCGCGGACAACTTGTAAAAGGTGATCTTCGGATCTCGTTCCGCGGGCGGTCTCCGGGGCACTGGGGCCGACCTGGTCTAGAGGGAACTTCTAGTAGTCGTCTGTTTCGGCGGGATAAGTGCAAGGCTCACCGTTTATGTTGCTTGCACTTCATCCTCGACCTTGAGACTACAATAATGGTAGTCGTCTGTATCGGCGGGATAAGTGCAATGCCCATCGTGTTCATTGCTTACACTTCATCCTCGACCTTGAGACTACAACTAGTCCTTTATGGCTATGCCAGCGATAGCTGTTCATATAGATAAGTCATCCTCGCTTAGCGGCTATCCGTATGCGAGTCACTGCATCGCATCAATGAACAACTGAACACCTGAATGATCATGTTAAACGACTCTCGTGTTTGCATATGCTATTGCCCCTGAATGTTTATACATGCCCGTGCTTGAATTAACAATGTTTGCCTTGGACAGGGAAGGTAAAATGGTAAGTCTTGCCGTGTTTCCTCTCATTTCGCACGGCGCACTGCCACACAAGTTATGCTATTCAAATATTGCATAAAACTGATCCTAAGGCAACTAGAAAGACAACTTAATAGTTGTGCACGGAACCTGTATTACGTGTTTGGATTTGTCGAGCGGACGAGTAGCTTCCCCACCAGTGCATTCAATGTACTGATAATCCACCAGTTTATATGCAGGGTGCGGGAGAACCTCGTTCGGTGCGGATGCCTCCTTCGTGCATGCTAAGGCCAAGAGATCCCTCTGAAGCCTTGCAACGGTGCATCCGGGACTGAAGCACATATACAAGACATAATATTGTGAACATCGCCTGAACATCGCCTGTACAATTATTCCATAATTGTAGCCACTTGTCACACTTTTACTGTTTCAGAGAGAGAGGCTTGAGCGACTTGTAATCTCGGCTAAGCGCCGCTTGTAACACTTGTTCATATCAATAAAAGAGCTTGCTTTACTTCAACTTGTGTTTCAATGCTTCTGCTATATTGTCGACTCAGTGAACCTGTTACCAAATTGCTATGCGTTTATGACTCCGCTGCACTCGGACAATCTGTGCGACTCTGTGGCTTAGAACTCTTGCCGCCAGCTAATGAACCATGGCCTTGCACGGACGTGGATCACGCTCGTGCAGCATCACGCTCGGATGGGTCAAAGCGATCATTCCGCGGGAGCGCTGGTGCGGTGATTCTTGCCTAGCAGGAACAGCCAATTTGCCTGCGGGAGATCGGGGCGTGACAGATACGACGCTAGAGGGTTTGACCAAGGTTGACTCGGAGTATGTTACATCTAATCAAATTAATCATCTGTACAATATCATCAAACCTAACCTCAATCTTACTATATTCATCACGATATTCAGTTAATCAAACCCTGATCAAATCCTCAGTTTCATCTGGTCTTCATAGACATTATCATTACGTTTAATTATCGTCCCTGACTAAATTAATAATTAATCATTAAACCCTCAAACATATACAATCTTTCCCATTTCTCAATAAAAACTACTACTTAATTATGTTCATCATTATTCATCAATCCTCAATGAATGGCTATTGGTTCGATATTACATACTACTACACAACAATCACCTGCTCCTCAATATCAATCAGTGTTTTATCATCCTAATATCATTTCACAAAAATTTAAACTACTCATCATCAATATATATACAATATGCAAATAAAATGAACAACACCCTAAGATCTCATACTTAGTACTCAATAGACCTTAAACACATTAGCATCATTTACAACCCTAGAGACCATGTAGCATATAACCATTAATTTGCACATTAACAAGCTATTAAACCCTAAAATTTCCCATGCATAATAAACTCCCAACTCAATATATAAACATGAACTCTACTAATTTATATGCAAATAAACACAATGTAACTACACAAGGGAAGGGGGATGTTCACCTTG